>PVHT021183699.1:11987853-12276518 GCA_004024745.2 Catagonus wagneri
TTCTTCACCACAATTTTAGTCTCCCTCACCAAAACAATCACTTATTATTTTCTTGAATGTTCATAGAAAAACAAAACACACATATCGGCATATACTTTTCTAAAATATATTTTAAAAAATCTAAGGAAGTGAAATCTGCACACATCCATATACATACACTTTTGTGTTTACCTGCACATACACACATGTGCACAGCTGCTCTGTACATTGCATGTGCCTCTTAATTTTCTACGCTGAAAGTTGACTGACAGTAAAGCATCATGGAAGAGCTTGAGTTGGTCACCATCACCAGTACATCTCCACTCCTTCTAGGGTTCACAGCCAGACTACACTCCCAACACTTACTAGCCCTGACATGTGACCAGCTGAGTAAGTTCTAACCAGTGGATGGGAGTAGGAGAGATATGCGCCCCTTATATATTCAGTCCATAAAAATATCCATGCATGATCCTCTCCCCATGTTCCGTCTACCTCCTAGATGTTAATGACCAAGGCAACTGTGAAAGTCAGGTGTTGAAAAATCTAGCAGAGGCTCTATCAACCCAGATATCTGAAAGAACTCAAGGAACAATATCCTTCCAGCTTCCTTCTCTTGACCTTGACCAGAGCACCCACGTTGTGCTAGAATATGAGCAAGAAATTAATTTCATTATATTAAGACACTGGAATTCTGACATCAGAGTCAGTAGTTAGTGTTGCCACAAATCTATATACCCAGGCAGAAATAACTAATTGTTTTTAATGTCTAAGGAACATAGTTCATTTTTGGCAAGAACCGTTATTCATTTATGCTACCCACGTTGATAGGCATTTAAATTGCTAGCAGTGTTTGTTATTAATGATATCATGAATAATCTTGTGCATATGTCTTTGTTTCTCCATAGGATGATAGAATTGTGAATCGAAGGCACTTTAAAAAACTTTGGGACTTTGGCAGCTATCCTAACTTTTCCTTCAACCTGTTTCCTTTAATAGTATTGGCATGTTTCCTTCACATCTTCACGGACTCTTATTTCAAACGTGTTAATTCTTTATCAGCCTAGTTGGTGAAAAATTAATTTCACTTTCTGAAACATTGTGAACCAACTCTCCTTCCATTTTTCAAAAATTTAAAAAGAAAAAAATTCATTGTTTGGATTCTAAAATTGTAAGTGTGATCGATTATGTACCTTTTGGAATGATTTTGGCCACTTATATTTCTTTTTCTATAACCTGAATACTCATCCTTTTTAGGTTTATCTAAAGGGCTTTTGTCATTTTTGTGTTGATTTATAACAGAACTGTAAGTTGCTTAAGAGAGATCTCATCAGATAGTTTAGGAGCTAAACACATTTGAGTGGTTTGTGCATAATTAGAAATATTTACAGTTTTGCAATTCTTACCAAAGCTGCATCAACTGTTATCCTTTGCATTCTACAGAAGAGGAAATAAATGGCTTTCCAGGGTCAAATAACCACTAGGTCGTGGAGATGGATAAGCACCCAGAATCTCCAGTATGAGGTCCTATGCTCTTTCTAGAACATTATTGACTTTTATTGAGCTTTTTTTTGTTGTTTCTGTACACGTCTACTAGATTGATAAACCAACAGTGCTTCCTATGATCATTGTCATCATTATCTATCATCTGTCATTCATCATCAATTATCAACCGATGTCCATAGATGAATGGTGCTAGGGATCGAGTAAAATGGCTTACAAAGGACATTCTTTACAGGTATCTATGAAAAACATTAAAATATACAACACTTTCTAAGAAAATGCCCAGTACTGAGATCTAGGTGAATTTCTAACAGAGGTCACTGGTCAATTCTAGATGTTACAAAAATTGAAAACTCAGGTAAATCTGACTTAATCTGTATGAGAGCACACCTTGTGTACATTTTATGAGAGGTGTTTGGGATACAGTGAAGAACAAGTATGTTCCTGTCCTGGAGAAGCTTACATTTTTTTCTTCTGGAGAAAACTTGAAGTGCAAGTGTAACTAAAGGAGTTCCCTGGTGGTGCAGCAGGTTAAGGCATTGTCATGGCTGTGGCACAGGTTTGATCCTTAGCCCCTGAACTTCCGCATGCTGTGGTCACTGCAAAAAAAAAAAAAAACATATATATATATATATATATATATATATATATAATTAAAATACAATCCAGAATTCCCTTTCTATAGTTCTTTACAGAGTACCATGAGAACATTCAGAAAAGATCCAATGACTGCATTTGGGATTTCTGGGAGCAAGTCCACCCAGGAGATCACATTTGATCTGGCTGTGGGCAGATGAGTAGATTTCCCTCATAGGAGACTTTAGGTATCATTTAGATTATTAGTAATCACCTATATCAGACAAAATGTCCTGAGACATGTGAAGATAAATATGGTATGACCACAAAATATCCTGAGACCCAGTAATAAATATGGTATGACACCATTTGGCAATATTAGTTCCCAGCATTTAGAATTTAGAAGATGACAGAGTGTTCTATTCAAAATTTCCAGGGTTTGCAGAGTAGAAGGGACTCTACTCTTCTGTTTCTTGAATTGAATTATATTGAATTGAATGAATTTCTGAGATTCATATACCCCATTCTTGAGGCTAACTAGAACTTAGAGTGATAAAGAGGTGCTATGTTATTAAGTATATCTTCTTCTTCTTTTTTTTTGGCTGCCTTGATGCATATGGAGTTCCTGGGGTCAGGAATGGGATCCAAGCTACAGTTATGACCTATACTGCAGTTGCAGCAAAGCCAGATTCTTTTTTTATTTTTTTTTTATTTTTTGTCTTTTGTCATTTTTTAGGGCTGCATCCGTGGCATATGGAAGTTCCCAGGCTAGGGGTCTAACAGGAGCTGTAGCTGCCAGCCTACACCACCGCCACAGCAACGTGGGATCTGAGCTGCATCTGCAACCTACACCACAACTCACAGCAAAGCTGGATCCTTAACCCACTGAACAAGGCCAGGGATCGAACCCACATCCTCATGGATACTAATTGGGTTCGTTAACTGGCCACGGGGGAACTCCCAAGGCCAGATTCTTTAACCCACTGCACTGGGCCAGGGATAGAACCCACGTCCTGGTGCTGCAGAGAGATGCCACTGATCCCATTGCACCACAGCAGGAACTCCAGTTATCTCTTCTGATGAAACAGAATAAATTTAGCCAGAAAAATCTTAATGCAAGAATGACATCACAAAGCTTCCAAAGGCACTTGTTCTTTCTAGTGGCTCTCAGGATGTAAGAGCAGAACTCGTGATAGGAGATAGATGTTCACCAATGATTTACAGTCTCCCTACCCACCCTTGACTGCAATGTAATGTCAGGAAAGGTCTCCCCAGCAAAGGACTACATATTCCAGCCTCCTTTGCCTCCAGCTGGGGCCGCATGGCTAGTTCTCACCAATGGACTGTGACCTGTGACTGTAAGTGGTGTGTGTCACTGCTGGTGCCCCTTGCACTCAAGCACACATCTGTCCATCTGCCACCTGCCAGCGCCTGTATTTCTTTTTCTGAAGACTTTGTCCTCCAGGTTCTGCTTTGCCCATTCCCCAGGCTGATAGTGCCTGGGAATTACCATCCCCTGGAAAGAGCTCTAAACCAGTGATGGACAGCCTAGATATAAATCCATCTTCTTCATCCTTCAAGTGAGAAAACTCTGAGCCATGCTATTTACACTGTGTCCGAGAATTTCCCTGACAGGATCAACCTCTGGCTGCCCACAGTGGCACCTTGCTTGGTAACATACCCCTTATATGTTGTCTTTCCCTCCCTCTCTCACGTCCTGCACTGCGCTACCAGCATTCAAATCCATGTCCCAAAGTCAGATTCTGAACAATGCAAACCAAGATAATAAATTTTCTCCTAGATCCCGTGTTCCTTTCTCTTGTTTTACTCCTTTGATTTATTGGAGTACCACCTTTGGTAGTTTTCTAGAAAAGATCGACAGAAGGGACAATTTTTAATTTTGATCTTGTGCATCAAAACACAGCCTTCACAGTGGATTTATAATTGAGCTATATGCATTAAATAATAAATATTATTATGTATAATAATTATGCAAAATCATAGTAATTTTCAAAATTAGTTTCCTTCAATTTCAGAATGTTACTCCATTGCTTTTCAGTTTCATTTTTGAGAAGTTCAATATCATTATAATCCCTCCTCTTTTGTATGTGATATATTCACTTTACAGAAGATTTCAGAATCTTCTCTTTATATAGATTTCCTACAATTTAATGGTTACGTGCCTTGGTGTTGTTTATACGATTATTTTTCCATTCATTGATTCGGGCTATCAGAGAATTCTTATAAACCGGAAACTCCTGTCCTTCAGATCTGCAAATGGATCATATTATTTCTGTACAATTTCCTCTCCTTTGTTTTCTTGTCCTCTTTCCTTGAAACTGTCATTACTTGGATATTTGAATTCCTGAATATTTCTTTTTTTTTTTTTTTTTTGCCTTTTGTCATTTTTATGGCCGCACCCGCGGCATATGGAGGTTCCCAGGCTAGGGGTCTAACAGGAGCTGTAGCCACTGGCCTACGCCGCAGCCACAGCAACGCAGGATCCGAGCCGCGTCTGCGACCTACACCACAGCTCACGGCAACGCCGGATCGTTAACCCACTGAGCAAGGCCAGGGACGGAACCCGCAACCTCATGGTTCCTAGTCGGATTCGTTAACCACTGCGCCACGACGGGAACTCCCCTGAATATTTCTTAAATTCTCTTTATTCAAAATTTTTTTTCTAAAAACACAATGTTTATGTGTGTGTGTGTGTGTGTGTGTAAAACAGTCATTTTGTTATACAGCAGAAATTGACACGTTGTAAATCAACTATACTTTAATAAGTAAATTTTTCATCATTCTTTTATTAAATTTTATAGAACAACTTCTCAACTCTGTCAATCTTTCTATCATTTCCTTTCAAATATGATAATGTATGTTTTGATTTCCAAAACCTACAGTTATAACCAGAAGCCCTGGAACTATATCTAAATATGGATGATTTTTCTTTTTTTTTAATTTTTTTGCATTATAGCTGGTTTACAGATTTCTATCAGATTTTCCAACTGCACCGTGTGGTGACCCGGTTACATGTACATATATGGATTTGTCACATGTGATTAGACATAGTTCCCCGTGCTATACAGTTGGATCTCCTTGCTTTTCCATCATTAAAGCACTAGTTGTCCCCATTCCCTTCCACCCCCTCCCTCTCCCCCTTGGCAACCACAAGTCTATTCCCCAAGTTCGTGATTTTCTTTTCTGTTGAGATGTTCATTTGTGCAGTGTTTTAGACTCCGGTTATAAGAGATTTCATATGGCATCTGTCTTTCTCCTTCTGACTTGCTTCACTCAGTATGAGGGTTTCTAATTCCATCCTAAATATGGATGATTTTTAGAGGAGGGATATTAAGAAGGAAAGAACAAAAATATGGTTTCAAATGCACACCTCCTGTGGGCAGAGGTTCAGCAGTCATTGCTACTTCCCTTGCTCACCTCACCCCAGCCTGGAAAAATTGTTGCTGTCAATAATAATGATAATGGTACTTGTCGGTCTAGTTAGGAAGATGGAAATGACTCTAGTTATTTCTAACAGAATTTAACCAAGGGAAATGCTTCTAAGAGTGTTGGAAGGATCAGGGAGTCAAGAAAGATAAGTACCATTACTCAGAAATCAGTTCCTGACATGTGCTAATGTCTAGCTTAGGACACTCCCAGAGCTACAGCGACAAAAGGGACAGTGGTGTTTTGTGGAATCCACAGGGCTGTACTTCTGAGGCTGCTAGAGTGTTGTTAGTGACACAGTTGGTTCTCCAACACGAGTAAGCTAGTAACACTAGCTAGTAACAGAGCTAGTAACACTCCAGGCTCTGCAGGGACCCTGGAGCCCTGTCTCACTGAGGCTATTGGAGTTGCTGTTGAGACATCTAGAGCCCCTTGTTGTCTGTTTCTGCTGCTCCAGCAGCTGTAACCATGCCACTAATGCAGCACCTGGCAGTCACCTACATTTGTTTGCCGCTGTCAGCACTGTAACAGCTGCTGCGGCTACTGCAGTCAAGAGTCCATGAACCCATGTTTCTGAATCTTTGGGGCTTCTGCTCTGGCCACTTTCAGAGGCAGAAGCAAAGGGAAAAGGGCTTATCTTTTCTACTGCCTCTTACTCCACCAATGTCTCCCAATGGTTAGCAGAAGCCAATGAGAAACTAGCTGGAAAGAGAGTTTGGGTCATGTTGCTTTAAGTTAGGAAGGTTGGAAATGGAGCTGTAAGTAATCAGCACTTACCTCTCTTATGCGCTAAGCAGGTACCAGGACTATAACTCCATCATCTCCTTTCCATCCTCACAGCAACCAATGAAAGTAGCTACAGTTATTATCACATTGTAGAGATGAGGAAAACTGAGCTAAGATTCCATAGCTGGGAAGATGGCAGATTCGGGAGTTTTTTTTTTTTTACACATGTACCTTCAGTAAATGGTAGGTCTTGGGCTAGGAATGGAATCAGAGCTGCACTAGAGCCACAGCTGCAGGTCTATGCCACAGCCACAGAAACACCGGATCCGAACCACATCTGCGACCTACGCCACAGCTTGTGGCAACCCTGGATCCTTAATCCATGGATTGAACCCACATCCTCACAGTGACAATATCAAGTCCTTCACATACTGAGCCACAATAGGAAATCCCAGATTCGGGATTCCACTCAGGTCAGTACTAGTATCACCTGGGAGATGTTAAACTGCTGAATCTCAGTCCCCACCTGCCCACCCTGGATATTGAATCAGAATCTGCATGTTCACAAGAGTGTCATTTGATTCTTATGTTCCCTAGGGTTTGAGAAAGGGCACTTTACACCCCATCTCTGTCCTGCCCAGAGGAGGCTCATACATTCTGGGAGACAGTGGCGGGGAGAGATGGTGGGAGTCACAGTATCACACTGTACCTGAAATCATCAGTGCCTTGTAAATTCATCCTTGGGCTTTAGACTGAGCCACTCTGTTGAAACACCTCTTCATTTTGCTAATTCTTTTCCAGTTACCACAACATTTCTGTGGTTGATCTGGCACAGTTGAAGAATCCCATTCTATCAGAGGGTCTGATCCCGAGTGTGCCCTAGTCCAAGCTCTCTTTTGTATGTCCCTGGACCTCCTGTAGACCTGCCCAGATATCTGGAGATAGGATTCAATACTTCTGGACATGCCATGATGGAAAAGAATCCCACCCCTCCAGCATTCCAAGACAGCAGGAAGCTTATTTTGCCAAGTTCATGTTAGAACACACCCCAATTCCAACTCTAACTGCACTATCCATTCCCTATGGATGGGAAGCAGACGATTGTGACAAGCAAGCAGAGAGAAAGGAGGGAACACGTCCTCAGCAGCTCCTGATCTCTCCTGTTTCTTGTTCTTTGTCTGTTCTGCTTGTAACCCCAGTGCCTCAGCCCCGTCTGCCCCTCCACCATGGGTGATGAAATTAATATATTCTACTTGTGTGATTACCTTCACTCCATTTCTGGGAGCTGCTGCCAAAATCCAGACATTTAAAGAGCATGATATGAATAGACTTTTCAGGGAAACCATAGTCATATTTTCAAGCAATACATCAACGTTTATTCTGCTTCTTGAACAGCCTCCTAATTCTCGCTGGAGTTTATTAGTCACCCTTGTTCTCAGTTGATTAAATTTGTTTGTAGTTGCCTCCAAGATTATATTGACAGATATTCCTTCTTACAATTTAATAGCAACATTTTTGCAGAGCATGAGCTGACAGAGTAAGACAAATGGAAACCATGAATGCGCCACACTGTACAGGTCTGATTCATCTTTCCTCCTGTCTCCTTATTTATTTTTTCCATGATTGGGAACCAAATGAACAGAGTGACATTTGGTTTTTCTAAGATAACACTATTAGTTTTGATTTATGGTTTCATAATTTTGAAAAGCCAATACAATAAAAGTAAAGATAAAAGTTACCTGCTGTAATGCGTACCGTCACTATATTTTATGAGTTAATTGTTTCAGGGGTACATTATGACTGGCACAAATTAAAATAATATGGCAGGAGTTCCCTGGAGGCCTCGCGGTTAAGGATCTAGCATCATCACTGCAGCAGCTTGGGTCACAACTGTAGCATGGGTTTGATCCTTGGCCTGGGAACTTCCACATGAATGTAGGTGTGACTAGTAAATAATAATAATATGGAGGAAAAACAGAAGGCATTTTAAAAGTCTATTCTGGTTACATTTAACTGGTTCTCTGAAAACACAGACATTTCTGAGGAATGTACAACCTGCAGCATTAGAGCAGCTGGTCTGTTGAGCGAGTTTAATTTAATTTGCTCAGTACAGTACATGTGTCTACTCTGTGTCCATTACTGGATCCTGGATGATCTTTGTAATGTTGCAGGTTTACAAAATCAAATAATCTTTTGTGGAAAAATAAAAACATGCTTTGGCTGTTCTTTGTGGTCTCACAGTCCCTTTGAAACACAGTACTCCCAAATTAGGTTGTAGATTGCACCAAGGGGAGGGCCAGGTCAGCACCTCATCTGCACTGCCTGTCATGACTTTCCCTTGGTTCTAGCTCAGGGACACCCACAGCCTGTGTATGAATGAGCTGATTTGCTAGTAAACACCGTGAGCACCCATGAAGGATGGGGCTGCTGGAGACAGTTAGCCTCTTGGGCATTTTGACTTTCTTTGCTGCCCATATAAGCAGGGTTGCTGTCCCTGCGTGGCACCAGTTGCCAGCCATGGCAGCTTTGTTCAGAAAGCCCCACAATTTTGTGATCATGAGCAAGAGGCACTTATGCCTTTATGGATTCCTCTCCATCCAGGGATCAATGGATCCCTTTCCCTCCAAAGTAGGAGAATTTAAGTAATTTTTTTATTTTGGCTGCACCTGCAGCATGTGGAAGTTCCTAAGCGAAGATCAAACCCAAGCCACAGAAGTGACGACACCGGATCCTTAACCACTGGACTAACAGGGAACCCCCTAAATAAATTCTTAATAAGCTGCGATTGGAGTGTTCTGTGAACCACACAATGTGAATTCCAGAAGAGCAGTGTTTTCTTCATTGCTGTATCCTCAGTGCCTACAGCGTGCTTCACCCATAATGGGTACTCCATAGCATCTGTGGGAGAAATGAATACAAAGGGGGCAATAGCTATACTTAACATTAACATTGTTGGCTATAAAATAGGATCCGGAGGTATGAGGTAACCACAGTAAGTCAGAGAGCCTTGGGTCTGCCTTCTTTTTTGTATCTAGGATGAGGAGCATTTATAACTGCGTGCCTGCTAGGTATGCTCAGATAATGATTTAGGTAATGCTGTTAAGTACCACAGAGTTCGAAAATGCTCCACTCAGTTGAATTCCGCTCAATTACTGCTCATCGTATTTGCTAAGTTCTTAGGGGTGTGAAGAAATACAAGACCCTCTCAACACCCTTTATGATTGCAGTATTGCTCTGATAGAGGTAGCCTGATACTCCCACTTTCTCCACCACTTCACTCACTTTCCTCAGTTTTCTCTTATGGGGCCAGAATAAGATGGGTCTGAGTGCCACCCTGTGGGGTGGGGAATTGCAGGGGGAGGCAAAGGGAATGAGTCCTGGGCCAGGTCAAACAGGCTGACCCTACAGTGGTAGTGGGCAGAATAGAACCTGGAACTATAAAGTCTTTGTCTGTAGGTTGAGCAAAAACAAAATAGGAGAATAAGCTTAAGATCAATATCTGGGAGGTCTCAAGAAGGGCAGAGGTGATGATTGGAAATAGTCCAAAGACAGTGGTCAGAAGTAAGGTTTTGAATAGAGGACATTGGCTGATATTTAGGGACAAGGGTGATGCCTAAGGTGGCCACTTATGGGTGGACACTGTAATTGCTCACACACTTACAATTTGGGTTCCTTTCCCATGAATGCAAAATCTTCTCCCATGGGTGCCCAGTAACATCTCTAGTGCAATGACATGGTCTATTTTGCTCCAGTCCCTTATTTCAAAAACTTCTTAAGTAGTTCCTCCTCAGTGCCTCCCCTAAACAAACAAAGATCCTGTCTAAGATGACACTCAACTTTTCCTTGCTTAAAAATTAGTTCCTAGGCTTCCAGCTAAAGGCAATCAATTAGAAAGTGCATTTACCTCCCATTCCTTCATATCAAGTTTACAGTAAAAGCGTAAAACTGAAATAAACTCACAAGAGTAAAGAACACGGGAGGAATCCCATAAGAGACAAAACAGATACATATTATTGTAATTCAAAAATCGGTGCAAGGTGAGGACAAATGAAACTGGGCAGAGGAAGCCACAGCCTAGAATACATCCCAGGGTGCTCCAAAGTGGTGCAGAATTCCAGAGAAGATTTGCAGTATAGAGTAGAGAGGAGCTATGTAGCTAAAATGAGGGGAAATAATTAAAAGTCTGAACAGGCAGCTCTGATCTGACTACAACCTGCGGAGTTTGGGGACAGGTATCCCAGCAACTGCCCCCAGGTAGAAAGGTCAAGAGAATGTTTTTTTTTTTTTTTGGAAAGAAAATCAGGTTGAACCTAGACATGGGCAGAATGAATGACTGGAAGTATCTTAGGTGAAAGCCCTTCCCACTCTGGCTATGGGATGGGCATCAATCATAAGAGATGCCTCCCCAGCAGATTCCACTGAAAAGCCTGCCATTGACAAGCCCCACAGGCTGCCAGTCAGGCTTCCGCCTATCACTGGATTCTCAGGGTCACAGAATGTTTGAGGCAAGCCTGGATCTTGGAAGAGAAGAGACCAGAATAAAGAGGCTGGCAATCTGACCCCAGAGCACAATTTTATAATTTTATCAATATTCTCAAGATTTAGTAAGGTAGTGCATCTTTAAGAGAAGAATAATCTTTAAAAGTCAAGAGAGAACTTCTAGATGTTAAAACCAAGATTCAAGAAATTTTTTAGAAATTGAAATTCAGTAGAAGTTTTGAATGACAAAAAATCATAATATCCCTGAATACAGTTACCCATATAAAACTGAATTCCTACTGGTTACTATATACCACAGTAAATTACATATAGGTTAAAGTCTTAAAATTTAAAAAAAAAACTTCAATTTTTTGAAAACAATTGAGGGTAAAATCTTGGTGACTTGGAGAAGTGGTGGATTTCTTATGCTAGAAACTACTTCTATTCTTGTATCTTCCTGCCAAAGTAAACACAATGAACAGTTTGCCTGTATATATGCATGTTTCTAGATTTTTCCGATCCATTCAATATATTTTACACATATACATTTTTATGTACATATGTATGTATCTTTTATTCAAACTACAGCACACAAGGTGTATGTTGGGAACCTTGGATTTTTAACTGTTGTTGTGATTTTTTTAAATTTTAACATGATTTAGTAATTTTTCATGTTAATGCATATTGATGAGCTTCATTATTTTCAATGACTAGGTAGTGTTCCATCACTTAATACGTCATATTTATGTAACTGGTCTTTTATTGACTAACATTTATGTTGTTTCCAATTTGTAGTGTTACAAGACACTCTTCAGTGAACATCTCTGTAAATGCTTAACAGTAAATTTTTAAAGGTATATTCCCAGCTGAAGAACTGCCGGGTTAAAGGCTCTGTGTATTTTTAATTTGTATAGCTACCGTCCTATTGTCATTCAGATAGGCTGCACCAATTTATGATACACAGTGTATGAGATTGGTCCTCCCACCCTCTGGACCATTATCAAACTTTATTTTTCCCAATTTAATGGATGCAATGTAGTATTTCACTGTTTTGACTTGCATTTTTTAAATTTATGAGTGAAAAAGGAGTTTCCTGGTGGCCTAGTGGTTAAGAACCCAGTGTTGTCACTGCTGTGGCTTGGTTTTAATACTTGGCCTGGGAATTTCTGCATGCTGCAGCTGCAGCAAAAAAAAAAAGGCATTTATATTGTATTTTTTATAAACCGTCTTAGATATATTTTGTTCATTTGCTTTTTAAGTTACTTGTTTTTTATTCACTTGTGGAAACTCTTAACAAAATTAAGAAATAAAGCATTGTGTTATATTGTTGTGATAAATAATTGCTATTTATCTTGGTTATCCATGTTATTAAGGAATAATTTAAATTCAATAAATTGTATCCATTTTTAGTGTCAAATTTCATCAGTTTTAACAGTGTGCCCATAAAAACCACAGTCATAATCAAGATTCAGAAGATTTTTGTCACCCTTAAAATGTCCTTGTACCTCTTTGGGGACTATCTCTTCTCCACCCCCAACCCCTAGGCAACCACTAATCATCGATACAGATTAGTTTCTGTTTTCTAGAATTGTGTATAGAGTGTGTCCTGGTGTCTTTTTCTCAGTATAATTATTTTGATATTTATACATATTTTTGGGTAAAAGAATGAAATCCTTTCAATACTGAGCTGAACTCCATCACATGTGTTTGCTGACTTTGTTTCCCCATTTGCTTGTTGACAGCAGCTAGGCTTTTTCCATGTTTTGATTACTGGGAACAGGTAAACGGAAATATTCGCAGATAAGTCCTGTGAGGTCACATGTTTTTATTTCTCTCAGGGGAATAGATAAGAATGGAATAGCTGAAGGATGTACAATGTAGAATGTACAACTGAATATTGTGTGCTTATGTTTATCTTTAGAAAGAACTGTCAAACAACTATCCGGAGTTTGCATCTTTTTCCATTCCCACCAGCAATATATGAGGGCTCTAGTTGCCTCGCCATTTGCCAATACTTGGAATTACCACTCTTTTTAATTTTAGGGTTGTATACCATATTGTGGCTTTAGTTAGTATTTCCTTGATTAATTATGTGAACATTATGTGCTTAGTAGCTATTTTTCTCTGCTTTGAAGTTCCTTTGCAGAACTTTAGTGCATTTTTATGTTTGTCTTCTTTTTGAGTTCTAAGAGTTTTTCATGTATTCAGAATACAAAACTTTGGTCAGATTACATATATATATGTTTATGATATTATAGAATATGTGACACATATTTGTGTATATATATATATGAAATTGTCCATTATACAGTTTGTCTTTTTATTTTCTTATTAGTACATTTTCAAGTTCTTATTGGTGAAAATTCAAGTTTGTTGAATCCTTCAGACATCTCAATTCTGTTAATAAGTCATTTCAATTCCACAAATTAGTTTTCTACTTCAGATGTATTTTCAACTCTAGAATTTCTATTCGATTTTTGTTAAATTTTCTTTGGTAAATGTCCTATCTTTTTGATCAGTATATTTTCCTTTACATTTTATTCCTTTATTTATTATTGTCATAACTATTTTGAACTCATTACCTAATAATTCTAACATTTTGGTTATGTTGAGACTTTTCTTTCTTAACTGTGTTTTCTCTTGAAAACATGTTACATTTTCTCAGTTTTGCATAGTTTGTACATTTTGTAGGTTTTTGTATTACAACCTGCACATGGTGAATATTATGGTGTAAAAGCTCTAAATTTTGTCATATTCTTCCAAAGAATGTTGATGTTTTTGTCTTAGGCATTGATCAACTTAGACTCAAACTAAGAACTATCTTGCTCGTGATGGGTAGCAGATCACATCTCAACTCAGTCCTTGTAGCCTAAGCTACAATCTCCATGAGACACTCCCACAAACATTTAGTTTAGGGATCAGCCAGAGGCTCAAAGTTTATGTCCAGAATTCAGGTGTTCTTTTCTTTGGTGTTCTCCTCTTTAGAATTCCCGTCTCACTTTCCAATGACTTTTGTCCCTGATTCTGTTTGAGTCTTAGGGATAGAATGACATCAGGCTTCCTACTAGAGTTTTAGTTGCTCCAAGCCATATTTCAACTCATGTCTATAAGGTGAAATCTATAAAAATGGGAAATCTATCTCATAACAGTCACTTCTTCCAAATTTCATTTTTTTCTCCAAAATTTTTTTAATTTATTTTCACTCTCTGTAAGCTGAAGGTAACTGACTTGAATTTTATTTAGAGTTTGCAGTTGTTATCTGCAGGAGAATCAGTCTCTTAGATGATTGCCTGGCAATGACTCTTCAGATTAAGTTACTTGGCTGAAGTCATCCACAGAATAAAATATGGAGACTGGTTGTAATACATGTGTGTGAGAGTCTCACAACCAAAGTCTCTATCTGCCACATAAAACTGTACCATCATGAAGCAGACCTTCTAACGCATTAGAATTGCTGAGGAGATCTCCCTTTCTCTCCAAAGTGCTAGATATCAGAACTGTCTGCGTTACAGCGCCACCTTCTGGTAGTCCTGTTGACCACGAAAGAGGATGAGTCTCCTCCTAAGCCTCACCTGGCTTACGTAAGAGGACAGCATCTGTGTTACTAGGAGATTTTAACAAAGATGAAAGAACAGTTGTTAAGAACATATACATAGTTTCAAAATGAAGTGCTAACAACTTTGGAAATGGGAAATCTCTCACAAATTATTTCCCCTCTTAGTTTGCCACGATTCTTTAGCACGGTGGACTCAGTGGATGTAATACAGGATGGTCACAGAAGATCGTATTTTATTTAAATCAGTCATTGCTAGTCTTTGTAATTACATTTCCTTAGGTCCCTGTTCTCTCTAGGGTTTCAGGAAAGTGTGTAATAATTGCATCATTCTTAGGAACTGGAGATTAATGAACCAACTGTTCATATTTCCTTTATTGCAATCCTCTTGCATTAGGGATTTCAAACCGAGAAAAAGTTTGGAAGATTTCCTTTTGGAGATGAGGGTAGAGATGAGAAGGGGCTGAAATTCAGTTGTCTTTAGCACCTGAGGACATTAAAGACGTCATTTAGCAAGTGTGCTTGTGGGAATACATCATATCAACCCCATTCAAGCCAATCTTCCTAAGCACTCCCCACCTTCCTGGTGTTTTAATAGCACCTCCTCCGCATGAGGAGGGGAGGCTGCTGCTTCTTATAGCCAGTCACTGGGGAGGTGGTGTTCCAAATTCTCTTTGTGCCCTTGTCGTGGGGACTTTGGATTAACTTATCCATGTCACATAGAGGGAGAGCATAGATGTGACAGGCATTTTTCCACTCTCAAAATGCTGATGTGTGACTTGGTTTCATGGGATTTGTCCATATTTTGGATTAATCTGAGTGAGGAAAGAGCATTATATCAGGTAATGGACCTCTTTGTATCTTTCATGCAGGGGTCTCATCACCACCCAGGGCATGCTGTTTGCACTTTTGAAGACCTCTTCAAAATATTATGCAAAGGATAATTTTATTTTAAAAATGTTTTTAAAAAATGTGATAGGGTAATTCAAATCCGTATTTCTCAGCAAGTTAAGTCTTGTCTATAGAACTTGTCTGCTTGATCCTGAGAGAAAGAGCTAATCAAGGCCTGGCCCCTCATCCACTGGTCAGATGAGATTCTGGGATGGAGGACCAACGGGGAGGGGATGGCCAGCAGCTGCTGGATGGAAGAGGCGCAAGAGACATGCCTATATGTTCCCGCTCTAAGAGGTAGGTACAAGTTATTGTATGAAAGATACTTATTAACAACAGGATAAAAAAAGGCTTCCCACTTTCAAAACAGAGGCTTAAAATGCCCAGGGTGTCTTGGGAGTAAAAGAATTGGTGTTTTTAGCCTTACCTTCTTGGCAGCAGAAACCGTCTTTCCCAGACATGCAGAAAACCAGAGTCCGTCCACGCCTAGAACACCTCTTACCATTCTGAGTCTTCCACCTCTGCCGCACCACCTAGGTTCCCTGGTTCACACCTGTCCCATCGTGCCAGGAAAAGTGTCCTCACAGTGGTAAAATGGAAGGTTTCACTCTGCATCTCTATATGTTTCCTGTGTGAAGTCACACATGGGGAGAGGACTGCAGGACCTGAAGAACTGGCCCCACCTTGGTATTCTCAGAACCCTGCTACTGCCTCTGTCTGCCCCAGCTGTGCCCACATGTTAAAAGTGCCTCAGAGGCTGCATCTGAGAGCCTTTAATTTTTATAGATTGCCAAAATGGCAAATATGGAGTAGGTTTTAATAATTAGGGTCAGGGGTCCAGAGACAATACTGAAGTAAAAAAAAATATATTAATCTGATCTTAACCTTCTGCACATAAAAAGGTACAACAAACATGCTATATACACACACACACACACACACATATTGATCATTAAAGGTGTGTTTCAGAATAGGTTGGGCTTTTTTTAGATTTTTGTATTTCTCCTTGAATTCTAAGCATAAAATAAAGCATTAAAAAGAAAGCATGTGAAATCAGTTACAGCATAATAAGAATGCACACTTTATAAAAATTTATATTTTATTATACAAATCCATAACAAGTTACATCAAATTATATTTATTTATATCAATTTTATCTTTCATATATAATAAATATGAGTATATTTGCATTTTGGAGGTATATATCACAAATGCACATAAGGATTATTTAATATATTATAATGTAATATGTAGCATATTCTTTTTTCTTATATGCTGTATCGTATGGTAGCTTACTGTTTGGGGGTTCTTTTAGATTTATCAATTCTATTTACTTATTTATATTTTATTTTATTTCATTTTTATTGAAATATAGTAGATTTACAATGTTGTATCAATTTCAGGTACATAGCTCAGTGATTCAGATGTGTGTGTGTGTGTGTGTGTATATATATATATATATATATATATAAATATAAATATATATATTATTTTTCAGATTCTTATCCCTTATAGGTTATTACAAAATATCGAGTATAGTTCTCTTAGCTATACAGTAGGTCCTTTTTGGTCAGCTATTTTATGTAGAGTAGTATGTATATGTTAATCCCAAACACCTGATTTAGCCTTGCCCTCTGTCAAAATAAGTTTTAGCGATCCTGACTCAAATTAAAGGCTCTCAGGTATGCTTGTCCAGATTAAGACTGTGGTGTGAAAATAAAAAAGATGTCATGCTCAAAAGTCTGAATGTAACTGAGAAATGGACTTTATGTTATTTCTCTCCTTTGAGAAGGAAATAGAGTAAGTACATGCTATTTAAAAGTGGCAGAGTATGTATGGCAGATGTATGAGAGATTAGGTTACTATCATGAAGAATTGTTAAACATGTATTTTTCAGATTCTTATTTGCTCTTTTATATCATTATAAAATGTCTTATTCATCATATTATAGTCCTGCTCAAGAATTTCAGATGCCCTGTAAGATCTAGAATAAAATATTGAAACTCTAAAACCTGGCCAGCCACAAACTGCCTCAGTTTACCTATGTCTGCTTTCCTTTATAAGCCCTCCATAAACACTTGACCTTGATCAGATATCCCATTACCTTGTCACATCACACCCATCTCTGTTCCCAAACCACATCTAGAACTTTGATATTTTTTAGCCAGTCCAGATCTCCTGAGCAGCAGAATGCTGGGACCTTTAGAGTCAAATAGACCAGGCCTGATCCTGACCACTTCCCCTGCCATGGGACCTTGGACAAGTTACTTAACTTGGCTGGGCCTCAATTCTCTCATCTACAAGATGGAGATAATAGCGATTAACAACACTGAATGAGATCATGCTTATAAAGTCTGACATACGGTCCTTAATGAACATTAATTTGTCTTCTCTGTATATTCCTTTGCATGGAGAACAAATTCCACCTAAGTTGTAAAAATCACTCCCCACCTCCCACCCTCAATTTAGATCATGTTAATTTCTCCACCCATGTTGCCTTAGGGCACGTCTTGTAAGGCACATTCATTCCCTTTAATTAAAAAAAAAAAAAAAAAATCTTGGGGAGTTCCCGTCGTGGCTCAGGGGTTAATGAATCCGACTAGGAAGCATGAGGTTGTGGGTTCGATCCCTGGCCTTGCTCAGTGGGTTAAGGATCCAGCGTTGCCGTGAGCTGTGGTGTAGGTCGCAGGCGCGGCTCGGATCCCGCGTTGCTGTGGCTGTGGCGAAGGCCGGCGGCTACAGCTCCTGTTAGACCCCTAGCCTGGGAACCTCCATATGCCGCGGGTGCGGCCCTAGATAAGGCAAAAAGACAAAAAAAAATCTTGGAAGAAATTTTTAATTTTTAAAAATCTTCGGCTCTATTAAATGACAAAAATCATGTCAAGTGCTTCACACAAGACATGGTGCATAGTAAGTACTCTATTTTCTGTGGCTGCTGCTATTGCAAAGGCAACACGCATACCCCAGTGGTAACAAAAAAGGAAGAGAGGCAGTAAAAGTCATAGTTAAGGGCATACCCTCTGGACCCACTGCCTGGATCAGATCCTCACTTGACTGTTTCTAGCTGTGTGACCTTCAGCTTGCTTCACCTCTCTTCATTTAGGATGCCCATAATAGTTATCCAACCATCAAGTCATTTTGAGGATTAAATGAATTAAAATGTAGTAAATACCTGACAAATAAAAATACTTAATATGTTTTCACTATTGCTAATATTCTTTCAGCTTTTTCAGTCCTGACCCTTTAAGCATTTTCAAAGATCCTAAGGACAGAGATGTATATTTATACCGATCTTATCATTTCATGAGGAAAATATAAAATAACAGATGGCATCAGGAAGGTTTAGCACAATGCCTAGAGCACGGTCAAAGCTCTGTAATAGCTAGTTTCCTTCCCCTTATCTTATCTACCACACCTAGTAAGTAATTCTAGGAATTGCTCTTTGAGCATTTTTTGAAGGGAATAAATGAATATTGATTTTTCCTATATGGCAAGGAACATCATTAAATATAAAGCATTATAATTCAAAAGACTGTCTGTTATTCCCTGAAAATCTGGTTTGGTAATTATCACTTGCCTCATTTGCTCTATCCTGACTGCTCCAAAACTTCTTGACATATTTTGTTCAGGAACCCTAAGTCACAATGCAGTATTTCAGTTATTGTCTTAATTTTCTGTTAGTTTCATCTTCATTTCCCTCCTCATTTTCTCTGTTCCTTTCCTGCTCTCTGCTGCTTACTTGCATGCATATTTAAATCATTGAGCTCTCACTACATGGCAAAATACCTTTCCTTTACAAAAGGCTAGCTAGAATTTTTCTCAGTTGCTTCTGTCTGCAAATATTTTCAACATTTCAATGTTTCACAAGTGAGGCTGTGAAATCAGCACAGGGGGCAGCAACTACCAAAATGCCATTGATTCTGAAGTCTTCTTGAGTTTGGCAACTATCACTTAAAGTTAACTCCCGAATAAATCTGGAGGGTAATAACATATAGGATAACTAAGACACAGATTGTTAGGTTGACTCCATGGTCTTTTTGTCCCTAGTATTATTGAGATTTAATTGATATATAACTTCTGTAAGTTTAAGGTTTATAGCATGGTGACTTGATGCACATATATATTGCAAAATGCTTAACACAATAGTGTCACTTAACACATTCATACTTCATATAATTACCAATTTTTTGTGAATGGTGATAACATTTAAGATCTTACACTCTTAGCCACTTTCAAGTGTCTATTAACATATCACTCACTGTGGTAATAATGCTATATATTAGATCCCTAGAACTTATTCACCTTATAACTAGAAGTTTGTACACTTTGACCAATACCTCCTAGTTTCTCCCAACCTTTAGGTCCAGGTAGCCATGTTTTTAGTCTCTATTTATATGTCTGGCTTTTTAAGATTCTACATACAAGTTAAAACTTCAGCATTACTCTTTCTCTGCCTGAATTTTTTCATTTAGCATAACACCCTCAAGATCTATCCATGTTATCAGAAAAGTCAGGGATTTTTTTCTGTTTATGGCTAGATAATAATCCGTTGTATATAGGTACTTATACACTGTATGCATTAGGGTTAAGGTTAGGAGATGTATACAGATATAGGTATAGATATAGACATGAGATATATAGATGTCAAATCTTTTTTATACAGTCTTTGGTAGACAGGTTCCTGCCATGTCTTGGCTACTGTGAATAATGCTGCAATGAATGTGGAGCTGCAAATATTTCTTTGAGATAGTGATTCTATTTCCTTTGGATATATACCCAGAAGTGGGATTTTTGGATCAAATTACCTGTCTTTTCATTCACTAATTCTTTCTTCTGCTCAGCAGAGTCTACTGTTGAAGCTTGCTGTTTAATTCCTCTGTTCATTCATTGTACTATTCAAATGCAGAATTTCCTTTTTTAAGAAATAGTCTCTATTTCTTTGTCAAACTTCTCACTTTGTTGATGTATTGTTTTCTTTATTTAGTTGTCTGTGTTTACTTATAGTTCACTGGATTTTTTAAAGACAGTTATTCAGAATTCTTTGTCAAATGGTTCACAGATCTCCATTCTTTTTGGTTCAGTCATTAGAGCTTCATAAATATTTTTGGTTGTGTTTTGTTTTCTCAGTTATTCCTGATCCCTGTGGTCTTGTGTTAGTACCTACACATTTGAAGTGTAGGCATATCCTGCAGGCTTTACAGACAGCAAAGCCCTTCACTAGTTAGCCTATCCAGAGATTTTGGGTGGACTGTCTTGTGCTATTATGGCTGGGCTTTCTACCGGAGTCCTTGAGTGAGCAAATTTATGCCTGGGTCAGCAGCTTATCAGTCTCGGTTCTTAGTTTTGTGGGGACTGTTCTTGTGCCTGGGTCTGCAGTGATGGGCCAGGTACTTGGGTCCAGCTCTGAGGTTAGATTTGTTAGAGGTGGCCTGGCGCTGAAGACCCTAAATCCATAGGAGCCCACCTGAAGCCTGCATCCTTGGGGGCTATATTGACAGGTATAATTTAAAGTATACCCCTGAATAAATATGGGTGGTGATAATGTATAGAATGACTAGGATAAATGTTATTAGGTTGACTCCATAATCTTTTAGCAGGAATGATGAAGCAGTGTGATATGACCTAGCTGGCAAGAGTTAAGTTCAAATCCTGGCTTTGCCACTTGCAAACTGTATATTTGAGGTCAAGTGACTAAACCTCTTAGATTCCACTGATACATACAAGAAATGCAGATGGTAATAATAGTTCCTACTTCACACAGTCAGTGGGAATTAACTAAGACTATATGCACTTATAATGTACATAAAAACACTGGTTATGACATTATAGAAGCTATAAAAAAATGAAAATTCTTATAATTAAACAATACCAGAAAAATAACTCATTCTAGTACAGTGGACTTTCAGTTAGGTTAGATTCCCTGAAACACACACTCTTAAGATAGAGGTATTTTACAGAAATTTTACTAGGGAATCACTTGGAGGTAACATCTATGAGTGAAAGAAGTTTGGATAACGTTGAGTTCTAACTCAGTCTCAAAGAATTCTGTTGATTGCATAAGGATCTCTGGATTCAAGTACCAACCCTTCAATGAATCCCCACTGAAGCAAGGGGAATGGTCCTTTATACCCCTGCATAGATCTGGATATAAGCTACCCCTCAGGAGGGGCTGGTTTGGGGCAAGATAATTCTCTGCTGCTGAGGGCAATCCGCAGAAACAGATTCAGCTGACTGCTTTCAGCCACTGAAACTCCCAGCAGTTGGTGAAGTAAGTGCTTCAGTCTTAAGCGGGGATTATGCCATGCACCAGAGTGTCCACGATGGCTTTCTAATAATAAATGTATGATAATTGTATATGACACATCATTTTAGTTTATTACTTTTTCTAGACAATACATTCCTTTAGGGTAGGAGCTGTGTCTGTCTTGACAGATGCATATGAGGAAGTCAGTAAATGTGTCCTAAATAAATAGAATTATTTATAAAACTTAAAAAAAAGAATTATACCTTCCATTTAAGGAAGCTGGAGGGCCCAGACCCAAATTCTCCACCCTAGCTTATCCCATTCCCAAAGAACCCTGAGGAACATAGGTACTCCAAGGAGCATGGTTATAAAAACACTGTCTTAGAAAAATAGAAAACACATCATGGTTACCTAAGTAGAAAAGTAACTACAATGTTATTTCTTTAAGAGTCTTGGGTTCTGTATGTATGAAAATGTTATCTGAAGAGAAGACAAGGAATAAGAGGGAACCAGTTTCTAGGTTGCACATATAAGGAAATCAATGAACATTTCTCATATCCTGAGAGGTCAGCAGTGTGAGTTCAGAAAGAATTTTAAGGAGATTTAATTCTTCTCTAAAGTAAAAACTTTTGTTGGTAGAAAAAGTGATTCAAGAGTTTGTTAACAGAAACATTTTACCACTAATTGAAATACAGGTGGAAGAGGAAAAAAAATTAATGAGCAGTTACACCATATGCTCAGAAAAAGTACTAAAGAATAGAAATCCACAGTTGTGTAAAATGGAAAATCTAACTATGCTTGAAATACTAGATTGAAAACAGTATAGGACATCTTAAGTCTTGTGACTCCATTGTCAGTGCTAGGGTAACCAAAGAACAAGCAATATGATATGGAACTGTATTTGATATATTTAATTTTTATTTTATATGAATAATTTTCAAAATTCCCAGTTCCAAGCTATGGAACTGTATTTGATATACTTAATTTTCACTTTATGTGGATAATTTTCAAAATTCCCAATGCCATGGACTTTTATTGTTTGGGTGATGCCAAATACCCAAACTACGGTATTACAAAACATCAAAGTAATGAGACCCTTAATTCCCTTTAGGAAATTACCAATTTCTATTAGGTGCATTTTAAGTTGAAATGTAAACCGAAATACAACGGTATGATTTTGTCTTCACTTTTCATTTTCACCAGAGTGATATAAAACAAGAGTAAACTATTTAGAGCTGATTCTTTACAGTGGCAGCCCTGGCAAGGCTGTTGTGGTGATTTCAATATATGTCTTCAAATCTTTTGACAATCCTCTCTTCAAAAGGTGGAATCTCATTTCTTCCTTCATAAATTGGGCCAAACTTAGTGACTTGCTTCTAATGAATAGAATGTATAATTTCTGTGAAACTCACTAAACTAGGTCATGAAAAGATATAGCCTTTACCTGGTTCTACTCTTCTCCTCTCCTCTCCTCTTCTCCCTTGCAGGGAGAATCAGCTGCCATGATGTGAGGACAATCAAGCAGACCTGGAAGAGTCCCTCTTAAAGAATTGAGGCTCCTGTAAAACTAGTCATGTGACTGAACCTCTGAGGAAGGGGATCCTTTAGCTCTTGGTTAACCTTCAGATGATTCAAGCTGTGGCCAACATCTTGGTGTCAACCTCATGGGAGACCTTGAGCCAGAAATACTTAGTTGCACTACTCCCAAATTATCACCATTTAAACTGTGAACTACAATAATTTTGTTGTCATTTTGAGTTTATGACATTTGTGGGTAACCTGTTAAACAACGACAGATAATGAGCGAAGTTTTGGACCAACCCACCAAGACTTCCTGAAGCTTCTTTTCTTATTTTTACATCTTCAATGTCCTTTAGTCTTCCCTGTGACTTTATAAGTTCCTTTCCAACTCCATTCTGCTAAAGTCAGTTATTGCTTGTTATCAAAGAACACAGCTTTAAAATAGTATATTTACTATCATCTTAAACTAAAATAAGAACAATATTTTTTCTTTTTTTTTTGATCTAAGATATGTTAATTCAATGTTATGGTCTACTATGGGTCTTATTTTATTTTATCTATTTATTTTATTTTTTTATGGCCGCACCTGAGGCACATGGAAGTTCCCAGGCTAGGGATCGAATCAGAGCTACAGCTGCTGGCCTATGCCACAGCCACCGCAACACAGGATCCGAACCAGACCTGCAACCTACACCACAGTTCACAGCAACACCAGATCCTTAACCCACTGAGCGAGACCAGGGATCGAACTGCATCCTCATGGATATTAGTTGGATTCATTTCCGCTGTGCCATAATGGAAACTCCACTTATTTTATTTTTTAAAATAATAACTCCCTATACTTACCCATTTCACATATAGGCAACTGAAAAATTGCACTTCATCTACTAGCATTGTTTAAATCAAAAGTGATTTACCACTGATTCATATGTCTCTTGAATATTGTAAAGCTATGCAGCAATTCCTTATCACATACCATTTATAAAGAATTATGTAATCATAAGCTATAAAGAATACAAGTATAAGCTTATACAATGAAACTAAGTGCTTGTAATTAAAATATATATACTCACGGTAGATTTAATTGTTGAAAATTTTTTGGCTTATCCACACAAGTGATTGTTTCATATTTATTACTTTGACTATCTTGAACATTACCATGTTACTTTCATGAGTCTGTGATTTTTTTTGTCACCTATTTGTAAACATTTATGAAAAATTCAAGGAAAAAATCTGCATAAATTAAAATGCAGGCCCATTATTTTAAATAAAATGACTTTATTCAGTATGTTTAAAAAGCATTATGAGCTATGTTTTCAGCAACCTCAGGAAAAATTTGGCCATTATTCTTTAAATATTTTTTACTGCATTATTCTCTCTCCTCTTCCTCCTCCTCTTTTTCTACCTCTACTCTCTTTTTCTTATGAAACTTTATGTTTGTGCTATAACTTTCAATATTGTTCCACAGTTTCTACACTGTCAATTTTCTTCTACCTTATTTTCTCTCAAGTCTTCAAATTGCTTAATTATATACTGATCGTTCTTTGAATTCAATGATCTTTTTTGGGTTGTCAATCTATGATGAAAACTACCAAATATTTTTTTCAAATATTACACTTTTCAATTCTACAACATCCACTTAGTTCATATTTATAGCTTCCATACCCTTTCTGAGATACCCTATCTGTTCATTCATCATGATTGTGTTGTCCTTTAAAATATTTATAATGGCACATTTAAGTCCATGTCCACTAATTCCCACACATGGATATTTGGCACTGATTCATATAGACTGTTTTTCTCTCAAATATGAATCACCTTTTTTCCTGAGTCTTACTTCTACTAACTTTTGGTTATATGCTGGACATTATGAATCATAAATTAAAGGGCATCTGGATTATGTTGTCTCCCTTAATGCTGATTTCTTTTATGGCTGACAGATAAGTCTTGACTGGATACTTTTGTTTTTGCCAGACTTGGATTTATTCTTTAGAAATCTTTATTTATATTTAATATTAAACTTCATTCTAGGGCATGTCTTTACTCTAGAGCATGGTCCTTACGCTTAAGATATCATTTCTCTGAAGTCCTAACTGAATGATGAATTAGGTCACTTCACTTTGGCTGGTCTGGAACTCCAATAAATTCCAGTGTTCTATGCCCTCTAGAGTTACTATTTCATGCTCAGCCTTGAAAAATTAGTCTTTTCTAAGCCTTGTGAGGGTCTCACTCTGCACACATGCTGCCCAGCCTGTCAATCCCCACATTCACTGCTGGAACCCTATCAACATAGCTCCTTTCCTCAGGTAACATGCTTTATAAATGCCAAGTGTCTCATCAGCCTTGATCATCAATCTCTTCTTCAGATCAGTAAGGCATCATCCTCTTAGCTCTACTTTCCTGCCACTGGGAAAGTTAAAGTGATTGTGAGGTGATCGTGCTCATGCTCACACCTTAGGTCTCTCTTCTTTCAAGGATCACAGGGTTGTCCAGACTGTTGCCTAAGTTCTGAAACAAGGACTTGATATATTTTTCCAATTTTATAGCTCTTTTTGGAAAGAGGGCATGTCTGTTACGAGTTCCTTTGTCATGTTTAAAAGTTGAAGTTGATTTCAGGTAGATATTTTAAACCGGTTTTCTCTAACATTTCTGGACTTAACAGTAAAATCAAGTGGCTTTAAATAATCTTTGAAAGAAACCCACAAACCCTAATAACCCCTAGTACACATGTGCGTGCTAGACACTTTATCAAAACAGAGAACTCCTTTAGACTTTTTGTATAACATGGATCAAATATATTTTATCTGTTTTTTTCTTTTTATGGTTGAACCTGTGACATATGGAAGTTCCCAGGCTAGGAGTCAAATCGGAGCTGCACCTGCTGCCCTACCATATAGCCACAGCAAGCCTGGATCTGAGCCACACCTGTGACCTATGTCACAGCCTGGGGCAACGCTGAATCCTTAACCCACTGAGCAAGGCCAGGGATCAAACTTGCATCCTCATGGATATTAACTGTGTGCTTAATTTGCTGAGCCACAACAGGAACTCCTAAATATATGTTAATAAAAAAAGATGTTAGCCTATAAATTGCTTTATTTAATTAATATCAATATTTTATATTTATACCAGTGCAAATTTAGAAATAGTCATAGGAACCCTATATATTTATATTTATGTCCCAAATTAAGCATTATATTTTAAAATATTAACATCTTTCTTTAGGGAAGAAGAACTCAATTATTTTGGTATTTCAACAAATCACCTCTGCTTAGAGTCTACATACACATTATGCCTAATTCAGGTAGAGGTGTTTCTTAAAGACAGGGTTCGACTCACTAAACCAGTTCCACCAGGACCTTTACTCTCAGTGGAGAAAGACAGTAAATAATTCTGTCACTAGGCTTTTTTTTTTTTTTTTATCATTCTGCTGCACAGTGGCATATGGAGGTTCCTGGGCCGTAGCTGCCACCTACACCACAGCTGCAGCAATGCTGCATCCTTAACCCACTGTGCTAGGCTGGGATTGAAACCGTATCACTGCTGAGACAATACCAATCCCCAGCCGGCTGTGCCACCTGGGAACTCCAGTCACTAAGCTTTTTGTATTTCTATAATATTGTAACAGTCTACCCAAAATTTAAACCTATACCAAAAAGATAGAGTGAGGTGTTTCTGATATTTAAAGTAAAATTTTAGTCAGAACACCACTTGAAGAGGTTTTGAAAGTATTTACAATATATTTTACAGATTATTGCTAAGAGCTTTGCACAATTCATCTTCCAGATGTAGACACATTAATGAATTTAAGTGTATTAATTTTCCTCTAGCATTTACAATTTATTATTGACTTGGTTTGGCAGTGAGAGTTAAAAGGGGTTCAAGGTCCAAGTGAAATGATTTTTAAGTGCATCAGGAATGATGAGTTATATTCATTTTAACATCACCAAGTCCTTTTATAGGATCTATGTTGTCAAAGTTAAGGTTTTAAAATCAGAATTTCCTTTGATAAATGCCTCCCTGAAACACAGAAAAGCCTAGGATAGGCATTTAACAAACAAGGAAATACATTAGACCAATAAACTTAACGAAAGTTCAACGTTTTAAACATCTCCATCAATAACCAGGGAAATGCAAAGTGAACTATATGAGGTATTGCCTGCCCAAGAGATGGGCAAAAATTTTTTAAAGTTTGATGATACCAAATGTTGGCAAAGGTATGAAGCAACAGAAAACTCACATGCTTCATCAGAAAGTGTAAATTAGTATAATCACTATGAAAATTGGGCATTTTTCTAGTAAAATTAACTGGGTACAGTTTGCTCTCCAACCTTGTAAATCCATTTATAAGTCCATACCCTTGACTTATAAAGTGGTGGATATTAATATTGGGATCGATATACAAGAATAGTCATAAGTTCTTACTGTATAACATAGCACAGGGAACTATAGCCCATCTCCTGTGATAAGACCATGATGGAAAATAATATTTATTAAAAATAATATATATATACATGTATGTATAACTGAATCACTTTGACGTATAGCAGAAATTGGCCCAACATTTTAAATCAACTATATTTTATTTTTAAGTTTTAAATCTTTTTTTTCTTTTTTGGCCATACCTGCAGTATATGGAAGTTCCCAGGCCAGGGATCAAATCCGAACTGCAGCTCTGGCCTATGCCACAGCTGTGGCAATGCCAGATCCTTAACTCACTGAGCAGGGCCAGTGATCAAACCAGTGTGACACAGAGACAAGTCAAATCATTAACCCACCTTACCACAGGAGAAACTCCTCAACTCTACTTTAATTTAAAAATATAGATTTAGGAGTTTCTGTCATGGCTCAGCCGTAACGAACCTGACTAGTATCTATGAAGATGAGGGTTTAGTCCCTGGCATCACTCAGTGGGTTAAGGATCCAGAGTTGCCATGAGCTGTGGTGTAGGTTGCAGACGGCTCAGATCGGGCTTTTCTGAGGCTGTGGTGTAGGTCAGTAGCTACAGCTCTGATTAGACCCCTAGCCTGGGAACTTCCATACACCGCCCTAAAAAGCAAAAATAAAATAAAATAAATATAGATTTAAAAGAACAGTCATGGTGGCATCGTTTACAATAGGCAAAATCTAGGAACAATTCATTATCCATTCACAGCATAATAGGTAGGGAAATTGTGTTATTTTTTTATTTTGGAATACTGTATTGAAAAGCAACAAAAAATTAACTGCAGCTAATCAAAATAACATGGACAAACCTCACAAACATAATACTGAGTGAAGAAGATTTTAAAATAATACATGTATTTTTATAATCCCATAAAATTCAAAAGAACTAAATCAAACTGCATGGTTTGAGTATTCAGGTGTAAGTGGAAATCTGTAGAGGAAGGCACAAGAGTGACTACTGTGGCGGTCAGGAGATTGGTCATTGCCAAGGGGAAGAGCAAGTGTTGTAGTTGGAGAGCGGTATGCTAAAGCTGCTGGGTACCTGGCCGCTGTTTCTCTCTTTTATTTTTAATTAAAGCACAGTTGATGTGCAATATGGTGTTAGTTTCAAGCATACAATATAGTGAATAGACCTTTAAGTATGTTATGAAATGCTCACCGTGATAAGTCTACTAAGCATCTGCCACCATTACAAAGTTATCACACTATTATTGACAGGATTCTTTAGGCTGTATACTGCATCCCTGTGGCTTATTTATTTTATAACTGGAAGTCTGTACTTTTTAATTCACTGCACTTATTCAGCCCAGTCTTCTACCTTCCCCTCTGGCAACCACCCATTTTTTTCCTCTAATTCATGGGTCTATTTCCATGTTGTTTTGTTTGTTCATTTGTTTTGTTGTTTTGGCTCCAAATGTAAGTGAAATCTTATGGTATTTGTCTTTTTCTATCTGACTCCTTTCACTTAGGAGAATTCCTTCTAGACCCATCCATGTTGATGCAAATGGCAGGATTTCCTTATCTTTATGACCTATATTCATTTTCTTTATTCATTCACCTATTGATGGGCACTTAGTTGGCTTTCATGTCTTAGCTATTGTAAATAATGCTGTAACGAACGTAGAGGTGATCATCTTTTTGGATTCAGTTCTTGTTTTCCTTGAGTAAATACCCAAAAGCAGAATTGTAGGATCACATGATAGTTCTATTTTTAATTTTTTGAGGAGACTCCAACATGTTTTCTGTAGTGGCTGCCCCAATTTACATTCCCACCAACAGTGCACCAGGGTTCCCTTTTCTCTACATGCTTAGTAACACTCATTACTTCTTGCCTTTTGATAAAGAGCATTTGGACATGTGTGAGGTCATATCTGATTGTGGTTTTAATTTGCATTTCTCTGATGATGAGTGATCATGAGCATCTTTTCATGCCACTGTTGACATTCTGTATGTTTTCTTGAGAAAAAATTCTGTCTGGGTTTTCTGCCCATGTTTCAGATTGTTTGGTTTTTAAATATTAAATCATATAAATTCCTGTTTCCTTTCTTTTTTTTTTGCCTTTTTTGTCATTTTATGGCCGCACCCGCGGCATGTGGAGGTTCCCAGGCTAGGGGTCTAATCGGAGCTGTAGCCACTGGCCTGCGCCGCAGCCACAGCAACGCAGGATCCGAGCCGCGTCTGCAACCTAAACCACAGCTCACGGCAACGCCAGATTGTTAACCCACTGAGCAAGGGCAGGGTTCGAACCCGCAACCTCATGGTTCCTAGTCGGATTCGTTAACCACTGCGCCACGACGGGAACTCCCCTGTTTCCTTTCTTGACCAAAGTGTTGTTTATAGTACTGTTTGCTTGATGACATTTGTTGTACTCACATTTCACATTACGTATCATTTTCTGAAAATATGTTATCTTTCATAATAAGAATTAATTATGTCAGAAGAGTCTACATAAGTGATTATAAAGGAAAAAAGAGAATAGATAAAATAGCATTAAAATGTGTTATAACGCTTTTGTATATAAGTAGAATAAAATAACAAAATAATTGAAAAAATGACTTTAATTATGTTATAAAACAAACCTTATGGAGAACAAATTTGTGGTTGCCAAGGGGGAGGGTTTTGGGGGAGGGATGGAGTGGGAGGTTGGGGTTAGCAGATGTAAGCTATTACACATGGAGGGGATAAACAACAAGATCCTACTATATAGTGCAGGGAACTATATTCAATGTCCTATGATAAATCGTAATGGAAAAGAATATTAAAAAAGAGTGTGTAAATATATATATAGTATGTATGTATTTATGTATTCATATATCTATATATCTATATATATACATATATATCTATATATCTACATCTATGTATATAGATATATATAAAACTGAGACACCGTGCTGTGTAGCAGAAATTAACACAGCATTGTAAATCAACTATAGTTCAATTAAAAAATTTAAAAAAAAACAAAAACAAATGGTCTTAAAATAGAAGGATTCTAGGCTAGATAATATAGGGGCCCACCAGTGTCATTAAGGTTTCTTTCGTCTTTTTACTCTGCATTTTTCATCACATTATGTTGACTGTTTTTTTTTTTCACATTGCATTCTTTTTTATTAAAGTGTAGTTGATTTACAAAGTTCTTCAGTTTCTGTTGTACAGTAAAGTGACCCAATCACACACAGTTCCCTGTGCTGTACAATAGGGCCCCTTTGCCCATGCATTTCAAATATAAGAGTTTGCATCCAAAAACCCCATCCTGTCCATGCCTGTCCATCTCACTTCCTCTCCCCTCCCTACTGGGAACCACAAGTCTGCTCTCCTTGGCCATGATCTGTTTCTGTTTTGCAGATACGATCATCTGTGCCATATTTTATTTTATTTTATTATTTTATTTTGTCTTTTTTTGTCTTTTCAGGGCTGCAATGTTGGCATATGGAGGTTCCTAAGCTAGGGGTCTAATTGGAACTGTAGCCGCCGGCCTTCGCCACAGCCAGAGCAAAGCGGGATCCGAGCCGCGTCTGCAACCTACACCACAGCTCACAGCAACGCCGGATCCTTAACCCACTGAGCAAGGCCAGAGATCGAACCCGCAACCTCATGGTTCCTAGTCGGATTCGTTAACCACTGAGCTACAGTGGGAACTCCTGTGCCATATTTTAGATTTCACAAATAAGTGATATCATATGGTATTTGTATTTTTCTTTCTGATTTTCTTTACTTAGTATGAGGATCTCTAGTTCCTTCTGTATTGCTGTAAATGGCATTAATTTGTCTTTTTTGTGGCTGAGAAGTATTCCACTGTATACATGTACCACATCTTCCTAATCCATTCATCTGCTGATAAATATTTAGGTGGTTTCCATGTCTTGACTATTGTGAATAGTGCTGTGGTGACCATAAGATGCAGGTGCCTTTTTAAATGAAAGTTTTGTCTAGATATGTGCCCGGAAGTGGTATTGCTGGATCCTGTGGTAGTTCTACATTTAGTTTTCTGAGGAAACTCCATACTGTTTTCCATAGTGTTTGTACCAATTTACATTTCCACCAACAGTGAAGGAGGGTACTGTTTTCTCCACACCATCACCAGCATTTGTTATTTGTTGACTTGCTAATAATGGTCATTCTCACCGCTGTGAAGTGGTACCTCATTGTACTTTTGATCTGCATTTCTCTAATAATTAGTTATGTTTAGCATTTTTTCATGTGCCTGATGGCTATCCATATGTCTTCTTTGGAGAAATATCTATTTAGGTCTTCTGCCCATTTTTCAATTGAGTTTTTGTTGTTGAGTTCTTTGTATATTTTAGAGATTAGGCCCTTGTCTATTGCATTGTTTGCAAAGGTTTTCTCCCATTCTGTGAGTTGTCCTTTCATTTTTTTAAATGGTTTCCTTTGCTGTGTAAAAGCTTTTGAATTTAATTAGTTCCCATTGGATTATTTGTCTGTTACAGGATGGTTGTCACAAATACAGAACAAACCAGGTATCGCTCTTTTTATTAGTGAAGAGAACCTATTTTGATGTGCCTACACACATACACACACATAGATTTTTCTCTTGATTCATTGACTGAAATTGTATCCAATATTCATACGCTCCCCCCCCCCCGCCCCAGTGCAGGAAAAGGACCCATGATTGACTTAGACCAATTAAGTTTTACCTTCTTACCTTCCTTAAATGCAATTGTGAGAAAGAGTACAGATAACTACACAGTTATAGAAGAGAGTGCAGATAACTGAATAAAATCAAGGTGCTGTTAGGTAGGAGGAAGAAGTGTGAATGCTGTCTGCTACACATTAAAAAAAAATGCAGAAGGTTTTCCTGAAAATCTTTTTTGGATGAAAGCATTTTTAGAGTACTAATCAGTACATTACTGAAAAGGGCTCATACTCAAGCACCTCCTTATGTACTTTTTTCTTTTTTGGGCGTCCATACCCATGGCATGCAGAAGTTCCTGTGCTAGGGACTGAACCTGCACCACAGCAGTGGCCTGAGCCACAGCAGTGACAATGCAACTTTCTAGGCCACCAGAGAACTCCTTAATGTACTTTTTTAATTAAAAGAATTAAATTACCAGCCTGTAGTTTCCACATTACCCACAAAGGAAACATAATCTGTTTATATCAAATTCCAAATGCTAGAAAAGGAGGAACATCTATAAACTTTCTATGGGAAATTCTCTTTACCTCTAATCATTTCTATTCCTAGTTAGGTTATTGTTGATTGTAAGGAACAACCAAAAAAATATTATCAGACAGGCTTGGACCAATAAATGTTATCATCCCAAGAAACTTGATGGAAGAAAAGTTGCCAAAAATGATTTTCCTGGTTTTCCAAATATGAAGGAGTAAATCAACAAAATCTCAAGAACTGTGAAGGACTAGTATTCCAAATGGTTTTGAGTAATGAAATTTAAAGTTGGCTCAGTATTTTCCAGGAACCAGGAGTAATTCAATAAATATTCATTATTTAATAATTGCTAATATGATTTTTAAATAAATTTTGTTTTTCCTCCTTTTTCCTTTTTTTTTAATAGCTGCACCTGTACCATGTGGAAGTTCCCAGGCTAAGGAGTCAAACCAGAACTGCAGCTGCCACTCTATGCCACAGCCACACAACACCAGAACCAAGTGCATCTGTGACCTATGCCTCAGCTTGCGGCAATGGCAGATCCTTAACACACTGAGCGAGGCCAGGGATTGAACCCGCATCCTTATGGACATTATGTCAAGTTCTTAACCCACTAAGCTATAATGGGAATTCCAAACCTTATTCTTCAAAACAGTTTTGGGTTTATGGAAAAATTATCCAGAAAATACAGGGGCTTCTCATAAACATGGTACCTGGCTTCTTTTTATTAACATCTTTAATTTTTTTCCTTCAGTTTTAATAAAACATAATTGCCATATAGCACTGTATGTTGTGTCTCCTGTTGTTAACATCTTATACTAGTATGGTACATTTGTTGTAATTAATGATCCAATGCTGATATATTATTATTAACTGAAGTCCATAATCTATTCAGATTTCTTTAGTTTTGACTTAATGTCCTTTTTTTTTGTTCTAGGATTCCATCCAGGACATCACATTGCATTTAGTTGTCATTCTCTTCAGCCTCTCTTGACTGTGACAGTTAACTCAGATTTCCTTTGCTTTTTGGTAACTTTGATAATTTTGAGGAGCATTAGTTAGATATTGTATTGAATGCTCTTCAGTTGGAATTTGTCTGGTATTTTTCTCATGACTAGGCTGGAGCTGTGAGTTTTGGGGAGGAAAACCACAGAGTCAAAGTATCACTTTCATCACATACTAGCCAAGGGTGTACACTACCAACACTATCAACATCACTTATGACTGCTGATGTTAACCATGGCTCGGGTTTCTCTGCTGCACACTTCATCTATTTTAAACCCCCTTCCATAATGTTCTCTTTGGAAAGAAGTCACTCTAAGTAGCCCACCCTTTAGAGTGTAGACTTATGTTCCTCCTTCCGAGGAGAGAGTATCTATAAAAGTTAGAATTCTTCTACATAAAAGATTTGCCTCTTCTCGCATTTTTGTATTTATTTATTTATTCAATCATTTATATTTGTATAAACATATTATCTTGCATATTTTGGGTTATAGTTCAACAATTATTCATTTTGTTGTTCAAATTATTCTGGCTGTGTCCATTTCCCTTTTAGCGGGCTTCTGTGTCCCTTTGACACATTCCCAACATTTTGTGTGTGTGTGTGTGTGTGTGTGTTTCCTTAGCACTTCTTTACTTTCTGGTACTCCAGGCTCATCTTCTGTATTTTCTGCCCTTATCCTAGAGTCATCCATTTCTCTAAGTACTGTTTTTGTTTATCAGAGAACAGTATTAGAAACCAAGATCTGGGTGTTAGGCATGCTCAGCGCTACTGGGGTGTCTTTAATCTCAAGGATCCTCAGCTGACAGAGCAAGAAAATAAATAGGTGTATACCAACAAGTATACTTTAACATTTTTATAAATCTTTCCATATGAAACCATTGTATCTATATTGAATTAAACATGAATTGGCACTGATGTCTCTAATGCTCATCCATTACCTCATAAATCATCCAAGCCTCCTCTCCTTGCTAATCTGTAGCCTCCTACTTCATCAGTTAGAAACCTGGCTCCCATGATGTATTGTCCTTTTACGTCATTATTTAATTCAAGTGGGCATGTGTAGCAGTACCAGAACTGTCAACCTGTACCCACTAATATGATTTTGAAACATGACACATATATTAAACATGATTCCTGGAAGAGCATGCACAGAATTAAAAAAATAATAATAATGTATAACTGGATCTCACATTTCTGTAATTTTTTGTCTTTATTTGTGATACTTTGGGAAGATAGTAAAATTGTATAAAATTATTATCGCTCAAAACTATCATCCTCTTTAATAGACATGTTTAATTTTTGTAAGGTAATGAAACATAGGTAAAAGTGTCATTTAATAAGGAAAGATAAAGATTGGTCCTTATTACTTCCAAATTGCTGAAGAGAAATAGGGAAGAAATATTTAATTCTGTTATTGAAGGATAGGAATTCTAAAAATTAAAACAAAACTTGGGTTATGAAAATGTTTTGTATCAAATTAACAAATAAAAATTTAATTAAAATTCCTTAAGGATTTTGGGGAGAATTCATGGCTAAAATTAAACTCTGGTGTTCCCATTGTGGCTCAGAGGGTTAAGAACCTGACATTGTGTCTGTGAGGATGCATGTTCAATTCCGGGCATCGCTCAGTGGGTTAAGGATCTGGTATTACAACATGCTGTAGCATAGGCTCAAATCTAGTATTGCCATGGCTGTGGTGCAGGCCTCAGCTGCAGCTCCTATTTGACCCCTAGCCTGGGAACTTCCATATGCTGCAGGTGCAGCTATAAAAAGAAAAATAAATAAATAAGTTTTTTAAAGAAGAAAAACTCATGGAAGTTCCCGTTGTGACTCAGTGGTACTGAACTCAGCTAGGATCCATGAGGATGAGGGTTCTACTCCTGACCCTGCTCAGTGGGTTAAGGATCCTTTGTCATGGGCTGTGGCTTGGAAGTTACAGATGTGGCTTGGATCTGGCATTGCTGTGGTGGAGGCTGGCAGCTGCAGCTCCAGTTTGACCCCTAGACTGGGAACGTCCATATGCCTCAGGTGCAGCCCTAAAAAGGCAGACAGACAGGCAGACAGACAGACAGAAAGGAAGAAAGAAAGACAGGGAGAAAGACTCATTAAACTGTGAATGTAAAGAAAAAATGTACGTCATTTTTGGGATATACCAATCATGAAGAATTACCACCTTTATATCCTGAGTTTATACATTCTGAAATAATCATCCTAAATTCACTGTGAGCAGGAAGGGCTGTGCCTTGGGTTCAGCTTGTGAAAACAGCTCTGGTACAGATCACTGAGTAAATTTTAAATTGAAGATGGGGAGATACCATGGTGGCTCAGCAGTATGGAACTCTTCTAGAATCCATGAGGACTTGGGTTTGATCCCTGTCCTCGATTAGTGGCTTAAGGATCCAGCATTGCCATGAGCTGGCGTATGGGTCACAGAGGTGGCTCAGATCTGGTGCTGCTGTGGTGTGTGCTGGCAGCTACAGCTCTGATTTCCTAGCTTGGGAACTTTCATATGCCATGAGGGCAGTCCTAAAAAAAAAAAATTGAAGATGACCTTCCTTCAGTCGAATGTAAGCAAGGGTGGATGATTTAATCCTAGCTTTATGTCAAATCAAGATAATTGTCCTTGGAGTTCCCATCGTGGCACAGCAGATACTAATCTGAGTAGGAACCATGAGGTTGCAGATTCGATCCCTGGCCTCACTCAGTGGGTTAAGGATCTGGCGTTGCCATGAGTTGTGGTGTAGGTTGCAGACGCGGCTCGGATCCTGCATTGCTGTGGCTGAGGTATAGGCCGGCAGCTGTAGCTCCTATTCGACCCCTAGCTTGGGAACCTCAATATGCTGTGGGTACGGCCCCAAAAAGCCAAAACACAATGTAAAAGATAATTGTCCTTGTGAATATTTATGCTGCAGATATATATATATATATGTATATATATATATATATACACATATACATACATACATAACTATATATGTAGTTTAAAATCACTGGAGATTTGTGATGAAATCTTATTTCATCTTAAAATCCAAATAGAAAAGTGTTTACAACACAGGAATGATTAATAATATTAAAACATAATTTACTCCTGGGAACCTTTAAATTAGTGAATATCACAACTGCACATATGTGTTTATGTTTTACAGATCATTAAACACTTCACAAAAAGACTTGATTTAGTTGTAGGCAGATGTCTCTGAAGCAGTGAAGGAAAAAAGGAAAGAGATACTTAAAGCACCAGGATTTGAAAATGATCTTCTAAAACTGAAGTTAATCATCTCTGTATTGTAAGAGAAATTTATTATATGACCGATCTATTATTTACAGACCTTTGAAAGAAGAATTTTTCAGATAATCGTTTTGTTTAATTGAAGTTGGCTTAATTTTACTCTTTTCTTAAATGCTAAACAAAAGAAAACAGAATAAGATCTTTTTTGTTCCAATTAAATCTTTGGATGTTTTGCACACATGTGCACATACATACACTTAATTTTAAGGTGCATCCATACCTACAATTTGAGGTATCATATATATATTTTTAATTGAGCTTAATAATGTCTATATAACTATAGTGTGAATTTACATTTGAAAATGTGTATTGCTTATTTTACTTTGGTCAAGTATATTATACCTTGTACTTGAACTTTTTAGCATGTTATGAAATACTTTTCAAACTGTCTAAAAATTTCATTAAAAGAATTACTATATACTTTCACATCTATCAGATCTTATCAATGTAAATGATTCCATAAAAGTATATCTGACTGAATACTAAACATTCTTTTCCAAAAAATTGTGGCTTTATCATTTCCACACTCATTCATTGTCTTTGAATTTGCTACTACCTGTGACTACAACAGTGCTACTTGAAGTGTCATCCTTGTATGGGCGGCATCAGCACCATTTGGTAACTTGTTAGAAATGCAAATTATCAGGACCTACCTACCCTAAACCAGCTCTATCAGAGGTTTGGGGGGCAGGGTCCAGGTATCTATTTCAACAAGTTTTCCAGTCAATTATACATGTTCAAGTTTGAGAAACACTGGTTTTTTGTGTGTGTCTGACTCTGTCAAATTTCATGTACCAGCATAAATGTGAGCTGCTCAGAGAAGTTGTATCTGAAGTAAAGCCATTTCAATTATTTCACTTTTTTATTTGGTAATTTTAAAATTTAGAAATAACTTTAGATTTACAGAAAACTAACAATGGTACAAAATTTCCTGTATAAACTCAGAGCCTCCAACAGTTAATATTTCACTATTTTTGCTTTATCATTTTACACACACACACACACACACACACACAATCACACATACCTGTATAAATACCTATTTGAGAATAAGGTACACACATATTCTTCCTCAATTCCCAAATACTCAATGTGTATATCCTAAAAACAAGGGCAGCCTCTTTCATAACTATGGTATAATTGTAAAAATCAAGAAAGTAACAATGATGCTACTATTTAATCAGTAGTCCTTATTACTTCATTGTTTATTTAATATCCTATAAAGAAAAAAGAAAAAGACCAATCCCAAATCAATATTATTTTTTCAGATCAATATAGTTTTCTTTTGAAACTTTTTTTTGTTTTATTTATTTATTTATTTATTTATTTATTTATTTATTTATTGGCCTCCCCTCTGTCATGCAGAAGTTCCCAGGCCAGGAATTGAACCTGTGCCAAAGCAGTGACCCAAGCCACAGCAGTGACAATACTGGATCCTTAACTACTAGGCCACCAGGGAACTCCATTTTTCATTGATAATTCAAGGGTAGTCAGGAAAAATGCTTCCTTTTCTAGCTATAAAGGTATCATGAAAAACACAATCCACTAAATTTTTACTATCTCTTCTCTAGGAACCCAGTAATGAGTTGCTTTTAGAGCTTCAAACCAGGAAAATATTTACATGAATGATGTTTATGCTGCATTCAGAGTATGGGGAAGTTTCCTTCTCAACCTTATCAGAAAGCTTGAAACTGACTTTGTAGTTTACCCCTAACAAATTAGCTTTCTCTGCTTTTTTCATAATTTTGATATTATACTTCTATTTTAGCAGTAATTATCTATCCAGTTATCTCTAATCATTCTGTTGTGAGCCATATCGAATGCAAGCAAAAACAAATATCACAAATAGCATACTTTAAAAGTAATAATATGACAAGCAATAAAATCTCCAAGATTCTATATATTCTCATGTTTCTCTAAAAAAAATCCAAAATCCAGGGATTATTTTGCATTTTAAAGATCCTTCTTAAATATTTACTAGGATTTGAAATTAGTAGTAAAGTCACTTACAAAATGAGCCTACACAAAAGTAGTCAAACTTAATTTAATACTTAGACTATAATATTTATCAACTGTTGCATAACAAATTACTCCAAAACTTAGCAGCTAAAAATAGCAATATTTACTATCTCCCTCCATTTCTGAGATTCCAGAATCCAGGAAAGATGGGTAGTTTTGGCTCAGGCTGCAGCCAAAGCCACAGGGATACTGAAAGACCCAGGGCCAGAGAGTTCATTCCCAAGTTTACTCAGGTGGTATAGGCTGGCCTCAGGGCCTTACCACATGGTCTTTCTAGAGGGCTGCTCATGACATGGTGGCCTAATTCCAGCCCAGAGAGAAGGAAAGTGAGTCCAAGACAGAAACCTCCTCATGGCAGGGACATATTGTATGCCAATCATCATCAGTATTTAATTCTAGAACATTTTCCTCACCCAAAAAAGAAATTCTGAAAAACTTTTGCTCTGTAAAAGACACTGTCAAGAGAATAAAAAGACAAGCCCCAGACTGAAAGACACATTTCTAAGAGACACATCTGATATTCAAAACATGCAAAGCAATTTTAAAATGCAATGGAGAAGAAAATGAACAACCTAATTAAAAATGAGCAAAAGATGTGAACAGAGATCTCACCAAAGGAGATATACAGATGGCAAACGAGCATATGAAAAGATGTTCCACTCTTGGGTCATTAGGGAAATGCAAACTAACACAGTAGATAGTACACAACAGCACTACACAACTATTGGAATGACCCAAATGCAAAACACTAACACCACCAAATCCTGGCAAGAATGTGGAGCAAAAGGAACTCTCATCATTGCTGGTGGGAATGCAAGATGGTACAGCCACTTTAGAAGACAGTTTGGCAGTTTCTCACAGAACTAAACATTCTCTTAAAATATGATCTAACACTCTTCGTCCTTGGTATTTGCCCAAAGAAATTGAAAACAGTGCACACAAAAACCTTCACATAGACATTTATAGCAGACTTTACTTTTCTTTTTTTTTTTTTGGTCTTTTTAGGCCGCACCCACAGCATATGGAGGTTCCCAGGCTAGAGGTCGAATGGGAGCTGTAGCTGCTGACCTACACCACAGCCACAGCAACTCAGGATCTGAGCCACGTCTTTGACCTATACCAGAGCTCACAGCAACACTGGATCCTGAACCCACTGAGTCAGGCCAGGAATCGAACCTGTGTCCTCAAGGATGCTAGTCAGATTTGATTCCACTGAGCCACAAGGGGAAAGCCTCCAGCAGACGTTTTCACAACTGCCAAAACTTGGAAGCAACCAAGATGTCCTTCAGTAGGTGAAGAGATAAATAAATCGTGGTTCATTCAGACAAAGGAATAGTATTTCAGTGTTAAAAAGAAATGAGCTGTCAAGTCATAAAGAGACCTGGCAGAAACTTAAATGTATATGACTAAATGAAAAAAGCCAATCTGAAGAGGCTACATGCCATGTGATTATAACTGTATGACCTTCTGGAAAAGGCTAAACGAAGGGGACAAGAAAAGGATAGTAGTTGCCAGAGGTTAGAGGGCTGGGAGGGAGCACAGAGATTTTTAGGGTAGTGAACCTACTGTAATGATGGATTTGTGTTATTATATATAGGATGTACAGTAGCCAGAGTAAACCCTAATGAAAAGAATGGGCTTGGGTAATTATGATGTGTCAATATCCGTCCATCCATTGTTAACAAAGGCATCACACTGTGGGGGGATTTGGATGGTGGGGAAGGCCATGCATATGAGGGGGCAAAATATAGATAGGAAGTCTCTGTGCCTTTTGCTCAGTTTTGCTGTGGACCTTAAAACTCCTCTAAAAATTGTCTATTAAAAACAAGAAAGAAAAGAGGAAGAAAGAGAGAAAGGAAGAGAAAAAGGAGAAATCCCTACACTTATTAGCAATCACTCACCCTCTTTATTCCCTCCTTCCACCAGTCCCTGGTAACCACTAATTTATTTTCTATCTCCGGGGATTTGCCTGTTCTGAGCCTTTCATATAGATGGAAACTTACACTATGATCCCTTTGCATCCTCTTTTTGTTTTTTTAACTTAGTATAATGTTTTGAAAGTTCATCCACATTATAGCAGGTAGCAGTATTTCTTTTTATGGCAGAATACTGTTCTATTGTATGGAAACACCACATTTAGTTTTCCATTCCTGAGTTTATGGACACTTAAGATGTTAACACTTTTTGGCTAACATGAAAAATGCTTCCCAAAACGCTTATGTACACATTTTTGTGTGAGCATATGTTTCCTATTCTCTTGGGTATATATCCAGGAATAAAATTGCTAGGTCATTTGGTAACTCAATGTTAACATTTTGAGGAACTTCCAAACTGTTTTTCACAGCGACTGTGTCATTTTACATCCCTAGCGGCAATGTATAAAGGATTCTAACTTTTCTGCATTCTCACCAACACTTGCTAGGGTTTGAATTTTTTTGATTTATTATTATACCCATCTTAGTAGACAGAAAGTGGCATCTCATTGTGGTTTGGATTTGAATTTCCCTGATAACTAATGAGGTTAGGCATCTTTGCATGTGCTTATTGGGTATTTGCATATCTTCTTTGGAAAAAGTCAGACCTTTTGCCAATTTAAAAATCTGGTTATTTGTCTTATTTCTGCTGAGTTATAAGAGTTATTTATATATTCTTGATACAAGATCTTATCAGGTATATTATTTGAAAATACTTTTTCCCATTCTCTGGGCTGCCTTTCCAATTTTTGATAGTGTTCTTTGATGCTTGAAAGCATTCCGTTTTGATGAAGTCCAATTTATCTATTTATTCTTTGCCATTTGTATATTTTAGTGTCATATTTAGGTATCCAGATTCAATTTGCCTAATCCAGAGTCAAAATATCCCTGTGTTTTCTTCTAACAGTTCTATAGTTTTAGCACTTGAATTTAGATCTTTGATCCATTTTGAGTTAATTTTTGTATATGGTATGTGGTGGAGGTCCAATTTCACTTCTTTGCATGTGGCTATCCCGTTGTCAGAATACCGTTTGTTGAAAACATTGTATTTCTCCATTGAATGATCTTGGCGCTTGTGTCAAAAATTAACTGAACGTGAATATATGAATTTATTGAATTATATGAATACAAATTAAATAGATTTATTTACTGGATTTTTCTTTTAAACTGTTAATCTATATGTCTGTCCTTATGTTAGCACTACATAGTGTTAAATATTATTTGTGGTAAGTTTTAATGGAAGCCCCCTACCTTTTTTATATTGTTCAGGATTATGTTAACTATTCCGGGTCCTTTGCATTTCCATATTAATTTTAGGATAGCTTGTCAATTTAGGTCAAAAAAAAGACAAAAAGGCAGCTAGAAGAATCTGCTCTCCAAACCACTGAACCGTTTTTGAAGATTATTTAGTACCACAGAAGAATGCCTACAATATGACTGTGATCCGTGATTATAGGATTGTATTATACTCTGATATGCAAAGTTAAAGTGATTATTATTAGATGATGGGATCATGCATTGTCTTCCTCTTCCTTTCATACTTTTTTTGTTTTAATACTATTTTACAACAAGGAAATTTGTGCCCAGTTTTTGAGTGAAGGATTTGTTTTTAAACTCCTTAAGGCACCTGGCATATTGCATTGCACACAGTAGGGACTCAGTAAATATTTCTCGGAATGAGTTTTGCATCACTCATTTGTACATGAAAAACAGTGAGTTCATTTGTATTGCATGCAGCTCAAAATTGCTCTTACAAAACAACTATTCAATTCAGCGCAATTCAATGAGGAAAGAAAATTTATCCGAACAAATGTCCTTGAGTCAGCTGCGTTAGAGACATGGTAGATCCTTCAGAAATTCTTATTTTTCTCAAAAGATTCACATTCCCCCATCACTATTATTTGTTCCCCAAAAACTGAGCCTTTAATTTAACGTATTAAGAAAGAAATTTATTTTCAAGTGGGCAGTGTGAGCTCAATATTATGATTTTTTCCAAAAAAATCCTAATCTTTGGGGGTTTAGTAACCCAATTGTCTTCAGAGATGTCACACTCTAAGGCTGTGGTCAGTGAATAAACTTTTGCAAACCTATTAATTTATTCTTAGAAAACTTTACTTGGATAACAAGATGACACTGATTGATGTCCTAAAAATTATATCAATTGAGGGAAAAGGGTAAGTGTAAGTTACTCACAGGTAATGAATTGATCTCACCATCATTAAGGAAAGCAGGTGATGGTTAGTGTGGGAGTGAGAGGGAGTGGGGAAATCCTATCTCTGGCATTCTAGTAATACCACAAACCACTCCACTTTCACTTCCATGATTGATGATGCCACTAAAAATCTCCATGGGACAACTGTACTTTCTTGACTCTCAAACTGTTAGGGCATTCATTCTGCTCCATATATTCTACCCTGACCTGATATTGGTGTACACTGTGCTTAATGAATCATATTTATCACAGTCTGTTATAGCACAGAAGGTACTGTGTATCTTAACTTAGAGGCATGGTCCATATGGGCAATGGAGCAAGCAAGGTATGGAATAGAATCAGACTAGAAGGCAGGTCAAGGGAGCTCTGGACAGGAAGGAGAAGGAAAGAGGAAACTGGAGCTGCACTCTCTAGCCAGGACAGCACAGAGTATTCCAAATACAGGTGAAAACCAACGGTGGGCTCCTGCCATCTACCTGATGGCAAATGGCACATCAGAAAAACCAGACCCCCTCAGCTTCAGATTCTCATCTGAATCCATTTCCAACTAATGGCTGGAGGAGTTTCAAGTGTTGAGCCCGTGTGTGTATAACTGGAGACAAATATTCTAACTGAATTAAAACCAAAGTATTTATATAGATATTTCAAAGAAAATTACAAATGGAGAGGAAATTACCCTATGCATGTTTCCAGCTAGTGCTTTTCCTTAAAAGAAAGCAGAAGAATTAGACTTAATACATGGTGTTGAACCCTGTGTAATTATAGATTTTCCTTTGTGCCTTCCGTTGCTACTGTTCCCAACATTTCAGGGCTTATGACAGTGGGTCAGGGCAGGTCTTCAGGTACTGTACCAGCCTTGCTAGGCCACAGCCATTCCAGTCAACACTGGTGTGTGGACTCTCTAAATGCGGAGGAATTTCTTGAGAACACATCACAGGAGACAGCCAGGAGAAGTAAACAATTCCAAATATAAACCAATTTATTGTAAAAACTGAAGCATAAGCATGAAGTTACATTTTTTCCTGAAACCACTGGTTCCAATGCATATGTCAAAGCTCTCTCCTTACCAGGTAAAAGTCACCTTCATAAGATCCGGGGCTTCTGGGTCACTTCCGTTATTCACCATTGCTTCTTAAAAATCCATCATGTTTCAATTTCCAGTTTCCTCTCTAGTTCATCGTTCTTTCCCTGCTCACAGGCCTGCCTTGGGTCTAAGAAGCCTTAATTGGGAGGGGGCGAAGCCTGTATTTATTTCACTTCTCAAGTACCACTGAGAGTTCAAGGGTAACTCATGTTTGGTTTGGGGATATCTCTTTTCCTTATTTTCAAGGCAAAACTCCCTTCTCCTCTGCTCTTAGGATCTGGAAGGGGAAGAAGAGGAAGGGCCAGGACTCAATATCTACCCTTGTGTTGTGTGGGCTGTGACAGCTTGTTGGCCAAAAGGAGCATGTCATCCATGTGGTCCCATCCCAGGCATCCACAGGCTGGCTCTCACAGGTGACAATGTTAAGACACTGCCAAGCCATCCTAGAGCTTGGCTCCCTAATGTAAGCCAATGCCCTTGTGCCCCTACTATCTGACCCCATGCGACATCCCACACGGGCTTGCTGATGAGCTTCCTTTTCTCAGTGTGGATCCCTCTCAGGTGAGGTTTTAGCCTCTCAGCTCATGTCTGGTGCCTGACCTGGGAAAACTCACCTGTGGACACAGGCTAAGTCAGTGCTCATCTCAGACGCTCTCAAATCCTTTCTACTGTTGTCATGTGACATCCCACCTCTGCCAAATTTCGGAGTTCCATTGGTTTCAATAGTTAGCACCATTGACTTTTCTTTGAAGGCCTGCCCGCAAGCTAATGGAGCCTATCCAAGTGCCAAGGAGTTTAATCCCTACTGGGAGGTTGTTAACCAATAAACTGTCCAGCAAAGGAATATGAATGCCCAGCTTTCTCAACTCAGTTTGGGAGAATTTCGAGGCTTAACCTAAACTCCGGATCTTCCTGGCAGAACGAGGCCAAGCCTAACTTGCTGTGGGACTTCTGGACCCTTGTTTGGCTTTCTCCTCTTCTCTGTTTGGCTCTATTTGTTTGTTTGTTTGTTTGTTTGTTTGTTTGTTTATTTATTATGGCTGCAGTTGCAGCCTATGGAAATTCGCAGGCCAGGGACTGAATCTGAGCCAAAGCGTCAACCTATGCCACAGCAGTGGCAATGCTGGATCCTTTAACCCACTGTGCTGGGCCAGGGATCAAACTCACACCTCTGCAGCTACCTGAGTCACTGCAGTTGGATTCTTAACCAACTGTGCCACAGCGGGGACTCATGGGGGCATTTTCTTAATAAATCACTTGCCCATAACTCCTCACTCAGGCCTTCTCTTTGGGAACCTAACATGCCCTTGGGAAAGAATGGAGCTCTGCCACCACTGGCCTCATCGTTTCATGTGTCCACTTGACCAGCGCACTGGAAGCCCAGATTTCTAATTCAATATGATTTCTGGGTGTCCGTGAAGGTGTTTCTGGAAGAGATTAGCACTTGAATTAAAGGACTGAGAAAAGCAGATTCCTCCCCCAAGGTGAGGGGGAATCCACCAAGCCTTTGAAAGCCTGACGAGAACAAGAAGGCAGAGGAATAAAGAATCTGTCTTCTCTCAGCCTGAGAGCTCGAGCTGGGACTCCCACCTCCTCCTGCCACTGGCTCCTGCCCTCAGCCCCTTCGATACTGAGTAGGTGGATTCCACAGCATCCGTTTTCCAGCTCCCAGGCCTTTGAAATTCACCACTGGCTCTCCTGCTTGCAGGAGATGGTGGTTCTTCTCAGGCTCCATAATCACATGATTCAATACCTTACAACACAACTCTTTCTGTACATCTATTTCTATATCTGTCTCTACCATATACATCACCTATTGGTTGTTCCTCTGGAGAACGCTGACTTGATGTCCCTCTTCACCCTAACCATGTCTTTCCAATCTTCTTTCTGATTCGTTTCTAAGGCCTCAGCACCAGTGCCCGTTCCCTCCCTTCCTCTCTTCTTTTCTCCCTTCACTCTTTCCTTGTCTTCCTTTTTCCTTCTTCTTTTATCTCCCAGCTGGAATATGCCCTGTGATGCCAGATTTTGGGTCCTTCCTCTCACAGCACTTGTGGAATCTGGGGGGAGGGGGTAAGCAAAACCTGCTTCGGCTGCTTGAATGGATTTATTTGCGTGATGACAATGCTCCCCCTTTCGTGACTTAAAATGGAAATGCTGAGTGCTGAGTGCAGGCTGTCATCTTTTACAAAAAAGGAACAGGAAGTGGCAGAGAGGAGGGCTCTTGAAGGCCCACTTTGTTGGACACCATTGATGAGTCATCCTTAAGGACCACCTTCCAGCTTCTAAATCTACCCAAAATAAAGGTTCGAGGTCAGAAGAAATCCCTGGAGCAGTGGAAGCCAGGGCAGCCCCTTATGTGTTCCTCTGACAATCATCCATTCCTTCAGGGTTTAATAATACCTGAAGCTCTGGCAAGTAGAGGAAAGGATGGGGGAGCTCACTTCCAATAAAAGGGCAAGATGACTTCCATTTGAGGCTTAGGAGTTTGAGCCAAGTGATGCCTTGTGAAGTTGAAACAAAAAGCCCAGACAATAGCTGTATAATTAAAATGGCTACATTGGCAGGGGACAGTGCCCCTGTCTCTGATGCACAGCATTCATGAATGGAAGTGCTCAGCATCCCAGCGGCTCTCCTTTTGAACTGGCTCATCCATTACTGGGGTAATGATTTTCTGTCTGGGCAACAGCAAAGCCAAAGGCCTATTACACAGGCAACATAAAGTTAAAAAGACATTATGAATAAAATGTTGGCTCTGGCAGGCTTTTGCCAACTCTTCTCCGGAGAAGACTGCCTGATGCCGACACGTGTTTATTACACTTAATAATGTTTACATAATTCTTCCTTGAGCTCATTAGAGCTGTCAGATCAGAAGTAAATGTGCTCCCCCCTCTGTTTATCTTTAAAGACTTCTCAGTCAATAAAGCAAGATGAATGACATCCAGGGCACAGATAGCGTACTCTCAGGCTTTGCAAACACTGCCAAGTTAAACCATCCGTCCGGCTCTTCAGTCTTAGGTCTGCATCTGATCAGTCCCTTAGTTCTTGAGCAAAAGAGCAGTGCTTCTCCAACGTTAAAGTGCTTGAAACCACAAGAGAGCTGGTGAAAATATTCACTGCTAGACTTCAACCACAGAGATTTTGAATCCGCTGATCTGGGGTGGGGCCCAGAAATGTGCATTTCTAGCAAGCTCGCAGGTGCTCTTCGAGCGCATGGCCCACCCTCACCCTGTTCTGGAGGTCATTTGCAATCCTCTCATTTGTTTTGGAGGGGTAACCCCTTGACAATTCAGGGCATCTTGCCCTATGGGACTCAGTAGCAGAGCAGAGGCGACAGCAGCAAGGGCAACAGCGGGAGCGGCGCAGCCACCGGGGTCGACACAGCTTGCCGGCAAAACCCCTGGGCTCGCGGGGCTGCGCCTAGCGGCCGGTTGCCGTGGAGGGGCGGGGCCTGGCGCCCGGGGGCGGAGCCTGGAGCCCGGGGGCGGGGCGCGGCGCACAGGACTCCCACCGTCTGCGCTCCGGCGCCGCGGCCAGGGCTGAGGGCACGACCAGCGGGCGGCGCGCCGCGGACTCCGAGGCAGCCTGCCTAAAGGTAAAGTAGGGAGAGCGCGCTGCCGGGTCTTCCCGCCCGGCAGCTGCTGTCTGAGCCCCGGAGCCTCTGGCCCCCAAATTGGGTCTGGGCGCCCAGAGTATTTGCATAGCATCCAGGGACCGGCTGCTGAGCCGGGGGTTTACGTGTACAGTGCTGGGGCCGGGGCGGGGGCTTTCGGGGTCTGCAGCGGGAGCCTGCTGCCATCCTAGGACAGCCGGACTCGGAGACAACTTTGCTCATTGGTCCTACTCTAAGTTCCCTTTATTGCTATTGTCTTAGCGCCTCCCGTCAGACTGTCTCTCCGGACTCTAGCTTTGTTCTCACCAGGCCAAGCCCGCTGTCCCCTAGAGTGTGAACCGGGAGTCGCATGCAAGTTACACCTGCCAGCAGGATTCTCTCAGGGTCCCCTCTTGTCTCCGCCAGGTCCAGCACGGTCCTGTGCACACTAGGGCTGGGCACCTCGAGGCCTGGCGCCCAAGCCGCAGCGGTTTTCATCTGTTCCTCTGTGGTCTGGGAGCAAGGGCTGGGGCGTCAGACCTCCAGGATGCGCGTGATTTGGGGCTGGAGAAAGGGCGAGAAAAAGTTTGGAGCCTCGGCTAATACTAGGGAGCCGGTAGCGCCCGGCTGAACATGGCACGTGTTGGAGAGAGCGCTGGGGGCTTGGCGCCGGGCAGAGGGACTCTGGGTACAGAGACGCCGGGGCAGAGATGGAATCTCCAAGGCTGGACTGTCTGAGGAGATGGGATGCTTGTTGTGTGCGTTCATTGGCAGGAAGAGCCAGTGTGTGATTGGAAAGAAGATGGGCGAAAAAAGAGCAAGAGGGAGATATCTCGCAGTGCACCCAGCGTGCACTTTTTTCCCCCCTCTAGATATTTTGGAAAAACTATACACAAGATGCCTTCTTGTAACCCAAACTCCTAGAGGTGGGGATGGAGGGAGGGGAAGGGGTAGTTTTCCCCAGTGCTACAGCTGGTTTTGAAAGCGAACAGGTGACCCCGAGGACTTCCGTGTGTGGGTGTGCGTGTGTGTGTGCATGTGTGTGCGCCCTCGGTCGCGTCTGTGTCTATGTCTGAGTGCAGTGCGCCGCGGTGAGGGATGCTGGGCTGCCGGGCGAGCCCCCACCCCCCACCCGCGCCTCCTGTCCTCAGTCCCTCTTCCCCCTAGCAGCTCACGACAGCGGTATGAGTTTTCCTGCCACTCCCAGCCTGAGGCTGACAGGCGAGAGGCGAAGTGATGGTTTCGTCTTGGAGTGAAGCAGACAAAGGGTGCACTTGGACGACCCTCCGAGGGCGAGGCGGCCGAGGTGTGGTGCGTGTGTGTGCTTGTGTGTGTGTGTATGCGTAGGGGATCCCTTTCCTGCCAGCTAGGGAGGAAAAAAAAAAAAAACTGGTAGCTGGGAGAAAGGAGAGGCTGGGCAGAGGAGACTAAACCGTGCGGGAGGAAGAAGAGAGCAGAGATTTAAAATCACCGTGCGCGATTAGCTGTAAAATTGTAAGTTAATTTAAAAAAGAGATGGGGGGAGGGTGCTGAATCTCAAAATTTAGAGGATGGGGAAGCAGTAAGTTTGATTAGCAAAGGTGTTTTAGCGAGCGATGTTAAAGTAAGTCTAAAACCTTCGCCCAAGTTTATTGCTTGTTTTAGATAATCTCCTTTGACACATCTTTCCAGCACCTACTCCGGAAGCACCTTTTGACTGTCAGAAAGCAGTGAAAGGCATCTATACACAAATAAAATGCAGCTAAAATGAAGTTTAAATGAAGCTTTGAGCAGGATTAAATGGCTTGTGTAACTGCTGAATGTTGCTAAAGTACTGTCAGGACTATAAAATAGCCAGACAAAAATAAAGGAAAAAATAATTGTAACAAGAAAATGAAGGCTTTACAAGAACTTCAGTAATGAACACATAACAATTGATGGTATGATGCAGTAATTATTTTCGTATTTACGCCATTAACGATTGTAATTTAACGTTAATGTCCTGGTATTTTATTCCTTCTCATTTGCAGACAAAAGCACATCTGAGACACCATCAGGGAGTAATTTGGTAATATAAAGTCATGAATAGAAAACACTAAACCATGCTCAGAACTCTGACAACATAAAGCGTGAAACAAAATAACCTCATTTGCTGTTTATTATCTGTCTTTATAATTCTGTTTACCATCATTTGCATAAATGAATAGCTACATTGTATAGTATATTCCTTTTAGGAAAAAAAATACTTGATGCTTATAGATATCCTGGAAGGGCGGGGAGGGACTAGTAGGTAATTCTTACGTGAAGCATGAAAAAGATTTTTAGAAAACTTTGTGGGATTAGAAGCTGTCTGGAAATAATCAGAATGCAAATTCAACCTACTTTAGGCGTCTTTATTTTATTTAACTTGGTTCAAGTACTTTTTAACTATATATGTAATTAGTTGATGGGCGGATCCTAAACTTCTTTCCTCCTTAATCTTAACCAAACCAAACCAATCAAACCGAAGTACTCTACCTTACATCATGAAGTAATTTTCGTTAACCTGAAAAACTCCATTTTTTTTTCTTTTCAGATGTTCAAAGGGTGAATTTTCTGAAATAAAGGGAGGGCTTTCTCGAAGGAAACTCAAAACAAAACTCTTTCAGCAGAAATTTAAGTTAGTAACGATTTAAGACAAACATCACAGAGCACACATTTTAAAACTATTGTTGATTATTTCAACCTTAGGATCTTGGCTAAATTTCTCTACTCATATGATAAAGGGAACAATTACTAACTGTATTAAAAGGGCTCCAAAGTAACATGCCAGCCAAGCAGCTGAGCAAAACATATAGTGGTTAGGAATAATCAGTCAATTCCGTGAATGTTTAAAAAAAATCCATTTATTCCTGCCAGGCACACAAAATATCACAATGATTGAATGTACCTTTTCCTTTCCATACAAATACACTGGTCTCATGTGAAACAAGCACAATGAAGTCAGTATTCCCTGAGAATGGATTCCGTGTGGGAATAAGAACCTTGTATGTACTTTAAGTGATCAGGGAAAACAAGAATTAAGTGACAAGCAAGGGGCTCATTATGTGAAGACTGGTGATTGTGTAAGATCAGGGCAAGTTCTTACAGTTTTGCTGGTCAAACTTGAGAAACACAAATGTGTGAACAAAGTACATTTGGAATACAGGTTTCATTATTATACTGATCCTTTTACTACTTTTATAGTCCAAATATTTCAAAGGCTGCCCAATTTCTCTATATTTCTACTGCTATTTTCAATGTATTTCTATTATTGTTCTATAGGGATGTTCTCTATTTTTCTCTGTTTTAAAGGCTAAAATCTGAATTCTAGTTAATTCATTTATTTCTGTGACTTACATTTGCTGAGCACCCAGGATTAACCACTAGGTGCAGGGGATTCCCGGATGAGTTTGAGTCAGCTCCTATACTTAGAAGGTGAGGGTGACAATTATGTGGACAAACAAATGCAATAAAGTGGCAGTCAGGCTTCGGAATGAAATAGGTTGTGTTCAGCTTTCGACTTTGCCTCTTACTGTGAGACCTTGATCCAACTTTTTAACTTCTCTGAGCCTCAGTTTTCTTATCTGGTCAATGCGGGAAATAATACCTCTTTAGGTCACAGAGGTACAGAGATGACATGACAACATATTTTAATGTCATGGATATTTCAGACCAATCCTGGATCCCCTACCTTTCAGTTTCCCTGTTGCTGAAACTTGGCCCATGTTCACCTGTGCCACATGGATATGCAGAGACAGACTTTTGGGTGAAGGAGGAAAAAAATAGCTTGTATTACTTTACCAGGCAAAGGAGGCCACAGCAGGCTAATGCCCTAAAGACTAAGCCCTCCTTTGGAGAAGAACTGCAGGGAGTTTCTCCTTTTAAAAGGTGAAAAATCAGGGTTTCAGATGAGAATCAGGGTTGGGGCAAATATGTATTCTTTTTTCTTTCAGGGAAGCTTAGTCTTCGAAACTGGTGTCATGAGATTGCAGCCTGATTCTGGTGGTGGTCTTCTGGGTTACGGCATCTTGACTTTTCCTAGAATAACAATACTTGCAAAAGAGCATATTGATCAGCGATTTGAACGAACTAGGAAAGTTCCTGAAAAGCATCAGGTGCTTAGCATAATCTTTAACTCACAGGCAGTTGTGCTTATGGTGTGGAAGCTTTAGCTCACAGGTGATTGTGTTTAAGGGTGTAATCAAACAGGGAGAAGCACGTGGAATGGCTCCAATCTATTTAATTTTAAAGTGTTCACTTCTAAAGGAAGCATAGGGAATATAACTTTTCTCTTAGGTGTGTAAGGTGCTTGCATCATTATGATTATGGCTTGAGAGGGAGCTAGGACCCTGCCCCAAGGCTGTACTATTCTTTCTTGCTTTCTTTCCCTTCCTCCCTCCCTTCCCTCCGTCTTTCCTTCCTTCCTCCCTCCCTTCCTTCCTTCCTCTGCACATGCGGCATGTGGAGGTTCCCAGGCTAGGGGTCGAATCTGAGCTACAGCTGCAGGCCTACACCACAGCCACAGCAACAGCAAGGCAGGATCTGAGCTGCATCTTTAAACTACACCACAGCTCATGGCAACGCCTGGCACTTAACCCACTGAGAGAGGCCAGGTATCAAACCTGAAACCTCATGGATACTAGTCGTGTTCATTACTGCTGAGCCACAACGGGAGCTCCATGTACAATTGTTTTTTGATTGTTCCTCCCTTGTTTTTGCATCCCCTCCCTTCCCTGATCAGCATTGTCCGAACCTGCCCCTTGGAACTCGGGGAAAGTCATGGAAGGTGAATGAGGCCTATTTCCTAAAAATAAGAAATGGAGGGCAGGAGCGCTGCAGGGCCCTGCTTGGTTAGGTTTCATCCCTCACATCATTGCTCTGCTCTGCGCTGCACTCAGAGTTCTGGTGATGCCCTGTTTTCATGTCCTTTTACTGTCCATCCTACATGAACTTGGCATCTGCTTCTACCGTTTATGGAAACAACATCCGTTGAGATCAACGGTGACCTCTCTGTTGTTAGATCCAGGGAGCTGCATTTCTTCCTCAACTCCTTGGAGCATTTGAAAGCGTTGACCGGCCCCTTTTAGTTCATAAGCTATTTAATCTTGGCATCAGTGACTCTAGTGGCTTCTGTGGCACTATCCATCTCCGGTTTTCCTCATTAGGCGTTTACGATTTCTCAGCTGGCTCCTCTTTCATTGCTTGTCTCTGAATGAAGGTTGGACCTTTTTTCCAACCTTATGACTCCCTCCTGAGCCCCCTTCTGAAATCATCCCACATCCAGATGAAATTCTACTGCTAAAGAAAGATTAAGTAATCTTCATTTTGAATGGTCTATTTTTTTTTCTCTTGGCTAACAGAGAACATTTCTAACAAAGGCTAATCTAGAAATATAATTAAGAGACTGAGTATCAAGCACATTAAGTGTTGGCATACAGATTTTGACAAACAGCAGAAACAGAAAGCAGAATAAGTAGAGTAAGATGCGCTTCAGGGCCGGTTCTGAAACGGTTTTCCAGTCTCCCCCTCTTCTGGCTGGGAGGCGGTGTTCTTTGCAAAATCAGCATCCCTGAGTTCACTTCACTTTGGAGTCCCTGCATTTGTGAGTTATGAGGCTTTACTTAAATGGGGTAGCAATGGCATCCAGGTAACTGTGGATGCCAAGGCTTGGTGACATTATTGGAACTTTAAGATCAAGAAAAGTTTCAGCTTCAATTTTCTAAAGCTTCAGATAGTTTCATTCACAAAAGAGGCACAGGAATGCAAAAAGTTCATTTGCAAATGTTCTTTATGTTCTCTGTAAGTCGAATGGGGCTGCCCTTGGCTTATCACTTTGCATATAGTGGGCTATTGACTCAGCCTCTTCATCATCTGCCTTCCTCTTTTTCCTCTTCTCCTGTTTCTTCTCCACTGTTTAGCTCCTCCCTTCCTCCCTCTTCAGGTCTTCCTTTTTATTTCTTCAGTGCCACTTATTCCTTTCTTTTCTTCCTCCTGTCCTCCTGTCCCTCATCCTTTTTGTCATCTTTCTTCATTGTTTTATAGGAATAAAAACAAAACAGAAAGATAAGAGTTTTTGCCCAGTTGTCACCACCATTCTAGGATTGGATCTATCACAGGGTCCCTGCCTTTTGTATTTGGTGGTCTTTGCATCCATCACTTGAAACCTGTCTCAAGAACCTTAACATTTTTGCCTCGGTTTTCACTGTCAACAAATAAGCATAGAAGAGGTGGAAGGAAAGGATTCGTAGAATTCATTTGTAAATCCATGCTTCCATGCTCTAGAATGACTTTTCTTCCAGGAAGGAGTCTTTCCCATCATTGGAACAAAGGTGGCCTCCCTGCTTCCTAAGTTCAGGTACTGTTTATGTCCATCTGCACAGTGATGACAACTAGAATAATGGTTTAAACGATGATAACTAATATTTATGGAGTGCTGGCTGTGTGCCTCACTCAGAGCTAAACACTTGATCCATTTTGTTGTATTTAATCCTTGCTCCCCTGGGCCCATATTGTAGTTGAAACAGACCAAAGTTAAATTACTTGAGCAACAATTGGTTGCAGTGCTCAAAGTGTGGCAGTGTCTACCCTGCTCTTCTTAGCTGCAGGCTCCATCCTGAAGCACCACCTGTGTTCTGTATCTTTGCATGCATTCATCTTGGTGGTGAGCTGCAGGAATGCCCTGAAGCCGTAATATCTGCTCTCATATGGACACCCCACAAGGAGTGATGGCTGGGGAGAAGGACACTATTGGTCCTCTGGGTTCACCTTGTGTAGGAGGTCGGCCAGGTAACTCTTAAGGCGGGAGCCTTTATAGGAAAGCCTGGTGATGGCAGCTCATCATCGTGTCTCTCCAGCGTGGAAGCCCGAAAACTAGAGGGCATTTTGGGTGGCATGGCCTAGGCATCATAGCTTTGGAAGAGCCTTAAGAGGCTTAAGTGGCTTCTTGCTCTTCTTTCTCTCTAAGGTGATGTACTTTTTTAATTTTTGAAAAAACAAACATGCTATCGTTTGTCTCTAGTGAGAAAATAGGTTTGAGCAGAGGAGAAGTGAGACGGCCTTCAGTAGGTGCTTGGAGCTCCTCTTCTGAAAGCAGAGGTGGTCAGTCCCGCTGATCCTCTGCAGAGGCGGTGCCCAGGATGCTCAGGATGCTCTGAGTGTTGACAAGGGGATGCCGAGTGTCTTCTTAGGGCTTCCAAGACAGATCCTGTGTTCTGATAAAGTTCATTCCAGAACCGAGTTTGAACTAGATGAGAATCCAGGCCATCAAAAAAAGGAGTCTTCCAACAGCTCCCTGAGTGGTGACCTTGTTTTTACCTTTGCCTCACTAGGTGAAGCTTATTCAAATGTTAATCAGAACAAGACACTTACTGAGTGAGGCTGCGCCATGGCTTCTCACCCCTCTCTTACTAAAAAGCCAAGATCTTGCACGGTCCTAGGAAGCTCTGCCTGCTCTGTCTCTGTTATGCTTCTGACCTCATCACTGGCCTCCTCTGTGGAATAAATGAATGACTCTTGAGTGAACTAGGGGATATCCAAGGTTCTCAATAGTATCTTCTGTACAAATGAAGGAGAGACTTGGGAGTTTCCCGGTGGTCTAGTGGTTAGGACTCAGCACTTTTGCCTCTGCAGCCTGGGTTTAACCCCTGGTCTGGGAACTGAGGTAGATACCACATCAAGCCACTGCATGCCTCCGCCAAAGAAAAACCCACAAAACAAAAAGCAAAACTCAAACAAACCAAAAAAAAAGGGAAAGATTTGTATTTTCTGTGGAGACACTAGAGAAATTAAGTTTAGAAATGAAAGGCCTAGGGACAGTCTTAGGAGTAGATGAATGAGGATAAAAGTAGTATGTCAGGGAGTTCCTATTGTGGTGTAGTGGAAATGAACCCAACTAGTATCCATGACGATGCCGGATCAATCCCTGGCCTTGCTCAGTGGGTTAAGGATCTGGCATTGCCATGATCAGTGGTGTAGGTTGCAGATGCTACTCGGATCCCATGTTGCTATGGCTGTGGTGTAGGCTGGCAGCTGTAGCTCCGATTCAACCCCTATCCTGGGAACCTCCATAGGCATGCAGCATGTGCAGCCCTAAAAAAAGCAAAAAAAAAAAAAGGTAGTATATTAGCACTGCTGGATGCTCACCTAGAATTTTCATTCATTCATGTATTCATTCATTGAACAACTCTTCATTGAGAACCAATCTAAAGACTGGCTGTCTATCAGTGAACAAGAAGGCAAAGTCACTGGCCTCTTGAGGCTGACATTATATTGGGAGACATGCATTACAACAAAGTAGACAAAAAAGTGATAATTTCAGGTAACAGTACACCCTATAAAGAAAATTCAGCGTGGAGGTGGAGGGAAGTTAGATTTCACTGCAGATCCTACACCTTCCTGGTTTTAACTCTGTCCCCTCTCTCCTGTCCTGAAAATGATAGTTGATCTCAGAAATGAGTACAGTTTAAATAGTCTCATATATTGTGAATGGATTGTCCCGTCTTCCTTAAGATTTTCCACAAGGAAAATAAGGCTGACTTTAAAAATACTGTTTGAAAAACAAACAGTGTGACAAAAGAAGGCCTCAGAGTGGTGGCGTCTGAATCTGCTCTGGGTTTAATTTTAAAACTGTAGCAAATGTTTCATGGATACAAAGCCAATTGCAGGATCCTTTTGATAAATAATTTAATAAAGAAGTCAAATGTGGAGTGGCGAGCTTTTTCTTGACTCACACATCAATACATTCAACATTATGGTGAAAAGAGATCATTCTGAAAAATTTCAATTGAAGAGGTTCAATTTCCATGTGATTTATCATTACTTAATTTTCTCAGTACCAGTTTTGGCCCCTTTATCTTCTGGTTGGTGTTAATTTGTTACAGCAGTGATAGAAAACAAATACAGGCGCCAAATCAATAGGATTGGCTTAGAAACATAAATGACTACCGACAAAGTTAATGATTAACAACAAAGACATAATGATTGTTCTGAATGAAGCAGTCAGAGCCTGATTCTACCCACTAGATTCACTAGTGAGAGTGGGGACTGGGTTCATTTTCTATCACTGCCTTAATAAATGAACATAAACATAGTGGCTTAAAACATCGTGAATGTATTATCTTGTAGACTCTGTAGGTGAGAAGTCCTGCCAGGCCTGGCTGGTACTCTGCTTAGGGTCTTACAAGGCTCCAAATCAAGGGATGGTCAGCCTGAGCTTTCATCTGGAAGTTTTGGGCAAGAATCTGCTTCCAGCCTCATTCATGTTGTTGGCAGAATTCAGGTCCTTACGGTGGTAGGACTGAGGTCCTCATTTCCTCGTTGGTTGTCAACTGGGGGATCGTTCTCAACTCCTGGAGGCATTTTTCGGCTTGTGGACCCTTCCATCTTCACATCCAGCACCAGTGGGCTCAGTCCTCTTCATGTAGCCATCTCTCTGACTTCTTTGCACAGGGCACAGGGCACCTCTCTCCTCCTTCCAGCCAGAGAAAGTTCTCTGCTTCACAAGGGCTCCTCCTATGCTTAGACTGGGCCCACCCAAATCATCCAGGATAATCTCCCTATGTTAAGGTCAACTGACCAGTAATCTTTTTTTTTTCCCAATTTATTTTAACTGAAGTATAGTTAATGTACAATGTTGTATTAGTTTCAAGTGTACAGCAAAGTGATTTGGTTATATATACATATATACATATACATATACACAGTCTTTTTCAAATTCTTTTCCCTTAGAGGTTATTATAAGATACTGAGTATAGTTCCCTGTGCTATTTGGTAATCTTAATTATATCTGCAAAATCCCTTTTTGCAAATATAATTAAGGTAACATATTCACAGGAGCGACATCAGAGAGCTGAAGACACAGGGGCCCCAATTTTACCTACCTTGGGAATAGCTTGTCAACTGAGGTGGACCAGATGACCTGACAAGTAGATTGCTATGAAACCTACATACTTTTGGTGATGGAGAAAGTGGTGTTCTTTTAGTTTAGCTTGTGCCAGAGCCACTCCACTGCGGATTAAAGGTACCCTCAGTATCGAAACAAACAACACAAAACTCGATTATTCAATTTTGTGAGACATGGCCTCTGAAAAGCAAGCTTCAGTATCTGAGGGAAGGTTCTTGGCCTGTGATAGAACATGCAGATGCCTGCAGGGGTCAGGATCAAGAAGGGAGGCAGCAGAATGGGTGGCGGTAGAGAGATGGCAGCCCAGCCCCGCGTACTTGCTTTTCGCTGGAGCAGTTTCAGCCTCTTAATGACAAATGTCTGACTTGAAATGATGGTTTACAAATCGGGATTTTTGCATGAGTCTAGAAATCTGTGTAAAATCTCCAGTTTTTGTTTTTTTTCCAATGCCAACTAAGTCAAAATTAAAAGTAAGAGGAGGGCACAGAGCATCATAAATCAACTACAATAAAATAAATTAAAAAAAAATAGAAGCACTAAGACTGAATACATTTGGTGACTAATTTGGTTTGTGGGCTGCCAGTTAGCAATTCAGTGTTTTACTGATACTGAGTAAAGCGCATGTTGGAGTGAAAAAAAGTATTTACTATGATAGAAAATACTCAATTTAGGAATTGGCATTGACAAAGATATTCAAGTATTGGAATGTAGTGAGACTAGGAAATGTGGGGCGTTAGTTTCTGAATGTGACAAGAGTGACTTCATGATCTACTTTAGTTAACCTATAGTAAAACAAACAAAACCCAAGGAAGATAATTCAAGCTCTAATGCTATTTCATGAGGGTTTAACCTTACACAAGTGTTTTAAATGCCACTTTTGCTTGGGTAATACTCCAAATGTTTGCACAAGCAAAAAGGATCAGAGAAAAATGTGATGAATTTCCCACTGCATTTGAAAGAGTGTGAAGGAACAGTTTGGATAATCCAAGCACAGGTCGCAATCTATAGAAAATGACCTTTGTCTTCAGAGGTAGGGCGAATGTCCTTTTAAAACACTGAATTGAAAGAAGAATGTATTTTACATTGTATCACAGTGCACAAGCAGGCCCGGAGATTTTATTCTGTGGACTGAGTTTGAGGTTCATAAGGTTTTTCTAAATGTCTCCACTGGGGGGGAGCAGGAGTGAAAGGATGGTGTAATAGTTGAGAGAACAGCTGAATTAAGTGAATTGGACTTGGAATTAGGGCTCTGTCACCCACCAGATGTGTGAAGCCTTGGCAAGGGTACTTTACTTCTCAGAGACTCAGTTTTTTCACCTGCAAAATGGGATTCTTAATACCTGCCTTTGAGGTGGTTGTGAAGATTAAATGGACTGATTCATTTAAGGCATTTGGGTTCTAATTGCATGATTCTAGATCAGGGCACCCAGCATTTTACCAACCACTATCAATTCTCATGTTGTGGATTAAAAAATGACAGAGGAGTTCCCGTTGTGGCTCAGTGGTTAACGAATCCGACTAGGAACCATGAGGTTGCAGGTCCGATCCCTGGCCTCGCTCAGTGGGTTAAGGATCCGGCGTTGCTGTGAGCTGTGGTGTAGGTTGCAGATGCGGCTCAGATCCTGCATTGCTGTGGCTGTGGTGTAGGCCGGCGGCTACAGCTCCTGTTAGACCCCTAGCCTGGGAACCTCCATATGCCCGGGGTGCGGCCCTAGAAAAGGCAAAAAGACAAAAAAAAAAAAAAAATGACAGGACATGTAACTGCCCACATAGGACCAGTGTTTATCTGAAGTGAAGCAGTCACAGTGTGAAGGAATGGTATTGTTAGAATTTGAATCTGGATTGAAGCTTTCTTCTTTGGCCTGTTGCTGCCTTAGTTGAAGTGGATGGAAGGCTTCCTCTTTCCCAGAAATTCCCAGCATATAATGTTGCTGTGATTTCATAACAGCACTTTTGGGTTTTGTGCCCAAGGACCTGGATCCAAGGTTTGGTTTTACAACATTCCAGCCCAGCTTAGGAAAATGGGAAAGTAACACACGATCTAGATTCCCTCTGCATGAAGTAGAAAACCGGGATTTCTTAACGATGGGCTTGAAAGGGTTGCTTGAAGCAATGTATATGCGTACCGTTTAGGAGTTTTGGATCCAGATGGTTAGCGTTTGCTATTATACTGACTGGGCCATTTTCTTTGATCTGGCATGAGTAAGAGGAAAGAAAAATGTGAAAATGACTTGGAGCACACATGTAAAGATGACCCCCAGCACAGCTGCTATTGCAATATTTAGTAAATAGTTATTGAGCATCTATACTGTGGCAGCTGTACTAGGCGTTGGGGATAAAAACAACACACATGAACCAATGACAGGGTGCCTAACCTCTTGGAAGTCAGGTTGTAGCTAGGAAGATAAACAGCATAATGCACTGTGGTACACAGGCTGATTCAGGTTCTTGCAAAGTATTTTGGAGAGCAGCAGGGCAGTAGTATGGCGAGAGATTCCATGAAGACATTTTAAATTAAATGTATATACATATATATATATATTTTTTTTTTTTTGGGCTGGAGATCAGTATCCAGGAGATGCTCTAAAAGACAAAATAAATAAATAAATCAAACAAAACCAAACACTTGCCTACTTGTTTTCTCGAACTTTAGTCACTATACATTCAATTGAGCAATTGCATGGATATTTCTCCACCTTAGGTCATATTTCTAAAAACATTATGTAACATTTCAAAATATAATTAGGAAAAAAAAAAGAAATTTACCTGCCATAGCCCTAGTGATTACATCAACATTGATTATAACAAAAAGAGATACATAAACCCTGCTCTTCAGCCACAGCACATGGGCACGTGCTCGTAATTGGTCAGAACTGCTGCCTAGATGGGAGTCACCATAACCTTCTCAAACTGCTGTTGTGTGTCGGAAAGTCCGTACTACATTTAAGGTGTTCCAGAAGGTGTGTTGCAATTTTGATGACTGTGAAATATGATGAAGCATTTTAGTAAGGTCAAGCTTAGAACTAGACTTCAAAGAAAAAAGCTAAACGAAATTTATAATAACCCCTTAAATCAAAATTAAATGCTACTGTGTCCTCATATTTTAGATGATTAGAAAAATTAGACCAACAGCAGGGAAGTTAATTACAAAATTCTAATACTGATAGTCTTTTATGATATAATGACAAAGAACAACTAATAAAATAATGGGCTGTAAATGACATCATTAGCAAACATTTTATAATTATATACAGGAGTTTTATACCTGTTAATGATAATGGATTGCAATAGGTTTAGAAACAATTAAAATATAGAAATTTTATTTGTAAATAAGTTCATTTGAACTTATTTATAAAACAGCAATAGACTCACAGACAGAAAACCAACTTTTGGTTAATAAAGGGAATAGTGGGGTGAGAGTGGGGAGATATATTAGGACTTTGGGATTAACATATACACACTATTGTATATAAAATAGATAAACAACAAGGACCTAGTGTACAGTACAGGGAACTGTATAAAATAACTTGTGGTATCTCATAATGGAAAAGAATATGAAAAAGAATAGGTATAGATATATTTATGCATAACTGAATCACTTTGCTGTACACCTGAAACTAACACAACGATGTAAACTAATTATACTTCAATTTTTGAAAATGGTTAAAATAGAAAGTGTAGAAATTATTTGAAATTTATTTATTAATGCACATATTTTTGAGTTTTGTACCCATTGCCTTTTGTATCATTACACGGAGCTAATACATAAAACTATACATGAAAGAGCCTATTGAAAAATGGCTTTTTTGAGTTTTAATAATAGAAGACAGAAAATATGTTCCTGGACCCTTGTTTTTAATTGATGTCGTCTATTTTCATGCTCAAAGGCCTAATGGTGCATTAAGAATTCTCCATTTTTGTTGGTTCGATTTTCTATTGAGCAGCATTCTGGAGAGTAATAGAACGAAGCAGGGAGAGAAAAGATTGAGAACCGCCCAAGACTGGCTACAATTATGGAAATAAGCAAATGATGGGGAATAATTCAGGTCCTTTTCATTTTTCAGTTCTTATCATAGATTCATTGTATTTAGATATAAAACACGGAAACTGTTCCATTACACATTCAAAGCTATAGCTAGATCAGCATATTAAAAACCACCTCAAAATGGAATTATTTTATCATTTTGAGTTATATCCCTCCTAGAAGAAGAAATGCCAATTGGGCTGCAAATTATAGAGGATTATCTTCTCTTCTTATAAGACTTAGTGATATGAGTATTATTTTGCGAGACATTTTGATTTGGGGGTGGAGAGAGTGATCTTATGAGCACTAGCCTCCCTTGGCTAATAATCTCATGACTATGGGATATATCTATGAAATCCTTTTCTGTTTATATTCTTTGGCAGGCTGTTATTCATTGCTGTTGTGGATATTTGGTTAAGTAATAGTCCTCTTGAGAAATCTTGGGTGCTTTTTGAGGTCACGATTCCCCATGAGCTTAAAGAGAGGGTTATACTTCCTCTCTCCAGTTAAGAACTCACTCTATACCCGTTTTCCTTAACATGTACTTTATTTGTAAGGTTTCTGACACTTCTTTCTTCCAGGAACTTACGAATGACACATCACTCTTTATTTTGTGAAGTAAAATTGGTTAGAGGAAACAATAAACATAATTCTTTAAGCATGAAACCCAATATATTTTGAATACTTGCCTAGGCTGCCATAGCAGTGGTCATGCGTTTGCTCTCTAGAGACTGCTGGGCCGGGCCAAAGGCCTCCTGATAAACAGACCTCCCAGTATTTCTTTTTATGCTGGAAGAGATTTCACCCTTGGCCCTTTTCGTTACTGTTTTGCTCTGACATGACAGAAATCCATCACCTCCCAGATATTGATACCTGTTCATTGCTGTCAAGTCATTGCCAGAAGGGGAAAACCTGCTAATTCGGTGTTGCGGTTGTTTTTTTAACATCCATCTAGAGGTTTAACGACAGCCATGTTTTAAAAAATTGGATTAATTGAGCCGTGCCACCGAGCAGAGAGCCACATATTAGATTTTACTGGGATTCAAGGGCCATGCGAAAAGCAACTCCCATTTCAAAATCTGTGGACATCAATCTATGTGCAGACAGAAGTCCCCCTAAATGGAGGAAGGAGGGGGTTGGTAAAACATCAGTTTTAGAAGATATCGAGATGTCATTTCAAATCTTAGCTTTCCTACTAACTGTGGGGCTGCAGAATTTATTACTCCAAATTTGCACTTACTCACCTGGAAAGGGGAGGTATCCTCACGTACCTGCAAGGATTTGTTGTGTTTACGTAGGCAAAGTACCTGGCATTTAGAGACTCATCATGTATAGTGAGTTCCATGCCCTCATTTCCTGATCGACACACGTAGGTTTGAATCAGATATATTCCCCCTACCTGCCCCCACCTCAGCAAACGCATGTATCCCAGCAACTGGAAAACCAGGTAAGCCTTTCACTACTCCAAGTGCAGTCTTCGGAGGAGGGGGTGTCAGCATCCCCTGGGAGCCGGTGAGAAATGCAGAGTCTTGGGCCCGACCTTGGACCTACGGAGTCAGAAGCTGCATTTTCATAAGGTCCCCCGGTGATCATGCAGCAGGGCTTGAGAAGTGCTGGCATTTCTCTCTTGACAAAGTTGATGCCTTGTGCTCTGCGTTATTGGTGTCTTTTCGCCACTCATTCGGTGATGTTGGGAGGACAGACATCTGTGCATGGGGGCCGAGGAGTGTAGGTACCTCGAGTCCCTCCCTGTCCAGGGGACTCACCTTAGGGCCTGGCATAAGGAGAACCTCAATAAGCATTTACTGAGTGAGATAAAGCCACCACAGGCACACAAGCAGACTCTTCCATCTGTTCTGTAGACGCATAGTGGCCCTCGATGGGCCTGGAGAGAGATGACCGGGCTTGAGGTCTTTGCCAGGAGGCATTGTCCCCTGCCAGGTGAGGAGGGGGCCAGGCCCACTGCTGCTCCTGCCAGCAGATCTGGGAGCTTCGGGACCTGTCAGATGTGTGCAGCCAGAACAAAGGACAGGGAGCCTCCTTCTGTCTGTGCCCCGCCTGGCAAAGGCAGTGCTTCCATGCTTTGGGAGCAGTTTTCCATCACTGATGGAATATACTCAATGGCAGTGCCCCAATGTCCCATGTCCCTACATCAGTGACTGACTGGCCCATGTCTGAATATTTCCCTCTTGGTTTCAGATTTTGAAGCTGCTAGTTCACAGGCTGGCACAGGGTCTGGTTGCAGTGGGGGCTGGGGGGCTGGGGAGCTGATATTCCCGAGTGCATGATGAAGTGGTAGATGGAGCATGTTGCCTTGGGCGCCGGGAGAAACAGAAAGTGGTTTGATAAATGAATTGTATTGCATGATCTTGGGGCAAATCTAATGAGTCACTTCCCTAATCCATAAAATTGTGATAAATATATTTAGACCAAGCGTTACCAGCCTACATCCAGAGTGTATTTCAGGGAAGTTGCCCCCAAGGTCCCTAGACCCCAGAGATCCAGAGCCTGCCTCCTTTGTTCCTTAATGTGTTAGCACCCCTCTTGCCCCAGCTCCCAAGGCAAGTCTTGCAAAACTTTTTTTCCCCTCTTTATAGGGCCGTACCCACAGCGTACGGAGGATCCCAGGCTAGAGGTGGAATTGGAGCTGCAGCTGCCGGTCTACACCACAGCCACAGCAACGCCGACCCACTGAGCGAAGCCAGGGATGGAACCTGCATCCTCATGGATATTAGTTGGATTCATTTCCTCTGTGCCGCAGTGTGAAGTCCTGCAAACTTCTTTTTGAAACCATCCCACCTCACTTTCTGACTCTGCTCTAGTCTTAGAAATCCAGTGAACTCAGACCGACCAGCATCTCCCTCTTCTTCAAACGCCTCCTCCAGTCTTGCTGTGCAATCTCTTCCTGGTCTTCTCTCCAGCAATCACAACTCTCATTTACCCGTCGTGTCCAATGCCAGATGGAAGGTAGGAGGAAAGCAATCATATGAAGACCCTGTAAGAGTAGAATATCCTCTAATTCTTGGAAGGATTTTGTTTTTCTTTCTAACCCAGATGGAATCTTTATTCACCTGAATTTGCAACAGAGTGATGTTTAAAGTGGCATTTGGCAGATTTGGGAGTAAAGGGGACACTGATCCGTATAACAGCTGGGCTAATACCAGCTACAGCAGCAGACAAATCCCCACATTTCCGTGACTTGATAAATTAAACATTCTGTACTATGTAGGTAATACTGTAATATGACTTTCCTGAACTGGGAGGAGCAGGAATGAGAAGGTACACTCCAGGCGATCATTTGGGTACCTAGGCTGCCAAGGTCTGCAGTCTTCCACGTGTGCTTTCTTAGGTTGCCCTGGGTATTGGCATCCAGTTGCCAGGGGGAGGAAGAGAGAGAGGTTCATGACTGGGAAATATCTATGGGGTGAACCTGGAGTGGGTATGCATGCCTTCTGCTGGCCTTCTGTTGTCAGAAGCTGAATCGTGTGGCCAAGCTTACCTGCAAAAAAGCTGCAAAATGCAGTCTGGCTGGGCACCAGGTTGGGTCTTTGTCATTCTTGCTGTCCAGACAAGAACTGCTTTATTCTTTCTTTCTTTTTCACCTGCAGCTCTGCAGAGAGGTTTGACGTCCCCCCGCCCTGCCCCCTTGAGAGGCAGCTCTTTGCTGCAAAAGCCCTCTCCACCCACCTGAAGAACAAGAATAGAATCCTGGCATGCTTTGTTTTGAAGGTTGCCAACAATTAAGCCTGTCTTAATTTCCTGTATTTCAGAAGGATGCTTTGAGAATTAATACATTTTTTTAAGGTGATTATCAGCTCTCTGATCATTGTCTTTTGACCTGTGCTTTTATGTTTACATGGCATAGGCACATACTAACACCTCAGTGATAGGCATGGTGATTTTTATTATCTTCCTCATCACAGGAGGAGGCTAAGATGCACACAAGTTAAAAGACACATTTGGGGAGTTCCCTGGTGGCCTAGCACTTAAAGACTCAGTATTGTCACTGCTGTTGCTTGAGTCACTACTATGGCTCGCCTCCCATCCCTGACCTGGAAATTTCTGTATGCTGCTGGCACAGCCCAAAAAATCAAAAAGAGAGACACATTATGTCCAGTGGAACAGGCTTCTGCCTGTAATACTCTTTCTGTTATTACAGTTTTTAAAAACTAGAATGAAAAGATAGGACAAAGATGATGGCTTAACTTTTTTTTATTAGTGCACTGGCAAGTTAACTCTGGGCAAGTTAACTAGCCACTATGTCTCAAATTCCCAAATCTGTAAAATGGGACTAATCATAGTAGCTATCTCCTTGGTCGCTGTGTGGAGTAAGTAAGATAATGGATGTGAAGTGTTTCGTACAACATCTGGAATATAACATGGCCTTTATAAATATTAGATATTACCTTTTTTTTTTTTAATTCCAGGAGAATTGGTATCTAGTTCAGGGAATCCAAAGAAGAAATTATAGGTGTGTGGCCTTACATTACGGGTGAAAGTGAGGTGAAGGTGGAGAATGTGACAGCAGCATTATCTTTTGCAGATGGGAATATCCTGCTTTTTTAAAAAAAATTGTTATAGTTGATTTACAATGTTCTGTCAATTTCTGCTATACAGTAAAGTGATCCAGTTTTACACACACACACACACACACACACATATGTACACATACACACACAACCACATTATTTTTCTCATGTTATCCTCCTTCGTGTTCCATCACAAGTGATTAGATATTCCCTGTGCTATACAGCAGGACCTCATCGCTTATCCACCCCAAATGCAAGAGTTTACATCTACTAACCCCAAACTCCCAGGCCATCCCACTCCCTCCCCCTCGGCAACCACAAGTCTGTTCCCCAAGCCCCATGAGTTTGTTTCTTTTCTCCAGATAGGTTCATTTGTGCCGTATATTAGATTCCAGATATAAGTGATAGCATATGGTATATGTCTTTCTCTTTCTTACTTCACTTAGTATGAGAGTCTCTAGTTTCATCCACATTGCTGCAAATGGCATTATTTTGTTCTTTTTGTGGCTGAGTAGTATTCCACTGTGTGGAATATACTGCTTTTTAAATAGGGACGAATCAAAACTTCCCAGGAGCCACAGCCAGTAAATTCTGCTCCGCATTAAGAAGGCTCGGGAAGTGTTGCAAAGGGCAGGGATTCCGAGGTCTCGCCATGGGCACAGGGGGGACCAGACGTTCTTCATGGGTCATGGGGCCTTCCTCTGGGTTGCTGCATCCCTGAAGATCCAAGAAGACGCTGTGTCCCCTGAGCCAGTGCAAATGCTCCTCTCCTGGGACAGCGATAGAGTTTTCTGTTCTCGGTGCTGTTGGAGGGAAGGTGTTCTAGCCCTTCTAGACAATGAATGTGTAGCTGTGAGGAAATAAACTTTATGCTTCTTTTGTGGTTAGAATGAATGAAAGGACAGTAGGACGGAAGGAGGGAGGAAGAAAGGAAGGGAGGGAAGGGCATCATAGCTTGGTTCTGAGGAGATAACACAGATATAGTTATGGGCAGGGTGCAGATTTGCAAGCCTCTTAATGGTCCCTGTATCAGTGCTCCTCAGACTTCACTGACCAAGTGAAAAAAACCCTAGGGGAATCTTGATAAAATACAGATCCTGACTCAGCAGGTCTGGCTGGGCCTGAGATCCTGCCTTTCTTTTTCTTTTTTTTTTTTTTTGTCTTTTTGCCTTATCTGGGGCCGCACCCGCGGCATATGGAGGTTCCCAGGTTAGGGGTCCGGCCTTCGCCACAGCCACAGCAACGCGGGATCCGAGCCACGTCTGCAACCTACACCACAGCTCACGGCAACGCCGGATCCTTAACCCACTGAGCAAGGCCAGGGATCGAACCCGCAACCTCATGGTTCCTAGTCGGATTCGTTAACCACTGAGCCAGGACGGGAACTCCAGATCCTGGCTTTCTAACAAGCTCCCATGTGATTTGGATGCTGCTTCCCAGGGGCCCACAGGTTGAGTAGCAAAACACTACGTTGCTTCTTGTTGCAGTTTGGTTTTGTTTCTTGAAGAGAGGGGCAGGGAATGAAGGCAGCCATTTCTCCCTGAATGGAGGAGCTGGGACCCTTTAAACAGCGGTTCACTGAGGGCCATCACAACGGTGAGCCTCTATCTGCATCACCGGAAAAGGGTTAGAGAAGTACAATGTGGCCCCCGCCCCAGGCTGCCTCTGTCAGGGAGTGGCAGGGGGGACCCCGGCCGTCTGGGTTTACAAGTCCTATAGGTGATTCTGATGGAGCCGAAGCCTGAGAACCATTGCTGGACAGGCTTCGAAAACTCTGGGGACAGTGTAACTAGTACTATGGAAAGGCTCTAGCTCCTGGAGCACGGTCTCCTGGTCTCCTTCTGTTAAGTTTCACATGGGATTCCTTGGGCTTTTAGGTCCTGGTATGAAAGGACTGGGGATGGAGGAAGACGGTTCTTCCAAGGCGTAGCTTTTCCTGTGAATCCTTTCATCTTTGTTCTGCTTTCCTTATGTGGGGACCACACAGAACCAAGTGTGTCTCCGAAAGAAAGCCGGGGAGAGACCGTTCCAGGGTACAGGGATTCTTCAGTGGCCGTAAGGCTCCGACCTTCCTGTTGAGAACTTCCTTTGGTTGGGGTTTCGGGATAAATAGGGTGACCAGTTGTCCGGGTTTGCCTGAGCCCGAGAAGTTTTCCACAGCACAGAACCCACAGCCCCTACTCCAAGCCCTGGGCAGTTGGACTCCCCATTTGTAGGCTATGGCTGGTCCAGCTGGAAAGTGTGAGTCACCTGGAGATCTTGTTAAAATTTGAGCTCTGAGTTAGTGCTCCTGGGTTGGAGCAGGAGAGTCTGCTTTTCCAACAAGCCCCCAGGTGACATCCCTGCTGCTGATCGTGAACCACACTTGGGAAGCAAGGCAGTACGTCACCCTTGGGGTGCAGAGCTGGCCTATGTGCAGATAAAGCAAGGTGCCCCACAGCTATGGACACTGCAGGTAGGCTGCTTGGCCCTAAAAAAATTTGAGAGAATTTCAGGGCTATCTCCATGGCTTTAGGATCGCGGGTTGTGCCTACAAATATAGAATATTAACAGATCACTATGCTTCTGGGCTGTAGGTCTTTAACCCATCGTATCCAAATGCTCTTTTTACAAAATTGTTCTTTACAAGGACAGGTGGCTGCTGTGGACCCCTGACTGGAACCTCCTCAGGCCTGCTGATTTATCCGTTCATGTTTGGGTACAACTTAGCTCTTTTCCGTGTTTGGGCTGAATATCTGCATCTGACCTGGGATGGTATGTCTGTCATTTTTGGTCTTGTCTCTGCTTCACAAATGGTATCTTTGTCCTTGGGTTTACAGCTGTGGTTGACCACAGGGTCTTTTGCTTTTTGCAGTGTTTCTGCTTTTCAACATAATGAGTTTGCTTTATCTGTATCCTCCTCTACTAATTGCAACCCAGCAGCACATTCTATAGCCCATCTGTTTCCATGATTGATTGTCTTTTACTTCAGGGTGTCCTAGAGAGTTACTTTAAAAAAAAAAATCAGGCTTCAGTGTGACCTTTAAAATCATCATAAATTGTGTTTACAACCCAAAGCACAAGAAATAGTTTATCTTATGGTGAGTATGTGATTTCTCCTTACTCCCTACTCTGGATAGGCATGCACTGCAGCACTGCACTTTATTGCCTTGCGAGGCCTGCTTTGTTCTGCATACACCTCCCACTGTCAGTCTTCCTGGCTTCCTGCCTTACCTGCTCATAGACAGAGAGAGAGTGGTCATGCCTATGGCAGAGCTGAGCAATCACTCTCAAGAAGCTGCTGGTCTTGGGAGTTTCTGATAATGTACGATGTTGTCTTGACCTATAGTTAATTCTTATTCGCAGTAGTTATTGTCTATGAAGATGCCTCAAACCTTGAGTTGGCAAATACGGAACATTTGCCCCTAGGGGATGTGCAGGGTTGGGTTCCCGGTCTTACAGCCACAACCTTTTGGTCGACTGATCGATGCCTAACCTTGTGTTATGTGTGTTTCTGTTTCAAGATGTCTTATTTAATATATATTCTTGACTCATTAACATGGGCTTTGGAGCCAAGAGCGTTGTATCTCCTACTTGAATGAGCTTACCTAACACATGTGTCTCCTCTTTGAGGCTCAGGGCAGCCTTCTTGCACTTTGGGCCACTAGATCGCACCTTGGGAGCCATCTTAAACAGTTATGTCAACAAAAAGCACACACAAAATGTGAAAATTGTGGCACTGAAAGAGACCTAAACAAGAAGGCATATGAAAGCCTAAACAAGAAGGCAGAGTTATGTTGCCTTCTTCAGCTGCCACTGATGTAGTCATAAGGTGACTCGAATTTTTTATGGCTTTGGGCATAGTCATATTCAGTGCCATAAGTATTGATTTGGGTGTTACAAATAAATTTCAGTTTATTTTATGAATTCACAAATGTGGACTCTGTTAATAACAGAGATTGCCTCCACATTGTTATTACGTACTCTTGATCGCTGGCTCTTCTTAGTCTATTAAAGAACCATTCATTGACTCTACTTTTACATGAAGGGGTAAAGGCATTTGTTTCAGCCATTGCACAACTGCTGGAAGCACGATGGTAGAGGAGGTCTGCCTTTCCTATGAGTGAAGACACATCATCACCTTGGCAACACTGTCTCACTTAGCAGTCTCCAGAGCCCTCATTGCTGAACAAACATGGTAGCAGGTTTTTGCTGAGCACCATGTAAGGTACCCACCACTTAGTGGCTTACCGCCACTAAGGCCAATGCATGAATTACTGTTGCAAGGATCTTGCAATCTTCTTGAGAAAGGAGGCTCAAATACAACATGGTAAACCTTAAGTGCTTAATGGGTAGTATAGACAATAGGTATTAAGGAATTTCAAGCCCACTAAATATTGGCTAGTTTTTCTTTCCTATTAAATTCTACATCTGACCTTTTTTTTTTTTTTTTACCATAATGTCCCAGTGCCTACGGTATAATGGGGACTTAAAAGTATTTTTTGAATGAACATGGAAGTATTTGAGTTGGTGTCTCAAGTCCTTACTGAGATCAGTTTTTCAAACTCTGATAAATTTCCATGGGATATTTATCAAGTGGAATTATATCTTGGTATATGCCCCACCCCCTCAATACTGCAGTATGCATAACATTAACTAGAGTTCTGTTTTTCACATGAATTTTTAAATTTGTTTTAGTTAACAATTTTGTATCTGTAAACTTAGAGGGTTAAGCCTGAAGATACCTACTACCCTTTCAGGTTTCTGTGGTTTTGTGAGTACTTAACGGCTGGCTTAGTTTAGGAAGTTTAAAATGTGGGGCAAGCTAAGAATATCCCCTAAGTTTTGAACGGTGGGCCAGGGAAGTTTTATTGGACACAACCTCACCCATTCTTTTACGTAGTTTCTAGGGGTGTGTTTGTGCTACCACGGTAAAGTTGAATAGTTCTGAGAGAGAATGGCATACATAGCCCCAAATGTTTATTATCTGGACATTTACAGAATAAACCTACTGCTGTAAAAATATAAGAACTATTGTGCAGACTGAAAATTAGAAGCCTGATAACTCTAAAAAAATATCGGCAGAGTTGGAGAAGAAGCCAACATAAGTTCTAGAGGATTCAGATACAAGTGTACCTTTAAAAACATTCACCTCTCTAGATACGATTTTTCCCTTTTTTTTTTTTCTTTGAATGAAAAGGAGAAAAACAGTAGTGCTTCAAGGTATATTAGTCAGCTTACGCTAAAGTGTGCTGTAACAAATGGACCCCAAATCTTTGTGGCTTTTAACAGCAAGTCTGTTGCCCTCCATAGGTCACCTTTGGTTCTGTTCCATGTTGTCTTCTCTCTGGACTCAAGCTGACAGAGCCTCTTCTATCTGGGGCATTGGTCAGTCTAGAGATAGTGGAGAGAGAGAGAGCGGGAGAGAGGGAGAGGTAGAGAGGAGGCAAGGAGTCACCTGACTTCTAGAGCTTCTGCTTAGAAATGATGCATATCACCATTGCTTACATTTCACTGGCCAAAGGAAGTCATATTGGCAAACTTGGGTCCCACAGGATGGGGCTGTTTAAACTCCTACAGAGAGAGGAAGCAGATAAATGTGAACAATAGTGTGCCCTTCCTCGGGGCGGGGGAGGCAGTAGGGTCAAGAGATTTTTGTTGTTGTTTAAAAGAGAGAGACTTTAATATGTTTGGATGCAGAGGGAAGAAACCTATGCAGAGAGAAGGAAATGCTGTCGCATGACAAATATCTCCTGCTGTTACTCCTGGTGGGGACAGATTTTCTGCTGGATAATGTGAGGCTCTGGTTCTATGGGTTAGACCTGGAAGCCCATACTAACTAAAGTTAATGATCTAGCATGTAGGAATTACCTGGGGAGACTGTTAAAATGCAAATTCCATTCTGTAGATTAGGGACAAGGGCGGAAATTCTGCATTTCTAACAAGTTCCCAGGGGATGCTGGATGCTGATGTTGCCAGTCCATGGACCATACTCTGCGTAGCAATGATCTGTGTCACTGGATATCCTAAAGCAAAAGAGGGAAACAGGGATTCCTTAGCAAACCATGTGGGTCAAACAAGCCAAATAATGACTTCAGAGGGAACAGAGGTACCTGTTCTGAGATGCTGGGCATTTCTAGTCATCCAAGGCAGAGAAGAACTAGGCTTTGAGACAGCAGAACAGTCTTTTGAATGACAGTGAGCAGATCAGATGGATTCAGTGTTGGTGGTAGTAAAGTGGGTAGATCAAGAGGTGTACCCAGAGAAGAGTTGGTTAAAGATCTTGAGCTGGAGCCGTTCCAGCCCATGACCTTGGCCATTACCTGCTGCTGGAAGCCTGTTTGTAATAGCCTGTGAGCCAGAGGAGGCATCAGTACTCTTCGATCCCAGACAAGACTTCGGAAACGGCAATGAATGTTTTCTGAGCACTCAGACATGAACAGCAGTTGTCAGAATTCACATCTTTAGATCCTATCAAATGATTCAATATAGTTAAGAAAAACCATTCAGAAACTTCATTGCTATGAAATATGTTTCATTTGAGTTTTGATTGTCATAAATATCTTGCTCGTTAAACCCTAAATCAAAACTGCAACTACGGGATTTGACATTGGAAGAGAAAATTTCCAGGTGAAATTGTTCTCTAGAACTTCAGGGTAAGTTCTTCAAAAGAAAGCCTGTAGTTATTGGAAACAGTTGCATTCATTGTTTGTTGATTCCTCTATTTAATGACATTAACAGAAGTGTCTTGACTGTATTAGTAAGGTGATGCAATGCTTATATTTCAAATACGTCTTGACTTGTGCATGAATAACCCTTATATTCAAATGATGTGTCACACATGACTGTCACTGAATTCAGATCCTGCCACCAGCTTGCTGGGATGCCACAAGCAACTGTTTAACTTTTATGAGCCTTATTTCTTTATTTGGAAACTTTTGATCATATCCCGTTGTGTTCATGATGAGTTAACAGTAATATATTTAAAGAATGTTACATAGTGTGGTCCCTTAATAAATGTTAGGTGTCCTTTTATATTGGTGGTACAAATTCGAAATCACTCTTATGCCAATATTTAGCATGAACCAAAAATGGGCAGTACCAAGTGTTGGAGAGGATGTGGAGAAAGTGGAACCTTCATAATTGCTGGTGGGATGGTCATAGGACACAGGCACTTTGGAAAACAGTTTGGCATTTTCTTAAGATGTTAAAGATAGATTTGCCATATGACCCAGAAATTATCCTTCTGGGAATCCCCCTTAAGGAAAATGAAAATATGTCCCTAGGAAGGCTTGTGCACAAATGTTCATGGCTGCGTTGTTCCTGATAGCCCAAACAAAACAAATGTCCATCAACTGGTGAATGCATCAACTAATTGCAGTGTATCTAGACAAGGAATACTGTTTGGCAATAAAAAGGAATAAGTGCTGATATATGCTACAACATGCATGAAAATCAAAAATGGTATGTTAGGGGACAGGAAGCAGGCACAAAGACTACATGTTGTATGATTCCATTAATATGGAATTCCCATACAAGGCAAATCTATAGATACAGCAAGGGGTCTAGGAGTTGACTGGGGCTGGTGGTGGGTAATGCAGAGGGGCTTGAGGTTTATCTTAGGGATGATAGAAATTGTCTAAAATTAGACAGTGGTGACGGCTGTGCAGGTCTGCGCATTTAGCCTAAATCATTGCACTGTACACTTTCACACGTGAATTTGAAGCGAAGTACCTGTAAAGCTGAGTTTCTCTGCTGAGTTTATGAATCACGTCTCTATCCAAAACTTTATTCCCTGTCTTATCCTGCACCCATCCTCCCTCAAGATTGAGGAGTCTCAAAGAAAAGGGGGGCTTGAAATGGAGCAGGACCCCATGGGGCCCTCCTGGGTACAAAAGTGTTTCCCGGTCCCCACTTCTTATTTGTAAGTCCCTCCCTGAGTTTCAACGGAGAGATTCAGACAGTTACTAATTAGGGAAGTGATAAAACGCACAAACAAAGGAAAAGCAGTCAAGAAACAATAGTGCAGTGATAAAGCAGACTCCTAGTTCTTCCTCAAGGGACATACAAAACAATCTGATCCACATCCGAGTTCTTCTGCAAGAACTAAGGCCCCCACCCAGGTGGAGGATGTTAACATCAGGCTGGAAAAAAGCATCTTGGCCCCAGATGGTGGGTGCCAGAAGGCTGATGATTGAGATTCATGGAGCAGCACCCTATTACTTCCCCACCAACCAATCAGAGGAAGGTCACACATCCTGCAAACGTCCCCCTAAAATTTACCTTTAAAAAAGTATTTCCCTCGGAGTTCCTTTTGTGGTGCCGCAGAAATGAACCTGACTAGTATCCATAAAGATGCAGATTCGATCCCTGGCCTCGTTCAGTAGGTTAAGGATCTGGCATTGCCATGAGCTGTGGTGTAGGTCCCAGATGTGGCTCGGATCTGGTGTTGCTGTGGCTGTGATGTAGGCCGCTAGCTGTAACTCCAATTCAGCCCCTAGCGTGGGAATATCCGTATGCTGCAGGTGCAGCCCTAAAAAGCAAAAAACAAAACAAAGAAACAAAACAAAACCAAACACCAGTGGGGATTTCTGGTCTTTAGAGCATGAACCACCAGTGCTCCTTGCTGAACCCTGCAATAAACCTTTCTCTGCTTTAGACTCAGAAATTTCTGTTTGGTCTCACTGTGTGTTGGGCACATGAACATGGATTTGACAACAGATTCCACAGCATGTAAATGATAACTCAATTTTTCTTTTTTTTTTTTTTTGCCATACTCAAGGCACGTGGAAGTTCTCAGGCCGGGATTGAACTTGTGCCAAGCCACAGCAATGATAATGCCAGATTAAAGCATTGAATCAAGCATCGGATTAAAACACACTGAGCCACCAGGGAAGTCCAATGCTATCTTTTTTTTTTTTTTTTTTTTTGCCTTTTTAGGGCTGTACCCACTGCATATGGAGGTTCCCAGCCTAGGGGTCCAATTGGAGCTGTAGCCACTGGCCTACACCACAGCCATAGCAAAGTGGGATCCAAGCCACATCTGTGACCTACACCACAGATCACAGCAATGCCAGATCCTTAACCCACTGAGCAAGGCTGGGGATCCAACCTGCATCCTCATGGATCCTAGTCAGATTCGTTTCCCCTGTGCCATGACGAGAACCCCCGATGCTATTTTCAAAAATATTGAACCATGTTCATTTTGGAAGATTTTGGTTATTTCCATGTGGAATCACATTGTTGTAAGATGAAGACAATCAATGAGATACTTTTTCATTTTCTGTAATATGCTGACTTCCTGAGCTATCATGAATGCTTCAGCTTTCTCAATGCACTAGGCAAGCTTCACCCTGAAACTAATGGCCTGCAGTCACTGGCTGAGGATACCAACATCTAAAAACATTAGAAAGTCCAGTCCATAAATGCAGATCAATAATACTGGCTGATGATTCCACATGAGTAAAAAGAGATTTGTAAGATGGAGTGTCTGCACTTTAGCCATTAAACTTTTCATTCACCAGTTCTTCATTAAATGCCTGTCTTAAGCAGAGCAATTGAATCTAAGATATCAGACGTGTTTGAATTATGGAGATCACCAGCTCCATGGCTGGCCTTGGGCACGGGTTAAAAGGAACTGAATTTAATAATCCCCCAGAAAATGATGTAGGGAGAGGTAATTGGCAGCACCTGGAAGATACCTTAGAGAACTTCTGCCATAGGTGAGATTAGAGAAACATATTCGAGAAGACACCCCAAGTCCTGTGTGTTAAAATACCGGGGACCTCACTCAAGCATCAAGTGTATGTGTGTTTATGCGTGTGTGTGTTGGGGGGTGGAGGAGTGGATGTGTGTGGCTTTGTGCATGCATTCTCTGGCCTTATTTTTGGAAAATAGGAATTGCTTGACAAGTGGTTATTGGAACATGTAGATCCATCATAAGTAAACAAGTAGATAGAAAAGATGGGGACTTGAATTTGGCTGTTTTCAGAGTCTCTCGCCATGGAGATGTAACCTGAGCACACTCTGGGCAGATGTTTAGGCATACCTGGGCTCACATACCCTCCCATCAGACTTCTTTGAAGAGCTGAAGAGTCAATAGGAGTATTTTGCTTCCAAAATAACAAATGAACAAAAAGAACTTTCGTTTCTCAATGTCAGTGATGAGGATCATTGGTCTAAGAATCAATCACCTTGTGGAGGCTAGGATGGGGGTGTCTGTTACTAAACAGTTAGAACCTTGAGTCTGTACTATGCCTCACTCTGTTGCTGGGGAAATAGCAGTGAGTAAAAGAGGCCAAGATCCCTGTTTCAAGGACCCATCCTTCTACTAAACTCTTCTCCAGGAGTGAGCCCTGGACCAATAGCATCTGTATTACTCGAATATTTAGTAGAAATGTAAATTTTCAGACCCCACCCTGGACCTACTTCAAACAAATTAGAAATTTTGGGAGTGCAGTCTGACAAGAGAAATTTTAACAATCCCTAGTTAAATGCTTGTGCTTTGGAAGCATTTAACTAGTGTTTGAGCTGCTCCATTTATGGCAGGGTTTCCCAGCGTCTACACAATTGACATTTGGGGTGGATGATTCTCTGTTACGGTGGCCATCCCGGGCCTGGTGGGATCTTTAGCACATGAGCTGCCATAGCTCCCTTACCACATTATGACCAAAATGCTTCCCTATAGTGGGAATGCCTCCCTGGGGGGGCCAGAGCATTCCAGGTGAGAGCCAGGGCCTTAGGGCAGGACTGTTTTAATAGCCTGCCGATCAGCCCCATTAGCCTCACTTCCATCAAACCTGTGGGATGGGAATGAGGAATCTGTGTTCCAAAATGTCCTTCTGGTGATTCTGATGCTGCTAAAAGTTAAGCAGCGAGAAACAATTAAATATATACACACACAGAAGTCACTCAAGGTGATTAGTGTGCTGCACATTTGTAAAATGGTATATCTTCACTTTATCCATGATGTACCATGTCTTGGAAGGATAGGAAAGATAGAAGAGGACAGGGTGTTCTGGGGGAGGAGAGGGTTATAATTTCAAGTAATACCGTTGTGGAAGGTCTCACTGAGAAGATAATGCTTGATCAGGACTGAAGGAAGCAAAGGAGAGCATTGAGAGATGACGGGCGAAAACCCTTCAGGCATAGAGAAGCAAAACAGCAAAGGTCCTGAGGCAGGTCTGTGTGTGGTAGGTTCAGAGGACAATAAGTAACCCAGACGGAAGGAGTAGAAGGAACCAGGAGGAAGGTAGTTAGGAAAAAGGTGAGAGTAATGAGGAATGAATGAAGGAATGAAGGAAGGAACTTTGCTCTTCCGACTTCCGCACATACTAGCTATGAGTTTTTGAATATGTTTTGTGGTCTTTTTGGAAGCCAGCTTTCTCTTCTGTAAAGTGGGACTGATATTTGTCCCCTATAGGTCAGCTGTGAAAAATAAAACGATCCACTGGTGATAAACTTTTGAGAAGGGATAGTATACACGTATATTTCTGATCTCCCAGTGCTTAGCCCATTACATTGCTCATAATTCGTGATCAATAAGTACTATATACATTGTCAATAAAACAAAACCCAGAAAAATTCAGATCCACCTTAACCTCTGTGCTCGAGAGTGGTAATCTGTACTTCTAATAAGATCCCCCTAAATGGTTCTTGAAAGTATACAATATTTTGAGAATCTTCATTCGTCTCATATATTTATTTGCATTCTGTCCCCACTTAATTACTTGACATGCCCTAGCCATGGAATTTTCCACGTGTGAAAATTAACACATGAGGTTGCAAGGAGAAGCCAGATTGCAGACCTACCATGGCATACTCACGGAATTATACAGAGGGGTTTTGAACTTCATGGTAAGGCTTCTCAGGTTGAACATTCAGGAGACTACTCACAGGGAACTAAATCCTTTCCATTCTGGTTTGCTCAAGCCTATCAGTAAGGCTAAGAAATAGACACACTCCTTGATCCATTCTGTGATGAAAGTAACTTTGAAGGAAATAAGGTCTATGTCTACCATGATATCCTTGAAGCTGGGAAAGTCATCCAAAGAAATACATTCCTTGATTCTTTGTACTAGGTTATCTAAGGCTTGTGTTTGTTTTTGCACTCAGCTTACCTCTCCCTCATGACCTGTGTCATTATGCTTTGGTAACTTACTAAGATGATCTTGGACTTCTGGAGCTTCTTCCCTCCTCAGTGCTCAGTGGTTAAGGCCATTTTCAGTCCTTAAAAATACACCTTTCTTCAATATGTCACTCTGTTGTTTTTTTTTTTTTTTTTTTTGCTCAACCTTATTTGCCTTAGGGAACCTCAGAGATTAAATCTCACCAAATCTTGGAGCTGCAGTGGTTTATACTGCTAGGTTTTTCTGCCTTAATTTCCCCTCTGTGAGTTCAAGAGGTCAGACATGGTCTGAGGCAACACTTCGGGAGTCTGTATCTTGAGAAAGCAATTGGATTAGTTAGTTTGAATCTGCTTCCTTTTTTTCTCCCCTCTACACTGAAATTATGGGGTGGAGGAGTGTCAAGATGAGTTTTAAATTGATTTATTTGGTTGGGGAAATGCACCAAAAAAGCTGAAGAGAAAAATGCCTTCTCATTATTTAGTTGCTGAGTTACACCTGATAGTTCACGATGACGGCCAAGAGTGAAATTGAAAGCACCCAAACAGCTTTGTCCACTCAGGTCACTTACATATTATAAGCCTTATAAATTAAGTATACTAATTAGTAAGATATATTCATAAGGAATTCAAGGAAATCAAAAAAAAATCAAGGATGTTTTTCTTATAATAGGACTGTCATTACTTTTAATTACTTCTCAATGCAGGCTCATGAAACATTAACATACCCTCCCTCACATCTCACAGGTTGGAGAAATGAGAGTTAAAGTCATTTGAGTCTGTTCCCAACCAAACCCGGTCTCCTTCCAGGTCACAACATAGTCACTAAACCTTCCCCACTACTTTTTCACCAAGAAGCATTTTGAATTAAAGCTGCTCCTAAGACTGTCAGAGAAAATACAGAATGCTTGGTTAAATTTGAATTTTAGATAATCAACAAATATATTTTTAGAGTACGTATATTTCTTGCAACATTTGGGATATACTTATATTTGGGGACATGATTATGCTCAAAATATATTTGTTGTTTATCAGAAATTCAAATTTAACCGAGTGTCCTTTTTATTTGTTCAGTCTGGCAGCCCTTGTTGCTTCTCTTTGGCTAATGCCACCGGGCTTGAGGCATGTCCAGTTGTGATCATTAAACCTCAGTCTAAGAACATCTCAGAGAAAGTTGTTTGCTTTTTCTACCAGAAGAAAATCAGGTAAACTGAATTATATCCTTCGAATGAAAGAACATTTAGAGAAGCTCAGCGGAAATGGACCCAACTAGTATCCATGAGAATGCAGGTTTCATCCCTGGCCGCGCTCAGTGGGTTAAGGCTCTGGTGTTGCTGTGAGTTGTGCTGTAGGCTGGCAGCTGCAGCTCTGATTTGACCCCTAGCCCGGGAACCTCTGTATACCACAGGTGAGGCCCAAAAATGAAAAAGCAAGATAAAAGAAAGAAAGAAAGAGAATTTAGATTTTTTTTTTTTGAGGAAAAGCTAGGATTAAAAGTCATTTTGTCATATTTCCCTAAGATGGCAAGATAGTAATTATGGGTATTTCTCAGTAAACCCTGGGACTTTTTATCATGAAAAAAATGGAAGAAACCGTAAAGATCACAACATGTCTCCTTCTTTTAAATCTCCATGGGTTCAGATTATAGTAGAACTTCTATCCAATCTCCTCTGACTTTGCTCTTGGGTCAAATAACCATCCTAGTTGCAGAACTTTTGCCTTCTAAATATATTTGCTCATACCTGATTCCAGTTCGTAGAAAGCTTATCATGAGAGGCCTGAAGCAATCACTCCCTTCCTCCCTCTTGATGGTCACTCCTCAGTGGAGGTGTTTCAGTTTGGTATAAGATTTAGCAAAGGAGCTTGTTGATTCCTATTCACTGTGAGAAGAATAAACATCCATGTCATGGAAAGGGCATGTTGTGAAGGAGCCGGCAAAAACTCTGAGCAATCAAATTTAACTTTTTTTTTTCCCTGCATTGTGTTGTTCAAGACTGCTAAATGAAAGTATTTGCTATTGCAGGATCCCGGATAGCCTCATAAATACACACTGAGTTTTTTTTACAACTCTCCTGCAGTCGTAATAAATAAACATGGCAATGACTTAAGGCATCCTGTTATTGTAATTACCTGGAAGTTAAAGAGGAAGTCCTAAATTTTAGAGGATTTTGGTGTCCAACCACTGTTTCTGGCCATTCTAAGTGGGACTTAGAATTCTAAGTCTTTCTGGATTATAAAATCCTAAACTCAAGCAATATCAGTATTCTTTGCTACATCATTACATTTTCCCAGAGTGAAATAGGCACAGATATTAAAATCAGAAACTTGAACTTTAAATACTTGGTTCTGGGGATAGGGGACTCTGAAGTTTAAATCAGATGCTTGCAAAATTTTCTATAACGGATAGCATGTGTTTTAGGCTTTGAGGGTCATATGGTCTCTGCAACACTGCGCTCTGTCACTGTAGAAGCAAATCAGCCGGAGACAGTGTGTAAATGAACGAATGTTCCATGTTCCAATAATACTTTATTCATGGACACTGCAATCTGAAGTCTATATTTTCACGTCACGAACTCCTTTTCCTTCCTTCTCTCTTTTTTCTTTCTTTCTTTCCTTTTTTTTTTTTAGGGCCTCACCTGCAGCATATGGAGGTTTCCCAAGCTAGGGATCAAATCGGAGCTACAACTGCCAGCCTCCACCACAGCCACAGCAAAGCTAGATCCGAGCTGCGTCTGCAGCCTACACCACAACTCATGGTAACACGAGATCTTAACCCACTGAGTGAGGCCAGGGCTCGAACCCACAACCTCATGGTTACTAGTTAGATTTGTTTCTGCTGTGCCACAGTGGGGATTCCCTTCTTTTTTTTTCTTTCTCTTTTTTTTTCCCCCCAGCTCAAAGACTGGGAACGTAAACAAAAATGAACAGGTAGAGTGCTGGATCTGGCCTGTGGGTTGTAGTTTGGATCAAAAAACAAGGCAGGAGTTCCTGTTGTGGCTCAGTGTGTTAAGGACATGACATTGTCCCTATGAGGATGGGAATTCCATCCTTGGCCTCGCTCTGGGTGTGGCCATAAAAAGAAAAAGGAAAAAAAAAAGAAAACGAAAATACAAAACAAACAACAACAGTTAACAACAACAACAAAAAAAAACAAGGCAAGTTCTTCTGAAAATCTCTGCTAAGTTCATACATGTTAACATTGCAGACACCTTACGTTGTACTCCTTTATAGGAATGGTTTCCCAGAGAGAACTGGGCCCACATCAGGGGAGTGAAGTCTTCAGGCAGTCAGACAGCAGGTCCTCACTGTGCCTGTGGAAGAAGGAAGGGGTGTCAGACATTGCAGACACCCAGCACTGGCATCCTGGGTGCTGATTCTGTGATCAAGGACACACCCTGAACACCTGGGTCACCTCCTCTCCAGCCAGTGGCCTTTTACCCGCTTCCATTACATCCTTCCTGGAGCTTCTCAACTCATTCGCAGGACTTGAGGGAGTTGTAAGCTTGGCAGATGCTCTTCAACAGGCCATGTGGCAGAAGAAGATTCTTTGTGTTCTGTGTCTACTGCTTTTCTGCGACGAAAGGGTTTTATTTCAAACACTTGGCAAAGATGCACCCCAGGGTAGGCAAACCCAAGGGAAAGACACTAACAAACCCATGCACCCTGTCCCCTTATTCTCTACACATGCCTAAATAAATACACAAATAAGTTGGGGCACGATTATTGAAAAAAGAATTCTTTACAGGAGTTCCCGTCGTGGTATACTGGTTAACGAATCCGACTATGAAACGAGGTTGCTGGTTCGATCCCTAGCCTTGCTCAGTGGGTTAACGATCCGGGGGCTGCAGGTAAATGGCCTATAGAGCCCTGCTAACAGAGTTTCACCCAAGTTTTCGGTCACTTAACTTCACGGATGAACCAACCCAGCTAACCAGCCACAGGTGCTTTGTTTATAACCGGAGGAATTCATGTGAGCTTGGCAATGACATTCCCCTGTCTATAAAATGCTGAGAGTTAAACTGTGCTACTGTGTGAAGTGCTTGGAGTCTCGATCTTGAGAGGCAGTTCGTAAGTGGAATGGTTTAATGGTCATTTAGCGTGATGGGCCTTCGGAGTATAATATCATTTGCCTGCCAGTTAAAATGAACACTTCTCGGTAGGAAGTCAAAGATCATGTCAGCGTAACTTGGGTTAGGTGAGAGAAAGCATCAAGAAGTGAAAGCTGAAGTAGAGATTAGGGAATAGAATCTGCCATGGGTCTCGCCTGTTCATAAATCCAGGATCATTAGAGAACACCGCTAATTCCCACTAATCGGGGAAGATACACTCTACATTGGTGAAAAGTTTGATTCATTTTTAAAGAACTGCAGCTTTATTATCTTCCCCACTTTCCTCGTGTCCCCAACCTACTACCTTTCTTTTCTTCTTTTTAATTGAATTATAGTTGATTTACAGTGCCGTGTTTGCCTCAAGTGTACAGCAAAGTGGTTCAGTTGTACATACACACATACATATGTTTTATATGTATATACATGCACACGTGCACACACACACACACACACACACACACACACACACACACACATATTCTTTTTCAGATTATTTCCCCGTATAGGTTATTACAGAATATTGAGTACAACTCTTTGTGCTATACAGTAGGACTTTGTGGTTTATCTGGTTTACACACAGCAGTGTGTATCTGCTAATTCCAACCTCCTTTCGCCTTTAGTAACAGAAATAGACCCACAGACATAGAATACCCCTCTAATCTTACTTGGTAGCTTTACTTCCCACTTTGTTGATAGCGTTGATGTTAACAGTAAAGAAGTTCACCTTGCTCATCCCGAGACCTGTCTCCATTCTTCCTGCAGGTTTGTGGGGAAGGGATATGCCCTCCTGCTTCAGGCCATTTCCGTCCCCTAGGCTCTTGGTGCCATGCTTTCTCATTCCTTAGGCACCACAATCCATCAAGTGCTGCTCTGTCTCGTGTGCTCTTCCTTCTCTCTCTGCTCTTGGGTCTTTTGCCCTCTCTTTGGAAGGTAGAAATGTTTCCTCGGTTTTTGTTCGCCTTTTCTCCTTTTATTGCTGCCACTTTGAAGGTGTTCGCTCCCTGCCGCTTACCCGTGAGCACACACATTCCTGGGTGCGTGATTCCGTCAGGGTGATGGTTTCTCCACGATGCTTACCCTGCTGTGGGGTGGGGCTGATCATGGACCGTGGCCACCTCTTCTCCCACATCAGGCCCCGTCCTTCATGGGGCTCGCTGTCCTCTGAATGCAGCACTGCTCTCTGGATGCTGTCATGGTATCTGACCTGCTCCAGATCCATGTGCTTCACAGGCAGTGTCTTTTTAAATAAACATCCTCCTCCGTCTTTTAAATCTCTGTCTCCAAGCCTGCTGTTTCCTTTAAGCTCCAGAACCAGATACTCCACTGCAAATTGGTCATCCCTACCTCAAACTCACCATCTCAAACCCAGAATGAGTTTACTCTGCGGCTTCGTTCTTTCTTACTGGCCATCTCAGCTGCTAGCATCGGGGTTCACAAACTAGGACTACCTAGCCAGATTCAGCCTGCATGTGGTCTTGTAAATGAAAATTTATTGGAATACAGCCATGCCCTTTTGAAATGTGCTTTAAAAGGGACCATGTGGCCTTTAGAACCTAACATATTTACTCTCTGACCCTTTGTAGGAGTTTACCAACTCCTGTCACAGGGCAGCAAAATCATTTGAAGGACTCGTGAACATGCATTACTGGGTTCTACCTCTAGAATTTTTGATTCGGGGACCCGAGAATTTGCATTTCTACCACGTTCCCAAGCAGCACTGGTCCAGGCACTGGCCTTTGAATAGACTCAGAGAACAGTGATTTCAATCATTGTCATTCACTTTTATCTCCCAAAGAAGTATTAAATCTCTCCTTTCCATCAAATCTATTAGATGAAAAGTTTTTTTTTTTTAGAAATACACATCTATCTATATAATATGATAAGCTCTTAGAGTTGTTCCCTTACCTACAGATATAGTCCATGAACTTGAGTAAGTTATGGGTCCCAAGAAAAGGACAAAGATGAGGACCACGACAGCATCAGTGTGACCTATTTCTGTCTTGGGCCAAGTACTTCATCATGAAGTCACTGGAGTTCCCATTGTGGCGCAGCGGAAACAAATCTGACTAGGAACCATGAGGTTGCGGGTTTGATCCTTGGCCTCACTCAGGATCCGGTGTTGCCGTGACCTGTGGTGCAGTTTGCAGACGTGGCTCAGATCTAGCTTTGCTATGGCTGTGGTGTAGGCCAGGAGTTGTAGCTCCTAATAGACCCCTAGCCTGGGAACCTCCATATGCTGTGATATAGCCCTAAAAATCAAGCAAACAAAAAAAACAAAATGACCCAGAGTAGTGGGAATTTTTATTGTCCCCAGTTTCCAGATTGGCAAACTGAGTTGCAATGACTGTCATATAGCAGGAAGATTGTAGAATCAGAATTTGAACTCAAGCAGTCTGTCTCCAGAGCCCATGTGGCTATGAAGCTCTCATAGCTCTAGTCTCTCTACCGCCCCCTCCTGGTTGATTTTATTTTTGTCATCTATTACCTTAATGCATACAATTATAAACCTAAGATATATTCTCCTATGCAACTAGAAGACCAAGCCAGAGTGAATAAAAAGATATAATTCCAATAAAATCTAAGTTAACGTTATATTGGCATGACATATGATTTTACTGAATATTGAATTGTCTCTTGCAACATGAATTGGTATTGCCTCTCGCAGGTTAGGGTGAATTTGAGCTAACTGTAACCTGAGGCATCTTTGGTCTGTTACACTTCTCTTTGTCAACCTCCGTGAAACCTTCATTTTTATACCATAATATGATGATTGGGCCTGAATGGGTCATGCAGATATTAAGCTGATCTCTTTTTCCCCTCATTAAACTACTTCTAGATAGTAAAACTTGTCACAATACAATCCAAAGAAAAACATTGGTCCTGAATTCCACAATGGAATGGTCTAGGATTTTCTGGTGGTTAGCGGACCCCAGTCTGGGGAACTGTGTCCCCCCACGAGGAAGTCTGACTTCCATGCTGCCATTCAAAGCCCTTAACGCCAGATCCCTGCTCAGCTTTCCTCTTTGCATCTGCTGCTGTCTCATACTTCACCAACACTAAACTGCCTGTAATTACAGGTACTCAGTGAACTCTTTCCTTCCTCAGGCCTTTGGATGAAATTTTCCTCTGAAGGACTCACTCTTCCACTCCTCAAGTCCACCCTTCGAATGCACTCTACCCCCAACTCTTATTCACACTTGAAAACCTGCTCCAACATAACCACCTCATAAACCAAACCATCAAACTGCCATATGTGTAGAGAAACCAGCTCATGACTTGCTCTAAGGCCAGGCAGGGCCCTTGTGAGCTGCCTCAGGCTTCAAGATGACTTCTGCAGTGCCACCCAGCCCGGCTTCAGAAGTAGACCTCGTGGGGACAGGGAGAACTTACAGAGTCAGGGTCAGCAAGAGAAGGTGGCGTGTGGGATCCTGACCTCCCTCATGCACCCAGATGTATTGTGGGTACAGTTATGTTCCAGATGCACAAGGGCCTTCCCTGTTGCCCTTCTTTTTCTGGGCAAAGATTCATGGGTGGTCTTTGCACTGGGGAGTAATCCAACAAGCCGAGCATCAGGCGGGCTGGATCTGGGGGTAAGAGCTATTCAGGGTGGCCCTGGAAAGCCAGCTGCCCAGTGCCTGGAAACCTTACAGCCCCGGGGAAGCTGTTGACCTCTCTCCTGCGTGAGGAAGGGAGTATGATGAGATGAGGTCCGTGGAAGCTGATGTGGGATTCGGTCCCCTTCCTGGCACCAGGGTAGTTGGCTCTGTGTCCAGGCAGCTTAGAACTGGACATCAGGGTCCTTCTCATATGTGTCTGCTCGCCATTCACATGCCCTGCCCTGCCTTTGAGCAGTTCATTAAGTTAAAAAAATTCAACTTGGAAATTCTCTCAAGCAAAATCTACAGAAAGAATGAGTGAATGAGTAGAGGCTTGGGACTTTTCCATTGACAGTCGTTAAAAATCAGCTCTACCACTGGGCACATTTCCAAGTCAAGGGTCAAATAAGGATTCCCACTGAGATAAAAATACTCACTGTGGGATTACATACAGGTGCCCTATCAAAGTGATCAGCATTTGAGAAATTTCATCCCTACTGAGGAAAATGCCATTTCATATCTCTGGATGGGTTGTAGGGAAAATGGGGCTAGATAGCTTGTATGAACTATCAAATTGCAATAATTTTGCTGGGCCCTGTTAACACTCAGAATCCAATCTCTTCAACACGGATTCACTAAAACAGTATAAAATGCGTGTGTTACATGTGGGTGTTAGCCTCTTTTAAGGTGTAGCCAGATGAGGGAGATCCCACTTTGGCTCATTGAGCTAAGAACCCGACATGGTATCTATGAGGATGTGGATTTGATTCCTGGCCTTGCTCAGTAGATTAAAGATCCGGTGTTGCCGCAAGCATCTGTAGGTCGCAGATGGGGCTGGGATCCAGTGTTGCTGTGGCTGTAGAGTTAGTCTGTAGCTGCAGCTCAGATTTAAGCCCTCATCTGGGAACTTCCATAGGCCGCAGTTAGCACTGTAAAATAAAAATTAAAAATAATTAAAAAGATGTAGCCAGATGGTATTGCACATCTAGAGTGCAAAATCTGGGTTTGTGAGACCAAAAGAATTTGCTTAATACCCAAGAACAGAAAAGACTTCAGAAACATATTTATAACAAATGATGCTAAACTTAATTTAATCCATTTATAAGGCTGATAAGTCTTTTAAAAAGTGTATCATTGTCCAAATACGTCCTATGCTAACTCCGTTTGTGGCTACTTACAATTTCTCTTTCTTTGAATCAAGAAATCAACATTGCATGCCAGATATCCCTTTGGTCCAAGAAACTGAATGATTCTTAATATGGTATGGCCCCTTATTCATGTTTGTAGGTGTTGTTTTAAATGTCTTATATTAAACGTACAATTAAGAGTGCAAAATTTCATAATTACTTGCATATGTGAGAATTTTAAATAATATTATTTATAGATTGTTTTATAAACCTAATCAATTTTGTCATCTATGTGCAATATTTTGATACTGGAAAAGTTTTTTTTTTTGGCTATACCCACAGTACACACAAGTTCGAGGGCTAAGGATTAAACCAGAGCCACAGCAGTGACAATGCTGAATCTTTAACTTCTAGGCCACTGGGGAACTCCCAAAAGATCTTAATAGAAGGCACAATTACATGTTGAGTTTAGGGTATGTGACTTTTTTACAAATAAGAAATGTACTTAAACCAACTTAAATCATGCTTCACAATCATTATAAAATTGAGTTTAACACTTCTTTTGATTTAATAATTATAACGTATCCTATGTTAAATGTTTGGATGATAGAGAAAAAAGTATAAAGGAGCAGATGAATCACTCACAAAACACAGCAGTTTTCTAAAATGTAGACATATTTGTTAATGTATTACTTCCTCTAAACTAGAACTTTTCCTGTCATTGAATATTCTTTGAAATGGTGATTCTTTTAAAAATCCGCATAATATTCTGTCATATAGGTGGATCATAGCACATTTTAACCATTCCTTTTTGTGATCATAAGACTATTTGTAATTTTTATATTTCATAAATAAACAACAAACATGATCATAGTCATGTTTATACTATTTATTCCTTTAGAATGGCTTTCTAGAAATGGAATCACTAGATCACTAAGTCTAAAAGGAGCTTCCTTTATATTGACAAAATATTTTTCAGGTAAGGTAGACAAGTTTACTTTGTCATCAGTGGTACATAGGAAGTACTTATTTTACTGCTTCTTTGACAGTATAAAAAAAATTTTTTTTTTTGGCTGCATCCATGGCTGCAAAAATGCCTGGGAGAGAGATGAAATCCATACCACAGCAGTGACCTAAACCACTGCAGTGACAACACCAGATCCTTAACTCGCTAAGACACCAGAGAACTCCTAAAATCTTATTATTTATTTATTTTTTGTCTTTTTCTCTTTTTTAGGGCTGCACTCACGGCATATGGAGTTTCCCAGGCCAGGGATCCAATTGGAGCTTAGTTGCCAGCTTATGCCACAGCCACAGCAACGAGGGATCCAAGCCGCATGTGCAACATACACCACAGCTCATGGCAACACTGGGTCCTTAACCCACTGAGCAGTGCCAGGGATCGAACCTGCAACCTCATGGTTCCCAGTTGGATTCATTAACCACTGAGCCACGACGGGAACTTTTTAAAACTCTCATTTGGCAAACCATCTTTTGCTTGCTCTTGTGAAACACTTTAACCTCTGTTTATTTCTGCTTCTCTATTTGATTCTATAGGTGCCTCTGTTGATTCATTGATTACTATAACTTTATAATAAACTTTAATAGTTAAGAGTGTTAGCACCTCTTATTACACTTTTTGTTGGTTTCAGGATTTTCCCTAGCTATTCACACCTGCCTATCTTTTGCTCATTTAAAGATTTAAATCAAATTTGCATTACAATTATAGGTCAGGGAGAATTGTTACAGTTGCAGTATTAGATTTGTAACCCAGCATATATTTGTCTTTTCACTCATCCCTGTATTTGCCTATTTTCTGTTTTGTCTTGGAAACTTGGTGACTTTACCAAAATATGCCTTAGTGCTGACTATTTATTCTGTATCACCCCCACGCCACCATTCACTACCCTTTTCATTTGTTGGTTCAGACCTTCCCTTATTTCAAAAAAAAAAAAAAATTCCTTTGAATATTCCTCATTTTATTAAGGATATAACGTATGCATTTCTTGTATAACCTTGGTCTGACTTAGATACCAGTAATCTTTTTCTCCATTTTAATACCTTAATTTCATTTTGCCCGTTTTCTTCCAGCATGTTTTTCAAGTTGCTGACTATTTTTTACTATTCCTTTCAGATTTAGTGTGATTTCATTTCTGTAATGTTTTTGTCACTCACTTCCATTCTTTTCTGAGCTAGGCTAGCTACATTTTCATCTCTTTCTGTTGCCTTATTATTATTATTTTTTGCGCTTGCATCCCATCTTCATATTCTTGGTTCAGAAGGGCCATTTGTTCTTTAATTGCTTTGAGATAATAGTTTTATCTAAGATTTTCATTCTACTTTATGGATTAAATGTCTATCACTTTTTCAGGATAATTTATAATATATATGGAAGAGTGCATATAAAAAGATATAAAATAATGAATAAAATACTTGAAAATAATAGAAAAAAACAAATACAGGTAAGTCTTTCTTTACCATAGAAATATAAAATAAATATAGTCAATGACAAAATAATGAAATAGGAATTCCCTGGCAGCTCAGTGTGTTAAGGACTCAGTGTTGTCACTGCTCTGGCTCGGGTTGCTACTGAGGTGCAGGTTTAGTCCCTGGCAAAGGAACTTTCTCATGCCACAGGGGCAACCAAAAAAATATTGAAATAAATAATATAACGAAATAATCAGCAATGAAGGTGAAAGTTAAAAAACCTAGACTAACCATTAATAAAATAATCAAGGAGGAGTTCCTATTGTGGTTAAGCAGGTTAAGAAGCTGACTAGTATCCATGAGGATGCGGGTTTGATCCCTGGCCTTGAACAGTGGGTTAAGAATCCGGCGTTGCTGCAGGCTGTGGCATAGGTCACAGATGCAGCTCAGATCTGGTGTTGCTGTGGCTGTGAGTTGGCCGGCTGCTGCAGCTGCATTTGGACCCTTAGCCTGGGAACTTTCATATGCTGCAGGTGTGGCCCTAAAAAGCATAAAGATAAAATCAAATAACCAAATAGCAAAATATATAATAATATATAAAACAAAACCTCTGTATTTCAACCCAGTTTAAGAAACATAATGTTGTCATTATTTTTGAAGCCCCTTTTGAACCGTTTTACTCTCTCTGCCTCTTTTCCTAAAAGAGGCTTAGCACACCTTGAGTTTTGTGTTAATTCCCTTGTTGATGATTCTGTCATTTGTGTATATGTCAAAATAGCATCTTATGTATATAACTATTCCAGTTGTTTTATATATTCACCAACACTTTGTATTGCCAAACTTCTTTATTTTACCATGCTTTTTGAGTCAAAAAGCGGTTTTAGTTGGCATTTTACCTGATTTACTAATGAGGTGTATATCTTTTCATGTTTAATGCACATTTGTGCTTTACCTTTTATAAAGCACCTGTGATATTTTCTATAGATTTCTAAAATTTCTTTATATATCCTGGAGACTAATTTTTTTTATTAATGATATGTTTTGTAAATATATATCCCCACTTGGAAGCATATCTTACTCTCTTTGTGGTGTCTTTTGGTGAACAGAGCTTATTAATTTTAATGCATTCTAATTTTATTTTTTATGATCTATCTCAAAGCCATAAAAGTATTTTCCTATAAACATCTTAGTTTTGCCTTTCACATCGTTTATTTGAAATTGATTTCTGTTACTGCTGTGAAGCAGGGATCTATTTTTTTTCCTAATACGGAAACCACTTGCTCCAGCACTGTTTACTTTATAGTCCATTCTTATCTCAGTGGTGAATATGTTTTCTGTCACAAATACAATTTCTGTGTGTGGGTGTGTCTGGGCCCTTCTGTTTCATTGTTTCTAAGTTTACTCTATATCCATACTGCTTTGTGTAATTACTATTCTTTTACACTGTCTTGATTTCTGATAAATTAAGCCTCCTACCTTGTACTTTTTTGTCTTTTCTTTTTCTACCTTGTACTTCTTTAGGCATATTTTGCTTTCTCTTCCTTTGTTTTTCCTAATGATGTTCTGATATAGCTCATCGTGTTATATGAAAAACTGTAGGAATTTTGATTGTAATAGTTTTGCCTATATGGATCAATCTTGGCAGACAATTCATGAATCTTGGTATTCCTCCTTGGTATTCCTTGGTATTTATTTGACTTCTTCATGTATTTCAAAAAGTTTTATATTCTTCCTCATGGAAATGACATAAATTCTGCTTGGCTTAGAGTTCCTGTCGTGGCTCAGTGGTTAACGAATCCGACTAGGAACCATGAGGTTGGGGTTTTGATCCCTGGCCTTGCTCAGTGGGTTAAGGATCCGGCGTTGCCGTGAGCTGTGGTGTAGGTCGCAGACGCGGCTCGGATCCCGCGTTGCTGTGGCTGTGGCGAAGGCCAGCAGCTACAGCTCCTGTTAGACCCCTAGCCTGGGAACCTCCATATGCAGCGGATGCGGCCCAAATAAGGCAAAAAGACAAAAAAAAAAATCTGCTTGGCTTATTGTAGATACATCGTTTTTATTATTATTTTTTTTGTCTTTTTTTAGGGCCGCACCCGTGGCATATGGGGTCCCCAGGCTAGCGTTAGGAGCTGTAGCTGCTGGCCTGCACCACAGCCATAGCAATGCGGGATCTGAGCTGAGCCTCATCTGCAACCTACAGCACAGCTCACGGCCATGCTGGATCCCCAACCCACTGAGCAAGGCCAGAGATTGAAGCCTTATGGATGTACCAGTCGGATTCGTTTATACTGCGCCGCAGTGGAAATTCCCAGATATGTCCCTTCTTTCTCATTTATTTAATTCAATTACTATGGGTTATATTCCAATAAAAATAAATTTCAGTAATTGTGTGAATGATATGAAGGAGAGAACCACAAATAGCTCAGAATCATGAAGTATATCCAACATAAATCAAATATGAAATGTTTGAGTATGTGAACATATTACTTAGCAAGCATTTAACAGTTAAATTTTTAATCCATAATACACTTGAATTCTAGATCTTATGAACTATGCTAGTCCTGTCTCTCAAAAATCTTGTGTAGTGTAAACCACAGTCTTAATTCTATGTAATTTTTAAAATGTATATCTTTAAGTATCCAGAATTTTCTTTTTTTGTCTTTTTAGGGCATATGGAGGTAGAATCAGAGCTGTAGCCACAGGCCTACGCCACAGCCACAGCCACGCCAGATCCAAGTCATGTCTGCGAACTACACCACAGCTCACAGCAATCCTGGATACTTAACCCACTGAGCGAGGCCAGGGATTGAACTTGAGTCCTCATGGATACTAATCAGATTCATTTCTGCTTAGCCACAACCAGAACTCCCACAATATATATATTCATTGCTAGAAATTTTTAGCTTTGGGAAACAAGGAACTTGCCATGTTTTATTATACTAAACCATATTATATGTGAGAAAACAGAATTTTCTCATGAATAGAAACAGTGCCAATTAGAAAAATGAAATTTAGACAGTACTTTATTTATCAAGTATTTATTACTATGGATTGATGTAAAGAATTATAATATATAACCTCATTCCCAGGCATAAGCATATTCAGAAGGAAAATTTACATAAATTTATCATAAAATAGTAAGTAGCAAGAGAAATATAATTTTGTTAACCCTGAGGCTATCCTAGAATATTAATAAGAATATTTAGGCCTGAAAGCTCATAGTACAAATTGTAATGACAATATATGTCTCTACTAAGTGCAAAAGGATTTGTTCAATCATATGCATTTCCTTTAATTTTTATTAGCAGTGCTTTGAGTTGGAAGAATGTTTAACAGTTAGATGTACTAGGTAAAAGTAACACCTATACAATTTTTGGAAAGCTGTTTATTTCAATTTACATAGAAAGATTCCATAGCAGCAAAGTGATTCTTAGCAACCATCTTTTATTTATTTATTTCAAAAAGGAAATATATTAAACTGAAAAGTTTTGATACATTTGATTGATACATTAAACTGAAATGTCCTTGAAACATCTACAATTAGTCATAAAAAGTTTTAGATGGCTTAGTCATTTGTTTCAAAGAAAGTAACTTTACTTTTTAAATATACAAATTCACATGATCTTTCTAAAATTCTAGAAAGACTTAGGCATAGAAAGTCCTGGGAATCAAGTGGAGTGCAGATGTGGCTGAGAATAGGAGGATTTGTTGAAAGTCTGTAAAAGAAATAAGTACAATGACTTCAAACCCTCTACGAAATCCTAAAGGTCCACTTGTAAAGATGTTGATACAAGACCACAAGACTGTAGCTGAGATGGCAAGTACAGCTAGAGTTAAAAAAGACCTATAAATAGTGATGATGGAGGGCTTGTTCATGGGAAGTCTACCTTTCTATAGACCTCCAAGATGCATGTGGACTCTCTCATCAGCTTTTAAAGATATTGTCAAATTTTTCTTTTTTATTCATTTAATTTTCATAATAGATTACATACTAGATATTTTTACAGCACAGGCATGCATTTAGAATGAGAGAAAAAAGTGGCCCAATTTACCATCCAGTTAGTCCCCTACTAACATAAAAGAAGTGTATGTGCAAGGTTTCACAGTAAGAGTGGTAAAGAAGGGCACAAAATGAGTGTTTGGAGGCTATGTTGTTATCTGCATACATGTTTAGAACTGTTATTTTACCCTGGTGAATGAAGTCTTTTATTATTACATAATAACTCCTCTAGTCAAAACTTTTGTCCTGAAGTCTCCTTTTGTCTGTATGAATACAGCTAGACCAATTTTCTTTTTGTTGGTGGTTTCCTGGTATGTCTTTCCCCATCATTTTAAAAAATATTTCTGTGCTTTTTGTGTATCCTTCATAAATAGCACACAGTTGGATTTTGTTTTCAAAATTTTCTTCTTCCTGCATGACATTTCCTTCATGCTGCCCATTTTGTTCTCTCTCTCTTTGATTTCTTCTCTGTCTTTTAAATGCTTTCCTTGGGTATACGGTGAAAGCCTTAGTTGACTGTTTATGATTTAGAGTGGGAAACAAACAGTTTGTGGGCTCTGAAAGGGTAGCTGGGGGCATATCAATGGTGCGAATTGCTTTAAGTCAGAAATCCTCAATGCCAGCACTGTTGGCACTCAGGGGCCATATCATTCTTTGTCATCTGGAGCTATCCTGTGTTTTCTAGGATGTTGAGCAGCATTCTTGGCTTCTTCCCATCGAATGCCATTAATATTTCTCAATTGCGATAACCAGTAATACCTACAGACATTTCCACACATTCCCTAAAATGGGGGACTGTGTGCAGAAATCAGCCTAATTGAAAATAATTTCAATAAGATGATCTGCATATACTGTTTGCTGGGGAGCCCCTGGTGTCAGAATCCTTGTGGTTCCTCTTGAACTGATAATATTTCTCAGGGGGGAAAAAAAGACCTTACGCTTTACTGCGTATAAGATAACGATCTGGTTGAAAATATTTTGCATCTCCTTCTCCACATTCTACCCATTTTGTTCAGAAACTCCAGCTTCCTCCCCAAGGACATGAGTTTAACCAACGCTGGCCAACGCATTCTTCTGACCAGTTCTGGATTGACAGATGCACATGTGATAGAATTCTGACCAGTTGGACCTGAGGGAGAGACTTCACTGCTGAGGATGTCTGGAAAGTTTGCCTCATTATGAAAACACAGGAACAGACAGTGTTCTCATCTGATGAGTGATGTTAGGGTGAGTTGTGTCTCCTGGAGCTGCATACAGCATTGGTGGCAGCTGAAAAATGAGGATGAAGAACGGAAGGAGAAGAACATGGATCCTTGTGATATTGTGGAACCATTGAAATAACCAACCCTGGCAACTAACCCCAGGTTTTTTTTTTTTTTTTTAACTTAGATTTATAAATCTCTTTATAATAGTCCACTGAATCTGGATTTTTAAAAATTGAAGCTGAAGTCATTTTAATTGATTTTTTCTAAAAGTAAGTTTCATTTAATAGTTATATTGACCTCTAATGATCATATCCTTTTATATGCATTATTCCTTTAATACTCAGAGGTAAAAGACACATATTTGAAGCCATAATTTTTCAACAGTCATAATTTTTCAACAGTCATAAGTTTTTTAGGCTACTCAAAGAATACTTTTAAATGCAAAAAAAAATGGTGCTATGAAGCAAACAAATGTAAAGTATTATAAAGTGAAAGAAGAAAGAGGGCAAAGCAGGAACAGTACTGTTTTGACATTCTAATTATAAATACATTAGATTTGGTGCAAAAAATTATCAAACCATCAGTCTTGGTGGTGGTTAAGTTAATTCACTTTTTGAATTTCAATATTTCATCTATGAAATGTCAGCCACTGAGTCTTGTTAATGGTAAGCCTTTCATTCCTGTTAAATCAATTGTAAATAATAGAACCCTCAGAGAAAAATGATGAAATAAGCATTGATTTCCAAATTGGGTGTCAGATACAGAGCATTAATAAAACACATCACAAGCAAACAAGTACCTAATATACTCTGATCACTGAAATAGTAATCAGAGGGGGAAAAAATCAATGATTTTTGTGTAAGTTGCTAGTATTTTTACATTTCATTTGTATCTCTGTATCATCATATCAAATTTCTCATTTTAAGTTCTGTGTGGTTATTTAATTTTTATTATCCTCACCAGCAACACCAGATAGCCTTGTAAAATGTCAGATTTGTTTCTCCCTTCTTCTAAATAGGTGACAAGCATCTGGTCACATAGCTTTTTAGTTCCCTGACACCAATGATTTTGTTGTATTTAATGCAATATAATAATCATTTACAGCCAGGCACATAAAACACTGCAGAAAAATGTAACGGCTCTAATAAAACTTTTAAGGAAAATAAAGCTCTCTAGCAGGTGTCCATAAAAGTGCTTTATGCCCACAAACTCTATTAAATGTTTATGCCAGTGTCCTGTGAACACCACATCTGGGGTCTGACTGAAAGGAAAATGTGTCTGTGAGACTGTGTGGATTCTCCTGGAAAGGAGGTCAGGAGGGCAGTGCAATGCTCTCCATCAGACTGAAATATGAAAGCCATCAGGAGCTCCACTTGTTGTACATTTTGTGAAGGACTAGTTTGAGGGAAAGTACGTAAATTTATTTTTGAGAGCCATACAAGGGGCAAGGGTAGAAATAGCAAGGGCACAACTCTCAAAAGAGCACCCCCAAACTCTTCAAAGTTATACAGCACGATTTCTTTCCAGGGATGTTCTCAAAAGATAAAATAACAACAACACAGAGGTGGTTGATTTGGGCTTGATTTTTCTGGCTTAGTGTTGTCTCCTCTCATTTCATGGCTGATTGCCTTCTGACTCTTAGAGTCTTGTGTTTTCATTTTTATTTCTAGGTTTCTTTTTGAAATCTCCTTGTGAAGTTATTCAAATAGTTTGAACTGTTACCAGTGGTCATATACCATTGAGTGGGAACTATTTTTTTTTTCTTTTTTGGCTGTGCCCATGACATGCAGAAGTTCCTGGGCCAGGGTTCAAACCCATGCCACAGAAGTGACAACATCAGATCTTTAACCCGCTGAGCCACTGGGGAACTCCTCTAATGTTGTCTTTGACCTCAATGACAGGCTAACTAACACTTTGTGAAACCCCACTTTGAAGAGTAGCCGAGATCCAAATGGTCACTGAAAAAAGAGTCAGAAATAGAAGCTGTTACTCATGAGAAAGAAACTATTACGAATTGATACAAGATGTTAAGTCATCTTTCCTCCAAACCCACACAAAGACCAACTGCCCTGATTTTGAAAGAGGAAGACAGGAGAGTTACAGAACTTCATATGTCAGGTGTACTATTTGAAGGATCCGAAAAAATTTAGCTGGGAGGAAAGAAGACAGACACAGATAATCTACCAGTTGGTCAAGATCTGTTTTATTGTTATAACTATAGAATTAATTTTTCCAAGGGGCATCTTTGAGAGTAAAAGGGATGTAGTATTAATGATTAGGTGGCCACAACCATCATATACCAGGCTGCACTGAGTAAGCAGGGTGTGTGGTCATCCTTACTTTATTTTATTTATTTTATTTTATTTCATTGGCTTTTTAGGGCTGCACCCACGGCATATGGAGGTTCCCAAGCTAGGGGTCTAATCTGAGCTACAGCTGCTGACCTACACCACAGCCTCAGCAACACCAGATCCAAACCATGTCTGCAAACTATACTACAGCTCACAGCAACGCCAGATCCTTATCCCTCTGAGAGAGGCCCGGAATCAAACCCGCAAATCTCATGATTCCTAGTCAGATTTGTTTCCGCTGTGCCACGATGGAAACTCCCATCCTAATTTTAAATAAAAGGAGTTTGAGGAGTTCCCGTTGTGGCTCGGTGGTGACAAACCCGACTGGTATCCATGAGGACATGGGTTTGATCCCTGGCCTTGCTCAGTGGGTTAAAGAACTGGCATTGCTGTGGGCTGTGGTGTAGTTTGCAGATAGTGCTTGGATCCCGCGTTGCTGTGGCTGTGGTGTAGGCTGGCAGCTACAGCTCTGATTTGACCCCTTGCCTGGGAACTTCATCTGCCATGGGTGTAGCCCTAAAAAGACAATCAATCAATAAATAAGAGGCGTTTGACTACTGGCTTCAAAGGGTTTAAGCAGGATCCATGAGGGAGAGAGACAAACAGACAGATATTGGATCACTTGATGAGGAAGAGCTTTGTAAAGAATTTTGTGGCTGAAATGGGACACCTGCCACTTGGTCAATGAAGTTGCTCAAATGAGATTGTGAGACCTTAGTGGGGATCTGAGGCTCAGAATTATGGTTGTACCATATGAACTTAATGCTGCAGACCCTGAGAATCTGTGGTTCTAAATTTTAAGTGAAGAAGTCCCAGGGAGGAGTTCCTGTTGTGGCTCAGTGGTTAATGAATCCAACTAGGAACCATGACGTTGGGGGTTCAATCCCTGGTCTCGGTCAGTGGGTTAAGGATCCAGCGTTGCTGTGAGCTGTGGTGTAGGCTGCAGACTTCGGCTTGGATCCCGCGTTGCTGTGGCTGTGGCGTAGGCCGGTGGCTACAGTTCCTATTAGACCTCTAGCCTGGGAACCTCCATATGTCCTGCGTGCGGCCCTAGAAAAAGGCAAAAAGACAAAAAAAAAGTCCCAGGGAGAGCTGTGCATTCTGATACCAGTTGTTTTAAGTTGAAGTCATAAAATTGTATTCTAGAATGCACACAATCGAGCATGACTTAATGTAGGTCTAAACCACTGACATAAGAATAAACCTCAACTTTGATCAAGAATGCACTGGGCAGAAATGCCAGGGTTCTAATTTTGGGTGGCAGAACCTAGTGGTAGGACTATGCAACTAGAATTAGCTGACACAACATTAAGGTACGGATTGGAGGCCTTGGGGTGTGAAGAAAAATTCTCTTTGAAGCAAGATCTGCAATCGCACAATGCTCTTCTACTTGGACTTTTGAGAAGCCAGAATGATATAACCGATAACCTGACATCTTTATTAAAGTGACATTATATCATATGTACATTTAATCTAAGCAATTTGAGTTATATGGATATATATTAAGTAGTGCTATAACACGATCCATTGTATTTTACATATTCCACTGTACTTTATAGAGAGAATTAGGGAATTTTCTTTCTTTCTTTTTTTTTTTTTTTTTGCTTTTTAGGGCCAGACTGTGGCATATGGAGGTTCCCAGGCTGGGGGTCGAATTGGAGCTACAGCTGCCAGTCTATACCACAGCCATAGCAACTCAGGATCCGAGCCACAATGGCGACCCACACCACAGCTCATGGCAACGCCAGATTCCCCAACCCAGTGAGTGAAGCCAGGGATCAAACCCACATCTTCGTGGATACCAGTTGGGTTCGTTTCTGCTCAGCCACAATGGGAACTCCGAGTTAGGATTTTCAAGAATGATCTTTACTTTGTGATTTTAGCCTCCATTGCTGACATAGATTTGAAACACTTTGCTAGGGTACTCCTGACTTCTGTCTGGCCAAGAATTCCTTTTTTCCACAGTCACTTCAAGCCCCGGGTTCTCTGTGACAACTTCCTGTTAGCCATGGCTAAGGCTAGGCAGCCCTGTCCCAGCCTCTGGTGGTACTTCTTGTCTGCAAGGCAAATTGTCTTGTCTTTCTTGTCCTCCCTTTGTAGCTTGGGTACACCTGGCCTCTAATTCCATGACCCTTCCCTCGCCCGAGGGACAGAACCATTGTTTCATTGGAATCCTCCAAACGTGGTTCGCCTCCTGGGTGGTTGTTCAGCTGAGCTTAGTTCACCCAATCCTTAATTGGGAAGAGGGGGATGCAGGAGCCTGGCAATTACCAGCTTTCCAGTTGGAAGTATCTGTAGATGAAACTTGCTACTCTCAGGGCAGCCTGGTTCATAGGGTAAAGGCTAAAGATGTCTGTCTATAAAGGGCAATACTGTAAAGGAGACACAAGTTCATTTGAGGCTACTTTCTTAAATGTTCCCACTATATATTTCCTATATTCCATATATATATGTATATATATGTGTATGTGTGTGTGTGTGTGTGTGTGTATATATATATATATGTATATGTGTGTATGTGTGTGTGTGTGTGTGTGTGTGTCCATGGAGTTTTAGGCTGCTTTCTTGTCTACACACCCACGGTGTACAGACCCTGTGTTCACAGGAGGTTTTTAATTACTTCTTAAATGTTCTCTATCCCTTTGGGAGGTTTGCATACAAATTAGTTAATTTCATAGTTATGGATTCATATTTGAGAGTCATATTTTACTCTCAGTTCTATTTATAAAATATAATATAGCTTGAAAACTATTCCTCACCTGAGAAGCATAGACGTCCACCTCTGTAATTCCTGCTTTTTTAAACAAATGCCATGGAGACCTGAAACCTGGAGTATTCTGAACACCTGCAGATTCAGGATTCTTAAGTAAGGACTATCAATTACAAAATAGTCTGTGCAAAATGAGATTACAGAAGGGTTTGAAGTCAGATTTAGTCTGTTAACTAGTGGGCATGAGGAAAAAATAATGTATGGAAACCCCACCCCCCCCTTTTTTTAGGGCTGCGCCTGTGGCATATGGACGTTCCCAGGCTAGGGGTCAAAATGGAGCTGTAACTGCTGCATCAAAGCCACAGCAATGCCGGATCCAATCCGTGTCTGTCATCTACACCACAGCTCAGAGCAATGCCAGATCCTTGACCCACTGAGCAAGGCCAGGGATCGAACCCACTTCCTCATGGATACTAGTTGGGTTTGTTACCGCTGAGCCACAACAGAAACAGCCAATGTATGGAAAACATTAAGGGAGGGGAAAGAGACAAAAGTGCACTTCTAATACTATGAAAAAGCCCTTTTTTCCAAGGTATCGTCTTAGTGTAAGATTTATACCTGTGATATATTGGAAAGTAAATTTTGGCTGAGCTCAACCTATTATAGTGCATGTCTATGGGCATTAGCTCTGAGCAGTGTGTCATGAACCAGCCCTTTGGAAGTTTACTTGTTCCCTCCATCCTTGTTTATAATTTTAAGTGCACTGTCTTTTTTTTTTTTTTTTTCCCCAGGGCCACACCCATGGCATATGGAGGTTCCCAGGCTAGGGGTCTAATGACAGCTGCAGCTGCCGGACTATACCACAGCCACAGCAACGCCAGGTCCTTAACCCACTGAGCGAGGCCAGGAACCAAACCCGCAACCCCGCAACCTCATGGTTCCTAGTCAGAGTCATTACCCACTGCGCCATGACGGGAACTCCGCAAGTGCACAGTCTTTGAAGCTCAGTTTTATAGAGAATATCATGCTTATGCATACTATTTACTATTTATTTAAACAGCTGCTAAGTACTTAACTAAGAGTCATTGCAGCAACCGAACAAAAAATTATTTTTACTTATTGTGATGACAGAATCTGATACACAGGGCAGCTTCTGGAATAAATCTCAGCAATGTACAGTGATGCTCAGGGATGGTAACTGACTACACCATGACCTCTTAAGGATGACACTGTGTTTTACTTTCTGTCTTTGCCCTGTGACAAACCCCTGCTGCTGGCCCCGGGTTGGGGGGCGGGGGCTGCCAGTGACTGGGACTGCTGGCCAGGGGTTGGTCCTGCCAGCAGTGGCGTTAGCCCACTTGGCCTGCCAGATGAAGCTGACTGCTTGGGGGAGACGGCAGCATGATGGGAGTAAGGCAGAGTCCCTGCAGTAGGTTTTATTCAGACCTTGGCCCCTTGGGGACTGTGTCCCTGGCTGGCCCTTCAGCACTGTTAAGAGTGCCCACAGCCTGCAGGCACAGGTTGGATACTGTTATGATCACATGACACTAAGCAACAAACTTACCATGGGTCTGGTGATTTTAGGGTATGAGAAATGTTTCCACCCATGTCGCGTGGAGATACTAGAATAATCAGATAAGATTCTTTCCGCACATCCTGAAACATGAAAGATGGGCTAGTTTACATAGGATATGAAATGCTTTTTTAAAGCATAATAACAATAGAGAGGATAAGGTTAATAGAAAGCACTTGGCTTATTTTTGGTACATGCCAAACAAATATTTCATATATACTGATTTGATAAACATTCAACATAACCCTATGAAAATCGAGGCCAGAAAAGTAAAGTAACTTACAGGAACTGGTGGTGGAGCTGGAATTTGAACTGAAGCAATCCACGCATTTTATTTTTATAGCCACTGTGCATAGTAGCTGAAAGCTCAGGCCCTGTGATCAGCCAACACTGAATCTAAATGCTGTCAACCCCTGATAGTTATGTTCTTTTTAACCTGTAAAATGAGGGTAGTAAGTAATAGAATCTAACCTGAGCCTTTTTTGGAAATTGTGATGTCTCTGGCATGTGTTAAGTGCTCAGAATATGTGAGCTTAGTTTTATTTGTAACGATGGGAATAGAAGGGCTGTCAATTGACAGGAATTAGACAGTCTGTAATTTTGTATATTATGGGCACAGATGAGAGAGCAATTGTAGAATGAGAGCGATGTCAGGTGTCCTAGTCTTATGTCGGCATCTGCAGCTGAATCCGCTTCCCAGTTTTACTGCACCAGGAGTGTGGGCAGCCACCTCGCCTCAGAACTGGGGCTCAACTTCCTTCATTTTTAGCATGTTCGCCTCACTTTACAGCTGACAGTCCTGGATCTTATTTAACTGGAAAACAGCAACAGTCAGACTAATTTCCTCTTGATAACATTGTGTATTTCCTTCTCTAATTGGATAATAGAATTACTGAGAATTTTGCAAATAGGGGGATGATCTGCCGAGGGCAGGATGTGAGAGCCATGTGCTGGATTCCAGAAGAGCTCACTGCACACAGTCTGACCCACAAAATGTGGATTCATCAAGATCCTTGGAACTTCTAGCTCTTTGTTTTTACTTCCTCTCCTTTCCCTGCTGATGGGAATGTTATCACTACAAACCCTCATCACCTCGGTTTAGTAGTTTTGCTTTCCTTTGACTCATTCCTCCTGGGGCAGTTGAGTTTGACTAACAATCCTGCCAACTTCATTCATTCAAATCTATGTTTTTCACTGGTGAACCCAAAGCCGGGCAGGAAAATCAAGCATTTTGGAAAGGCATGTTTTTTCAACCTCCAGTTACTGCAGTGATTACATTTTTTAATTACTTTACATTTGTTAAAAGGGTGAAAATCAGCTCAGGAAATAACAGCAGAAAATCATGACTTTATTATTGCCAAAGAAATTTTTATGCTGATGAAATTATATGGTACAAATTTGCAAGTTTGGTGTTCCTGAAATCTTCATAGGAAACATCTGCTTAGAACATTTAAAAGTTTTTGGAGTTCTCTTTGTGGCTCAGTGGTTAACGAATCCGACTAAGAACCATGAGGTTGCAGGTTCAATCCCTGGCCTTGCTCAGTGGGTTAAGGATCCGGCGTTGCCGTGAGCTGTGGTGTAGGTCGCAGATGCGGCTTGGATCCCGCGTTGCTGTGGCTCTGGCGAAGGCCGGCAACTATAGCTCCTGTTAGACCCCTAGCCTGGGAACCTCCATATGCCGCGGGTGCGGCTGTACATAAAGACAAAAAGAAAAAAAATAACATTTAAAAGTTTTTAATATCTAATATTAGTGTTTGGGTCATGTTCTCTCTCCCTGTCTTCCCTCTCCAAATGTTATCTAGTTACCTCTTATTATATATACATAGGTGTGTGTGTGTGTGTGTGTGTGTTTACATACCTATATTTTAAAGGTATCTGCAATAAGGATACAAATTCTAATTTGGGGAAGGTTTTATTTTTTAATATGTCTTCCAAGATATAAATGGATTCTAGAAATAAAAGGTTCATATTATTAAAAGCGTTGTTGAGAATTTGGAGCTCATTCAAAGGAGTTACCTTCCGCTAAGTGTAAGAATATAATAAAAGAAGACTGAACTCAAAAGAGTTTCTTGGATTGCCATGAAAACACTTTGATAATAAAGGTTTATGTAGCCCATTCAGTGTTATTGTGTGATCAGTAGTATACACAGTAATTACATTTATAACCACTCTGCATTATTAGATGAAAATAGTGAAGCATTAGGGAAATCTAGGTGTGCTTATGGTTTACCTCTAGTTGTCTTAACATGGATGCACTCTTTTCATTCCCAAGAGTTTATCACTCTTTTTTTTTTTTTTTTGATGTGTGGTACTTATTATCTTTAACTTTTTAAAACTGAAATATAGTTAATTTACCGTGTCAAGTTAGTTTCACATATACAGCAAAGTGATTCAATGACACACACACACATACACATATACACACACACACACACACACACACGTATATACGTATTCTTTTTCAGATTATTATCCATCATCGGTTAGTATAAAATATGGAATACAGTTTCCTGTTCTCCACATTAGGTCCTTGTTGTTTATTTTATGTATAGTAGTGTATATATGTGAATCCCTGATTCCTAATTTATCCTTTCCTCCCTCACCTTTCTCCTTTGACAACCACAAATCTGTTCTCTATGCGAGTCTCTCTGTTAATAAGTTCATCTGTGTCCTACTTTAGATTCCACATATGACATCATATGTATTCATCTTTCTCTGTTTTACTTAACTTCACTTATTCTAGGTCCACCCATGTTACTGCAAATAGCATTATTTCATCCCTTTTAATGGCTCAGTAGTATTTCACGTGTATATGAACCCTATCTTCATTATCCCTTTCTCCCTCGATGGACGTTTAGGCGGGTTGCTATCGCTCTCCTGTGCTCTAACAGCACTAGCCTTCCGCAGCGCCTGGCAGGCACTGGCCACAGAGGTTCAAAAAGAGGGCTGGTAACTCTTCCCTCTTCCCCGTTGGTGCTGAGCCTCCGCCTGCTTGGCATTTCTAACTCGTGGAGCCCCTGACCCTGGCTAATGCTGAAGTTCTTAGCTTGGTCTCTCACATTTACTGAAGGGGAATTCCGGAAAACTAAAGACCCACTTTCTTTCTCTCTCTCTCTCCCTCCCCGCTTTTTTTTTTTTCTTTCCCAGAAGCACGGGGGCCGCTTTATCTTTGATCACAGAATGGAGAGATGGGAGTCCATGCTTCTACAGCCCACACTCTCCCAGACAGGGCACGGTCAGCGCTGCTTCGTAGGGATTCCACAGCAGGTGCAGTGCGGTGGGGGAGAGGGCGGAGCTCCGGCAGGGCAGGCACAGCTGCGCAGCTCAGCCCGCGATTGCAGTGCTGGGCGTAGCCTCCCTGCACCTGGCCCCCGCCGCCATCTTGAACTTGGCATCCTGTCCGGCTCCTTGGTCTGGAGCTGAAGTGCCAGCGCAGCCATTTTTTTCTGGCACCAGGGCCTCTGAAGACCAAGGCAAAGCCTTTGCACGCATCTCCTAGGAGCAAGGGATTCCGGGCTCAGCACCAAGGAAAAAACGAAAGGTTAGACTTGATTGTGCTACCCACCTTCCGCTGGAACTTTTAATGGGCTTTGCCGGTGAAAAATCCCTCCTCTGTCTTTGTCCCGTTCTTCATTCTTGAGGGTCAAAGGTGCGTCCCCTGAACTTCTTCCTGCTGATTTGGGAGGGGGGTGGTCCTAGCCACAGGTCCAGGAGCAGAACTGCTCCCCAGTTGCCTTTAGACGCGTGGGAGAGTCCCCGAGCCTCGGCACTGACTGTACTTATCCACAAGCAACCCTCCCCCTAGTCTGACATTTGGAAGACAAGGACACTTGACAGTTAGGATGTGTGGCCCAAATGTTAGCAAGAGGACCAGTCACATGTCCAGAGTTTCCTAAAAATGCAGGAATCTAGGTCTTTTGCCTGCGGGGAAATGTGCCTTGACATCGAGTCACGCTGCCATAAAGCTGCCGGTCACATTTGGGTTGGTATTTGGAAAAGAAGCTTCTGGTCAGAGGTGGGCACCCACTGGTGGTCAGGGGGGTCAGTGCCCCAGCTTGTCTCTGGGTGGTTGGGTCGCGGGGTCCTCTCCCTCAGATGTGCCCACGGAGTAACCTCTGTAGCTTTGAGGCAGATAGATGGTGAGAGTTCCTGGGCGGGGTCTGTCCACTCAGGAGGGCGCTGACCTTGCGACTGCTGGTTTTCCAGGTTTTGGAGTGCACCCAGGATCCTGAAGGGAAGGGAGGGTGTGGGGATCATGTTGCTCGGGTCCGGCGGCACCTCGTCGCCATGTTCTTGAGGGCTTTCCTGTTTCTCCTACCTGGAGATGATCCATTTTAAGGTGGCTGGGATGTCCCTCCTGTTGGGTTTGCGGAATGGGTCTACTATAGCTACGTTCAAACGCACTTAATTTTACCTTATCCCTTGTGGCTAACCGTGTGGGGAGTAGGGCAATCATAAGCAACTTAAGACTCATTGATGGGCCAGCTTTTCCCATCTCCCAGGCCAGGCTGTGTTTTGTAGGAAGATTAAATGTTCGGGTGTGAGGGGGTGAAAACCAAAAGCTTCCTGTGGTATAGGCTGCTTCTTCATGAGCTGTCCTTCAGCGTGGTAGGTATTTTCTTCCGGTACCTTAGATATTCTCCTTTCAGGGTGTAGGATCTTGTTTCCAGCTACCAAGAGAGCGGTTGGAGTGGTTTGTTGGTACACAGATGCCAGAAGATTTGAGCCAAATAAGATTTCTGATTTAGCAAATTTGGAACCAGCACCAAACTGTGAATGGATTCCTCAGAAGACCAGAATAGGAGGCCTCCAGATGGCATGGACTTTGCCATAACTGGGGGTCCCCCTTGAGCTTGTAATGGCCAGTGCTTAAGACAGTCCCCCCTCAGTGAGAATATCCTCCAGGATGTGGGATGGGGTACCGCTGGGCCAGAGCAGCTTGGCCACGTTAGGTTCCTGGCTCTCACCTGGTCCCTGAGGGATGGCCCAGCTGTCTGGGGCAGGCTCTTCTCTCTCTCTCTCTCTTTTTTTTTCCCCTTTTGGACTTCCCACTGGGAAGGGGCTGAGAGCAGGAGGGCTCCCCACAGGGCCCTCTCCTTGTCATCAGGGCAGCGGGTGTTTTCTGCTGATACAGGAGGGGAGCCCTTGGAACCTTGATGAGGTTGATAAAGAATCACTCAAGGTTTGCCTCACAGGTAGAGGGGACAGCAATGATAATGGGGCTCCTGCGCTCCCCAGCCCACTTCCCAGAAACTGGCGTTGACCAGCAGAGGTCCAGTCACCAGGGCACACCTGTTTTGGGATCCTTTTACACTTAGGCCTCCCAGTGCCCTTTTCCTGCACTTGGAGTGAGCACCCTCGTGCCGTTTTGTCAGGGGGTCCTTGTCACCTGGGGCGTTTTCTACTCTTGCCTCTGGGCTCATGGGGCAGACCACTTTCCTTTATCATCCAGAAGTGACTATGGGAACGGTTTTATGGACCCCTGAGGTTGGTGAGGAGGGGAAAAAGCCCTGGTGTAGCCGCTATTGCCTTGTAAAGGGGTCAAGAGGACAGCACTGTTGGCGAGACAGTGGGCAGGGCTGCCATGGCTCCCTCTTATCCACAGTTCCCCACCGTCGCTGGTGTCAGTATGGCAAAAAGGCCAGCAAGAGGCAGACACTTGTGAGTTTTGGTCCCGATTTCCCCAACCATGCCACATGATCCCCTCAAGGAGTGTGGTCTGCATGCTCTGGGGTCTCCACTGTGTGTGAACCACACCTGGGTACTGGGTTGCTAGACAGAGTTCAGCTGTTTGTGTAGGTGCTTCTGCATGCCTCATCAGGACTGTATGATGGATGCCGGGAGCTCTGCAGTACGACAGATGCAGCTTGAGTTTGTGAGATCTTGGACACGTTACTCAACCCTGCTAAGCCTCCGTTTCTCCAACTGTAAAATGGGGATAACAGGGGGTGTTTGGGAACACCTTGGTAAACACATGGCTTAACCCTTGTGAGTAAAGTAGCACCAGAGTTAAAATGGACTTGGAAAAGCTCAGTGCATTTAAATCTATCTGCCAAGTTGTGACCAACGTCATCCATAAAATTTAATTTTAAGCAAATGGAGTACTGAATGGAAAAAAAGTAATCCTACCCAGGACTGTGCATTTTAATTTTTGATGCTGTTGCATGACATTTTGCCCTTTGAAGTCTCTAACTGCGCATGTTCCTATCTTTGATATAGATCATCCTCAAAACCAGACTACTTTTCAGTCATGCTAGAGGTGGTATGTGGCATGTATCAGTTCACACCATAGGTTCTGGAACTTGGATGGCCTGCACTTGAATCCTGTCCGTCCACTTACTGGCCGAGTGGCCTTGGGCAAAGTACTTAGCCTGGTAGTACTTCAGTTCTCCCATTTCCCAAATGAGAAGAGTAACATCACTTCCCCTATTGGTTAGTTGTGGGTATTAGGAGATGCTATTTTAAGTGCTTTATATGCATTTCTCAGCACATAGTAAACATCCAGGAAGTGTTACCCACTGCTTACCCTTCCCCATTCCTGTAAGTGTGTCATTAATGCTGATGATCATTTGCCTTTATCAGGATTTTACTTTATGGCTAGTTAAATTTTGCTATTAACAGTGAAAAAAGTCAGGGAACACGAACAGATATAAGGGTTTTAAAGAAGAGTCTAGCCTGGACTAAGAAGAATAGGGAAAAAAACAGAACTGTCAAGCATTCTGGAATAGGCAAGTGAAGAAGAAGTAAAGACAGAGCCAGAGCTTCTACCTGTTGACCTGTAGAGGATGGTGGGGTGCACCACCTCCCAGGCTGCTCACAGCTGGGTGCACATCTCCAGGACTCAGATTTCCTGAGTCATCCTTGCTTCTGGAGATCCACCTGTAGAAGTAGATGAGATGGTAGCTGAGAGCTTGCCAGAGGGGGTCACTGGCATGAAGGAGTAGAGGGCTGCTGAGAAGACTGGTCCCAGCCCAGTGGCAGCCCAGCTAGACCTCTGAGGGGGTGAGAACTTGTGGAGAGATAGTGGTGGGTTAAGCCATCCCTGCACATCAGCGGGGGATGTCCCAGGACTAGCCAGTTGGACAAGGACCAGGTGGACCAAGGATCCTGACTTATCCATGCTGAGATAGATGGAAAGTGACCCACTTTCTCCAGTTGAATTCCATTCTAGGAAAAAAAAAAAGGGAATGTGGGGTTAGGGTGGCCTTCCCTAATCCTACACCTGATACCTTCCTGGGGGGAAAATAGGCTGCAGGTGGAAGGCTGAGGGTGCTCTGAGAGATAGTGTATTATTGTCAAGTGGTGCTGGATACTATCCCTAAGGACTGATTAAAACTTACTTCAGTTAATGGTATAAACTGGTCAACTATTTCCCTCCACCAACCAAATGCAGGGGACACCAGCCAAATGGAGGAGGCTAGGTTAATGGAGATTCAGGATATGTTCTCTTCATTTTTTTCAATTTATGCTGTGAATTAAATTTTGCAACATAAACCAGTAGGCAAACTATGTGCTCTCTGTCAACTTTTAAGTAAGCTTTTTCTAGGGAGAATAACCAAAACACATTCATTTCCCTTTCAAAGAAATCAGTGAATCCCAAAACCAGGGGATTGTAACAATGCCAAAGATTTACAAGGAAAATTCTGAGAGTGTTTTCTTATCTCTGAAAGGCAAGAGCAGTGGGTACCTCTGTATTGTTCAGCATGGATTCATGTATAACAGATACCATTAAAGAAATATAAAAGATGCACATCCAAAGAATGATGTCAAATTTAGTTGATGGTCCAGTATAACATGGAGTCAGGTGATGGAGATGAAGCTTTCCAGGGTACTGTGTTGTGAGTGATCTTGTGATGAGTACTTTTCCTCCAGGTTGGTGTTCTCTGGGTCTGCAGAGTACCACATTCAGGGTAGCTGATTCAAGAGAGTTCTGTGTGTTTTCTGTATCACACACATATAATACCAGTGTGATGTTCAGTTATCAAGCCAGAATCCCTCCCATATATGACTAAAGGGAGATCCTTTGAGCTCCAGTAGTGGGACACCTGCTTCCTGACAACTTTACAAAGGCTTCTTTCCCATCATGTGGGATTAATTTGCACCTGAACAACGTTAATCCATTTGTTGACTTGACCTTGACAAACATTTGGGTGGTCCCTGGGAGAGATTTGGTTTCAAGAAAGACAATATTTATGTATCGTTGCCCAGATTTGTTAAGTAAACACAATCTCAAAATAGATGAATAAAAGGAAAATTTAGAATGGATTACCCAATATTCATCTAAATGTTCAAGAAGTTATTCATAGCTTTAATTTTTTTTGACCACCCACTCTGTGAAAGGTATTAGAAGATAGAGATGAATACAGTAAGGCTTTTTACCCCATGTATCTTTTCCTACTGAAATAAAAAATGCCTATATATATATATAGAATTCCTTTTATGCGTGTAGTCATGTGCATTTTCTAGGAAGAATGTTTATAACATTTTCATTTGCTTTTCAAACAAACCAGTGACTTCAAAAGGACAAGAACAGTTTTAGTTTCAGTCTACTTCATGTAGGCCTGTGCTTTTTGATGGTAATCCTTCAGAAAGTTCTGTGACTTAGTTACCCAGTTTGCTTTTGGCTAGCCATGATAAAATTATAACAGTAAGAAGGAGAATTAAATTACTTAGCATATTTGAAGAGTAATCACAGTATATTAAGTATGTGTTGGATGCCAGAGAAACAAAGATAAGGAAGATGCAGTACTTGCCATCATGGAGACCAGTATCCAATGAGAGCCAAACAAAATGGTACAGTTTTAACAGAGGTTTGAGTTAAATGTATGGGATAAAGAGGAGAGGCTTCTCAAGGGACTGTCATTTAAATTGAGATGAAACATATATGCTTGTTTTCCTTTTTCTCCAGCTAGGGAGATGTACAGGTATACCTTCCTTTATTGGACTTTGCGGATACTGCATTTTTCACAAATTGAAGGTTTGTGGCAAAGCTGCATCTATTGGCATCAGTATTCCAGCAGCATTTGCTCATTTCGTGTCTCTCTGTCACATTTTGGTAATTCTTGCAATATATCAAACCTTTCAATTATTATTATATTTGTTATGGTGATCTGGGATCGGTGATCTTTGATGTTACTCTTGTAACTGGGGCCACCCATATAACAGCGGACTTAATAGATAAATGTGTATGTTCTGACTGCTCCACCGACCAGCCGTTCCCCAGTCTCTCTCCTTGTTCTCGGGCATCCCTATTCCTTGAGACACAATAGTATTGAAATCAGGTCAGTTAATAGCCCTACAATGGCCTTGAAATGTTCAAGTGAAAGGAAGAGTTGCACGCCTCTCTCTCTCTAAATCAAAAGGTAGAAATGATTGTGCTTAGTGAGGAAGGCATGTCAAAAGGTGAGATAGGCTAGAGGCTAAACCTATTGCTCCACACAGAGAGCCAAGTTGTGAATTCAGAGGGAAAGTTCTTGAAGAAGATTAAAAGTGCTGCTCCAGTGAATACACGAATGATAAGGAAGCAAAACAGCCTTATTGCTGATGTGGGGTAAGTTTTAGGGATTTGGATCAAAGATCAAGACCCCTAAAACTTGATCTTCCCTTAATATTCTTTAAGCCAAAGCCTAACTCTTCAGTTCTGTGAAGGCTGAGATAGGTGGTGAATTTGCAGAAGTTTGAAGGTAGCAGAGGTTGGTTATGGGCTTCAAAGAAAATCATCTCTGTAATATAAAAGTGCAAAGAGAAGCATCAAGTACTGATGTAGAAGCTGCAGCAAGTTCTCCAAAAGATCTGGCTGGGATAATGAATGAAGAAGGCTACACTAAGAAACAGATTTTCAATACAAAGGAAAGTATCCTTAAATTGGAAGATGTCATTTAGGACTTTCATAGTTAGAGAGGAGAAGTCAATGCCTGCCTTCAAAGCTCTGAAGGACAGGCTGGCTTTCTTGTTAGAGGCTAATGCAACTGGTGACCTATAGTTGGAGCCAGTGCTCATTTACCATTTTGAAAATCCTAGAGCCCTTAAGAATTGTGCTAAATCTGTTCCACCTGTGCTCTATAAATGGAACAACAGAGTCCGGGTGACAGTACATCTATTGACAACACGATTTACTGAATATTTTAAGTCCATTGTTGAGACCTACTGCTTAGAAAAAAAGATATTCCTTTCAAAATGTGGCTGCTCATTGACAATGCACGTGGTCACCCAAGAGCTCTGAGGGAGATGTGCAATGAAATGCATGTTGTTTTCTTGCCTACTAATACAACATCCATTCTTACAGTCCATGGATTAAGGAGTCATTTCAACTTTAAAGTCTTATTTAAGAAATGCATTTCATAAGGCTACAGCTGCCATAGGTAGTGATTCCTCTGATGGAGCTGAGTCAAATAAGTTGAAAACCTTCTAGAAAGGATTCCCCATTCTAGATTCCATTAAAAACACTTGTGATTCCTAGGAAGTGGTCAAAATATCAACATTAACAGGAGTTTGGAAGAAGTTGATTTCAACCCTCACAGATGATTTTGAGAGGTTCAAGACCTCAGTAGAGGAAGTAATGCAGATGTGAAAGAAATGTACGAGAACCAGAATTTGAAGTGGACCCTGGAGATGTGACATAATTGCTGCCATCTCCTGAGAAAACTTGAATGGATGAGAAGTTGCTTCTTATGGATGAACAAAGAAAGCGGTTTCTTGAGATAGAATCTATTCATGGTAAGTATATGAAGATTGTTGAAATGACAAAAGGGGTCTATGATGTTATATAAACTTAGTTGATAAGGTACCAGCAGGGTTTGAGAGGATGGCCTTCGATTTTGAAGAAGTTCTACTTCAAACAGCATTACATGCTACAGAGAAATTTTCATCAAAGGAAGAGTCAATCCACGCGGCAGAATTCACTCTCTTTTGTTAAGAAATTGCCACAGCCACCCCAGCCTTCGGAACAACCACCATCCTGATCATTTCAGCGGTTGTCCCCGTGGAGACAATACCCTCCACTAGAAAAAGATTAGGACTTGCTGAATGCCCAGGTGGTGGTTGCCCATTTTTAAACGTATTTTTTAATGAAGGTATGTGCATTATTTTTTTAGACATACTGCTATTGCATAGTTAATAGATGACAGTATACTGTAAACATAATTTATATGCACTGGGAAACCAAAACATTTGTGTGACTCAACTTTATTGTGACATTCATTTTATTGAGGTGTTCTGAAACCAAACCTTTCTTATCTCGGAGGGGTGCCTATACTTAAGTTACCCAATGGCTTTCCTAAGTTATATAAGATAAAAGGAAATTATAGGGAAGCTAATCCCCTTTATAACACCCAGGAATGTAAAGCTGACTATTGATTACCAGGTAATATGCAAAGTACTTTCATATGAATTATTTGGTTTACTCAGCCATTTATGATAATGGAACTGAAGCGCAGAATCTTGTGGACTCATATTTCACAGCTAATTCATTAAATAAGTGGAGGAACAGTTGATTTGATCACTCTGTTTAGATTATAGGCAGCTCCCAGTTTGATTTGAGATTTTTCACAACCTATTTCCTAAAAATCCTGGGGTCTGGATTAGTGGTTCCTAAAGTTTACTGAAGTTCAGTGCACTTCAGAATCACTTGGATGGCTTATGAAAACAGACTTCTAGCTTCTACTGTCAGAGTTTCTGATTTAGTAGGTCTAGGATGGAGCCTTGGAACTTGGGTCCACAGACCACACTTTGAGAACCAGTGTTATACATTAAAAAAGGCTTATTTATCTAAGTGTTAATGTCTAAAATGCACTTGTGGATTAATAGAAATTTACATCTCTTTCTTTTCTTATACACCAATTATCTCTATCCCATTTGCTTCCTACGACTGGGAAATAAGTCATAAAGAGAAAACAAATACATATGATATCACTTCTATCTGTAATCTAATATACAGCACAAAAGAATCTTTCTACAGAAAAGAAACAAACTCATGGGGCTTGGGGAACAGACTTGTGGTTGCTGAGGGGGAGGGAGTGGGATGGCCTGGGAGTTTGGGGTTAGTAGATGTAAACTCTTGCATTTGGGGTGGATAAGCAGTCACTTATGATGGAACATGATGGAGGATAGTGTGAGAAAAAGTATATGTGTGTGTATACACACACACACACACACACACACACAAATGGGTCACTTTGCTGTACAGCAGAAATTGACAGAACAATGTAAAGCAATTATAACATAAAAAACAACCCCCACGAAATAAAGGAAACAGTGAACTCTCTAGGATGGCTATTGTAAACTACACAGAAAGGTACAAGTGTTGGTGAGGATGCAAAGAAATTGGAATCCTGTGCATTGCTGTTGGAAATATAAAATTGTGAGTCTACAATGGAAGACAGTCTGGTAATTCAGCAAAAAAAACAAACATAGAATTAACGTGTGATCCAATATTTAGGCTCCTAAGTATGTGCCCTAAATATTGAGATCAGGGACTCAAAAGATATTTGTTCATAAGAGCACTATTCACAAGAGCCAAAAGGTGGAAACAATAAAAATATCCATGGATGGATGAATGGCTGAACAAAATGTTTTGTGTAGCACACAGTGGATATTATTCAGCCCTAAATGGGAATGGAATTCTGTAACATGCTCTAACGTGGATGCACCTTGAGGACATTATGCTGAGTGAAATAGGACAGAGCCAAGAGGACAAGCATTGCATGACTCCAGTTACATGAGTTACCTAGCACCGTCAAGTTCACAGAGGTGGAGGGTAGAGTTGTGGTTACCAGGACTGAGGGGGAAGGGAAAAGGGGGAGTTATAATTTAATGGGTACAGAGTTTCAGTTTAGGATGTTAAAAGTTCTGCAGATGGGCAGTAGTGATGGTTGTACAACATTGTGAATGTGCCTAACGTCACTGAACTGTACACTTAAAAATAATTAAAATTATAAATTGTGTTAGACACATTTTATTATAATAAAAAAAACTGTAAAGAGGACAGCCTAACCCTCCCTCTTGCTTATCTCAGTATTTTTCCAGAGCTTGCTGAAATGATCGAGACTTGTTTGAATGATGAATTTAGAATGGGGCAGTATTTACTTCTTTCGTGGAAAAACAAACCTCTATTTTAGATATGTCTCATATCAAAAATTGAGCTGGCGTGGAAACTGACCTAGAAAAATAATGCACACATTGAACTCGCCCAGAAGTTAACCCTTCACATCCAACCAATGGCCAGACTTCCAGGAAAATAACACATCTCAATGTATCTGAATGGGAAGCTGTTGACGGTAGGTTGAGCTTGTAGAAAATAGCTGGGAGTCAGAGGCTGTCTGATTTGGCTTCCCTGACGTCTGTCTCTGACACTTATGTCTAAATTAGACTGCTGATAATTGGATAAACGTGTAAAGCCAGCAACATGCCCGGTCTCTCCTCCTCCATAAAGCAGGGCACTGCCATTTTGAGTAGTTGTTCGTATCCATCATTTCATAATTTCTAACCTTAGGCATAACTGTTTAACTCAATTAAATATGACCAAAGTGAACTTTGTTGAAAAACCTAATAGTAAAATAAATATGTGTAGTAAAACGCTCAGGGTGATTTCTGCAACTCAAGTTAGGGCTATTAATTTGGGGGAGCATGTGTAGTTCTTGGTCATGACATTTTTCAAAAGAAATTCTTTTGCCTAAATTGTGTGTTTGTAAAGGGGAAGATTGCTGTTGAACTTAATTCTCCACTTTTATTTTTATAAAAATTTCATGATGTTAAAGTGGCCTCATTTCTTAATCCTCTCAAGTGCCATGACTGTATGCTATAAATTATATTAAAAGTATAAAACTGTATTTAAAAACTATGAAATATGAAGTTATTTATTTAGATCAAATGTTTGGGGGTACAAAATTGATACTTGGTAACTTGATGTGGTTGTCATTCTTTTTCTGAATCTTCCATTTCTCTTAATCAATAAAATCTTAAAACCAGAAGGAGAGTTCCCATTGTGGTGAAGTGGAAATGAATCTTACTAGTATCCATGAGGATGAAGGTTCAATCCCTGGCCTCGCTCAGTGGGTTAAGGATCTGACATTGCCGTGAGCTGTGGTGTAGGTTGCAGATGTGGCTCGGATACCACGTTGCTGTGGCTGCTGCTGTGCTGGCTGCTGTAGCCTATAGATTGGCAGCTGTAGCTTTGATTTGACTCCTAGCCTGGGAAGGTCCATATGCCTCAGGTGTGGCCCTAAAAGGCAAAAACAAAAGCAAAATAAAAAAAAAAAAAAAAGCAAAACAGAAGGGACCTCTATCCAGAGAATATCACAACGTGTTCCGTAGAACCCATTGTTCTGAGAAATGTTGAAGAGGTTTTTTTCCTTGACGAAAGACTTTAAATGGCCAAATAACTGTGACAAGTTTTGGTTTAATCAAAACTTAAAAAAAAATAGCTACAGGACTTTTAAGAGTCTTTACTTTATACTTTGCATTGTGAAGGGCCAAGAAGAAATTCGTAGAAAGCAGGCTTCCAGAATATACTCATTATGGAAGCTTTTTATTTTTCCAGAGGCATCTCTTAGAAATAGGGGAAAATGAAAAGTTAGTATAACTTCCTACATTGGACCAAAGGAGGAAGTACAGACTTTAGGCTTCATGGCTTATGTGGCGTTTTGTGACCTTGAGAAGGGACTGTTTTCCCCTTTGGAGGGGACAGGCTGGGGCTAGATTCTGGTAGCAGGCCAGCAGCCACTGTCAGATGCAGTCTCTCCAGGGCTTCATGGCTGCACGGTGGTGTTTCTCCCTTCCATGCCTCACTCACAGGATGGTTGCCAGCAAGTCAGACAGTGCTTGTGAAATAGTCCTGCACGCTGTGAAGCACAAACAATTTTGGAACATTTTTATCCTGAGAATAAGTACAGTAGACAACGTCCTGAGTAGTTGCTATTACTCTGATGACATTAGGATACAAATCTATACTATGATCACAGCAATGTCCAAAATTAATTCTTTGTACGAGAGCAAACAATATCAGAGGACACAATGCCCAAATGTTAGCAGTGTTTTGTTTCCCCAAAGGTTTGGGATGAGTACTTTTTTATACTTTTCAATTTTGAGTAATAATTGTTGTACATGAATTTCTTTACCTGATCCACGCCGTTTCCTAGAAATTTCTCCTTCCCCTAGTGTGGAAATATGTACTGTGTTGGCTGTTTTTAGCTTTCTGCTCCAACACGTTCAGCATTTAACTTTTGCTGCAAGGTGAGTACTGTGTTGCCAGGCCCCAGGAAGGGCAGGAGAAGAGGTGAAGAATCTATGTTTTGGAAGGGTTATGTGGACTCAGGAAAGGAGGCTGTTTTTAGTAGAATTCTATTCACAATTCATTAGCCAAAATTGTGTTTCATTACCATGCCTTTCTTGAGGTGGCTTGGAACATCAAATGTTTAGTGATCTGGCTTCTAGCAGTGGTTCTCATAATAATCCCCAGACCAGTGGCATCAGCATCGCCTGGAGTCTTGTTAGAAAGGTCACATATCCCGCTGCACCCTTGAACTTCTGTTGGAACCAGCTATTTAATTTGTAGGGCACATTGAAAAATGAAAATGTAGAGCCCCTGTTTCAAAAAGTATGTAAAATTTCAAGGAAAAAAACAAAAAAACCCAGCATAACCTTAAACAAAGCACGATGCAGTGTGCAGAGGCAAGGTCCCAGTGCCCAGGCTGGGGACTTCCTTTACCTTCTGTATTGGAAAGAGTAACAAGATTTCCAGGTGGTTCTGAGACCCACCCAAGGAGAGGATTTTGCAGCCTAGAGTAGATACTTTATTTCCCAGACCTTCCAGCCTCTTGAGACAACTGCTGGGCTGTTTGCAGCAAGATTCAGTCACTGGTCAGTCATGTGAGAAGCAGAACTGTGCATGATTTTCTTTACTGTTGGTAAAAAGCATCTCTTGACATCTGCCTTTCCCCCTTACTGGGGACAGAAGCCCACTGGGAACTTTGTAGGACCCAGAGGAGCCTCTGCCGGCCAACAGCTGTGGCCAAGGATAAATTCCAGACTAATAGGCTGGGTAGTGTTGCTCCCTGATAAATGGTCTTTTCCAGGGGTTAAAAAAAAAAATTGCAAATGAGCCTTCAATGAAAGTGAAATTAAAGTCATTTATCGCAGATCATTTGGAAATATCAACTCCCTTCTTAGAGAAGGGAAATATAATAAAACTCCCTCATAAAGATATAAAATATTTAACATGTGACTTCTGCTTTGTACCAGCATCACCTCCTAATGGTCCTATTATTTTGTTATGTTTAACTTCGGTGATGAATTTAGGAGGAAGGATGGGCCATGTTTAATCCAAATCAGGATTTTTTTTCCTGAAATCTGTGATTACATCATTAGCACATTTATATTGCAAGACATTTTTACGATATAAGCATTTTTTCATTTGGACAGAAACCATAATAAATTGAAATAAAATTCAGTCCTGATTGATGTTGTAAGTGTCATGTACAGGGCAAGTACCATCTATTAAGTGTGGTTTGCCAGGGCAGCAATAATAGTAGCATTTGAATGTTTTTCTTATTAAGGAGAAAAATGGTCAGTAACATTGGTTGGTGGACTCCAAGGACCATGGAATGGAAAATGCCTGCAGCATGCCCGACTCTTTCTCTGGCTTTAGGATGAAGGTGGTCCAAAGGCTGCAAGAATTGTTTTTCCTTTTTTAAAAATGAGGATAAACTATTACAGTTTGTGGAATGAAAGAGGGAGGCTGATTACAACATAATGGAGTGTACCATATTCATCTCTTTGAAATATGACCTCACCCGGCCTTTTCCATTTTACAATCGATTCTCTCATTCCCTTAATGAACCTTTGCATTCATGAGTCTTCCTTGGAAGTATGCACATGAAGTATTGCTGGAGCAAAGAATAATTGTCTGCCAAGTAAGTAAGAACAAAGTGCCTCTCTTGTCGTTCGGTTCAATAACGTTAGAAACTGTTAATGCATCATGTTGGCTTGTATTGTTTTGCTTAATAATTATCTAATTTGCCAAAGCTTGCTTTAAAAAATGTTTTTTGAGAACTGGCACAATAGAGTTGTTTGCCTGTTTCTCTAAAGATGGGATGAGAGGCCTGATGTAAATGTGTTTCAGCACAATTTTAGTTCTTAAAAATGTTGCTAAGTAGGTCTAATTTGAGCAAAGTAGCACATGCAGTCTGAACAGTGATACTGGGGAAGTGAGGATAAAATAAAATTATAGGAGAAAGTTGGATGCTTGTAACAGAAAGAAATGCAAAATAAGAATTATAACTCCTGGGTTTTCAAATTGTAACTCATTTACATAATTTGGAGCACGTGCTTACAAGGTTCATTGATCCATTATTGGAAGGCAGTATGATAGGTTTTGCATAACCCAAGACTTAGCTATTTGTTATATCTTTTGCTTTCTTCCCTCCACCAGTGGGAATTTATGTTCTGTTAAATATCATAAGGATAAGACCCAGTCTGAACTGGTAAAAAATCTTGGTGTGAATTGATGGCAGGCGGCATGAGAAAGGGAAGACCAGGATGGCACCATGAGCGTGCTTGTCAGCCACAGAGCGAATCTCAAAGGCTGAGTCCTTTACCAGGAGGCTGGGCACTAGGATTGCACAGGTGTGATGGATGGGTTGTTACTCTGTGCCCGGGAGCATTATGCATGGACACAAACCAATGAAATTAAGAATGTTTTCAAGGAATGTTCCCATCTTGGCTCAGTGGAAGCGAATCTGACTAGCATCCATGAGGACGCAGGTTCAATTCCTGGCTTCGCTCAGTGGGTTAAAGATCCAGAGTTGCTGTGAGCTGTGGTGTAGGTCACAGATGTGGCTCAGATCTGGTGTTGCTGTGGCCCAGCTGCAGCTTCAATTCAACCCTTAGCCTGAGAACCTCCATGTGCTGTGGGTGCGTCTCTAAAAAAGAAAAGAAAAAAAAAAATCTTCAAAAGAAATAAATAGGAGAGAGACATGGTAGGCATTATTTTGAGGTCCCTATCTGAAATAAGGAGAACAGTAAGAAAACAAAGTCCTGGGGATTTTAAAAGAAAAAAAAATGTAAGCGCAATGTCACCAAAGCTTGTGGTGACCAGTTCTTAAGACTAAATAAAGGATCTCAATTACTGGCCGGCATGTCTGTCAGCTCCCCTGTCCTCATCTAAATCCTCTGATGATACTTAGTTCCTTTCCTTGCGGGAGTCTCTCTGGCCGAGAGAGCAATTCCTCTCAGTTTTCACGTCTTTGGGAGCACTTTTAACCTATATAATCACAATGCCTTTACCTATACATAGCTGATATTTTGTTGAGCATTTACTATACCAAGTGCTAAGTATGTAAGTGTATGTAAGATACACCTGTCTTCATATGACCCCCTGACCATCATTATGAGATGGGTGCTGTTATTATCTCTGTCCTCCTGAGCTCTAGGAAGGTTAAGTGGCTTGTCCAAGTTCCTACAGCTGGGCAGTAGCAGATCTAGAATTTGGCAGATTTATCTGTCTACAGAGACTGTGAGCACAGCTTCCCAAACACATCTCCTTTTTTGGTTAGGTTTTATGTGTGTGCTGAGCCTCCCAATCCAACCTGTAAACGATCAGGAGAAAGTAAATGAATGGAACAGAAAGAGGACAAGAACTTCTTGTTCACCCTTAGTTGAAACCAGTTCTTTCCACCTCTGTCCACTTTACAAAAACAACTTGTACCCTCCCAAATCCTGCCAGGGCTCATTGGCAGAGTTTTGAGATTAAGATATATCCTGCTAAGGACAGTTCGAAGTGATAGAGATGGGTAATTCGGTTTGTGTTGAGAATTTCTGAATTTAAGTATGCTGTAGAGTCAGATGAGAATGAGACTGTTTCATCTCCCAACATTTCAGAGAACACTCAACCCACCCCCAAGCCCCCACCTGCCTCTGTCTCTCAGAAATAGAGAGGGATGTGGTCATGTTAGGAATGTTTCTTGACATGTCTATTTGAAATGGAAAATGATGAAGTCAGTCATTCTAATTTGGATGATTGGTTTGACAGTGACTTTGCCAATCTGGTTGTATAGTAGATATTTTCCATAAATTACATGCATTAAATCTGTAATTTAGGGGGAGTTCCCTTTGTGGCTCAGTGGTTAATGACTCCGACTAAGAACCATGAGGTTGCGGGTTTGATCCCTGGCCTTGCTCAGTGGGTTAAGGATCCGGTGTTGCCGTGAGCTGTGCTGTAGGCTGCAGACGCGGCTCGGATCCTGCGTTGCTGTGGCTGTGGCAAAGGCCGGCAGCTACAGCTCCTGCTAGACCCCTAGCCTGGGAACCTCCATATGCCGCGGGTGCAGCTCTAGATAAAAAGGCAAAAAGACAAAAAAAAATCTGTAATTTAAAGATTTTAGCACAAATACAAGGCACGTGCTAAGATCAAAGTATTTTATTATCTTTGTATTGAGGAAGATGTTTTTAAATTAATACTTAATGTTTCCAAATTTTTCAAAGTATATTGAGAAAACCAAGGTTCCCTAAACAAAATAGGAAAAGGCACAATTAATAGTCCTTTGATAAGTCTTAGAAAAACCATCTGAGATGCTTCCAGTGTTTAGTACAAAAGCCTAAAGCTCCATCTCACTTAAATAAATTAATTTCTCCTTAAGTTTAATAGGTATAAGAGGTTTTAATATCTGATTGTGAGTATAGGGTAATAACTAAGGAGCATTCAATCCAAAAGAATTTTTATTTTTCATGGTAGAGCAGCCTTTGGACCATAGGCAATAAAATTAAAATAATGCACTGGGCTGGAGAAGTAGCATGAGACCATAAACATAAAAAAATATATTAAGACCAAATTCTGTGTGAACTCAGTCACAGGAATGCAGTAACCCTGGCCCAGTAACCAAGAGCTTCTGTAAAATACTCAGTGTTTTGTGTAAATGATACATATCTCTAGAAGCATTCATGATGCGATGTACAGTGGACCCTTGAACAATACAAGTTTGAACCGCAAGGGCCCACGTACACGAGGATTTGTTTCTCTGAATATATATGATGGTCCCAGTACCATGCGAGCCTATGGGTGTGGACCTGTGAAAGGGAGGGCCTGCTCTAAAGTTATATGCAGATTTTTGACAACGTTGGGGTTGGCTCCTCAATCCCTGTGTTGTTCAAGGGTCAGCTGTGTATGCTTCCTCTTTGTTTAAAATCCTTCGGACTTTCTAATGGATGATATTATCAGGTGTTTCAGAAGGGGTCCCCAGGGCCCAGGCACATCCTGATTCACTGGAGGGATTTACCCTGTGACTGAGCCCTGAACTAGAGGCAGAGGCTCAATTGCTCCTAGTCCCTTTCCAAACCAAGATAAGTTTGCTTGTAAAACAGAAAATTAAAGGTGAAAAATGAACCTAGAGTGATTTTTTTTTTAAAATGGCATAGATAAAGTAACCATGAAAATTACCAATAATGACAAACACTTGAAAAAGTCAACATACTAATAAAATGTTAACAATGCACCTCTTGAGATGAGAGAAATTCTTTAGTAAATCTTTGCTTAGGACTTTGATCCTCAGGTAAAATGCATCATGTTTCTGGTGAATTTTCAGGTCAGGGCCAGTAAAGGGAGGTTATTTTGGGAAACATCAGTAGTGTCTGGTAAACATGGAGGAACCATATATTTTAAATGGAGCTTTAACCTAATTGGAAAAATACCAAACATTTAACTGCTATGTTCTAAAATAGCTTTAGTGAGATGTCATATTTTGTAGTCTTCCTGGGTACCAGAGTCACATGTCCTGGAAGTAGGAGGAATGTTTCTCTGTCATTTGTTCCCCAGTTCCCAGTTCAAGTCTGATTGTGAAGTTGGCCTTGGTTTCCATGTGTAGGTCTAGTGGAGCCTATCTTTCTCATTAAGGTGGAGAAAAATTAAATGTTAATTCAAAAAAAAAAGTTGGACTCTTTACTCCGGACCTTACTAACCAAAGGCAGGTTTTGAGCAAATTCTTTAACTTTCCTCATCCCTGAGGTGTGGAAGATGGCACTGACCTCCTAGGCCTATTTGAGGAGACCCCTGGGAAGCAGAGGCCAAGATGAAGTTACATATGCAAGGATGTCATGGAGGAAATGCCTGTGAGAGATGGTGGGGAGGGGGCCAGGGAAAACCAAGAGGGCCAGGGATTGTGAGGAGGCAAGGCTGACACCCAGGGAGGAACTGAGAGGAGAAAGCGGGGGAAGCATTTAGACCTCTGTGCAGACTCAGAAAAGTTCCATACAGCCACTGGGGTCCTGGCATAGGAACTGTCCCAATTGTTGGAGGTGTGAGAGTTGATTCTGTGGCTGCCACCATAGGTGATGTCTAGCATAGAGCAGGTACCTTGCTAGAGTTTGTGCTGATTTTTATCCTTTTATTTTAGAGTCAGGGCTCATTCTTTCTTGGCTTCAGTTTAGTTAATTTTCTTAATCTGTCTTTCCCTTTGCTACTTCTTCTTCCTCTTCTCCTTCTCCTTAAATGTAACCAAAGCCTCTACCACAGTGCTAACTGCAAGAAGAGTGACTCTGTGATTTATTCATTTCACAGATGGTAGGGTGAAAAGCTCTTTCTTCCTGACCTTGGCAGTTCCCAATTTGGTGTTTTAAGATGTGATTGGAATGGTAGTAGAAACGAGTTTTCTAAAGTACAAATCCAATTGTATCTCTTCTTGTTTTTGTCATTGTCTTAAGGCTAAATCCAGTCTTTTAGCACAAAGTAAAAATCTCTCTGCTTTCTTTACGTGTCTGACCACATCTGTTCTCACTCTGCTCATCTTTCTGCTCCAGTGAGAGTGGTGATGGTACTTAGCAGTGATGGGCTCACTCACCTGTGAACACAGCCTCCAGCTCTCTGGGGACAGCCAAATTCTGGCCAGTGCAACATGGGGGGAGATTGCTGGGGTGGGGCTTTTGGACAAGCTTTCTTTTTCCTATTAAAGAAAAAAAAAAAAAAGAGTTTGAGCTGGACAGCATTTTGTTCCTGCCCTTCTTTCCTTCCCCCTACTTGAAAGCTGGAGAAGCGGCAGTCACCTTGACTGTGGCTATAAGAGTGAGAAACGGTCCCACACCAAAAGGATGGTAAACTGTAGCTCTTATTAGAGCCTGGACCCTTGAAAGCATCACTGAGCAGTTGCACCAAAGATGCCTCCTGCCAGACTTTTTGTATTAATTTGATGAGCATCAGTTCATACCATTTGTCAGGTTTCCTATTACAAATGCAATGGGGATTATTTTACCATGGTTGTATTTTACCTGTGAAAACACTCATGGCTCAGTGTTTTAATTGTTAGTTTCCCAGTCTGGGCTGGCAAGATAATGAACATTCTGGTGACTTTTTTCCTTCACTTTCCTATGCGCAAGGCATTGATTGACATAAGCCCTAGGATATAGAATGAAGTCCCTGGTCCCTTCCAGAGAATACCTACAACTCAACAAAAATTTAGACAGAAGTGAGAATACAGCCTATTGAATGATAATCTAATCTAGGCAGGGAGGGCATCACACTAAGGCATTTTACCTTAGTGTAAAAATGGCCAGACTGAGAGAGGGAATGATGATTGTAATGAGTAAGCACAAAGTCCTGGAAACTATGGTGTTCAAAGAACTGAAAGACGCTCACTGTAGACATTGGGTAGAGTTGGAAGAAAACAGTGGTAAGCAATGAAAAGGGACAGAAAAAAAGGGGGCCCTGAAACTCATGAGAAGGACTTTGGATACTTATGGGCAGTGATAAGCGTTGACAAGTGTTCCCCAGGGGTGAGATAAAGGAGGGGTGCTGCAGGCCTCTCTATGTGTTAGAAAGCTCCCATGGCTAGGAGCTGGGCAGTGGCAGTGGGGCAGAATGGGGTGGGAGGGCCAGATACAGTAGAGAGGATTTTGTCAGATTCTAGGGACAAGAGACTGGAGTTTGAGTGTGCGGTTATGGCAGTGCAGTTAGAGAAGAGTGGAGAGTTCTAGTGTTTGGACTGACTGGATGTAAAAGATGCAGGCAGAATGAAACTCTACAGTGTGTCATAGATTTTTGGCTTAACGAAAATGTTGTAACAATTAACTAGGTCAGGGGTGTCGTTAAAGACATTACAGTTCAGATTGTTGGAAAAAAAGATACTTGAGTGTGAGTGGGGGTCCTGCCCTTGATAAGCTTCGTGATCTCGGCGAGGTTAACTCTCTAATCCTCAAAATGCCTTATACACCGATTGTATACACCTCACAGTGTCAAGAGGACTGAATGAGACAGTTCACTTGGAACTTGGAACATAGAAATAACATTTGGTGTTAATCATTATTGCTGGATTGCATTAAGGGAAGGAAAAGAAAGAGGGCGATTTTGTGTTGAATTTGAGAGGCCAGAAAACCATCAAAGGTCGATATCCAGTCAATATTTGGAGCTGGTTGGAGATAATAGACTAGGGATTTTTTGTTCATTTAATCACCCAATATTTAGGAAGCACCCATGATATATGGTGTTATACTAGGCACGGGCATATTGATGGTGTTCGAATCCAGGTGAAAAGGGCCCTTGGCAAGCCCAAACTGCAGAAGAAACAGAGTATTTAAGAGTTTGAGTAGTAGTTCTCAAACTAGTATCAGCTTCACTTGGAGGCATGTTAAAAACAAATTTCCAGGGCTCCACCTAAAAGATCTGATGCATTAGGTCTAAAGTAAGGTCTTTGGCTGATAGGTAACTTGGAGATAAAGAACTGATTCTTGTCCAGATATTTGGTCCAGCATACCTGGAGGTGTACTTGGATTTTTATCATCAGAGTGATTGAAGCATTTTCTCTTTTAAATTCTTTCTTTAAAAAATTGCCTAAAGTTAAAGATAACCTCTATGTAACATACAGTAGCTATATATTTTAGTGTTACTTTTTTTTTTTTTTGCAAACATCTCTTTTCTTTAAAATACGTAGCAGTAAAATCTATACTAGAAAAGATTGCAGTAACCATATGCTCTGCATATTGAAAGCCAATACACGCACGGCTTCAATCAAGGGAAATCAATGAAGCAAGGACCTTAACAATTTGGATCTTTTCTTTGGTAAGACTAATACAGCTTAGTTTTTTGTAATGAATAAAATTAGCTGCTTTGGTTTGGAAACTCTTTCTTCAAGAGCAGAAATAAGGTCAAATCAAAGACCTTAGTGGGAGGAGCATAAATTGTCTTAGATACACGTAAAGCCTTTTCTAGCTCTAAAATTCGGTCATTTTTGAGAAATAACCAGTTCTTTTTTTTTTTTTTTTTGGCTAACATGAATATTAGCTCAAATGTAGAGAACTAGGGGAAACATGAAAAACAGAAATGCGCTGACACTTACTGTCTCTTGGCAGACTAACTCCATCTTACCTTTCTAGTTCTATCAGCTATCAACCTTAACTTATTAAAATTAACTTATCTAGTTGACTCACTATTGTTGAGTAAAATGTAAATTTATTTTTTCCGTCTTCTGTACCTTGACCCACACTGTCTTCTAAGAGCCTTGCAGTGTCCACGTGCAATTCCTCATCATGATCTAGCTACATCCTTTTTCTGTGAAGTGTTTGTTTGCTGAGGAGTCAACAGACAAGCATGCTATTCATAATCCTGGTAACTATCATTTGTATAGTCCATTAAAAATGCCAAAGAATTTTGACCCAAAATGTCCTTCTTAACGTTAATGTTAACTCTGGGGAAGTAAGTTATTATCATGATGGCCTATTTAAGGAGGAGGAAACCAAGTCTCCAAGAGGTTAAATGCCAGTAAGTTGTAGAATTGGACCCTAGTCAGGATTTATGCTGCAAATTTTATACTCCATCCTCTCTTACTTGCCCGTCTTTTCCCCCATAGTACTATTAGGGACTTATTTATCCATGTATTCATTCAACGATTGTCTAGTCTGCTATAATGCATGTTTCTGTAATATGCAATAATGCATACACAATTAGTAAATAGGAGAGTAATGTTAAAACATGGTGGTCATGGGGTACGGGAAAGATAAATAAGGATTTTGGTACTAATATATACACATGAATATATATAAAATAGGTAAACAACAAGGACCTACTGTACAGCACAGGGAACTCCAATGGAGTATCTTGCAATGACCTATAATGAAAAAGAATTTGAAAGAGAATAGCTAGCTAGCTAGCTAGTGAAACGTGTGTGTGTGTGTATATATATATATATATACATAAAGTCATTTTGCAGTACACTTGAAACTAACACAGTTTTGTAAATCAACTATACTCCGGTATATAAATAAATAAATAAATAAGAAAAAAACATGCCAGTCACACTGGTTTTTCCAAGTGCATTAAGTTTTAGCATACTAAAGTTTACTAACAGAGCTAAATGCAGCAAGTTATAAGTGTATGGGGTTGTATGCATGGGGCCATTTCTGCATTCTCCTTCCTGACTCAGTGTACCTGTATGTTTTGTCTTGGAAGCATTTATTATGCTAGTCTTCATGTTTTTGACTCAATTTTAACCTTCTCTTAACCTACTTCCACCAAGCTACCACCACATTTTGTTTGTTTGTAAGTTAAAGTCTTTTTATATACTACAGTTTTATGAGAGATTCACCATGTCTTTTAACTGTGCCAGTATTTTTATTAGGCTTGTTGTTTTGTTTCTACTCTGATCACAATGGTGCATGCATTTAGAATGGTCTTCCCTGACCTATATTTGTTCTATTGACTCTGATTTGCATAGGAACTTTAATAATGTATGTATTGCTTGTTTGCATAAATGCCTATACTTGTTGAGTAACTAATAAATATCCACATGTATTTATGTTTCCATGTATCTATGTATTCTCCCCAAAGAGTCTAACTTAAATATATCTTTCCATGAAATATTTATGTCTCAAAAGTGAAAAAGAATGTCAGCTTTCAATTCTTCTAGCCGGGAATTATGGAAACGCTACTATGTGTCAGATACTTAATATTTCACTTAATTCTCACAGCAAATGTAAATGTCCTCCTGTCTCCATTTCATCAAAGCATTTAAACCTAGGGCAGTCTACCTCTACAGCACTTCCTGTTTTATTTCTCCATGTTGTTTTCATTTTTAAAAAAGCTAAATATTGAATTTCTTATTTTAAATATTATTTTACCTAAGCCTTAAAACTGGAGAGGAGCGTGCTGGCAAGGAAGCTATTATTACTGACCTTTCCACCTTACCTTCAAAGCTATCAAGTAAGTGTTATAATTTTCCTTCAGGTCCAATCCCTCTAACATTAACGTCTCACTCTTTTTTTTTTTTTTTTTTGTCCTTTTGTCTTTTCAGGGCCTCACCTGCGGCATATGGAGGTTTCCAGGCTAGGGGTCTAATCAGAGCTGTAGCTGCCGGCCTACAGCACAGCCACAGCAATGCGGGATCCGAGCTGTGTCTGCAACCTACACCACAGCTCACGGCAACACCGGATCCTTAACCCACTGAGCAAGGCCAGGGATCAAACCTGCAACCTCATGGTTCCTAGTCGGATTTGTTAACCACCGAGCCATGATGGGAACTCTGACGTCTCACTCCTCTTATCCCAAAGCCTCTAATAGTGAAACTTCTTAGCAAAAATTCAAAGATGAAGAAAGACAAGAATAATCAGATGACACATCATGGTAAATATAAAATATGGAATAAATGTAATAAGGTTTGCAGTTTTTCAGAACCCATAGATATCTGTGTTTATAAAGGGGAGGTGTGTTGTTTAAAATCATACTGGCTGCTATAGCAGATACAACTTGGACCCCTTCAAATCTTAATATAAAAAAGGTTTATTTGTTACTAACAGTCTACCTTGAGTGCTCTTGATCTGGCAGATCTTCTACAAGCTTGAATTTAAAGCCTTCGTTTCCTTCCATTTTGTAACCTTACAATTTTCAATGCATTGGTGTCGGAATACCCTGGGGGTCATCTCCGGTACAGCCAACCAGCAGCATAAGAGACTGGAGAGTTACAAGGACGGATTTTTATGTGCAGACCCCAAAACGGCTGCTCCATTCCACTGGCCAGACTCAGTCATCTGGCTACTTTTAACCAAGAGGAATGTAGTGTAACACTGTCCAAAAGGAAAAGGAACTATATTTTGTAAAAAGCTAGCCAGTTTCTGCCACGGGGTAGACGTAAGTTCTTTAACAACTCAAGTTTTACGTCTGAAACTATTGCTTCCAGCAGAATAAATTTCTCTCCGGCAAGCGGTGATAAATGTTATGACTTTATATTTTATTTTATAGCACCTCTGCTCCATTCCTTCTAAACTGCCTTATTGCCTTTCATTATGGGCGCTAATGATGAATTAAGTTGGACTGCTTAATAATTAAAAGTATCTCTAGGATAAAACCATATTTTCTCTTGGAGGAAATTTATTTGGCTTTGTTCACAGCTGCAATATACTGTGTAAGAGAATTAGAATTCTTAAATGAATGAACAAATCTGTTCAATAAGGGAGGCATGGGTGAGATTGTTTAGCTTGCTTGATTGTAAAAGAAAATAACTTGCACAAAATATAAAGGGGAACTTCTTACCAAGATAACATAAAAATGAATGGGACAAAATTCTGAGAATTACTTTGGGAATGCTAAGCCTGACTGAGCTGATATGTCTGAAAGAAACTCTAGAAACAACCAATTTCTTTGCATATTTGTAGAAAGAAACTAGGAAGAATAGTTCCATGGATTGGGACGAAACGTAAGTGTTTCCCTAATGTCAAAAGAAAAAAAAAAAAAAGAGTTGCCCAGTTTTTATTTTTGCTTTTGTCTGTGAAGTAGTATCATCTTAACACTGCAAAAAATTAAATAAACTTGGCTCCCCTGATTCCTCCGTGAATTTATGAATGTACCAGTTAGGGATTAGGCTTGTGTCTTTCCCAGGAAGAGTGTCCATAGCTTTCATTGCATTGTCAAAGCGTCCTGTGATAACCCCTAAAAGGCTTACAGCTGATACGAGACTTGAATCTTAGGATCGATGAAACACAGAGCATAGGGTTGCTTTAAAGAACTTAGTAGATGCAAGCTATTACATTTAGAATAGATAAGCAGTGAGGTCACAGGGAACTATATTCAAAGTCTTGGGATAGAATGTGATGGAAGATAATATAGGAAAAATAATATATATGTGTGTATATATATGTGTGTGTATGGTTGGGTCATTGTTTTGTACAGCAGAAATTGGCACATTAAAAATCAACTATAATTTTTTAAAAAAATAAAAAAGTTCAGTCGTGCAGGCCTAGAAGGTATTCCAGAATTCTAGAAACCATGAACATAGGCTCTTTGAACTGTTTTTAGTAACATTTACTCATGCACCTATTCAACAAACAAGTATTATTTGAGTGCCTTGTCTAGTCCTTGTGTTGTGCTTACATATCCTAGTGGATGAAAGGAGAGTTGCTACAAATTTCAGAGTGAGGGGGATGAGGCTGGGAAGAAACATGTCTCGATAACTGTGCCCCAGAATTCAGGTATTGGCCTTAGGCACCGGGGTTCCAAAGCCGACTTTTTCCCACTGTCTGTGTTGCCTTCAGTGGGATGGGGAACCTAGTGATTCCTCCATTTGTTCTTTATAAAAGGAAGGTTCATGTACCTATTTCTTTGTGTCATTATGAAGAGTACATTAATACACATAACATACTTAATAATACACAGTAAATTCTGAAGTGATAGTATTTGGTGTGTTTCATTTTTTTGGCCATGCCCACAGCACAAGGAAGTTCCTGGGTCAGGGATCGAACCCATGTCACAGTAGTGACAATGCCAGTTCCTCAACCCACTGGGCCACCAGGCAACTCCCAATATTTGGTGTCTTTAAACATTATTTTTTGTTAGATAATAAGATGAATTATAGGCTTACTACGGATAGCCCTATAGGGAGGATGGAAACGGGGTTATAGGAAGGCACAGTTCCGCTTGACAAAGACTCTTTTAATAATTATAGAAATTGATAAAAATAGGACCAGGGCACAAGGCGGTGAGCTCTGTCACAGGGCGTATTTAAATGAAAGAAGTCGCCACTTCTCACAGGAAGAGAAATACTTTCTGATTAAGCTAAGTTGCATCTGACATCTCTTATAGAGTTAGTCTTCCATGACTGTTTTCAATGACTACCCCACAGATTAGGCTGTTAGAAAGAACGTGAATCTGATGATGACTTTGGTGGTGTTTTTCTACCCTCTCCCACCACCAAGAAAAACGTGTTTTCAAAGAGTAACTCTTTAAATTCCTCAACTTTGGTAAGAGAGACTAGAAGATAGTGAGGAAAGTGATGCCATACAGATAGGTCTTCCTTCTTTCAAGAAAGCTTGACCTATGAATATCTGAAGTGACAGAGCACATATAAGGTAGTTATTCTTTGCTTAACCCTCTGGTATTTACTTCAGCTTACAGACAGCGCTACAGAGACACAGCAAATGTATGAAGTCTTTTTTCTTAAGGCAGTGATCACCTATAGTAGTAAATACAGAAATATAGTTAACACATCTCAACTCATGGGCAGAGTAAACAAAGTTACTTTAAGGGAAAATTCACACATTAATTTTCTTTCTAGAACAACAAGGTTGAAATGAAACAAAATGCTATACTAGAAATATTTACACAAAGTGACTTTCTACCTATGTCTGTCACTCTTAGTGGACGACAATATCCCCCGAATTCCTTCCATCAAAATAAAATTACATATTTTAAAGTAAAATCATTCACAGTCTGGGTCTATTCATGAGCCTGTCATGGAGATTGGTCTTTATTGTTTTTTTTAATTTTTAAAATTATATTCAGTTTGCAGTGTTTTGCCAATTTCTGCTTTATAGCAAAGTCACTCAGCTATACACACACACATATTCTTCTCCATCAGGTTCTATCACAAGAGATTGGATATAGTTTACTATGCTATACAATAAAACCTGTTGTTTATCCATTCTAAATGTGATAGTTTGCATTTACTAACCCCAAAATCTCACTTTATCCCTCTCACTTCCCTCTGTCCCCCTTGGCAACCACAAGTCTGTCCTCTATGTCTGTGAGTGTTTCCTGTTTTGTAGGTTGTTTCATTTGTGCTATATTTTAGATTCCACATATAAGTGATATCATGTGATATTTGTCTTTCTCTTTCTGACTTACTTTACTTGGTATGATAATCTCTAGTTGCATCCGTATTGCTGGGAATGGCATTATTTGGCTCTTTTTTATGGCTGTGTACTATCTGGACACTGGTCTTTATAGTCCCATATTTTCAAAAATTTTTTGATTAAGTATCAAGATGAATAGTAATGATAGGATTAATAGTTATATGTTTATAAATAAGAAGTAACATAAGAGAATATTGGATGTCTAGCCTAAAATAACACTTAAGCTCTGCCCACTAACATTCTGGGTTTACTATGTCTTGACAATAGAATCATTTATTTTGGAAATGAAACCAGCTCTATAAAGCTCTTTGGAAAGCCAGCAAGGCATTCCCATTGTGGCTCAGCAGTAATGAACCTGACTAGTATCCATGAGGATGCGGGTTTGATCCCTGGCTTTGCTCAGTGGGTTAAGGATCCTGTGTTGCCATAAGCTGTGGTGTAGGCCCCAGACATGGCTTGGATCATGTTTTGCTGTGGTGTAGGCTGGCAGCTGCAGCTCTAATTCAACCCCTAGGCTGAGAACTTCTATATGACACAGGTGTGGCCCTAAAGAGCAAAAAAAAAAAAAAAAAAGCTGGAAAAGAAAAGGAAAGCCAGTTAGTCTACTTGTGTGCATATAGGCACAAGTCAATAGATATGGAGGGTATTCACAGCCACAGGGAGAAGATAGGCATGGCCAAGACAGCACCTACCAAACATGGAATCGTGGCCTGCAGGACACTAGTTACTTAGTATGAGAAAGAGAGGGATCAGAGATTCCATTTTCCCAAGTCCTGTACCACTCTACCTTTTCTCTGTCCCAGCCTGGTATCACTCAGGGATCAGAGGCAGGGAATGCTTGAATGATCTAACATCCCTTAGTACCACAGGAAGAATGCAGACGTGTGCACGTCTCTTGAGCAGTCACATTTTCCAGGGTTTTCCTGCAGCATCTCAGTGATGAGAGGGATCTTGGATTCCTGGGATATTGCTACTCAGTGAAGTTTCACAGTTTTCCAAGATGGGAGGTGATGCTACAGAACTAGTGGAGGCAGGGCAGGATGGGTAGTATGCCTTCTGAGATGGGCCTCACTCTGCTGCTAAAAAGAAGCAAGTAAACCTCTGGATTTGGCACACGTGACATCTCATACTGATTGTGTTTGTAGTACAGTGGTCAGAAAGATGTGGTCATCTTGGTACTAATAGAGATGCTGTTGGCTGGTCCTAACCAGATGCGTGGTACAGATATGCTTTGCTTGCTCTGTTTCTGTGATACTTTAGACTTTTTGTTCTGCTTATGAAAGTGGTTATGGATATAGTACCTTGGTTTTGCATGGGAGACCCAGCTACCATGTGTATCTCCAGAGAAATGCACACTGTCTGTCTTTAAAAAGTGGATTTGAAAGATAGAAGTGACCATTTAAAACTTAGCGGAGGGAAAAAAAACTTGGTGTCAGAAACATTTCTGAAGCACTTGTTCTGTTGATTTTTTAAGATGAGAAATGTTAAAGTTGAAGTAAATAAGAACAAACTGTTTTGAAAGGAAGACCTTTAAAATACTCTAGATCCATATGTTCTGATGAAGATATGATGCATGTCAAATACACTATTTTAAGTTTCCTAATAGTTATGTTAAGAAAAGTAGACACAGGTGAAATTTTAATCATTTAATTTTAGTATATCTAAAAATATTTCAGTGTGCCAAAAATATTTAAATAATCAGCCCCTTTTATTGTTGTTGTACTGTCTTTAACATTAGCGTGCGTTTGTCCTTACAGCACCTCTTCATAGCACATGTGGCTGGTGATTGTCATGATAAACTGGGCGGCTTTAGATTGAAGTCCATGTTCCTCGATTGCTAGGAAATCACACCTGATCCATTGGTGAAATTTCTGACAGAATAAATGCCCAAGTTTTGTTTCATGAAAGAGCTTCTTAAGCCCCTCAGAAAGGAAAAAACATTTTCAGTCATTACGCGTGTAGTTGCCATGCAGCTTCATCTGTGTGACATGTGACTTTGGATCTGCTCCAGCTGACATGTGAAATAAGGTGAACTTTCTCAGCCACAGTGACTCACCAAACAGTATTCTTCTGGATATGTAATCAGTTGAGCTGGGGTCTGTACAAATGCAGGTAAGGAAGTGAAGCATTTAACGAGATGACCAATCTGCAGGGATATCATCAAGTATGAGGAAAGGGGCTTCTGAAGTCAGGAAATGAAGTGCTGATGAAGCCGGAAAAGGAAGCCCTAGTTCCTTGATGGAGAGGCTGAAGGAAGCAGGCTCACAGGAGGAGCAAGGAGAGGATAGCTTTGTGCTGGGGAGCAGTGTTGCATCCACTGCAGGGTAGACAACATTCAGAGCTCAAAGGAGGTTTGTCGGGTAAGGGATGTGGAGAATTGATTAAAAATGAACCTGTCAACATCCATTTACTTCTGTGTAATGAGAGCACAGGTATTCGTGTCTAAGAAGGGAGGAGGGTGGGAAGGAAGGAAGGGTGGGAGGGAGGGCAGGAGGGAAGGAGGAAGGGGAAAGGAAGAAGGAAGAACACAACTGAGAACAAGAAGAATGTGATTTCTGGGGAAGCAGTAGGACACAGGGAAGAGAGAATGTCTAAGAAGGGAGGAGGGTGGGAAGGAAGGAAGGGTGGGAGGGAGGGCAGGAGGGAAGGAGGAAGGGGAAAGGAAGAAGGAAGAACACAACCGAGAACAAGAAGAATGTGATTTCTGGGGAAGCAGTAGGACACAGGGAAGAGAGAGAACCACCTTCATGATTTGGAGGGAAGCGTAGCCTTCTTCTCCATGCAGTCATAAATGTGAAGACAAAAGGAAAAGTTAGAAAGAATCATAGGGACCACCAGCCTTGTTTCTCTTCTACTCCTGAATTCCCTAAAGTAGGAAACCAAGACTAGCATGGTCTCCTGTCCCTTGATCAGTGACGTTTTACTTCAGGACTTTTTCTGCTCAATCTTAGTGTTCCTTAGAGCACCCAAGGTGGTTCTGGTCTCCTGTTTGCAAAACAGAAGCCCACACCGGTTAAGTTGCTCACTCCTTTTAGAAATGTTATAGAACTATTCTTTTACTCTATATGACACCATGGTGTTTGATATTCTAGAGAGTAATATTCCCTCCTGGAGAGAGGTGTGTTTTCCAGAAGTTATGTTGCTGGCAATGTGGAGCAATGAATTGGAATTCTCCTTTGTTGCTGGTAGGAGTGTAAAATGGTATAACACTTTGGGAAAAAGTCTTACACTTTCTCATAAAATTAAATACTCATCTATTTATGACCCACTGGTCTCATTCCTAAGTGTTTACTGTGCAAAAAACAAACAAACAAAAAAACTTACACAAGAACATACATACCAAGATTTTTGTACTGCTCCAGAATGAGAGACAGCCCTGGTGTCCATCAACAGGAGAAGCAACTTTCAGGCACCCAGTCAGTGGAATAATCAACAGCAACAATGCATGACTCTCAGAAATACTTTGCTGAGTGAAAAAGCATTACACAAAAGAGTGGACACTATATAATTCCATTTGAATGAAGTTTTTTATGAGATGCAAGAAGAGACAGAACTCATTATGAGAACAGACAACAGCAGTATTCATAGCATCTCCACCAGGAGTAGCTTCCAACTCATCTCTGTTCATCCGTAGAGTCATTTCCTCATCCATTCAAGTTTAATCATGAGATGGCAGCAATTAGGTGACATCTCCAGAGTCCACTTCTAACTCTAGTTCTCTTGCTATTTCCACCACATGTGCAGTGACTTCCTTCACTCAGGTCTTAAACCTCTCCAAGTCATTCATGAAGGTTAGAATCAGCTTCTTCCAAGCTCCCGTTAATGTTGGTATTTTGATCTCTTGCTATGAATCACAAATGTTCTTAATGGCATCTAGAATGGGGAATCCTTTCCAAAAGGTTTACAACTTACTTTACTCAGATCCATCAGAGGAATCACTATGGCAGCTGTAGCCTTATAAAATGCATTTCTTAAATAAGGCTTTAAAGTTGAAATTACTCCTTAATCCATGGACTGTAGAATGGATGTTGCATCAGCAGGCATGAAAATAACATTCATCTCATTGTAGATCTCCCTCAGAGCTCTTGGGTGACCAGGTGTGTTGTCAATGAGCAGGCACATTTTGAAAGGAATCTCTTTTTTTCTGAGCAGTAGGTCTCAACAGTGCACTTAAAATACTCAGTAAAACATGTTGTCAGCAGATGTGCTGTCATCCAGGCTCTCTTCTTCCATTTCTAGAACACAGGCAGGGTGGAGTTGCATCATTCTTAAGGGCCCTAGGATTTTCAGATGGTAAATGAGCACTGGCTTCTACTTAAGGTCACCAGATGCATTAACCCCTAACAAGAGAGTCAGCCTGTCCTTTGAAGTCTTGAAGCCAGGCACTGACTTCTCCTAATTCTGAAAGTCCTAGATGACATACTTTTTCTTTCTTTTTATTTGATGATTTTTATTTTTTCCATTATAATAGGTTTACAGTATTCTGTCAATTTCTGTTGTACAGCAAAATGACCCAGTAATACATAATATATATCCGTTCTTTTTCTCACATTATCCTCCGTCCTGTTCTATCATAAGTGACTAGATATAGTTCCCTGTGTTATAAAGCAGAATCTAATTGCTTATCCACTCCAAATGCAATAGTTTGCATCTATTAACCCCAGATTCCCAGGCAATCCCACTCCCTCCCCCTCCCCCTTGACAACCACAGTTCTGTTCTGCATGTCCATGAGTTTCTTTTCTGTGGAAAGTTTCATTTGCACCATGTATTAGATTCCAGATATAAGTGATATCATATGGTACTTGTCTTTCTCTGTTTTCACTTCGCATAAGAATCTCTAGTTCCATCCATGTTTCTGAAAATGGAATTATTTTGTTCTTTTTTATGGGTGAGTAGTATTCTATTATATATATATGATATATATGTATATATCACATCTTCTTAATCCATTCATCTGTCGATGGACATTTAGCTTATGTCCATGTCTTGGCTATTGTGAATAGTGCTGCAATGAACTTATGGGTACATGTATCTTTTTCACGGAAAGTTTTGTCCAGATGTATGCCCAAGGGTAGGATTGTTAGATCATATGGTAGTTCTATATTTAGTTTTCTGAGACACCTCCATACTGTTTTCCATAGTGGTCGTACCAATTTACATTCCCACCAACAGTGTAGGAGGGTAGCCTTTTCTCCACACCCTCTGCAGCATTTGTTATTTGTTGACTTGTTAATGATGGCCATTCTGACTGTGTGAGGTGGTACCTCATAGTAGTTTTGATTTGCATTTCTCTGGTAATTAGTGATATTAAACATTTTTTCATATGCCTGTTGGCCATCTGCATATCTTCTTTGGAGAAATGTCTATTCAGGTCTTTTGCCCATTTATCAGTTGGGTTGTTGGTTTTTTTGTGGTTGAGTTGTATAAGTTATTAGTGTATTTTAGAGATTAAGCTCTTGTCAGTTACATTGTTCGAAACTATTTTCTCCCATTCTGCAGGTCATCTTTTTTTTTTTTTTTTTTATGGTTTCCTTTGTGGTGAAAAGCTTGTCAGTTTGATTAGGTCCCATTGGTTTATTTTTGCTTCTATTTCTGTTGTCTTGGGAGTCTGACCTAAGAAAACATTTGTACGGTTGATGTTAGAGATTATTTTGCCTATGTTTTCTTCTAGAAGTTTTTTGGCATCTTGTCTTTTATGTTTAAGTCTTTAAGCCATTTTGAATTTAAGGCTGTTTCCTCTAAAATGAAAAATCTCATTTCGTATAGCCACCTTAAATGACTTATCTCAGCTAGGTCTTCTGGATAACTTACTACAGCTTCTACATCAGCAATTGATGCTTCACCTTTTGCTTTTCCATTATAGAGATGACTTTCTTCAAAGTTCATAAAACAACCTCTGCTAGATTCAGACTTTTCTTCTGCAGCTTACTCACCTCTCTCAGCCCTCATAGAACTGAAATGAGTTAGGGCCTTGCTCTGGATTAGGCTTTGTCTTAAGGGAGAGTTATGGCTGGTTTGACCTCTCCAGACCACTCAAACTCTGTGTATCAGCACTAAGGCTGTTTTGCTTTCTTCTCATTCATGTGTTCACTGGAGTAGCACTTTAAATTTTCTTCAAGAACTTTGCCTTCGCATTCACAATTTGGCTACCTGTTTGGTGCAAAAGGCCCAGCTTTTAGCCTGTTATGACTTTCATTAAGCCTTCCTCACTAAGCTTAATTATTTCTCACTTTTAAAGTGAGAGATGTACAACTCTTCCTTGAACACTTAGAGGTCATTTTCGAATTATTAATTGACATAATTTCAATAATGGAAATGTTTGAAATATTGTGAGAATTAATAAATTGTGACACAGAGACATAACATGAACAATTGCTGTTGGAAAAATGGTGCTAATAGACTTGCTGGATGGTGGGTTGCCACAAAGCCTCAGTTTGCTAAAGACATAATGTCTGCTAGGTGCAGTGAAGTGAAAGACAGTAAAATAAGCTGTGGAAGTTCCTGTCATGGCTCAGTGGTTAATGAACCTGACTAGTATCCATGAGGATGTGGGTTTGATCCCTGGCCTTGCTCAGTGGGTTAAGGATCTGGCATTGCCGTGAACTGTCGTGTAGGTCGCAGTTGCGGCTCGGATCCCAAGCTCTGGCTGTGGTGTAGGGCCATGAGCTACAGCTCCTATTCCACCCTTAGCCTGGGAACCTCCATATGCTGAGGCTGTGGCACTAAAAGGACGAAAGACAAAAAAAAAAAAAAAAAATGCTGATTGTAAAGACTTACAAGGGGATGTTCAGAGTGCCTGAATTCATAGTAGCACAAACTAAAAATAATCCAAATGTCTAGTTGGTGAGGAGCTAAACAAAATATGGTACATTCATACAATGGAATGTTTTTCAGCAATGAAAAGAAACAAACTACTCATACATGCCATGACCTGGTTAAAGCTAATAAACATTTTGCTGAGTGAATGAGGCTAGTTACTCAAAGACCTCATACTCCAGGTTTTCCTTTGTACTCAATGTCCAGAAATAGGTAAATCTATAGAGACAAATAGTCAAAGGATTGCCTAGGAAGAAACAGGCATTGACCGCCAGCAAACAAGAGGGATGCTTTAGGGGTGACAGAAATGTTCTAAAGCTAGATTGTTTCTAGAGCTGCACACTTCTATCAATTCACTGAAAAATCACTGAATTGTACACTTAAAATGGGGGAATAGTGTGTTAGAATCTCAAATCTATTAAGAATAGCTATGAAATATCAAGACTGGTAGAACTCAAAAATTGGGTTCTCTCAGAGTTTTGTGGCTATGAGAATGGAATCTGGTACATGATTTCATTCATCCTTACTCTGTGACTTCTAGAAGCTAACCTCTCTATGACTTATTTTATGCCTCTATAAAACGGGAATAATATAGTATCTACCCCTTGCTAATGGTAAGAAAATTAATGAGATAAATAGTACTTTAGCACAGCATTTAGCACACTGAGAACTTAATGAATGTCAACTCTTATTGCCATGATGATGCTGATGTAGGGAAATTGGCCATATTTTCACTGTTTCTTTCAACTCAAAGACTTAGTCTTGAATGAAAGTATTTGCTCCCAAGATTGGTATTGGTTTTGTGGCTATCCTTCCTGAAAGAGCCTAAGTGGTATATTTTTTTTCTAGTTTCTTATCTGACTTCTGATTTTCCTCTACTTCCCTCTTGGCTGTGCGGCCTTTAATTTCTTCTCATCAGACTTCTCAGAGTGCTAACTCTAGCAGATTTTTGTTCCTCCTCATTTGCAGCTTCCTGTGGTGTTGATGAACTTTGATCAGCCGTGATACAAAAAGAGAAGTCCAGCGTCACTCAAGGAAGGTCTGAGGTCTTTGCCTATAAAGTAAAATGTGTGGGCTTTAATACATGCATTTTATGAAGATTTTGTTTGACACTCATAGGCTTATTTTTTCTAATGTAATTTTTGGTAGATGTCATTTTTAAAAGTTTGTTTTACTGGAGTATAGTTGATTTACAATGTGTTAGTTTCTGCTGTGTAGCGAAATGATTCAGTTATACATCTCTATACATTTTTTTCATGTTCTTTTCCATTGTGGTTCATCACAAGATACTGAATATAGTTCCTTGTGCTATACAGTAGGACCTTGTCATTTATCCATTTGAAATATATATTGAATGGATAAATGATTATATATATATATATATAATAATTTGCACCTGCTAATGCCCAAATCCCACCTCATCGCTCCATCATGCCTCTTCCCCTTTGCAGCCACAAGTCTGTTCTCTGTGTCTGTGAGTCTGTCTGTGTTTCGTTGTGTGGAAGACACCATTTGAGGGCTAATCCTCAGCTCAGAAAAATAGGGTATTGTTAAAGTTTACTGGGGGTTGGTGGGAGTTGGGGAGAGAATAAGAGCTAAATTTTCTGTTTACAGAAGTTGGGCAAATGCCAGTCATATAGACTTAAGAGACTGAATTTAAGATTATTTGAAAACGGAAAGCAGTTTTATTACTTTTCAAGAACACTAACAATGTAAAGTAGCTGTTAACCAAGTGTTTCCATGAAGAGGTCCTGCTGGGGTTTCTTTCAATTTGATAATTAGCAGCATCATTTACATACAAATTAACAATGTGCTGAGGTCCTTAAACTATCTCCCCCACCCCAAATTAAGGTCACAGTCCAAAAGAAGTCTTCTTAATCCTTTTAATTTGTGGAGCAAAAATTTCCTACATGTACAATAGAACACTATAACCAGCTTAGGAAGGAAAATCAAAGTTTAAAATTGGAAAACTTGGAGTTCCCATTGGGGCTTAGCGGAAACAGATCTGACTAGCATCCATGAGGATGCAGGTTCGGTCCCTGGCCTTGCTTCTGTGTGTTAAGGATCCGGCGTTGCTGTGAGTTGTGTTGTAGGTCATAGTGTTGGGGAAAATGACTGGCTCGGATCGTCAGTGTCAGAAGCGAGACACATGAACACGGAGAGATCTTGGCAAGGCTCTTTACTTCTGCAGAAGGGCATGAGTTCTCAAAAAGTGTGCGGGAAAGAGGGAAGATGTCCCCTATTTATTCCTAATGCAGGTGGTACACCTGTCTGTCCCCTTCTCATTGGTCAGGTCAGGGCGCACATTCTTCTAGGTTGGCTAATTTGAAACAAATTGTTACTGGGAGAAGGGGGAAAGAGGGAAGGGCTGGAGGAGGATGTCTCAGCCGAAGCAGGAACAAAATGGAGTAACCAAGACTTCCTTTGATAGAAAGATGTATGTTAATTCTCACCTTTGACAGGGCTTGGATCCCATGTTGCTGTGGTGTAGGCTCCCACTCGACCCCTAGCCTGGGAACCTCCTTGTGCCTTGGGTGCAGCCCTAAAAAGACCAAAAAAATAAAAATAAAAATAAAAAAATAAAAAAATTGGAAAACTTGGAACCAACAAATCTAAATATTGTATCAAAATCAGCAATCTCCCCCCCATACACACACCCACTGTCACTCTGATTTTCTAGGCCTCTCAAATATTTCAGCTTTAGCTGTTTGTTTCCATGACCTTATGAAATTAAGTCAAGAGCTAAGGCCCTGGTAATGCAGCCATAGCCAGTGTTACAGCACTTATTGGCCGCTGCTCTGGACAGGAACTCTTCTTTCCTGACTCCCAGTCCCATTTTCTGTCCAATCTATTGTGTTGAATTCTATTTCTGGTTATGCCACAACTTATTTCCATCCTGTCTTCAACTCCAGGGGTCATCAGTTCCTCCCGGGAGCCCACCATCTGCTTGTGGCTCAGTGTTTATCAGTGACCATTAGTCTTGCTCACCTTTGCCCAATCATCTTTTAACCGGGTGTTTCATTGATAACACATGCCCAGCAGGACCAGAGGGAGACAGTCAGTCCAGCTTAGGTAATATGATTTGAGTGGCAAATCAAAGTCCCTTTCACTGCCAGTTAGCTCTCTTAAGCCTTCTAAGGCATTACTCTTTATCCTGCGTTCTGTAATTCACACGAGTATAGCTATGCCTTTAGGTCAAGGTTTGCCAGTACAAATGCCTGCAAAACCCAAGCAGGTGGAAAGAGGTCAAGAGGACATCTGCCTGTTCTATAGGGAGCAGTTACTACTCAGCTCCAGCTAAATGCTACCTGCCCGTGTTGCCAGATGGCTCTGTTTTTTGAAAAGAAATGGTAAATCCAAGTTTCTCTATAAAATCTTCCAACTACTAAGTACTGGAAGATAATTCCAAATTTTTGAAATACTAACTATTCCTAGAAGTTTGTGAATATAGCCCATGGAGCCTATCAATTTTTAGTTTCATTATTTCCTTCCAAATACAGATAATGAGATTCTGTTGCATGTCCAGCTCTGTGATACATACTTTTATTCTAGAGCCAGGGAAAAACTAATGGAAAAATGCTGGCTTCTCCAGTGTAATGAGCTTTCTTACAGCCCTCTGCTCTCTAAAGCAGAGAGTCTGTTCAGCTCTTTCCTCTACTTTTCCAGCTTCACTGAAGTTCAGCCCAGCCCCACATTCTGGAGCATGTTTTGTCTTTGCTTAGATGAACATGTAACATTCCTGGGACTGGCATTTAGGTGACCTGTGTCAACACTGCCGTTCTCCGGTCCTGCTGACCACGGGCCTGTAGCTTACCAGTGACTTCCTTACCTTTGTCTTTCGCTCAACCTTTGTACCTCCCGGCACCCAGTCATCAAGGAGGCCCCTGCAGCCGTCATTCAAATCCCTGACTCGCTCCTCTCCTCTCCCCACCTTCCATGTAGTCGAGCGCAGACTGTATCATCTTTCCCCAAAGAACCACACCGGTCTTCTTGTCTTCAGTGTCGCCAACTGCTGCCCCCACCCCCAGTTCATCCTCACACCCTACCCCTCTGATCTCGCTAAGAAGACTACCACGGATATTTGTGAAAGGATGTGAAACGTGGGCAATCGTGGCTTATGAGTTCGGTGTTAACTAACCTTGACTTTTCCTGATGCTGAGACTTACTGACATATTTCTGAACCTAGACCAAGAAGTAAAAAGAGCAGGGACAGAATTAATTTGTGAAGACTAACTGCGCAATTAGCGAGCCAATGCAGCGATTCTTAGTGCAACTGTGCTAAGAAATGATATATTTCAGATGCCCTGATTCTGGTATTGATTCATGCATTTGCTGACTTGGAGGTTTCAAATTTGATGTAGTCATCTGTTACCTGCCCAACATTGCTTCTTTCCTCATAGATCTATTATCATAAGGTATGTATCCCTAGGGTCGGGAGCTGCGGCTGCATCCCTAGTTCTGCATGCTGTATCCTATGAACTAAGGCAAAGCAATTTTTGCTAAGGTGACATTTCCTCATGTAAAATGAAGACACCACCATCCTCTTCATTATGGGAAAATATTTTCTAAAAGAACTTCAGTGTCAAAGATTAAGAACATAGGCTCTAGAGTTCAATCACCTTGGTTCCAGTCCTGGTTCTGCCATTGCTGTCTGTGTAAGCCTAGGAAATGAAGATACCCATGGTTAAATGAACAGTTTGCTAAGTGCTTAATATGGTACTTGATATTAGGGGAGATGATCACTGATGATGTTGGCAATGTTGATTTTTTGCTGCTAACCATAGCCTTCATCTGCAGGGAACAGATAGTAATGAAAGCCTAACTTGTACTGTGCCAAATGTTACTAAACCATTCAGTCTTTACAACAGTCCTGTGCCGTAGGTATTTATAGGAGGTATTTATCATTCCCATTTCACAGATGAGGAAACTGAGTTTGTTAGAAGTTAAGTATTTTGTTCAAAGTCACACACGGCTGGGGAGAGTGGAGACATATGGGCATGGTGTGTGCCTCCAGTCTCCTCTCTTAACCACTGCATTAGGCAGCCTTGTGAATGGTGCGAAAGGATGTGTAGATGGTGGGTCAGATTTGAAACCCAGAGCCTTTCCTTTGGAATAGAAAGGATGAATGCATATTACAACAGCTGGCTGCTCCCAGCTCCCCTGAGAATCCACCCCCCCGAAAGACTGTGGGGAGGAGGTGTCTCGGGGTATAAACACTTAGGGTCTCCCTGGTCAGTGTGGCTGGGGATAACCCAATTCTGGGACAACTGGAAAAGGCTGAATGTATCAGAAAAATAATTGAGTGATTATAAACTAAAAATTTAACTGACAAAGAGACTGTATCTTTTCTTTGTTCTTGGGTTCTTTATTTATATCCTGCCGCCTTCCAAAATGATGACTTGTGGCAGGTTGCAACAAAAGACACACAAACAATAGAAATGTACAGACAAGGGTAAAAGGTCAAGAGATTGAGCGTTTCAGCTGTTCATTTAGCACATTATTTTCCCAGCTGGGAAATCTACTGCAAAGCTGAACTAAGATCAGAAGCGTGCTTCATAAATATATAGGTTCATCTAGCGATATATTTGAAGTGCTTTCGATAGCAAACCTCTCCCTATTTCACTATAATGGCCCAGCTTAATTTGTCATCTTTTTTTTTCACCTCCTTTTAAAGCATTGCTGAGACTTTAAGATACTCATTGTGAATTAATTTGGGATTTGGCATAATAACATTAATCATGCTAAAAGAATTCATTTGACAGTAATGCAGTATAATTAGTGATGTACTAAATCCATTGAGATCTACCAATAATTATAGAATCGTTATTTTAAAACCTTATATAGGCATTCATTTTTTTCTTTTTTTTTTTTTTCTATTTTGAATCTGTAGCATGTAGAGGTACAGTCTTACCTCTGACAATTTTCTTTTTGAAATATTGGGCAAAGGTATCAAGACTAAACCCTGGTGGACTTAGAATTACCTTAAAGAAGACTACTTGATCCTGAAGACAGCTAGCCACAGCCCATGGAATTAATGAGAAGCCTTGAGAAAACAAAGGGGGCTGAACAGACCCAGAATTTACTAGCTGACAAAGCTTAAAACCTGGTGAAGTGGTGGGGGGGGCTAGAAATTCCTATTCCTAGGTTGTGATGAATGTTTAATCTTTCTTAAGAGACTCGCAGTCCATTTGGAGTGGGAAGAGGTGAGGAGAGTGGTTTCTGTGTTTATAAATTTTTAAAAATTTCAACAGAATGAGATCTTAGAAATCAACATGCCAAATGGTATCACTTCACACAATAACAACTGAAATCCACTGAGGTTCTATGGCTTGTTTAAGCGCAAAATGTAGTCCAGGCTCCACCTGTCAGCACTCCAATAACCACAGTCTTCTGGTCATAAGCTTTCCATTTTTGTAGGAGTTTAACAGGAGTCTCTGGAAAAAAGCGAGTCTCAAGGTGCTAAGATATCTCCTGCATCTAGAATGGCAGTGACCTGGTACCACCTTTGAGAAAATGGCAAAAACAGTGATTCAGATGAATTTCTGCATTCTGTGGCTCAGCTGAGGAACCATGTTGAGAAAGCCTCCAACGCTAGAACCGAATAGTCCAGGAGAACTTTCCGTGGCCACAGAAATGATCTATATCTGCATTGTCCAGTACACTGGCCATTACATGACAGCTGAGCCACAGAATGCAGAAATGTGACCAGTGTGACTGAGGATGTGAATTTTTTAATTTGCATTTGAGACCGGGGGGACTGGGAGATGTGGTATTGGACAGCATAGCTCTAAATGTTTTTGCTTGGTCAATATGTGAAGCCACATAACAATAACAGCCCTATGTTGTCAAAGATACTGTGCTGGTGCATTTGAATAGGTCTGTCGTTAGTTCCAGTCCTGTATTTTGAGAGGAGCATAGCCTTGTGCTTTGCAGGACATGGTCTGCAGGGCCTGGATTCAGAACCTTCCTTTAGCAGCTGGGTGTGACTTAGGCCAGTGTCTTAACTTCCTGCAGGGTAAGTTCTGTACCCCAGGAGTGGAGGTGAAGAGTCAAGGAGTTAATAGCCTAAACTGTTCAGGACACGTGCACAGTGCTGCTGGTGGTGAATACTCCCTATGCAAGATCCGTGCTGGTGGGGGCTACTCCTTGGTTCAGTCACCTCAGCTATGGCTTTTTGAGTATGGAGAAAAGAATCGTGGCCTTTAATTGCACAGACCAGTCATGTACTGAGGAGAGGAGATAGTGGCAAGGAGGATTTTATCACTGACATTGTTTTGAACCACTGGAGCACAGAGATAAATAAAATGCAGACAAGCCTTTTTTGTTGGCTTTTTCATCTTCTTAAAAACTCTACAGACAGTGCAACCCTTTCTCACCTGTTCTTGGCCTGAATACTAGCACCCTCCCCCACACCTCTGCCTCAATATCCTTTTGGCACAGACGGGTACGTAGTAACAAGGGTCTAATCTTGTTATTCTCACCTTTCTTCCCCCAGCTCTCTGGTATGCATTAATTAATGAAACAAAAGTTATATCCCTCCAACCTTCACACTCTACCTGGCCTACCTAAATGCATTCCAACACTTGCTACATGCAATTACATATTATTATCAGAGTTCCCTGTGGCTCAGTGGGTTAAGGATCCAGTGTTGTCACTGTTGTGGCTCTGGTTATTGCTGTGGCATGCTTGGGTTTGATTCCCCAGCCCAGGAATTTCCACAGGCCGTGGGCATAGCCAAAAAAAAAGAGTACATTACTGGAGTTCCCGTTGTGGCTCAGTGATTAACGAATCTGAATTGGAATCATGAGGTTGCGGGTTCGATCTCTGGCCTTGCTCAGTGGGTTAAGGATCCGGCGTTGCCATGAGCTGTGGTGTAGGTTGCAGACGCGGCTCGGATTGTGCATTGCTGTGACTGTGGTGAAGGCCGGCAGCTACAGCTCCGATTAGACCCCTAGCCTGGGAACCGCCCTATGCCACAGGTGTGGCCCTAGAAAAGGCAAAAAGACAAAAAAAAAAATTAAAAGAATATATTTTTCGTACTCATTTTTAATCTATTTTTAATTGTTAAATACTAGTACTCATATAAAAACACACTGAAAGCTTGGCGGATTCCACTTACCCACATTTGGGTAATTTACAGATTATTAATAATGAATAATTACAGATTATTAATATTCTGCCATATTTTATTTCTGATATCTCCTTGTAGATATCAGACGGTATATAGTTTTAAAGCCCCCTTCACTCTGCTGAGGAGGAAGCAGGTGATCAATGAGGTGACCTGTCTTGGCATTTCGTGTGCCAGAGGGTCCCAGTCATGCTGTTTCTTTAAACAAAACAATGAAGCAGACGCGAAAGGACATTCGGGTACAAGGAATTAAGGAAAGAGGAGAGTAAGAGTATTGTTGCACCAGATTTCAGGGAGCCCATCTGGGGGTATAGTGACCCTAAGTGGTAGGAACCAGAGCCTTGTTTCACAGCAGCTCATTGCTCCATTCTGCGCTGCTTTGGAAATAAATGTCCCAGTCCTTGCCGCCCCCCGCCCCATACAGATTCAACTGGAGAAAGGACACTGACCCAAAATATATCTGAATTGAGAAAAGGAACAGGATCTGTGGATGGTGCTAAAGTGTCACTGGAAATATAAGCACGTCACCAGAACAGGAAGAATGAGTTAATGATGGATTTAAAAAGTGTTTCAGCCTGAGGGAGAAGATGGGATTGCCAGGGAAAGGGAGATGAAGTGCTGTTTTGCAGTAAGAATAAGGAGTTTGTTTTGGGATCTACTCAGGAAGGAGAAGACGACAGGGCAAGCATATGTAAGTGTATAGCGTGCTTTTGAAAACCAAAGCCCCTGGGGGCTGTATTCTAGGCTGCTGTAAGAACAAATTATACTGTTCAAATAGTTTATTGTTAGATCAGGATAAATTACCCAAACGAGGCTTAATATGATACTCCTGTCACTGCCCTTTTCGCAAGCCAGATGTGCTTGGCCTAAGAAATGAAGTGTAAGGGCCAGTCAATGTTTTCTAGCCGTAACTCAGCTGAACTTCCAGATGAGAACCAATGAGGGTTGATTCCATTAATTTACAGAGTAACACAAGACCCTTAAAGATGAGAAGAAGGCACTCGTGTCATCCTCCCGTTATGACAGCACTAGGATAGCCTGACCAAGTAATGTTTTTACTTGCAGAGCCTATTTTCCCCTTATAGTCCCAAACCAAATACTTCATTCAATGACTCTAATATTAACTAGACACTTGCAAACTGGAAATTTCCATGAAGGAGCTCAATTATCATTGAATCTATATTTATTGTCATGTAGGAGTCACTTAACGTGTTTTGAGTTCCCCAGTTCTGAGTCCCCAGATAAGCTATGTACTGCATTGTGCCTAAAAGGTTAATTTCTTTCTTTGCTTTTTTTTTTGTCTTTTTTGCCTTATCTAGGGCCGCACCTGAGGCATATGGAGGTTCCCAGGCTAGGGGTCTAACAGGAGCTGTAGCTGCCGGCCTTCACCACAGCCACAGCAACGCGGGATCCAAGCCGCATCTGCAACCTACACCACAGCTCATGGCAACGCCGGATCCTTAACCCACTGAGCAAGGCCAGGGATCGAACCCGCAACCTCATGGTTCTTAGTCGGATTCGTTAACCACTGAGCCACGAAGGGAACTCCTAAAAGGTTAATTTCAAAAGATTCATGTAGACAACCTGTTTTTACATGAGGCAGTCTAGCTGTGGCTCCTACGCAGCAGTGGGTTACAGTGGCTGTGATCCTTGTCTTTGGTTGGAGATGTGTCAGGCTGAAGGTTCTGTGTAACATATGCTTATTTATCATGTCTCTAATACTTATTTGAGTGTCTGTGATAGTTCTGATGAGTTGAAGATGTGTGGCCAGAGACCAGAAAAATACAGGAAACTGTGGCTTTGAAAGCATTGCTTATACAGTGTTATAAGTGAAGACGTTAGGAGTTCCCATTGTGGCTCAGCCAATTAAGAACTGGACATAGTGTCTGTGAGGTTGAGGGTTCGATCCCTGGCCTCGCTCAGTGGGCTAAGGATCTGGCATTGCCGCAAGCTGCGGCATAGGTCGCGGATGGGGCTCGGATCTCATGTTGCTGTGGCTGTGACGTAGGCCAGCAGCTGCAGCTCTGATTCGACTCCTAGCCCAGAAACTTCCATATGCTGCAGGGGTGGAAATAAATAGATACATACATAAATATAATTTTAAAAAATAAATGGGTTAATTCCTTACAAAAATATCCCTGGTCTTAGTGGACAGGATTTGAAAGATCAGATGCTTTGTGTGCTTAAAGTATGATACATCTATTTATTACATACCAAGAGTGCAACCCACGCTTGTACCAGAGTCTAACCTGTGTATTAAGTAACTACACTTGAAAAACATTCCGTGTACCATCCAATATAAAGATGAAAAGACCTGAGGGCAAGAGAGAATCCTTGACTCTTGAACTATTATTCTACTTGAAAGATTTTTTTTTCCAATTTGAAAGGATTTTTCTTTCAGCTAAGTGTTCCTTCTCTTCTATAGTCTTAATGATTTTTAATTTAGACTCAATCATTGAAAGTTCTTGTTTTGTGGCACTGATTTTTCATTGTTTCTCAGCAAAAAAAAAAAAAGGAAAAATGAAAAAGAAAAAAGGTGTTATCTCACTATCCAATGATTCTTTCAGTGGTCTTTAGACACTAAGATCTTCTGTTCCTCCACAGGTAGATACTTGTGGTTCATTCACTTTCTCAGCCTCCAAATTCCCACCCAGATGCCCTCCAAACATAGGAGAATGTTTCTTCCGTTTAGAGTTTCTCTCTATTTCTTAGGCCACATGTAGTGCTTCTAAATAATCTGGTATAGCAAATCATCCTTATTTTGCATTAGTAATTCCTAATTCCTAGAAATTGTTTTTTTTTTTAAGCTTGTACTCAGATTCAGAAAACCCTGAAATAGAAAAAGGAATCTCAGTACCCAGAAATGATCACAAATTGTAACTGATCCTGTTCTCTCTTATATTGTACCCAGTGAAATGCCTCTTTTGTTTAGAAAATGGGCTTTAAAAAAGGCAGGATGTAAAAGCCATGATATGCATGTTTTCCCAACTATTATTATGTCCAATTTACACTATTCTTTGAAAATAAGATGTTGAATTTAATTAGCAAACACGTTTATAAATAGAAAGTATTTTCAAATATTTTAGGGGAAAATGGTGTGAGGACAAGTTACTAATGGAATCCCTTACGAGACGAAGCTGTGTACTAGCCTTACTTAATATTTTAATAAATGATTTGGAAGTTAGAGTGCATAGTGAAATCTCTGCGTTTGCACATTACACTAGCTATTCTTGTGGATAAATTATAGGAAGAGATCACCATGCTCTGAGAGTAAGCAGAAAAGTGACTGATGAAATTCAAAAAAAGGCATTTAAGGGGAAAAATATCCTGAGCTGTAGTTTATAATATGATGGTTTGGAACTATCACTTATGAAAGCGCAAAGAAGAACAGTTTTATTCTGCTGTTTGAAAGTACGATTTTAGGCAATGAAGTCAACAAAACACTGGTCGTTATTCATTCATTACACAAATAATTGTTGAATTTCCCTTACGTAATTATAAACATCATTCCAGATTCTGAAGACATAGGGTTAAAAAAAAACCACAGTCATTTCTGGCTGGTTTCTAGCAGCTAGACTGCTTAACTCTCCCTCCTTTCTCTTTCTTTTCATCTCTCATCTCTGCTCCTTAGAACTTCTAGAGGAACCAAAACTTCCAAACTCTACCCGATGCCATTATTCATGTAATCGGTCTACCTAGAATGCCTGGACAGTGCTGCTACAGGGGCCAGGGCTGCTGCTTTGGGTTCATTCCTTAAAAAACATCTTGATAATTATGAAGACGTAACTATGAAGAGTGCATCTTAATAATTAGAAGTAAAGTGCATATCTCATTCTACCCGTTTTAATGTGCCATCCTCATTTTTTTGTATTTTTCATTGTTATAATCTTGCACAGTATGCTATCTTGGTAAGTTATAAGTCTAGATATTTTTTAAAGGGATAGTGACAGCAGTTTGGAATCTATTTTTGATAGATAATATTTTAATTCGAATTTAAAAATCTGACAATTTTTTACATAGGTCCTACTGTCAAAGAACATTCTAATACACTGCAAACAGAAACAAGTCTGTTAAAATGCAATTAATGACAGGAAGAATCATAAAGCAAAATTACAACACAACAGCTGTCTGCATTTAGGCAGAGTGCACAGAGCTCTCCTGTGAGGGCCATGTGCTGGGGGTCTTACCCTTTGATGCTTCTGAATGAAAGCGGAGGCGGGATGCATCCAGGGGCAGAAGCTTTATCACCATTAACTTTGTGTCTATGAGTCCTGCTGGAATTGCAAAATATGGTTGTACTTACAGTCTTAAAATTCTCAACAAAATTCCCCAAACCAAAGTAATTTTAATTCACAACCAATAAAGAAAACCAATGAAAGCCATTTGATGGGGCCTTGAATGTTGCTTTGCTATAAATTCCATCAGAGAGGATGGTTCTTTGTCTTCTTTATTCTTACATCCCCAGCGAATGGTCCATGATAGCAGTTCAGTTAATACTTGTTTATTTCTCATATCCTTACATGCTGCCAACTCTGCCAGACATTATTCTAAATGCCTTTCGCATGTTAACTACTTTATCCTGAAAGCTTTTTGATATGTATCCAGGTAAAGGTGAAGACACTTAAATACCCAGCACTTTAGTTTCTTCAAGATCACACAACCTGTTAAGTTAGAGGAGCTGGGATTCTAACCCAGGAAGCCCAGCTCAGTAGTCTGTGCTTTCAGTTACCTGACTGTGCTTTCCTGAACTGAATATAATTCAGAGAGAGCCACTGATTCATACACCTCCAATTTCCATGCCTGTGTTGTTGAGCGTACACCCAACTGTTTTTCTTTTACCATGCCTGACATCTCCTTCACCTTCTAACTGCATAAGGAAAAACTTTATTCTTCTTGGTATGTTATTCTTGGTATGTCAATACTTTTCTTAATTTGGGCTTTGCTGATTTTTCACTTTATTTCCTTGGACTTCCCATAGGGGTAGAATGCAAGAAAAATAAGTATTCTAATGGCCTGAATAGGCTACTTGGTTTTCTATGATAGTGATCTTGACTCCCCTTTTGCCCAACCCCAGTTTTACAGATCTGTTAAGATCAGTTTAAGTGTCATTTGTTCTGTGAACTTTGCAGGGAGTTGTCTGGTTTGGGTGTCTAATCCAGGGCTTAGCAACGTGCCTGGTAAAGAGGGTGGATGGGTATGGTCACAGAAGCATGCACTGAACAGCGCCTGCAGACTCCCCACTTGCCTCCATAAGCATCTTCATGTACATCTTGTCTATGGTATTCCCATCGTCTGCTGGGTCGATAGCGGCCCTGGGATTGGAGCAGTGCACGCTGGCCCAACAGTCCAAGACAGCCCTCTGGTAACTAGCAGGGGCTCAGTCAGTATTTCTTGATGGAGTTAGGCATTTTCTTGCTATTTTAAAGCCAGAAAATGTTCAGTCTGGCTCTGTCTTTCCATTAGCTATTTGGAGAGCTTTGGCCCTTCTTTCAGCTGCTGGACTTATATTTCAAAATCTGTTTATTTCCACATAACCACTTGGTAGAAGAATTGAGGTGGTTCCAACTGAATGCCATGCTATATTTTTGGATATCTTTGATTTCCACAAGAAACAAAAATCCCTAAGTTTTTTTGGAGACAGCTTGAAAGAAAAAAAATTATTGTTTTTTTTAACCTGTTTCATGTACCATATGCTCTAAGAAGAAGCGATACACCTTAGAGTTTGCTTTTCTCACCTAAGGGGATTAGAGGCACTTCTTTTTCTACAAGTCACTCAGAGGAAAAGGAGAGAAAGGCAGTAACTCCCAGCAGCCCTCAAGGTCAAGTCTAAAACTGGGCCAGCCTCTCTCCCACTCCCAAGGCCCAAGCACCAAAATGAGGGCACTGAAGGCCCCGCCCTGCCCTGTGCATGAGTCTTATTGTATAGTGACCTCTATATACTAGAATTGTTGATGGTGTTTATATAGGTTTTCTTTTATCATTTTAATTGGCATTGAGTTCATATTCAGTAGCAGCTCTAAAGAACTCATTAAACGCGAATTTTAATGTTCTGAGTATTTACACATGCACACATTTTTTATACATATTCATAGATATGTCTATATATTGAATATTTCTGTTATAATTTTCCAGCAACCTCAAAGTCTTCTATGTGTTTATCATGGGCTAAGTTTATCAGATTTATCTACTTTGATAGTTATAGTAGTTAAAAAATTACATGGGGCAAATAGTATTGAGCAAGTTACTCAGGCTGTTTGCTAGAGGTTTTGATATGGGGCCAGAAAAATATAATTTATTAATTAAGCAAGAAACATCCAGGAGGATTAACTCATACTTACCTGCTACTTCAGTTGAGAAAACTACCATTCACTGACAGAACTCACAGCGCATTTCTGTCTTTTTTTTTTTTTTTTGCCTTATTTGGGCCGCACCTTCAGCATATGGAGGTTCCCAGGCTAGGGGTCTAATCGGAGCTGTAGCCGCCGGCCTTTGTCACAGCCACAGCAACGTGGGATCCGAGTCGCGTCTGCAACCTACACCACAGCTCACGGCAACGCCGGATCCTCAACCCACTGAGCAAAGCCAGGGATCGAGCCCGCAACCTCATGGTTCCTAGTTGGATTCGTTAACCACTGAGCCACGACGGGAACTCCTTTTGACTTTCTAAAAGTAGAATTTTGGACTTTTGATTGAGAAAAAGAGCAATAATTACAGTATTTCACTTCAAATTTTCGTTACAAATCTTCAGGAAAATAATGTTTTAAATAGGAATGTCTAGGTGTTCCTGCTGTGGCACAGTGGGTTAAGAATCTGACTGCAGCAGCTCTGGTCTCTGAGGAGGAGTGAGTTTGATCCCAGACCCGGTACAGTTGGGTTAACAGGTCTGCCATTAGCATAGCTGCGGCTCAGACTCAGTGCCTGGCCCATATGCCGCAGGTGCGGCCATAAAACAAAAGTAAATAAAATAAGGATGTATTAGGAAGGAATATTTTACATTGTTTTTCTAAGCCTTTAAAGAAATTCACTCAATGTTGTTTTGAACACTGATAAGGAATTTTTCAAGAAGCCCAATCAAATAAAATTGAGTATTCAAACTTGGTAGTTTTGTGAGCTTTTTAGTGATGTTGTCTGTCGTATGACAGCCTTGTCATTGAGCCGAGTTTTATCTGTTTGAAGCATGACCTCTTCCAGCAGAGAGCGGTAGTGTGGACTGATGGTTAGAGTGAATTGGGGCCACAGCCAGCATGTGAATCCACAGCGGAGCTTGTCAAGAGCAGAATGGTTCTAGAACACGGAGAGACACAAATGCTCCGGAAGATCAGAAGCCTAGTTTTTTATGCAATGGCCAGTTTAACAAATCTTAAAACAATTTGAAAGTGTCAACAAATTGTTTTTCTATGATCACTTTTTTCATAAACCCTTTATCTTTTTATTGTATATGAAAACATAATATAGTCAGCATCAGACAAAACATTAAAAAAAATTGGCATTATAAACTCAAGCGCACTTAAACACGTATAGGCACATTTATATTTCTTTGTATTTTCCAATAAGGTGATACGCTACATATATTCTAAAACGAGGATAGAAAACTTTTTTAATCTCCTCGGATCCCTCGGAGAATGACGTTTTTGTTTTGTTAAGCAGACTTCCCAGCTCCTCTGTGAAGTTCCCTTTGAAGGACATAATGATAAATAATGGAGCGATTTCAATTGTTATTTTGCCAAAAGGTATTGTCTGTGTTTTGTGTTCATCGTGACTTGTGAAATTCAGCTGTGTCCTTGGTCAGTCCTCGTTAGCCAGAGCAGGGAAAAGGCAAAGCCATTTCATTGTGGCTCTCCCCAGAGTGAAAAATCAGATGCCATGCGTTAATGGTTATTATTTTGATGGCTGCTTGCCGACTGTTCTGACTGAGGGGTGGAAAAGTTACTGTCGCATTTAAGCCTGAATCAATGTGACCCAGAGATAATTTGGAAGATCTTTCTGGTAAGAGTGGCTCTTTTTAATGTATTGTTTGGATGAATTGGATGATTTAAACTGCTTTTGTCTTTCTTACTCACATGTCTGCTGAGGGATCAACCCATACACTCTGAATTTCTTACTTTTATTAAGTTGGATTTGGTCTTGGTTTAGAAACTGTAGATGAATAAATAACCCTGAAGTCTCTGTTGATAGAAAGTTCTGTCATTTTGGACTCTAAGGCATGAAACTAATAATTTCACACCTCTTGTACTGTAGCTATATTGAGTTTTAGGAAGTGTTTTGCTTGCTTCCATATTCAAAATATGAATAATTTTTCTTGCCATAAATAATTATATCCATTTCAATGTTAAAAAAGAAAATGCCTATCTGTATTCCTGTATTGTTAGGACCAAATATCATTGCATCTCCAAGTTTTTTATTGAGGCATTTGCTGCACTGGAAAAAGTTTTTGAGTGAGCTATCATGAAGCATAAAATGAATTTAAAGCCTGTGAGTGACGAATAAGATTTATCAAGCAGCAAAAAGCAAATTGGTACATTTAAAAGTTAATGGTATTTTAGAGTACCAAATTACAGTGGGGAGATGACAGAAATATTTTGCAATTCCAAAAAGCACCCTAAAGACTTGAAGTGTTTAACGAACCATATCATGTGGTATTATAATATTGGTTTACATTCCTTTTGGACTCTGATTGCATTAACTTATGTTTTCCAGAGGTGGGTGTTTTTGAGAGGCGGCTGTTTATTAATGTTTTGTCATTTTCTTCATAAAGCTCAGTAATGGGCTGTAGCTGGCTAATTTAATCCATAAGGCACTTTCATACTCTGTTGCAGGTTTTAAGCAGAAGTCAAATTGCTTTGTTACATTTAGGTATAGAACAAAGGCATTATGTCATTCTATATGTTTACACCCCACTGAGCTCCAATAGTTACAAAAAGAAAACCACACTTTTTTCCTTTCCCTCTCTGGAAAGCAATATGTATAGGAACTCCAATGCAAACAAACACATTAGCATGCCTTAAAGAAAGAAAAAAAAGGCAAAAAACCTAAGGCAGTAGGGAAGCCTAGAATCAACCCTATCCAAAGCTCTGTGCCCTCTCTCAGCTTGCTTTATTTTAAGCTCTGCAACCTAAAACTACAATCTGCTCTGATTTCATGGACTTGAGTTTACTTTTAAAAATCTGCTGCTAATGTTCGAAAACATCTACACCTCTAACTCTATAGGCAGATATTGCAAAACGAGGTTTGTGCTGATTTTTCATAATCCTGAGAATGTGGACTGCGGCTGTCTTCTAGGGTCAGAGGATTGATGATAGGAGATGGGTGGGGTTCTGGCAGGATGAGGGGTCTTGTTTAGATTCAGAAATTGGATTGTTTTCACTTTCTTAGGACGCCAACACAGCCCAATCCTGACTGAGCCATGACAGCATGGCAGTCTGCTGGCTGATTTTTATTGCAGGCCTATTGGCAGAGAGCTCTGTCTGATTGTTCATTGTTTTACTCAGTGTTAATCTTTTCTTGATTTCACCACTGATGAATTGGCACAGAGAGGTGAATTTTGTTCACGATATTTTAGGAGAATATACAAATTGAATAATTATTTGAGACAATCTGGATGTCTTCTGGAGCTTAACTATTTGGAAACAGTATAGCTGCTAAAGAGCTAAAAACGTACCATTTTAAAAAATGCTCTTAGAAATAATTTAAAAAAAAGAAAGAATGTGTGTGTGTACATATATCTTTTTTTGAATTATTTATACACATGTAGGCACAGCTGAGTCACTTTGCTGTACGGTAGAAATTTGCACAACATTGTAAATCAAGTATACTTTAATAAAAAAAATTCTCTTAGGGTCTCAGAATTATATAATTGAATCACTCTTCTAAATCTGTTTCCAGTTTATAATTGTATCACCCTGTCCGTGTCTGTACGGGATATAGAATAGTGCCAAGGCTTTCTGTTTGGCATCGTAATTTTGAGGTGAGTGATGGTGGTTAGCATACAGAATTATCCCTGAGGTTCTATTTGTTTCATAGATAGTCTACTGAGTGAAGACATTTCTGAATGTGGTGTGTTGGGACCTCAAGTCGCACCAAAAAATAAAAATATCTCAAGATATTATAATCTATAACATAATATTATACCTTCTCAGGATACTCAGCTTCAGATAATCTCAGTTAAAAGGTCTGGAAGTACGATAAAAAACTAAGTCCAGAAAGGCATTTTTCACCTCAGCTTAACCAGGACTCTTATCTGAGGCAGCTAACAATCAACCCAAATGACTAATTTGATTTGCTACTTCTCTTCCTTTCCTTAATCAGAATTCTGATAGAGGGATTAATTAGCAATAAAGCAACATGAGGGAGAGGGAAAGAAAATGAGGGCATAGATAATCCACAAACTACATATAATCATCCCTGCGTAATCAGAAGTTAACTATCATTAACATGACATTTGCTTTTAAAGCCAGGCAGAAAATTATGATTTTTGGCACTAACCTAATCTTTAATTATAGCACAGTACCATTCTTTCCCTGTGTTAGTTCAGATAGCTATAAATTATATTAGTCTAGGGCTTTTGTGTCATTTCCTTTCCTTTTCCATGATTTATATAGTCAGAATACTGACCTATAATTAAGTGTACTTGAGAATGGTCTCTGGTTAATTAAATGCTGTAGAGTGTGGAGGGTGTTCTTTGCCAAAATTCCAAGGGAAAAGGCCATCCCTGGGTTAAATATCTACAAGGAGTCTGGGTAAGTCTTCAGTGCTGGCCTTCTGTGACTGTTGAAGCTGTCCTGAGAAGTAAAAAATAAATCTTTCTTGACTATTGTCTATAAAAGAATGTAAGATTCATCTTTTAGTATAATTTAAGGATATCACTTCAAAAAGTAATTGTCTCATTAGAGGCCTGCCCTGGTTTTTAATGACAAGCAAAACAGATATGTCATATGGAAATGAAAAACAAACTCGTCTTCCTCTCTCTCTTTATTTTTGTCCTTTTATCTTTCTCCATAACAATTCTCCATTCTCTGCCAGAAACAATTAGTTGCCACTCAATTTGATTCAATCTATGGATGCAAATTTGCTTCTGTGTGCAGTGCAGTAAGCTAGAGAGAGCCTAGCGACACAAGCAGTTCACCCAAAGAGCCTGCCCAATCGCCAGCACTTGCTCTCACTCCCAGAGTGAGTGAAGACTGCCCTCCTGTTTATCTCATTTTCATCCTTACTACCCTTTCCCAGCAATGCCCCCCACCAAGCATATGTGGGTATGCTCCAGGTGATATGGAACTTGTTTCCATTCCAAGATCCCAAGGCTAGTCCTAGGACCTGCATCAACTAAATGGAGGCAAGAAGAGTGTAGTGTGGAAGACGGGAAAGGCTCTGCTTCCTCTGTGGTTCATGCAGAATGGAAATTCTCAAAGTGCTCAGGGGCCGGCTGCATCAAAACATTTATTCAGGCAATTGCTCCCTGCCCTTGGGTCATCTTTATACAGCAAAGGAGGTACACTGGCAGCTGGGTGAAGGGACACCTGGATATTTTATTTGGCATGCACAGTGTTTTAAAAATTGAGCCAACTTTTTAAAAATTAAGAGATTTCAATCCCAATACAGATTTCTGGCTTCTTTTGGAAAATCAGAAGATTGGCAATGCTACGTCTATATTCTCCAAACTAAATCTGAGCTGACAAGAAGTGACAAGGTTGGCCATAGTTTTTGATGATCTGTGGGATATGTGACATGCCTGGCCCCGTGTAGATGGAGTTTACAGCCTCGTCCCTCACCTTGCCCTTGCACCCACACGGGTACAAGGTTGATGATGTGCAGGTCAGTGGCGAGCTTTTGGAGGGAGAGGTAGAGGGCTTGAGAGGTGATCAGATCAACATTGGCTGAGCCAATATTAAGATGAGGGTAGGGAAAGAAGCAAGGTACCCTTCCGGGTTTAATTTGGACTTTAAGAAATTGACATTTTTTTAATAGTTCAGAATCATCAAATATTGGCACTTTTTATATCTACAATCTCCCTTCCCCCTCCTTTTAAAAACTTCTGCTGTAGCCCTAGAGTTTTCATTGCTCTGTGGGATTTGTTAGAGAATTTTCCTTTTAGATCTTTAGGATTTCAGTGTTCCATGCTTGGATTTTAGGGAACAACTCTCCTCTTCGTTACCCCATAGATTTTATTTTTTTTTTAATTTTCAACCCGGTTAGATACTCTGTTTCTCTCCAATTAAGAGAAGTAATAATTTGTAGACAGAATCACTGTTAAAAAGCTTCAATAACTCCAAAACCCAGAAAGACTATTTTATATTATATATATACATATGTATTTTACCATAAATAAATTTTTACCATTTTAACCATTTTTTTAGGGATGCAATTGGATAACTTGAAGTGTATTCAAAGTATTGTGCAACTATCACCACTATCCATTTCCAGAACTTTCCTATCATCCCAGATAAGTTCTGTGCCCATTAAATAATAACTCCCCATTCATCTTTCCTCAGTTCCAGGTAACCTCCTTCCTAATTTCTATAAATTTGCCTGCTCTAGGTTCTGCATACATGTGGAATCACACAAATATCTTTCCAACTGTGTCTGCTTATTTCATTCAACATACTATTTTCAAGACTTACTCATGTTGTACCATGTGTCAGAATGTCATTCCTTTTTTAAGACTGAATGGTATTCCTGTGTGTATGCGCCCGCGCGTGTTTGCGCACGCATGCGCACACGCATTACATTGTTTATCCATTTATCTGTTGATATACATTTGGTTTCCACATTTTGGCTTTTATAAATAATGCTCAGTGGACACTGATGTACAAGTATATGTTTGAATCCCTGCTTTCAATTGTTTTGACTGTCTTCCTAGACACAGAATTGCCATGTCACATGTTAATTCCATGTTTAACTTTTTGAGAGATGACGAATGCAAATTGCCTTAAGTGTTCGTTTTAAATCCAGATTCTCACTCCCTTTTATATTATGATAAAGCCAGGCTTTTTTTTTTTTTTGGCCATAGAAAATATTTATTGGGTCAGAGAACAGGCAAATTCTTCATAGCTATTCTAATCAAAAAAAATTTTCATCAGGATCCAGTTTTGATGAACATCTTTTTTTTTCTAAGTCCATATGCAGCAATTTTTAGTATCAGATTAACTGTTCTAATAATGATTTTTCAAATTTAAATTCTTCTCTGAGATCATACGATGATGAACCTGTTCTCTGCTAGACTAGCAAAACCCAAAGACTAATTCTGGGTTCTCAATTTTCTATTTTTTCTTCCTATTTCTTAATGAATTTTATTATAATTATAGGTGTACAAAAATCATCACAGCTCAATTTTATAGCATTTCCATCACAAACCCTTAGTGTATCCCCCCTGCACCCCAGGCTGTCTCATCTGGAAACAATAGGTTTTCCAATGTCTATGAGTCATGATCTGTTCTGCAAAGAGGTTCATTGTATCCTTTTTTTAGTTTCCACATGTAAGCAGTAGCATTTGATGTTGGTGTCTAATTGACTGGTTTCACTTTGCATGACAATTTCTAGGTCCATCCATATTGCTATAAATATTGTTATTTCATTCCTTTTAATGGCTGAGTAATATTCCATTGTGTACATGTACCAGATCTTCCCTATCCCCTCCTCTGTCGATGGGCATTTAGGTTGTTTCCATGACTTGGCTATTGTATAGAGTGCTGCAATGAACACTGGAGTACATGTGTCTTTTCAAGTCATGGTTTCCTCTGGATAGATGCCCAGGAGTGGGATTGCTGGATCAAATGGTAATTCTATTTTGAGTTTTCTGAGGAATCTCCATACTGTTTTCCACAGTGGTTGCACCAATTTGCATTCCCACCAACAGTGTAATAAGGATCCTTTTTCTCCACACCCTCTCCAGCACTTACTGTTTATAGACTTTTTGAGGGTGGCCTTTCTGGCTGGTGTAAGGTGGTACCTCATAGTTGTTTTGATTTGCATTTCTCTAATAATGAGTGATGCTGAACGTCTTTTCATGTTTTTTGGCCATCTGCATGTCTTCTTTGGAGAATTGTCTGTTTAGATCTTCTGTCCATTTTTTGATGAGGGTGTTTGACTTTTTTGGTATTGAGCTGTAGGAGGTGTTTATAAAATTTGGAGATTAATCCCTTGTCAGTCGATTCATTTGCAAATATTTTCTCCCATTCTGTGGGTTGTCTTTTCGTTTTGTTTAGGGTTTCCTTTGCTGTGCAGAAACTTTTAAGTTTCATTGTCCCATTTGTTTATTTTTCTTTTTATTGTCATTACTCTCAGGTGGATCTGAGAAAATGTTGCTATCATTTATGTCAGAGAGTGTTTGGCCTATGTTTTCCTCCAAAAGTTTTATAGTATCTGGTCTTATATCTAGATCTTTAATCCATTTTGAGTTTATTTTTGTGCATGGTGTTAGAAAGTGTTCTAGTTTCACTTTTTTACATGTGGCTGTCCAGTTTTTCTAGCACCACTTATTGAAGAGGCTGTCTTTTCTCCAAAGTATATTCTTGCCCCCTTTGTCATAGATTAGTTGGCTATAGGTGCGTGGGTTTATTTCTGGGCTTTCTATCCTGTTCCACTGATCTATGTTTCTGTCTTTGTGTCGGTACCATATGGTTTTGATGACTGTAGCTGGGTAGTACAGTCTGAAGTCAGGGAGCCTGATTCCTCCAGCTCCATTTTTCTTTTTCAGGATGTCTTTGGCTATTCTGGGTCTTTTGTACTTCCAAACAAACTTGAAAATATTTAGTTCTAGTTATGTGAAAAATGTCCTTGGTAATTTGGTAGGAATTGCATTGAATCTGTAGACTGCCTTGGATAGTATAGTCATTTTGATAATATTGACTCTTCCAATCCAAGAGCATGGTATGTCTTTCCATCTGTTCATGTCATCCTTGATTTCTTTCATCAGTGTCTTATAGTTTTCAGAGTACAGGTCTTTTGTCACTTTATGTAGGTTTATTCCTAAGTATTTGATTCTTTTTGATGTGATGGGAAATGAGATTGCTCCCCTAATTTCTCTTTCTGATCTTTCATTGTTAGTATATAGAAATGCAGTTGATTTCTGTGTATTAATTTTGTATCCTGCGACTTTGCCAAATTCATGGATGAGCTCTAACAGTTTTCTGGTAGAGTCTTTAGGATTCTCTAGGTATAGTATCATGTCATCTGCAAATAGTGATTGTTTTACTTCTTCCTTTCCAATTTGGATTCCTTTTCTTTTTCTTCTCTGATTGCTGTGGCTAGGACTTCCAAAACTGTGTTGAATAGTAGTGGCGAGAGTGGACATCCCTGTCTTGTTCCTGATCTCAGCGGGAATTCTTTCAGCTTTTCACCATTGAGAATGATGTGAGCTCTGGGTTTGTCATAGATGGCCTTTATTATGTTGAGGTAGGATCCCCCCGTGTCCACTTTCTGAAGGGTTTTTATGAGAAATGGGTGTTGGATTTTGTCAAAGGCTTTTTCTGCATCTATGGAAAGGATCATAAGGTTTTTATTCTTCAGTTTGTTGACGTGGTGTATCACACTGATTGATTTGCAGATATTGAAGAATCCTTGCATCCCTGAGGTAAATCCCACTTGATCGTGATGTACAATCCTTTTAATGTATTGTTGGCTTTGGCTGGCTAGTATTTTGTTGAGAATTTTTGCATCTATGTTCATCAGTGAGATTGGCCTGTGATTTTCTTTTTTTGTGATATCTTTGTCTGGTTTTGGTATCAGGGTGACGGTTGCCTTATAGAATGAGTTTGGGAGTATCCCTTCCTCTGCAGTTTCTTGGAAGAGTTTCAGAAGGATAGGCATTAGTTCTTCTCTAAATGTTTGATAGAATTCACCTGTGAAACCATCTGGCCCTGGACTTTTGTTTGTTGGAAGTTTTTTAATCCCAGTTTCAATTTCAGAACTTGTGATTGGTCTATTCGTATTTTCCATTTCATCTTGGTTTAGTCTTGGGCGATTGTACTTTTCTAAGAATTTATCCATTTCTTCTAGGTTTTCCATTTTATTGCCATAGAGTTGCATATAGTAGTCTCTTATGATCCTTTGTATTTCTGTGATGTCTGTTGTTACTTACTTCTCCTTTTTCATTTCTAATTTTATTGATTTGTGTCCTCTCTCTTTTTTTCTTCATAAGCCTGGCTAAGGGTTTATCAATTTTGTTGATCTTTTCAAAGAACCAGCTTTTCATTTCATTGATCTTTTCTATGGTTTTCTTTGTTTCTATTTCATTGATTTCTGCTCTGATCTTTATGATTTTTTTCTTCTACTAACTTTAGGTCTTGTCAGTTCTTGCCTCTCTAGCTGCTTTAGATGTAAACTTAGGTTGTTTATTTGAGCTTGTTCTTGTTTCCTGAGATAGGCTTGTATTGCTATAAACTTTCCTCTTAGAACTGCTTTTGCTGTAGCCCAGAGGTTTTGGAGTATCATCTTTGCTGTCATTTGCTTCTAGGTATTTTTTAATTTCCTCTTTGATTTCTTCAGTGATCCATTGGTTATTTAGTAGCATGTTGTTTACTCTCCACGTATTTGTATTTTTGCCATTTTTTTCTTGTTGTTGATTTCCAGTTGTATAGCATTGTGGTCAGAAAAGATGCTTGATATGATTTCAATTTTCTTTAAGTTACTGAGACTTGATTTGTAGCCCAGGATGTGATCAATCTTAGAGAATGTTCCATGCGCACTTGAGAAGAATGTGTATTCTGTTGCTTTTGGATGGAATGTCCTATAAATATGTATTAAGTCCATCTGATCTGATGCTTCATTCAGGGCCTGTGTTTCCTTATTGATTTTCTATCTGGATGATCTATCCATTGCTGTAAGTGGGGTGTTAAAGTTCCCCACTATGATTGTGTTATTGTTGATTTCTCCTTTTAGGGTTGCTAGTAGTTGCCTTATATATTGTGGTGATCCTATGTTGAGTGCATAGATATTTAAAATTGTTATATCTTCTCCTTGGATTGATCCTTTGATCATTAAGTAGTGCCCTTCCTTGTCTCTTAAAGTGTTTTTCATTTTAAAGTCTATTTTGTCTGATAATGAGTATTGCTATTCTTTCTTTCTTTTGATTCCTTTTTGCAAGGAATATTTTCTTCCATCTTCTCACTTTCAATTTGTATGTGTCCCTAGAAGTGAAATGGGTCTCTTGAAGACAGCGTATATATGGGTCTTGTTTTTGTATCCATTCGGCTAGTCTATGTCTTTTGGTTGTGGCATTCAGTCCATTAACATTTAAGGTAATTATTGATATGTATGTTCTTATTGCCATTGTATTAACTGTTTTGGGTTTTTGATGCTCTTCTTTTCGTCCCTTATTCTCTTGTTGTCTCCTCTGACAAGATGACTATCTTTAATGTTGTATTTGAGTTGATTTTTCTTATTTGTTTGTGTATCAATTGTAGATTTTTGGTTTGCAGTTACCCTGAAGCTTTGATATAGGAGTCTATATATAAATGAGATTGTTTTAAGTTCTTGGTTTCTTAATTGCAAGTGCATCTCCAGTGTCCTACGTTTGTGCTCTCTTCTCACGTTTTCTAATTTTGGTAGCACAACTGTGCATGGATGATTTAGTATCTTTACTGTTGTATACAGTGTCTTTCCTGGTGAGCCTTGTCATTTGTGGTGTTTTTGTTTCTTGTTGTGGCCTTTTCTTTTCTTCCTAGAGAAGTTCTTTTAGTATTTGTTGTAAAGCTGGTTTAGTGTTGCAGAAATCTCTTAGCTTCTGCTTATCTGTAAAGGTTTTGATCTCTCCTTCAAATATGAATGAGAGCCTTGCTGGGTAAAGTAATCTTGGTTGGAAGTTTTTTTCTTTTCATCACGTAAAGTATATCATGCCATTCCCTTCTGGCCTGCAGAGTTTCAGCTGAAAAATCTGCTGATAATCTTATTGGGGTTCCCTTGTATGTTATTTGTTTCTTTTCCCTAGTTGCTTTCAATATTTTCTCTTTGTCTGTAATTTTTGGTCATTTTGATTAAAACGTGTTTCAGGGTGTTCCTCCTTGGGTTTATTTTGTATGGTACTTGTTCCACTTCCTGGATTTGACTGAGTGGTTCCTTTCCCATATTAGGGAAATTTTCGGCTATTATCTCTTTGAATATTTTTTCTGTCCCCTTCTCTCTCTCTTCTCCCTCTGGCACCCCTATAATATGGATGTTGGTGCATTTAACATTATCCCGGAGTTGTCTGAGACTCTCCTCATTTCCTTTCAATCTTTTATCTCTTTTCTCTTCCGCATTATGATTTCCACTAATCTGTCCTCCACCTCGCTGATTCGTTCTTTTGCCTCCTTTATTCTACTTTGGCTGCTTCTAATGAATTTTTTATTTCAGTTATTGTATTTTGCATCTCTTCTTGTTTAATTTTTACAGCTTGTATTTCTTTGCTCAGTGTTTCCTGTAAATGAACAATCTTTGCCTCCAGTCTATTTCCAGTGCCTTGCATCATCTTCAGCATCAACAGTCTATAAAGTCTCTTTCTGGGAGGCTGATAATCTCCTCATCACTGAGCTGTTTTTCTGGGCTTTTCTCTTTCTCCCTTATCTGAGTTATAGTTTTCTGTCTTTTCATTTTTATGGTTTTTTTTGTGTGATGACCTTTGTGTCGACAATAGAGTTGTAGCCTCTCTTAGTTCCGGCGTTTGCCTCCCCTGTGGCTAAAGTTGGTATGGGGGGCAGCTTGCTGTAGGCTTCCTAATGGGAGGGACTTGTGCCTGCCCTCTGGTAGTTGGGGTTGATTCCTGTCCCTTTGATGGGTGGGTCTTTGTCTTTGGGTGAGATTAGAGCCTGACTGTGTGCCTGAGGGGTCTTTAGACAGCCTGTTTCCTGATGGGTGGGGCTGTGATCCCACCTGCATTATTGTTTGTCTGGGGGCTTCTTGGCACTAATGGGAGGGACCATATTTTCCCCAAAATGGCCACCTCCAGAGTAATGCAGGCTGATGAATATTCCCGAGAGCTTCGCCTCCAATGCTCTTCTCCCACAACAAGCCACAGTCACCCCTGTTTTCCCAGGAGATCCTCCAAAAATTGCAGTCATGTTCCACCCAGATTCCTATGGGGACTTTGCTTTGCCCTGGGACCCAGTGCACATGAAAGTCTGTGTGCACCTTTCAAGAATGGGGTCTCCTTTTTGCCCCAGTCCTGTGGAGCTCCTTCCTACAAGCCCTGCTGACTTTCAATGCCAGATTCTCCAGGGGCTCTTTCTCCCTGTTCCAGATCCCTAGGCATGGGGATTTGACTTGGGGCTCAGAGCTCTCAGTCCTGTAGCTGAATCTCTGTGATAGTTACTTTCCAGTCTGTGGGGCTTCCCACCCAAGAGGTATGGGGTTGCTTCTATTGCATAATCGCCCCTCCTACCTCTTGATGTGGTCTCCACTTTGTCTTCTGGAATAGAATATCTTTTTGAAAGTTTACAGTCCATTTAGTTGAAGGTTGCTCGGCATTTGGTTGTAGTTTTTTTTTTGTTTTTGGGAGAGAAGTTGAGCTCCAGTCCTTCTATTCCACCATCTTAATCCAGTGTCCAACTTAACATTATTTTATTACTGGTCTCCCATTCTTCTATTCTTGAAAGTTAATTTGTTAACACATTATAATACATATGACACAAAAACCCTAATGTAATCATATGTGAACACATTTGGTTTGAGAATGATACTAACATATATGCACTTATGCACTGAGGAATAAATTACAGCACCATCTATACCCACCAATAAGTTTGTGCCATGCTTTTCCTTGTAAGCAAACGTCACCTATTTTAGATAAATTTTATGATTCTCATCAAAATAATTTTCTCACTCACTTAAGCACACTTTAATTTTATTATGTAAATGAGCTTGGGGTATGGCTTGTAGAGTTAAAATCAGCTCTGAAACTCTTTACCGCTGACTTTGGTATAAAAAAATCTTCATTGGCAGTAATCTAGACATGTCTCCTTTAAATGGTGGCTGTGGTCTCATCTGCAGTCAAAGGTATGGTGTATAGGGTTCGTGTTTTCATAGTACAAAGGAGTTTCATTTGACAGTTTTATACCAAACTGTCTTTTCTATTCAGCCATTGAAGTAATGGGAGCAGTTCAGGGTGGAAATTGCTTCATTGCCTCAAAAAACTCTCAGGAGTAAGTCCAGGTGTGTGATGTTGTCAATGTGGAGAGGAGATTCAGGGAAGAAAAGGCAGAGCTATATGTTTTGTTTAAAGATCTCAATTAATCCCATTTCCTCTTCCATTTTATAGTAGGATGAGGGGATTAGAAGGATTATATATCACTTCAGTCTTCAATATAATCATTCAAGTTAAATACCTGGCTAAGTGATGACTCAGATTTCTTCCAAATCTCATGCCTTTCCTCCTTTTTTTCACTTGAATTGCACCTCCATGGTAGCATCCCACAGGGCACACTCCTTTAGTTGGTCCAAACTGAATTCCTGCCTATGTGCATTCCCAGTTTAACCAGCCAGTCTAACTTACCACATGCTGGGGGAAAGGCATCGACTCCAGGTTTTGTTCTGCAACTTGACAGTGGTGAGACTCAGGGAAAGCAGAGTCTGTGACTTGGGGTCTAATTCTATTGCTTACTGATTAGTCAACTCCAGCCAGTCTGTTAACTTCTTGGAGCACTACGTTACCTCAGCTGGTATGTTTTCTGTGAGAAATGTAGGAATTTAGGGAGAAAATGAGGATTGGGAATGGGGGGGGAAGAAGGACAGTGGTGAGTTATCTGAGGTGGAGTTGCCCAGGAGACTTTTAGGAGTAAAGCTAAATTTTAAGTTGCTTTTCCTGCAATGCTGTCACGGAATCCCTTTCTGTTACTAACACCTTGTAAAATATATACACATACAGTTTTTATTGCTGATACGTTGGAACAGGGATGAGTTCAAAGGAGTTTGACTTCTGAGCTAAGAGCCTGCAGAGAGAAGACAATACTCATAGGTGAGGTATATATGGTAGATGGGAACTCATCATAAATAAAAAAATAGAATAAGTAGTTATCAGGGGAAATGGAGCTCTCCTGAGCATTCCTGGAGATACTGGACACATTTTGGATTGCCAATTTGTTCATCATGTGAAAGGGTATTTTCAAAGACATCATTGTTTTCTTCAGTGATTTCATCGTTATTTTCTTCCAATGATTTCAATCATAGAACAAAATAAATTCCTTTATACTGAGCACATGTAGCCTTATGTAAATTTTACTATATCATTCTTATCTTTGCCTCATTTTCCCGTGGACTGTTGAACATTTCATTCCTAGACAAGCATGTGAGAATATTGAATCTAAATTCCAACTCCTTTGAAAGCTAAGGAGACTGATGTTTACAGAAAGTAGCTTGCCCAGTTTACCTGATTGGGAGTAACTTTATGTCTCTGTGTCTCATAAAATATTTCTAGGAGAAAGAAGTATTACTAATCAGGATCCCAGACTGAATGTCATAATTGTTTTCCCAAAGGGAAGACAAAGATTTCACAGTACAGGAATGATGTGGTCATATTGATGTGGAAACTTTCTTAGATTTTTTTGGTCCTATAGCCTCATTTTGCAGATGTTCTCATTTAAGTTTGGAAGCATTAAGTGATTTATTCAAGCTCACACAGCTGTTTTGTAGTAAAAGTGAGATTGAACCCAGGTTTCATGGTTCCTGGTTCATCTAGACATTCACCCGTTTTGACACCTCCTGGGTGCCTTTACTGAAAGAGGTGCTGAGAAATAATAAACCACACAGTTCTGTAGCTGTTTTCACAATTGTTGGGTTTAGAAAGCGATAAAGAGATGCATCAAACCTTAACTTTGAAATGGAACTTAGAGTTTAGTTACTCTAATTTGTGATTGAGATAATGAGGCCCTAATCTAATGAGGTAACTTGGGATGAACAGACAGATTTGAGTAATTCTGGTGTTAAGAGTCAACACAACTTGATGGCTAATTAACTGTGGAGGCTGAAAGAAAAGTCAAAGATATACAGGGAATTAAGAACTTGGGATTGGAATAGTGTAGTCATTAAAAACATGGACTGTGGAGTTCTCTGTCATTACTATTTGAGGGACCTTAGATCAGGTGACCTCAGTTCACTCATCTGCGAAATCAAGGTCATTTCAATTTTAAGGGTTTTGTGAGGATCAGGGGGTATTATATTTGTTGCATTATATTGCCTGGCACATAGTAAGTATTATCAAGAGCATTAGTGGTATTGATTTATGAGAAGAAGTGAGGTATGTTGGTTTAGGGGAATTCTTTCTCCATTAACCTATGGATTCAATATTTTGATTTATGAAGCCTTGAGCACCTGGCTGCCTCAGTTAGCCATGCTTTTTATTGTGTCTTCCATTATATATTTCAGAGTTTTTTAACTATTAAAAACAAATTAAGGGATTGAGAGTAGATTTGGGATTCCAAGTTCTGGAACAAGAATTCAGTGAAGCATGAGTCAGAAGACCATCCAGGGCAGTCCAGGGGAAGAGTGATCACTGTCCATGCTACACTGTTGACAATGACCCCTTAGTGGACAATGCAAAGAGCGTGTCTTGACTCAGATACCTAAAGCAGACCGTGCAAAGGAGAATTCTTTTGAGGTAATCGTAGTTGGTAGTCTGGTTTATAAAACATTTCTGAGTTTAGGGGGAGACATTGTAACCAAAAGCATCACATAAAACAAACTTCTATTTCCTTTTATTGCACTTGGTGAAGGTTATTAAGAATGTAATTCTTTCTGCTTGCTATGTGATTAGCAGCCGAACCTTTTGGGGGTAAATTTTCATTGCTACGCTCTTGTTATCGCAAATGGGATTTGCATGCCTAATTCTCTTCCCTCCATATTGAATCCATACCCCTTTAGGTCTAACGGCATGCTAAAAATGATTCCAAATCTCCAATGTTGATTGTGGGCCATATGTTAGCACTAATTATATAAATGAGACTCGGTGGCAATGTGACATGCTAAACATTCTGAGCTGAAGGAATTACCTAAATGAATTCTAGCTTGAGTTAGTGGTAGCAGAGGCAAGGAAATGCGGGTGCAGGTTTTGAGCAGATGTTAACAGGTCTGCATGGCTCTTCATTGCCTTTATTTGTCTAACTATAAGGACTGCTGATGGAACATTGTGTCAGAATATTTTAAGGTGCCATTTTCCTGAAAATTGCATTTTGCACCTACAGATGGATCCATTTTCTGAATAAGCAGAGTGGAATGACAGAATAGCAAAGATTAAAATCTGCAGTCTTGCTGTGAGTTTGAAATCAGCATTTATTGGGGCCCGTTGCTATGATCACTGAAGCTAGAGACTTTCTAGAAGGACATTTCCTTTCAATATCCAATGTTCTTGAATTTTAATTTTCAAAATAAAAATGAGTGAGGAAAAGAAGAATGGTTCTGACTCAAAGCAAAAATGAATAACCGTGGGAGTTCCCTGGTGGCCTAGCAGTTAAGGACTTGGCATTGTCACTGCTCTTACGTGAGTTCAGTCCCTGGCCTGGGAACTTCTACATGCTGCAAGCATGGCCAAAAATAAAATAAATAGATGTTTTAAAAACAAGACAAAACAAAAAACTGGAAAAATTGAGTAACAATGTTGTAACTAACTTTTTCTCCACGTGTATAACGACTAAGGAAGCTAGTGCAATGGTGTGTGTTGATCACAGAGGTCTAAGGAGCTTTGGAACCCTAAATCATGTTGGGATGGGACTTCAGCTCACCCACTGGCCCTGGAAATCATGAAGTCACAAACGTGTCAAATGAGAAATTTATCTGTTTCAGTGCCTGTGGTAAACCTCACTTACATCCTTCTTCCTTTCCCTCACAGGCTTCATGACTGGGTGGTATTGTTTAAAACTGGCCAAAAAGCAGGTGATTGGCACCCGATCCCCAGTCAGTAAACATAATTTGAGCATTTCATTAGCATGGGCACTTATGATCCACTGTCCTGTCTTCTCATGTGTTTTCCGTAGATCCTCTTAACGGATGTAAACTCGGACTTTTCATTCTGGGACTCCAGAATAAAGTCCAGTGCGGCACACAACCAATATTTGCTGAACGAATGATACTGAAGTCGTAGAAATAGCTAACTCTGTTGAGGGCTTCCTATATTAAATATTTGAACCAGTATCCTCTCATTTAATCCATACTGCAGTGTTCCAGATGGGTACTGCTCGTGGCTTTGCAAGTGGAACAAGTGAGCCTTAAAGATTAAGCAGCTTGCCTGAGAAACACAACGATAAAAGAGATAGAGAAGGAATTTGAATCTAGAAATGTCCAAACATGTGTCTGTTTCTCAGTCTTATAGGGTATGGATTCTACCTTTTAGAAACCTCTGTGCTGAGTTCATTATCCTCAAATCTGCATTTCTGGGCATGTTTTTGAGGGTTGTTGAGCTTCCTTGAGTGAGATGTTTTGTGTTCTGTTTGTTTTTATTGCAGTGGTAATCCAAGTACGATGGATCTGAGTGTATTTTTGATCATCTGGATGACCATATTGTGATGGTGTTTACTGTCAAAGCACCAACTAGTATTGCTTTAATTGTAGAACATTATTCAGGGAGAAACAGAGGCAGACTAAACATGGAGATAACAGCGTATTTGTGCCAACGAAGTTTCCATAACATTAAGGGTTATAGAGTGGCTTGCACATTACTGTGGGGAACAGGGATGGGGTTTCAAAAAACTATTATTGATTATATATGCTAAAGATATGTGATTATTAATTTCTTTTATAATCTTATTATTTGTTTTTCTTTATAACCTTATTTTGGTTTTATGGCTCTAGAGCACCTCAGGCATAAGGAGTTTACAATTTCATGTCTGTCCATGTTTATATAATAAACTGAATCTGTCAAGATTGGGGAGGGAGCCATAAACTTTTTTGGTTGTGTTTGGTTTTTTTCCCAGTGGCATTACTTCTCTCTGAAGTCGTGAGACCTCCATGGGCCTTAGGGATGGTGAGCAGTGGGGCCAGTTCATGGTGGTTAATATTATGCTTTCAAATGGACACTAATTCATTACACCCATGAAAGTTTATTTGCCACTGTTCTCCTTGTAGTCTCAGACTGTAGTGTCTTGAGCCATCGTGAGAACCTCAAAATGTTTATTTAAACATATTTGTGATTCAGTGGTTGTGTAGGTAGTGGACAGTGTTTTTATGAGTTCAGTGTTATTTTTACTGAAACGCAGCCATTTCAGAGTGGTAATTACATAATCAAATCTTTTGCCTAGAAGCTAGGAGGGGTGGGAAGTTGGGTACAGGCAGCACATAGTCAAGAGCCCTATGCATTCTTTGTTGCATAGGGCAGAAGGTTGTTGCACATGAGGTTACTGAGCTAACTACAATTCAATATATTTCTGCTGTAATATAGCATATACAATCTTAGAAAAGCCTGAAGTTCTGAAAAATGACACATCAATAACAACAAGGCTCATGGAAAAGTAGTGGTAGAACAAACAACTGAGAAGATTTGCAACTTTGAAATCTCAGCATGGATACACCTAATTAAAAATTACAGGTGCCATTGAAAAGACGTGCTTAATTCCTCATAAAGGAGTGTTTTATCATATGACAAAAGTTAGCGTAACTTGATGGCAGGGCTCAGGCTGCTTGAGTTAAGGAGCTCAGATTAGATGGGGAGAATCATAGTATTAGTCTTTCTGAGGTAAGGCATGAGGCCAAATTGAGCCAAGAGTAAGAACATGGTTGAATTGTATATAACACGGCTTTCTTCTACAGCTTTATATGCCCGAGTATCTTGGCTCAATTGCTATTACTCCCTGAAAATTATTGATGTGCTGTGGGAGGTCATGCAAAGCTATAGAACTTCTTTCTTACAATGACATTGTTCCTCTGTTTACCGATCCCACAGTGCTAATTTGTGATATAGATGCACATGTGGCAAAAAATAAAAAGACCGAGTATAATGGTATATTGGAAGGATAATTCATTTGATTGAATCGTGGACATTTTATGTTTGAAGAGGAGCGTTGCTTCATATTGATAAATAGAACACCTATAAATCATGAAGTCAGTCTAAGGGAGCCTAAGGCTGTAAACTGGCATCTCCTCTGCTCCATAGAAACGTGTACATTTTCTTTATGGTATCTTTAGGGCTACAAGGAAGGCTCTCATATACAGATAACCTTTGGTCCATTTAGTGTGGTGGGGTTAGGGTAACATGGTTGGTTTCATTACCCCAATAAAGCATGTCCTTAACTGTAGCAGTAAGGTTATATATAATTTTTTTCAAAAGGTGGCTCTGTAAGTAGCATACATGTAAATTTCTTTCCTCCATGTAAAATGACGAGTACGTGATTGCAGATTTTTTTACCATAGTCCAGATCAAACCCCGTGCCTCTTTTAGATCATAGCTCAAAGTACATCTCTCAGTCCAGCTGGCCTGGGAAGTTTTGCTCAGACTATTATAGATGGTTGAAAAAGTCTCTGAGAAGGAAACGCTGGCACCCTGGGACTTAAAATCTTGATGTGCCCAGAGGAGTAGCACAAGGTATAGAAGCAAACATGTCTGTCTACAGTGATGGAAAGTCTGGACCAGAAGAGTCAGAGGGATATGGAGACAGAAATGTAGCTGATACCAGAGTTCTGGGTTCCACCTCTAGCTCCTCCATTTAGCAGGGCAGCACTGAGTTCTTCACCTGCAAGATGTGCAAAGTCAGTCAGCTGGAGTGTGGATGAGAAGAAGCTAAAAGGAGGTTTCTTTATCCCCATCCTTTCCACTGTGCCTCTTTACCTTAGGCTAGGAAAACTCTAGGACTTCTTTTCTATTTGCTTCATCAAGGCTAAAAGAAATTTAAGGGGAAAAATTTCTCTCATGCTGTGACCCAGTGTTATAATGTTCAATCCATATAATCTCTATCTATAATCATCTCCTTTACCTGTTCCCAGTTGGAAGACACTCTTAGCTGCCCTCAGTTTGTAGAGCAAGGTCATGGAATTTGTCGTGGTCCTGTTAAGGTTTGAGCTCTTACCAGCCCCGGTTACCATGTCATCAACTGCCTACCAACTTGGGAAGCCTTCCGGCACTTCCCCCACCTTGTCTCAGATCCATCCATAGTTCTCCAGTGTCAAAGCAACAGAGTAACTCCCATTGTAGCTGCTGTTGACCTCAGGGGCTCCCTCTCTGAGAGGGGATAGGCATCATTCCCTCAAAGCCATGGCACAGAGGGTACCTCAGAAGGGAGGTGTCATGGAGCACACCCGAAGAACTAGGACAGTGGAAAAATCTAATTCTTTCTCCCCCAGATCAGACTGTTCAAATCGAAGGACCTCTGACTGATGTACTCAGGAGATGGCGTGCCATAAAATTAAAGATCAAATTCGATGAAAGGCAAATCCACATGTTGTTATGCTTATGAAAGGACACATGTTTCAGTAAAAAGTTAAAAGCAAAATACTGCCATTAGATTTTAAAATGGGAATATGTGCTTCTCAAATCTTTCCATTTGATCTGAAATTTATTTCGATCTTTGTAAGCATTGCTGGGTATAGCCGCTGTATAGGATGTTACACTAGAGTCTCTGGGATGCAATAAAGGAACCTTCGGTTCCAAAATCTGGCTTATAAATTGGATGCATCCAGAATGGATTGGACACAAGATGAATTTGATTTGTACCTTTAATTTTTCCACCAAGATCCCGCACCTGGCTAGGAAATACTAAGATAGATGGGCACAGCTGTAGATGCAAGATTCACCAGCCAGCCTTGTCCTAGTCCTTTTGGGGAAGCACCCAAGATCAGAAGGCCAAGGGAGGGGCGGATTACAGCAGTGGCAACAGTGTGTGACAAAAGTATTGTACCATTGAAATGCTAATGTGGGTGAGCAGTCACTTTATAAGATTCACAGTGTTAAAAGGCAGCCTCACCACTTGAATCACATAGACTGATTTTTATGGGAGACCTCTTATTTTATTCTTTGCGTATTTCATTTTCATCCTGTGTTTTCTTTGGAATTAATAGAGCCTCTTGAAAACGGCTGTCTATAAATTTCCTCTCCTACATATGTCTCGAAACAGTTTCATTTCTTCATTTAAAACATTACAGCCATTTCAAAGTGCCCTATTTTGTATTTAATTTTGCCATCTCCTATAAAATACATGTTCTTCACGTAATTATGTAAAAATGGGTTTGCGAATGCCCTAGAGATCCATACGATGGGTACATTATAGGATTCTAAGTAATAATAATCTCCTGTTTACATGAAACCTGATTTTCATGCTGATTTTTACACTTTAATATATCCAGAACATGGCTTTGCTCAAATATGCCAGTTTATTCTGGTCCATGAAATACATTTGAAATATCACAGATTAATTGACTTGGAAAACTGCACAACTGCATCTGATGTCTTAGAGATGGACATAACAGAGCCAGAGATGGGAACCGTTGTTGTCCCATTGGTTCTGAGCAGAGCTAAACAAAGCCGGGCAGGGTTACTGGAAAACCTAAAGTAGAGGCAGGAGAGGAGGAAGCTGAAAAAGGAAGATCCAAATTGGAAAAAGTAGGCAATTAGGCAAAGGGGGGCAAAAAAGAAAGAAAAGGGATTGTATTATATAAACAAATGCTTGAGCCCACCAGGCTCGACTGATAGGAAGCACAGTGGTTTTCACATGTGGTCCCTGGACCAGCATCATCAGCATCTCTTGGAAACTTGTTAGAAATGTAAATACTCGTGTCCTACGATATCTCCATTCTGAGTCAGTCCGTGGGGATGGGGCCCAGGAAGCTGAATAAGCCTTCCAGGTGATTCTGATGTCCACTTAAGTTTGAGAACTTCCAGTCTCCCGGAAAGTTCCAACAGCTTCAGTACAGTATTTGAGAGGCTATGCACCTGTGTGAAGGGATTCCAAGCCCAGTTGCAGAAGATGAGGATGAAGAGCAGAGCCCAGCTCATAGAAATAGATGGGGTAATGCTTCTCTCCACAGCAAATGTTTTGAAAGCAGCACCTTTTCAGTGGCATCTAAGGTGAGAGAGTCATGACAGAGTTAAGACAGTTGGAGGAACCCTGGAAAAGGCACAGGGAGAAATTTGTACAAGGGTGGGGCTGAATGCTTACTCTACCCCTTGGTGATGGCGGGTCCTATCTCCTGATATGTCTCTGCCCAGGCTCAAGGTCACGGTGTAGGCCAGACCTTTAGGAGGGGCAGCAGAAAGGAGGATCCAGACAGAAGACACAGCCCATGCAGAGCGGAAAAACATTGTGCCCTGGGGGACTGGGTGGGAGTCAGGGCATCTAGAGCACAAATAGGTGATGAGGTGGTGGTGGTGGGGGGAAGGCCAGAGACCAGACCATATGTGCCAGGCTTAAGAGTCACTGGGTACCCAAGATAGAAAACACAGTTATTTGCTGGTGAGAAAGAAATGAAATAAAACACTTGCGGAAGTTGCTGTGACATTAGCGCTCCTCAGGGCAAAGTTTGGGGCCCCACGGTAAATGGGATCACTGGTTTCTTACAGTCCCCTACCAGTGGCCCGTCTCTGGTGCACTTTCTCTGAAACACTTGACTTTGACGTGGCCCAGAGGACTTGCCTGTGAGTATCTGAGAGAATGAAAATTACCCAGCCATTAGGAAACAAATGCCAGTGTCACCTCAAAGAAGCTGAAGATACAAGAGGAGAGATCCCATTACTTAGAGTGTCCCCTCCTCTTCTGCACATTCACAAAAATTATTCAGGACCATTTCTCAATTAACCTTAGAGAAGAAGTCAAGAGGGAGTTGACTCATGTCTGGTTTCCTGTAGAAAACAAATGGTGCAAAATTTGGAATATGGGAAGCATGGTAACATTCTTTCACTGTAGGCAATGTGTTGCAATTAACCCTGTATTTAGGGCTTATTATCAAAATATTTTTCCATCTGTTTAGCTAGACAGAAACAGCTAATTCAGGCTTGTCCATAACCTCCCTTTTCAGAAGTATCATTTTCTTTTCTTGGTAGTTTAAACAATGATTAGGGAAATGTAAGTACTGTTTTCATTACATATTAATTCAGTGAATTTCCCCAAACTTTAGAGAATTAAATGCACACATATTTCCTGAGATTTTAAACTTGTCATTGAACCTCTTCTAGAATGCTTTTCTAGGCTTTCCTTTTCCAAAATACATTGCCTCCTCCACCACCACCCAGTCCTAACCACATACTACCGCTGTGTCTTTGAGTACAAATGACCTCCGTTCTAAGTCCCTTAAGGGCAAGATTGTGTGGGCTTGGCTTACCCTGGGTCTCTAGCCCAGGGCTTGGCATAGTAGGTGCTCAATAAACATTAATTAAACCAATGAATTGCTATCTAAGATGGCTCTGTCTACCTGCTTTTTAAGCTCTTCTCTCTCCCATTATCTCTTCTTGCCCTCTTTCTTCCCCCTCTCCCTGATGGATTCATTACAGAGACATTAAACCCAGTCCTCAATTTCTCTAAATTGTTTATGCAACACATTAAATTACGTTAAAGGTAACAAAGGCCCATAGTAAACCTAATTATTCTTATTATTATTTTTTGCATTAGAAGCTGTATAATTTAGGGACATAACAGCCCACAGTGCACATTAATTATGAAAAACACATAATATGGAAACTGAATTGTGGCCCTCCAAAATTTTTTGATTGTTTAGTATCAAATGGACCCTATTTAGGTGTAGCCCCTTCCAGGGAGAGGCTAATAGAAAGGGTAAACGGAGGTTTGAGAGCATAGATAAAAGAGTTCAGGGGCAGGGTTTCATGAAATTTGAATGTGAAGTGGCATTATGCATCTCTTTCATTTAAATAACCTAAAATGAGTAATTCACTCCCCAGAACATTTGATAAAAATCCTTGGAAGTTTGCCAGCAGGCACGGTGGGAGAAAGAAATGCATATTCAAAAGGAGAAGAGAAAGAAGAGAGAAAATGAGGAAGCCAAACCTGAAAAAGCCATCTATACCTGATTTATTTTCTAAAATAAATTGAAACATCTCAGTAACAATGGCTTCAAAGGGCCAGGGCCTCACCTTTACAATGCTAAGCAATGCATTCTTCAGGAAACAGTACTTTTGAAATGCCAGTGCATTTAAGAAAAGGACCCGGAATACTTCCTTTGCCTTGTGTTCACCTCAGGCGACAGATCCCTGCACTGGAAGCTTGGTTCTGGGGTGTCAAAACACCTCAGTGCAGTGGTGATCGTTGCCATAGAGATAACTGGGTGATGGATGGCTAGATGATAGATAGTAGATAAATGATCTCATATGTCAGAAGAGGCCTTTGTGCCTTGGAAATTACAGATTTTTTTTTCAAAAACAATTCTTCTGTCAAAATCAAAAATAGAACTCTCTTTGCTTTACTCCCACTCTATATGCATTCCACTACTCTTCCAAAGCTTTTTTCTTATTATCACATTTGTGATGTGTTCCGCCCATTCAATTCTTGCTTGACTTCTAGTCAAGGAGATTAACTTTCTTCAGAGGTTAAATGCACTCCCAGTGCTAGCTAGGGGGCAAGGACATAGACAGCTGACCACTCAGTTTTCTTTATTTTACAAAAAATTAGGGCTTCATGTGTTCTCATTTTGGCCTTCTTTTGTACTCACCCCAGTTTTTTTCCCTTTTTCTTCTTCCTTACTTTCTTCTTATTTGTTCCTCCTTTTCTTTCTTTACCTTAACCCCCATCTCTTGTTTCCTTTGCTGTGTTCCCCCAACTTTCCTGCCCCACAGGTTTCTGGCCCTGCTCTTTTTTTAGGTACCTCTGTGTTTTTTTGTTTTTGTTTTTCTAATTCCAGATATTCTTACACATTCAGTGCACTTGAGTCTTAAAATGACAGTGGGCAATGCCAGCAGACAGATCAACATACATTATAAAATGAGAATGAGGTGGGACCTTGAACACTTCCCTTAAAATGTGGCATGTGCCCACTGGTCTGGATCCCAGAAAGGACTTTGTAGAATAAATAGGTACGAATGCGGGCTCAGACCTGTTATTACCTCTGCTCGGTAACCTCTGACAGCCTGAAAAATCAGACCCCATTTTATGGGCCATTAAACAGCAACTGAGTCTTAAATTGTGCTAGAAACCACAGGAAATCATGAAGAAATCAGGCGTCAAGATGTGCTCCTTGGGGCAGCTTTAGAAAATCGTAGAACAAATTCATTTCCTTCATTTTACAGATTAAAAAAAGGGGTGGAGAGATTGTGGTTTGTTCCAAGTTTTATCACTATGACGACTCCAAGAATCTAGAACGTAGGAATGCTGTCATGTTATCAAGTGACTCTTCTGGCTCACACAATTTACAGAAAAGCTGGGTGACTGCTAGTGGAGCAGAATTTGGGGTTTTTTCCAAATCAGGGGAAAGCAGAGAAAGGAAATAAATATTTTTAAGATAAATAAGACTCATGTTTCTTCTGAAGAAGAAGAGGGAAGGGGGGACAATGATGGTAATAATTAGGAAAATCTCTGGATTTCGACTTTCTCATTTGTCAAGTGGAGACAAGAATATTTTCGTCGTGAGTCTGTTGTCATGATTTAATGAGAAAAATGTCGAGGGCTTGATATACAGAAGGCACTGTAATAGTCACTTTTGGCATTTTGGATTTGTGACTGAACTTTTTTTTTTTTTAAACCACCCTAGCATGAAGCATAGTTAGCAGGCATGTCTTAATGGTCTGGAGTTCCTGAGGCTGGGTTTAAACAAGTTGAAGTTTATTGAAATACACACTAATTCCCTTTGACTCTGAAACCAGAACCTGAAAACCTGGCCCTAAGCTGTTTGCTTCTTTTTGATGTAATCTCAGCCACAATTGATTGGTTGCAGCCATGCCCAGGGAAGGTACCATACAGACAGGACAAGTGTTTGTCAACAATGATTACAGGTGCCACATGCATGAAAATATCCGTAACTTGGTCTCAATTCTGATGAAGGCTGATATAACAGATCTTCTTGAAGTGTTATACTGACTGGTCATGGCCATGGGTCTGCTTTACTTGGAAACAGGCTATCAGCTGGAAATTGATTGGAAGGTGTCCTTGGGATCTCTACCTGTGAGAGAATGAGAAAATCGGGATCAGGTAGGAAAAGGAATTTAATACAGTTGTAACAGCTGATAGGATTCTCAGCCAAACCCTTGATGGGCCATAGCCCTGGGGTGGTTCTCTTGAATTGTCCAGAATTGAGGCAGAAGCACTGGATCCTCATTCTCCAGCATGGAGAGAGGTTGTCAGAGAGGCCTCAGATGAGCCGACAGCAGCCAGCATTTCAAGCAGCCAGGGGTATGGGGATCCCTCCTGAAGTGGGGTCTAGACAGGCCATTAAAGAACCCAGCAGAGAAGCCATGCCATCTCCTACATAGAGTACAGCCGCAATGGCAATGTTGCCTTGTGTTCTAGGGAACCTTGAGTTATAGGAAGGGGACTCAAGGCCCTGGGAACCCAAGGAAATACCTCATTTGTCCTTTCTTAAGATCAGACCTCCTTCCAATTAAAAAAAATAATAATAATAAGCTAACCTCATTGTTTCGTAAATATTGTTCAGGAATCTCTGGTTGAAAATATGCCCATCAAAGTTGTCAGTCTTTGGAACCAGAGAGAACATCTCAAATGTCCTCCCAGTTTGCTTCAGCAAAAACAAAGGTCCAAGAAGAAAGAGGCTGGTTCTGAGGAAAGCTATGATTATGCGCAGAATAGGAAAAATCAAAACTGTTATCTAGATATTAGGAAGCTAGAAGCTAACCTCCTACCTGATTTGGAGGTTTCAAGCAAAGCTCTTTGCTAGTTAGAATTTTCTGGATAATTTATTCGAATTTGGCCCCATTTTGTACATAGAAGCCTAAGACCATTGCTTTAGTTTTCTAGATCTAAACGAAGCCATATTCTTCTCACATATTCATCAAGAGCACATATCCTCCCTGAGTTCTTTGTGTGAAGTCTCCATATCTTTGTGTGAACACTTTCCACGTCGGTTGTATGGTCTTAGCCCAACTCATTCACCCATCGTGTGGGGAAAGTGAAATCAAGGTAAAGCCTTTGGTATGGCTGATCGAAAGCATGTATAAACAGATGCACTGACTTCCAAAGACAGTTCAGATAATTCAACCTTAACCCTGTTCTTTTGACCAAATGTTCTTACCAGAAATATTATTAATAATCCACATTTTTTCCCGTGGATAACTGGTTTGTCCAAAGCCACTCTTTTAGGAAAGGAAACTGAATAAGGATGAAACAGAGGTAAGCTCCTCCTTCCTCGCTTCCTGTCTGCTCTCTTCTCCTGCTGATGCCTGTGCCTGTCAATAAACACTCACTGAAACCATTAATAAACCCCATCTCTCTGAAAATAGCACCGTCTTTCCCTCAGTGGCCTAAGATAGAAATGTAGAAATCATGGAGCTCCTGTGGTGGAGCAGCGGAAACGAATCCGACTAGGAACCATGAGATTACGGGTTTGATCCCTGGCCTCGCTCAGCGGGTTAAGGATCCGGTGTTGCCATGAGCTGTGGTGTAGGTTGCAGACGCGGCTCGGGTCCTGCGTTGCTGTTGTTGTGCTGTAGGCTGGCAGCTGTAGCTCCTATTAGACCCCTAATCTGGGAACCTCCACATGCTGTGAGTGCAGCCTAAAAATGACAAAAGACAAAAACAAAAAAAAAGTAGGAATCATATTAAACTTCATCTTCTCCTATACCTTATATGTTGAATCACCAGATACTGCTGCTTCTATCTTCTAAATGCCTCATCTGGGTCTTCTTCATAACTTCTGCTTCCACTGCTTTCCTCTGGATCTGGTTATCTCTTAGCTGGTTCCAGTTATAGGGAAATCCCTAAACCTGGCTTGACCCCCTCCAACCATCTTCCGTACCACCAGCATAAGGATGATCTCAGACAAATGCTTCATTCTTCCCCTTGAAACACCCCAGGATAAATTTTAGATCCCTGTGAATGTCAGAGAAGGCTCTTTATGATCTGACCCTTAACTGCTTCATTAGATTTTCCCTCATGGACTCCCGTTCCTCTCACCCCAAACTGTTTATCATAGCCCACAACACTTTCCAGGGCCAGGTGTGCCCTGCATAGCCTAGAGCTGTCTGTTGCCCAGGGTTTAGCCTCAGCATCACCTCCTCCGTGAAGTGCTCCTCTGAGGTTCCCCAGCCCACATCCTTTCCCTGCCAGACTGCCGACCCCCTCTGTGCTTTCATACATCAGTCAAGACATTTAAACTTTTTCAGAACTAGGATAGTCTGTAAACATGTCTTTAACTCCAGTTAGAAGGGAAATAACTGAAAGGACAGAATTATCCTTTTCCGGCTCTGGCACTTAATACGTGTCCAGAAATTGTTGGAAGTTTAGCCTTTTAGTGGATGAGAATGTTATATGTCATACTTTTAGCTCTTAACAATAAAGTTGGCTCTTAATTATAAGGCAATATTAATTCTTGAGTCAAATGAAACATAACATAAAAATTATCTTTTTTGATCAGATTAAGTGCTTGGAGTTTTCAGACCTATGGATGCAAGTCATTTATTTCCTTCTGTGCCCTGCAGAAAGAATAAACTATCAAAATAATTCCATATTTGGTTCATCCTAGAAGGTAATATGATATAAAAATTTACTCTGGATAATCTGTTAGGTCTTTTTCCCCCTACCCTGATGTCTTTACAGTCCCCACTTCAATTTATATCTGACTTTATTAAAAGGAAAGCCACTCAAGGTATCTCAGATAAAGGGTATTTAATCACAGGAGTGCTGGGGGTGGGGTGAGGTGGGGAGACAGGGACCCCAGAATAAAAGCCACTGTACATTGCAGATTCAGGGAGTATAAGGCAGAAGGCAATGCTTGGTCCAGGGCAGTTCCAGGAATCTGTCACATTGTGCCACTAGCATGACTCAGGGCAGTGGCCCACAGTGATTGGCAGTCTTAGGTCACGGGCCCACCTGAAGTCCAGTCAGTGATATCTGGGCGGCGGGGGGGGGGGGGGGGGGGGGGCGGTTTCCAATCACAGGGAGACAAGCTTTGCTACTTAGGCCACCCACAACACGGGCAGAGGAGATGCCCTTAGAAAAGAATGAGCAGGTGAGAAAGAAGGGATTCATGTCTGCGGCATAACCATAGGAGTTCTTATTCCATCATATAAGTTCACACCATAGGGATAAAATAGATGTAGATAAACCTAAGAATAGTACAGTGTAACCGGAAGATCAGCAAAAGATGAGTTTGGACAATTTGTGACCTTTGTCTTAATATAATTGTATTAAGTTTATATAATTTGGTTGGTGCTTATTGCCAACTAAAAACTGGCACTTGCCACCTGCCTTCATTAAATCACAAGCTGCAACTGCTGATCCTCAACACCTTCTGAAAGAGTTCATGGTTGAGTTGGTGGGGATCAGTAGTGAGACACTCAGTGCTCTGGGAAAACTGGCAGAACAGGTCAACAGATAGATACTTTCAGAAGAAGATTTTATGAGCCCAAATCTTACATCCCCTCATATCTAGAAAAGCACTAAGATCCTTCATGGTGACATCTGTTCCTCGTGACCAGCAATAACCTTCACGAGACGAGCAGTGACCTTCTGCCAAATGTGTGCTTGATTGCATGGACCACCATCCCCCCTCGCCAAAATCATACACACTCAGACCTTGGCCCCTGCCTCTTTAGAGTGGTTTCTCAGAGCTCTCTGAAATGCTCCCTCCTGGGCTATAGTTCTCATTTGGCCCCGAATAAAATTAACTCACAACTCTCATGTTATGTATTCTTTTTTTCAGTTGACATTGTGTTTAACAACTGGCTCACCAAAATAGCTGAAAATGTAATGTCTGGCCCTTCTGAACCAGGGCAAGCCAGCTTCAGCATGCCATCAGCAGGACCAAGGCAGTTCTGACTCAGTCGCTTTTTTTCTTTTTTCTTTTATTTTTTGATTACTCAGTGAATTTTATTACATTTATAGTTGTACAATGATCATAACCCAGTTTTATAGCATATCCATCCCAAACCCCCAGTGCACCCCCCCACCCCCAAACTGTCTCATTTGGAAAACGTAAATTTTCAATTGTCAGATTTTTTACCTCTGTCAATCACAGTAAAGGGTATGGAGTGTTGGACTTGTTAAAAACACAGGATGGGAGCAGGACTTGGCCTTCCCCAGCCAGTTAGAAGGTGTCTGCAGCCCTCAGGAAGCACCCAGTCTGCTTGACTTGAGAATTAATAATTTACACAAAACACATTCTGCTTGTGTATCCTCTCATAAAGGCTCTTTCCAGTCTTATAGTTATGTGGTTCCCAGATGTCTGCCAAAATGACCATAAAGGCAATTTAATTAAACAAAAAACAAAGAGTCAGTAAAATTCTCTCACACCGTGATTTTTAGAAATGCATGCTGCTCCCTTTAGGTTTTTCATTTTTTTCTTTTTCATTGGTTGAAAGTTTTCCTAGCGTTTCTTCTAGGATGTCCATAGTCAGGGCTGTTTGCATGACACAGTGAGGGGTGGACCTCATGGAGACTGCCAGTCTGTAGAGACACCAAGCATGTGTGTAAGTCAAGGGAATTTATAGATGTGTGCTCATAAGGTGTTTCTTCATACCTGGTGGCATAAGTAAGGTCTTTTGGCCGTATACACTGTGTAGTCACTCCCTTGGACTCATACAGGGATTTACACTTAAGATTTGACATGTCCTTTCTAGGAGTATTTTAAGAAAAAGGTGATTGAGATTAAAAAGAAAAACAGAGCGATTTGACAGTGAACTCTTTGGTTTTTGCCCCTCAGAAAAAGGAAGGTCAGGAGTGCCCACATGGCTCAGCAGATTAAGAATCTGGCATTGTCACTGCTGCGGTGCGATTTGATTCCTGGCCTGGAAATTTTATATGCCATGGGTGCAAGCCAAAAAAAAAAAAAAAAAAAAAAAGTAAAAGGGAGGCAAGAAGCAAGGAACAAGGGGACCAAGGCAGAGAGGCTATGTTCCAAACCCTTCACTTACATTTGTCTATTTTACATTCAAATCACCCTATAAAGTCAGCACCATTATCTTTACTCTTGTAGCTGAAAAATGGATGTTCAGAGAAGTTAGGAGACTTACTCGAGATCTGGCAGTTGATCATTGGATTTGCGATTTGAGTCATAGTCTATCCATAGACCTGAAGACAGTGGCTGAACCTCAAAAGCCACGGCACCCACACTGAGTGGTGAGTGGGTCACAGGAGAGAAACTGGTCCCAAGCACAGGGAGACCACTTTCTCTAATTCATCTTCTGCTGTTTCCCCCTTTAAGGTTCTTCTGCACCCGAATACCTCCTGGTAGTTATAACGGCATTAGGGCTTCCTATTTTGAAGGGGGAATGTCATCTAATACTTAAACTGGAGTTTTTATTGCACAGATTTTTGAATATCTGAAGACTGCCTTTAAAATTTTATTTAGATGCCTCTTATGAAATTGATCTATTCTAGGAATATATCAGTGCAGTACAATCTACCAAGGTAAGTTATGCGTCACAGCAGCTTTTATAAATATTGAGATGTGTTCCAGGGAAAAATAACTTGATTTCCACACACAAAAATTCCACTGAAAGAGTTTTCTCCCAGTCTATGAAGAGCTCCGTTCTTTCTTTTCAGTTGGCTGGACTCCCGTCAGATTGGATGTGTGTGCACGTGTGTGCGTGTGTGTGATGTGAACCCATATGTTTTTTTTCACACATTCTTGGGCTCAGGTGCAGAGCAAGTCAGAGGAGGGGGCTTTAGCACAAGATGACACAGGAAATAGAAAATTGTGGCAGCTTTTCCCGGATGCTAAATTTGAATATGCAACCTATTGCTCCTTATTAAAACAAACCCAAAATAAAACGCTATGGATAAAATATCTAATTTTTGACTACACAACTTTAACCATAGACTGTAGAAAAGAATAAAACATTGCAACTTCCTATTGGGAACCAGGACTTTGGATTTTTTTTCTACTTTGGTGTGTCACGTAACACTTCTCAATTCTACATATTGGTGAATAGTATAAAATCCTTATTCTGACTCCCCTCTTCTCTTTTTCTTAAAGCTTGGAATAAAATATATGGTCATAGGAAGAGTGTTCCTGACATAGATGTAGAATTTGTTGTTGGGATAGGGAACAATGAGCAGAAAAGTCAGACTGGGAAAGAGAGCGGGTTCTGGGGGCCACAGGAACCCTGGAGGGGGTGGGACTTAGCTTCTCTCACCTTCTGTTTCCTTATTTGTCAAATTTAGTCAGCGTGGCATGTCTTGTTAAAACTATTAAATGAGGGGAGAACTGAGAAATCACTTTTGAAAACTGCAAAGCAGTAGTATATGTTTGTAAGCTACTCTGCTGTCATAACTGTTAATGATAAATGGGAACCTAGGGTTGCTCTTCAATAAATAAATATTAATCGATCATCTACTGTGCCAACCACCCCCCTGCTAGGATAGTTATATAACAGTTCTAACTCACCCCCTCTTTTTCTGGACCAAAACCAAATATTTTACGACAAATAACTTAGAAATAACACATTCACTGTTCTCACTGAAATCATCTTAACAAGGCTAAAGACTTCATCGCTCAGCTTTGTGAGTATTAACTGATGATGGAATTGATAAAGCACGTTACAACTGGCCATTTTCTGTATCTGAGAGTGTTTCTAAAAGCGAAATTAATTTTTTTAGGTCAAGCAGCCCTCCACTAATAAAGGTAATAACTCACAGTTTCTGTGGGATGAATTATCTGAGACTTTTCAGGTCATTTGGAGAGATGGATTTGGTGAAGCGTGCCACACAGTGTGAAGAGGGAAGGGCATGGAGTTCTGGTGAGGCTCCAGGTGCCTTGGAGACTTGGAAAGGAGGGACCGCTGCAGACCACGGGATGACGGGGGTGGTTGGGAAACCGGGGCTCCCAGAGGCATTTGACCACCAGCAAAGTACACAACTGACCCCATAAAATTAGAGTTACCCATCTAGGCCTCAGAACACTGTGCACTTAATAATGTCCACAAAAACAGAACATTTGGCATTCAAAAATCAAGTGTGTGTGTGTGAGACAAAGAGTGTGTGTGTGAGAGAGAACTTTAATGGAGTTTGTGTTCCATGTAGAATCTTTTTAAAGTTTTTAAATTTTTTTATTGAAGTAGAGTTGATTTACCATGTTACCATGTTTCAAGTGTACAGCAAAGTGATTCAGTTTTATATATATATGTGTATATATATATATACACACACACACATATGTATGTATATATGTATACACGTAGACACTCATGTATAGAATGTGTGTGTGTGTATATATATATAGAATGTGTATCTTACACATTCTACACATAAGTGTGTATGTGTATATATATACACACACATATTATATATATATATACACATATTATATATACACATATATAATATTTTTCAGATTCTTTTCCATTATAGGCTATTACAAGGTACTGAATATAGTTCCCTGTGGTATACAGTAGTCCGTGTTTATCTTATATATGGTAGTGTAGTGTGTATCTGTTAATCCCAAATTCCAAATGTTTCCTTCCGCCTTTCTTTCCCCTTTGGTAACTGTAAGTTTGTTTCTATGTCTATGAGTCTATTTCTCTTTTATAAATAAGTTCATTTGTACCTTTTTTAGATTCCACATGTCATATTATGTATCTGTCTCTTTCTGTCTGACTTCACTTAGTATGTTCATCTCTGGATCCATCCATGTGGCTGCAAATGGCCTTATTTCATGTGTAAAGCAGCATACCCTTAGGCCAGGGTTTCCTGACCTTGGCACCCTTGACATTTGGGGCCAGATAATCGTTTATTCTCGGGGAGCTGTCCTGTGCATTGTAGGATATTTAACAACATTCCTGGCCTCTACCCACTTGATGCCCGTAGCGCCCTCAGTCATGATAGTCAAAAATGTCTCTAGACATTGCCAAGTATCTGCTAGGGACAAAATCATTCCTGGCTAAAAACCAGTACCTTAGTTGCTACTAAGTGATATAAATGATTACAATCACGTGTCAGGTAGTCTTGTGAGCCCTTTATATCGGCTAACTCACTAATTATCATAGCTGATTTGTAAAGTGCTTTCTATTATCATCCCCATTTCCAGATGAGAAACTGATACACAGAAGGTTAAGTAACTCGCAAAGACCGCCTCTCCCCTACCCCAGTTCTAAATTACCCCTCAGCCTGGCTGCAGAGCTCAACAACCTTAACTAGTTATCCTTTTTTGTTCTGCTTAATTCATTTTTGCCTACTAATGAATCATACATTTTACGCACTTTGTATCTCTTCCAGATACCTTAAAGTTTGTATTTTCTGTTGTTATTATTTTTTATGCCTTGTTCTTACAGGGCCTGGTGGCTCTCTCCATGACCCCTTGGCTCTTTGAAGTGGAGTCAGCTCTGGGCAAGTTCCTTTACAACATTAAGCAAAGAAGCACGTTAATACAAATGAATTAATTAAGGAGGCTCTCACAGGGGCTAAAACACAGGGAACTCATCTATTTTGGTCTTTGGTCAGCTGTGCTGTAGCCAAAGCATGAGGGCCAAATGGCTCCCCATCCTCATTGTCACGTCCATGGCTTCTTGACCTCGTTTGCCTTCTCGTGCCTGCTTTGGCCTGACTTTAGCCTCCTCTGAGAATGAGATTATTTTCCATTACATTATGACTATTACTTGCTTAATGAACCAAATTCAGGAAGCAGAATAACTTTTAGAACTAAACCTTCCAAATGCTGAAAAATGTAGTTGCCTTGGAGAATTTAAGAAACCTGGCCAAAGCCTACTAGTCACGAGGATGAGAAAAAATTCGTCACACCAAGCAGAGACTGAGCTGGTCCATGTGGGTGGGGGGGGCCTACCAGGGTATGATTCACGGTCTCAGTAGTAGAAATGCCCCTAACCACATTAAGACCTGGAAGAGACAACTCTTATCAGAAAACGTCTTACTGAAGTTCAATCAATATTTAATTAATCTTTAAAAGAGATTTTGGAGACAAGTCCAATTGCAATTCTGGAAAAAAATAATCCTTACTTTCTCCTTATAAAGTCTTTTCCAGAGTTCTAGTGAATTGCCTTGTGTACAATCTTGACCAGCAGAGGGCTTCAATACCTGACAAATGATGTCTAAACAGAACAAAAGGGACCAGGAAAATTTCTTGTAATACTTTAACATTCCCTCTCTTTTTTTCTTTTTGCTTTTTCCTGCTTTTATCATCCAAGTTTTCACAAACTGAATTTCTACTCAACCACAAAATGGTAATTTTTTCCCCTTGCATACGTTGTATAGAATACAATCTGGTTTCTTTGTTTGTAAAAAAAAAAAAAAAAGTAAGGTTAGGATTGTGGGAATGTTTTCTTCTTATTTGGTTAGATAAAGGCTATGCCTAGAGTGAGTGATATTTTAAGGAAATTTACAAATTAGAATCAAAAGAATCTTTTCATTGCTAAATGTCAAAGAAATATTTTTTTTTTCTGCATGCATTACATGAAACGTGAGCTTTGGATTACTGTTAGTATTTCTCTCTGGCAACTGTTCTTAAACCTTCCTCTTGGTGCCTGGCTGCCAGAGAACTCTTTTATCAGACCACCTCTTTTATCAGACCACTGCTCTCTGATCCCCATGTTATATTCTAGTCATTTTTAACATTTAGAAAACTTTAGATTCTGAAAGCGCACCCAAGACTGGGAAGGGCTGGTGCATGATTATTCTGAACCGGTGAAAGGAAGCAGACATGGATGGCATGTAGTTGTATTGATGCGAGTGTGTGCTCTCCCCATGAGATGGTACCCACAGGCTGGTGAAGCTGGGAAAGATGGTTGGCTAATGTGGTGAATTCTGCACAAATGTGGAGATGTGTAGAGGGGAACCCTAGCAGTCTTCTCTCTGCCAGACATCCTGCACTTCATCATGGAAGTCTTCAAAGACAGAGCCCTCTCTTGGAGTTCAGGAGAGTTCTATAATAGCAGGTGCTTCACCTTGAGTACCTTAGCCTAGTGGGGAAGCTCTGAGAAGTTTCCTTGTGAACAGAGCACAGGAAGGTGACCGTTTGTACTGGCCTCACTCCTGAACTGTTCGTAGTAATAGGGAATATTGCGAGGAAAGGTTTTGTGAAGGTCAAGCCCTGAATCCTAAAGACAGAAGTAGAACTAAGTTCTGGATTTATAGAAACTATGTCTCCTGTGATAAGTTTTTCTCCTTTCCGTGTTTATGGCCACAGTGACTAAACTCATTTCTAGTGAAGGGACAGGTCACATGACACCAATTTGTGTGCTCCCCTCATTTTTTCCACTTTCTTTTATTAAATGTATTTTTGCCAGGTATATGCATCCTTCACAGAGCCCAGGAGAGTATGAAATAAATATAAAATCCCAGATCCTGAAGTATGCTTTTGGCTATGCCAAAGCATAATAAAATTTCATAGTATTTGAAGCCAGAAATACTTTCACTGGAGTTATTTTGAGGAAGGCTAATGACCTATCCTCTCTTAATCTATGGAAAAAGTAGTAGGTTATGTCTTTCAGGTTCGTGAGTGAAACAATTGGGGCAGAATTTAAAACCTAATAGATTTGGAATCAGGATATCAGAGTTTGCCTTGAGGAGAGGCAGTATTTTATGGCCTGAGGAGCCTGGGCTCTGGGTCAAATGGTTTGACCACCCCAAAAGGTCACTGCATGACCTTGACTAGTTACTTTACGTCTCTGTACCTCAGTTTTGTCAAGTGTATAAAAACAGGAAAATTTCGTGCCTGCCTCACTGGGTTGTAAGAATTAATTGAAATAATACCTGTCAAATGCCTAGAAGGTGCCTGCTACATAGTAAAACCTCAGTACATTCTTCTGTTACTGTGACAGTTATCTGGTTCTGTCACTTTTATTGGAGTTGTCGCTCCTGTTGAGTCCCAGCTTCCTCACTTTCCCCCGGTAATAATAACACCACCTTATAATCCTCTTGTGAAGATTAGGGGAGACAACTATGAAAGCATCTGTAGTTGCAGAGCAATGAAGACAATTACTGTAGTGTTAGTATTACCTTCTTAGTGCATGTCTTAGTTTTGCCTTAGAAAAAATGTGCAGCTTAACATTGAGACACTTAGGGGTGGCTGGCTTCATCACAGTTGGTAAGTTGGGAAACTTGTTCAGAGAGGTGACAATTCAGCTAAAGTGACACCTCTCCTTTGAACACTTTCTTTGTTATTTCATGATGTTAAAGTATTTTCCTTTGGCATTGATGTATGGCATTTTATTTTTGTTTTGATAAACCTTTACTTACAGATAATTTTTTGTACAGTACATTGTATGTATGCTCTATACAATGAGAAAATATTGAGTCATTCTGGCCATCAAACAACTAAAAATCATGGTAGGGAAGTGCGAAATTTCCCTCTTGATGTATGGCATTTTTAGTACTAAACTGCAGATGAATGGACATCCATCTATGATCAAATTGGGGCATGTCGGAAGAGGAGAGACTCTCTTAGGTCTGCTAAGACTGAGAGTGAAGATGACTGAGGTGGGAAGGTGGAGTGAGAACACTCACTCGGGAGAATCAGTTTTGGAAAATGACGGAAGGCGCCTTTTGGTTAAAGACTCAGGGATTTCTATCCATGCCTGTCTCTTACTGTCACCGGTACAGTACAAGCAGGTGGCTTGCATTTCTAACCAGCCCTGCTCTCTCATTTCCCTGGTGATATGTTATGGTTTCCACACCTCGGTGTGTGTTTTTCTTAGCACACTCCTTGGTCTGATTAAGTACAGGAATGTCAGGGGTCACTTTACCATCCTCTATGTCTGACCTTGGTTTACACTCGTCATCTCTTCTCTCTCTGAAGTCCTAACGAAAAGCAGAGCAGGAAAGATACCGGGCAGATGTTGAACAGACCAGGGATGTCTGAAGTAATAACTGACTCACTGTAAAGAACAATCACAACAAAATTCAAACTCAGTTTTTACTTTTTTTGGTCATACATGCTTAAAATATTCCATAGATGACCTTAATGCGTTAATGTAGATCAGATGGTTGTTACCCACGTTAATTTATTGCACCCTGCACCCTTTAGTTATCCTGACCGACACTCTTCCCTTCACCATACTTGTTCGTTCTTTTAGGCTTTGCATGAATGCTTTCTGTCATAGACATGAGAAACCAGCTGCCTGTCTTCAAGAGTAAATCCACTGACGTGGTATATTTCCTTTGTGTAGTTTTAAAAATTAGAGTTAGTTGCAGATACTTCAAAAGTAAATGATCTCACATGTGGATTTCCACATTATGTTGAAAAATCAGATCTAGCAGCGCTGGGCCTACAATCGTCCATAGTAGTGGCCAGAACTGCGTGGTGGCTGTCGCCACTGATAAGATATAAACTCTCTAGGTGGACACCACGCCCATCTGCTTTTCTTTCTCTTGACTGGATTCATTCCCCTAAAGTAGCCGTTATTCTCCTGTGAAGTCTGAGCAAGAGACTTTGGAGCAGAGGTTGGATCATGCCTCAGTGCTTCCTGGGTTGGCTCAAGCCCCAGTGTTTCCTCTGCAAGTTAGGGTAATGTTTGATTTCTTCTTGCTTTGTGTTTTGAGTAGTTGCTTTGTATATTTGCTTCCTCAACTCACACGGTCCCTTCCCGTTTAACTCTGATTGCTCCAAGTACGTTTCCCCCGCATATGTGTGCCTTTCGGTGTATTTTTCTGGGTACGGAATGAACCGCTGAGTGATAGTACGAGCCTAGGAGTGAGTTATTACCCTGTCACTGGCATTTATGTGCTGCTCTGCAGCCATGTAATTAAGAAGGCATTCACAGTTTGCTTTATAGCACTATCAAAGTTTCCAAAATGAATAAAATAGCATCATCATTAATAATTTGAGTTCATCCTCTTTGACCCAAAGGCATCCCACACCAGAGACTGCAAATATTATTTTAAGCAGTTTAATGGATTACCGGGCAAGTAACTAATGGATTAACAGGTCAAATAAATTAATGGGTAAATTGATGTGAGCATGTGGTTGAACGACTTTCCAATTGTGATTGTAACTGTAAAAGGCAGACACCCTGAGGGGGAATTAAGCAGTAGCAACAAACACTATTATCATTAGAGTTTCCGGAAGCAAGCATAACAGACAGGATGTTTTCTAATGAAACTGTAAAACAATCAGAATAGCTCTTTGGAGCTTTGGTGGCGTTTTTTTGTTTGGTTTGGTTTTTTTCCTGGTATCTCCAGAGGAAGAAGCTGGGTTTGGAGTGTCAGCCAGTCCAAGTATCACAATTATTATAAATAACCATCTATTTGAGAGGCAGCAAGATGGACGGCAGTATAGACAAACATGTGCTACATAAATATGCATAAATCCAATACCATCTGCCACATTGTCCAAACTGACTAGTTGTCTTTGTATACCTACCACATAAATCAGATTAAAAGGGTCCCCTGAAGCAGCATTTCCTATAATGACTGGGTAAAAGATCTTAATTCTTTTTACTAAGACTATAGTTCCATGTTTCTCATGAAAAAAAAAAAATATATATATATATACTTTCCTTTGGTGGATAAAGAATCAGGTACCTTTGCCATGTAATAAACCACCTTAGAACTTAATAACTTAAACTGACAGCATGCATTTAGCCCATGATTCTGCTGGACAAGGTCTTCTGGGCTGGGTTGAATTTGGCTAACTAGATGGGCTGCCTCCTGCTATGGTCAGCAGACAGGTTCAGTGTGGTGGATAGGGCTGGCTAATTCCCTGAGGCCTCACACATATATGTGATGATTGACTGGCTGTTGGTTTGAGCACCAGTTACATGTTTTTCATCCACCCACAGGCTAGGCTAGGCTTATTCACACGGGGCTCTAAGAAAAGCAAGAAAGGGCTGGTGCCAGTGCACAAAGCACATTTTAAGTTCTGCCTCACAATGGCTATTGAACAACTGGCCAAAGCAAGTTTGGAGTTATTTGAATTATATTTGGCTATCTTTTTTTTTTAATTTATTTTTATTTTATTTTATTTTTTGTCTTTTGTAGTTTTAGGGCCACACCCGTGGCATGTGGAGGTTCCCAGGGTAGGGATCTAATTGGAACTGTAGCCGCTGTCCTACTCCACAGTCACAGCAACGCAGGATCCAAGCCGCATCTGCAACCTACACCATAGCTCACAGCAAAGCCGGATCCTTAACCCACTAAGCGAGGCCAGGGATCGAACCTACAACCTCATGGTTCCTAGTTGGATTCGTTTCCACTGAGCTACAGTGGGAACTCTTTTTTTTGTTTGTTTTTTCTTAAATAAGACAATAAAGTATCTGTTTAGGCACAAAGAGAGAAAAACTGATTGTAATTTTGATACAATATTCATTTTGAATGATATATAAAATAATGTATAAATGATAAGACCTTTGAAGTTGTATAAATCTATGTATTTTTATGCATATGAATATTCCACAAATATAGGAATACTTGTTACTTTCTTACATGTTTATTTCCCTCAATTTCTCATTTATAAAAAGAATATGCAGAAAGTGCCTACCCCATAGAGCTGCTGTGAAGATTAAATTAAAAGCTTCCCATAGCACCCAACACATGGTAAGCACTCTCTACATGTTGTCTTCGAGGGCCAATATGGAAAAACCAGTGTCTCTGCTGGGTCATTATTGTTACACAGTAGTAATAATGTTGATTACAACATCTTCCCCGAGAAGTGAGATTCTCACCATACAAAAGCCACAAATCTATCTGGATCCTTCGTTGTTTTTCTGTAACAATCACCTTTCAGACATGACACTCAATCTTTGCATACGTTTTCCCTGCCTCTCTTATATTTATGTGCCATTTTATTTCACCACACCAGAGCATAAATACTCGTTATGTCTATCTCAATCCATCAAATTCCCAACTAATTTTGTTTTAAGAAGAAGAGAGATGGAAAGTGGGTTGAATTTCAATTACTGTTTTCTCACTAAGCTCTCTGTGTAATTCCCGATGACTATGATGAGGCACAAAGTTCTGCTTCAGAGCTTTGGATAATAGGAGATGTGGGGAAGATGCTTCCTCAGAGAGTGGTGTGTCCATTTAGAGCGTTACAGTTTCATTGTTAAATATAGTTTTAGCAATGCGTTTTCTTCCCAACCCAACCTTATGTGTGGCTGAAGAGTTCTGTCTACCACACAATGTTCAAAGCTTTCAGTAAATCTCACATTGGACAGGACATTATATACTATGACCTAATTTGAGAGGAAGCGATAAAACTATTACCCAAACAGAAGATAGTACTCTTTTTCTGCAAAGAGTCAGATAGTAAATATTCTAAGCTTTGTAGGATGTAAGGTCTCTGTTGCAACCGCTCTAATCTGCTTTTGTAGCAAAAGCAGCCACAGAAAATAGGTAAGAGGGTGTAGCTATATTTCAATAAAACTTTATTTACCAGAGCAACGGTGAGCCAGATTTGGCCTGTGACCATAGTTAACTGACCTTTGACCTAGAAAGAATTCTAAATCTTTTAAGCAATAAACAGGGAGAAGAAAGCATCTGTTATCTTTCTAAGTTTCAGACTATTGTTTGTGGCGGTGAGAACTACAACTACCACCAATATTTCTGCTTCCTTTGGGAGCTGATGTCATCCATCAGCATTGAAGATAACCAAGTAAGGAGATGATTTTGTTTTCTTTATAGTGATTCCATTTTGGGAGGTTATCCCTGTATGCCTTTTACATTTGGAGTTGGATATTGATAATGATGTATTTAATTGGACTTTTGAATTTTGCAGACCAGTAAATTTAAATAAAAGTATGGACGCAACATAGTTTCTGATTAAAATAAATTCTAGTAAAGTCTTTTAAACAGACATTGACAGCTTCTTTGTCACCATCTACTTTAACACCTGTTAGAAATGCATTTCATTTTAGTGCTAGAATACAGAGGCCTTCAACGATAGTCCTTTGAGTTAGAAAAGCAGACTGGTATCTAAAACACTGTCTGTATTTTCTTCATTACTGTAATTACTTTGTCAGGGAGCAATTCGCATTCACCGGCTTGCTTTTTTTTCAGGTGGTTCCATCAAGACTGCCATTTCACCAACCCTATTTTCAAGTCAGCATAGGAACACTTCTCAGGAGCTTTGTGACTTTAATGTCACCTGAATTACTTTTCACTGAACACCCAAACCATCTATTCTAATAAGTCACCTCCCTGTTTATAGACATTCATAGGAACTGCCCTTCTTTCCCCTAACTGCCAGCTATTTTCTTGAGGATGGTGATTGAATCTCACTGAAAATCTTGTGAGCTAGGCATTCATTAACCTAACTAATACAGGAGGAAACTGAGGCTTAGAGCTTCTGAAGAATTTCCCTTTTTTTTGCTTTATGTGACTCGTAGTCTAAGCTGGGATTTGAACCTACACCTCTGACACAAAGTATGTTTCTTTGGCTACTGCTGCTTTCATTCCAGTGGCCCACAGCTATGATGTCCCCCCCGCCCAAGGTGAGATTCCACTCAGTGAGACACCTTCTGTTGCCAGTTCTTAGCCTCAGCACTCCTTTACTCTATTTGAATACCTTTTTTTTTTTTTTGTCTTGTCTGATTGCTGTGGCTAGGACTTCCAATATCATGTTGCATAGAAGCGATGAGAGTGGGCATCTGTGTCTTGTTCCAGATTTTAGCAGGAAGACTTTCAGCATTTCATCATCGAGTATTATCTTGGCTCTGGGTTTGTCATAGATAGCTTTTATTATGTTGAGATATGTTGCTTCTATGTCCACTTTTATAAGGATTTTTTTTATCATAAATGGATGTTGAATTTTATCAAATGCTTAGTTCTAGTGCACAGTGGATTCTAGTTTCTGGATGTGCCCAGTGCCAAGGAGACCTGGGTATTGATTCCAGGATGACAACAGAACCTAACAGATGATATCATACAAATGACAGCACTTCTAGCATCTATTGAGAACTTGTGTTATGCTAGGTACCATGCCAGATGACTAAATCATGATGTCGTTTATTTTCCACAACAAAACTATAAGGGAGAGACAATTATTACTCTAATTCAGCAAATGGAGAGACTGAAGTTAGGAGGTTAGTCATTTAATCTTTAACTGTTTGGGGTGGGGAGCTTATTGTTTGGAGTCTAACTTGCCTTTTTTAAAAAAACAAAAACAACAGGTGAGAAGCTAAATCTTGTTTTAGATGGTAATCCTTATTTTTGAACATATATATGACTCTAATAATAGATTTGGAATAACATTAGTGTTTTAAATCAGAGCAATACCAATTTAGTAATTCCTTATGCATCTGATATTATAGGGCATTTCTTGCAAGTGGTATTTATAGATAATTAAAGCGTATATGCCAAAACCTAAATTAAAAATATTAAATGCTGCTTCAGAAAACTTTCTTTGTAAAATTGGTAGCACATGCCTATCTAGGGTGGTATTGGTGAAAGAGGTGGACATCAGATCGGGGCAGTTGCTCTTGTGTGTGGGGAAGTAAGGATAATAATCATCTGACTTTTAATGAACTTTTAAAAACAGCGTAAGTTGGCCTTGGCACCATTTGACTGTTTGGTGTACAGAATACATTACTTTACCCCATAAATCTTCTAAATTCACAGGATCAAAATTTCTTTTGTGATTTCATTTCAAACATTGACGGATTTTTAAAATCATAGAAAAATACTAACTTTTAGAAGTCCTGCCTTTGAGGAGAAGCCCCCTGGGAGAGTAAGAGTTTAGCACAATGGCTGTTCCAGGCATTTGTTCATCCTATCTTCTCCTCATGCCCAGTTTTGTGGATGTCACAATATATGATGGAGTGACCTGACCTAAGAGCACAGGAAAGATGAAGAAATCTTTTTATTTTATTCACTATCATTTTAATTATCCCCGTGAAATAGTGTTCCCTCCCAATAAGGCTGTCTATGGAGTGCATATATGCATAAAAAACCATACAACAGTCTTGTCTTCATGTAGAAAGAAACACATAAGAAATTGCAAATGAGTATCAGCAAATGTAAAACTTGAAGCTTTTCTCAGGCACTGGAAGATTAAGAGGAACACTTTTCTCAGTCATCAATATTTTGAAGAGGAAGAAGCTCTGGAGAGATCCTTAGAGATAGCTAGAAACTATGTTTATATCTAATCACATAGAGGTTCCTGTAGTGATGGAAACGGTCTTTAATGTATGTTTACAGCCTGGAGCTCACTACCCAGTATGGGAGATACAGGGCACATGTGGCTGTTGAATGGTCACTTAACGTGTGGCTAGTGTGACTGAGAAAGTGAATTTTTAAGTTTCATTTAATGTTAATCATTTGAACTGAATAAATTTCTGAAATGAATTAAGGATGAATTGTACTTCATTCATAATGAATTGCTTAAGGATTTGGGGTTAGAATCTGATGATCTAATGAATAGCAGTTGAACTATTAAAGTTCAACTGGAGTTCCCATCGTGGAACAGCAGAACAAATCTGACTAGTATCCATGAGGATGCAGGTTCAATCCCTCGCCTCACTCAGTGGGTTAAGCATCTGTTGTTGCCATGAACTGTGGTGTTGGCCACAGACACAGCTCAGATCTGGTGTTGCTGTGGCTGGGTGTAGGCCAATAGCTATAGCACCATTTCAACCCCTAACCTGGGAACCTCCATATGCTACTGGTGTGGCCCTAAAAAGACAAAAAATAATAATAAAATATAAAAAAATAAAAACCTGGCTTTCATAGTGAGAGGTAGCAAGGGCTGATTTTTTTCAATTCAATACCATTAATGTTAATTGCTCTATAAATGATAGTTGCTAGTATTATAATTATTAATATCATAATTATTAAAATTAATACTTATTAAATAATTTTTAAGCAGGCTTTGTTGTTGGTATTGGGGAGGCAACAGAGAAGTCAGATTAAATCCCTCTCTCCACGGAGATAAAGTTCTAGTAAATAATTATTAAATTCTAAGTAGGCGATTTATTGAGCTATACATTTGTTGATGCTATGCTGAGATGTACGAAGACAATGCGTATGTTTGATTTTTCTATTGTTTGAGCTTATGTTCCCCTGTCTTACAGGATAGGGGAAAGAAATGATTTAAATACTGAATTACCAATTCAGTATTAGTCACCAATTTTGTCTTAGTCCAGTGCCATAGTTGAGGGTTTATGTGAAGGAGGAGGCAACTTGAACTGAACATCTTTAGGTAAGAATGGTGAGAGATGCTGTATTTTTGTCCTTTTGCTCCTAAGTTCTCTGAGATGGTATCTAAGTGTCTGGAGAGCATTTGGCTAGTGTGACCTTGAGCTACTGGGAGCATTAGGGAATTTTGGCTGTGCCTTCAGCATCTCCTGCTGTTCTCTGGCCCTAGCTGGCCTCTGTGCAGGGGTGGGTGTCTCATGTCTGCCTAGTCACTGCATGCCCTGCTGGTATATGTGGCCAGATGACATCTACGGCTGTGGGACTGGTGGCCCAGGCTCTCTCCCAGCCTGGTCAGTGCCCAGCCGCTGTTTCTGCTAATTTGGCTCCACTTCCGCTCTCCCAGTTTTATAACCTCTTCCAAATGAGCTGGGACTCCGACTCATTGGAACATGGCCATTTTGTCCTCCTTATGCTCACTCCTTCCAGCCTAATTCTTACCCAAAGTCTTGGCCAGTCTGAACATCCTTCTTAGGCTCCTTCCCAAGCTATGGAGGAATCAAGGCTGGTTGGAAAGCTAAACTCACTCTCTTTTTGCCTGTCCACCCTAAAGTGGTCATTAGCTTCCGCCATCATTGTCCAGGTGGGGCTGGGAGGGACGTGGTGATCTGAGAGCCCATCTACTTTCACAGTCCTCAGTCTGCTCGGTCCCTCTATCCTTGCCTTTCTTTTCTATTTATGTAGTATTTTCTCCACTGGGCAAACAAAGAATAGAAATCAGAGCACAAGACGCCTTAACCCTCCACCCTTTTCTCTTTGTCCTATAGTTCCCTGGAGTTGCAGTGATTATTGTTGTTTTAAAACTCTCCTCCTCTACCCAACCCCAGTTTCTTCTTTGTCAGTGGCTCTTAATAATAGTTGTACCATCACCTGGCATGGGGGGTGGTTAGGAATGTGTTGGGGTATTTTATGGTTGAAGTATCATTATGTTTGGGGGACCCTATGGCATTTAGACCAGGGCTGCTGACATCCATCAAAGAATGAGATTCCCATCCAGCAATATATATACATCCTGTGTTTGTATGACCTTCAAATGACCTTCCAGAAATTGTCATAAGAAGCCTGTTTAAAATGATTTGAGCCTACATTATAACTCTTCTTTACACACACACACACAAAGTATCTATATATTGAATTGTCCAAGAATGTAACAACCAACAGATTGAAAGAGTTTTACTTTGTAAATCTGCACACATCAGGCTGGTAATGCCACTACTGGCATTTAAGTTGCCAGTAAACTCACAGGTGCTGGTCAGAATTTGTAGCTGTCACTGTTCCTAATGATATTGCATATCGGTGTACACATCTGCCAACCTCGTTATGTCTTTTAGTTAAATTATATCTGAGCACTTCCATATGAAAATATGTATTACATCTTTATCATTTTTCTTCTTTTGTTTATCCTTTTTCTTATGGTTAGAAAACTATTATTGGTTTTTAAATTGAGGTCTGTGGATGGATTATATTTTCTATGAATTTCACTTCAGGATATTTTATAAATATTAAAAAAAAAGTGTACCTACACTCTCACCTACTTCTCCTCTAAGACCTCAGGCTCATGGCTAAATCATAATGTGTAGAAGAAAGTGATTATCTTATAAACATGGGAGGGGGAGCTCTTCACCCAAGTCTTAATGTAAGATACTAAAGAGCATGAAATATAACTCAAAACAGAATAAAGGCAATTCCAAAAAAAAGATATGTAGACATAGCCAATGCAGTAAAATAAACCAAATGAAAAGCACAAGTAATTACCGATTAATTTGTATTTATTTTTCATTTTTTATGATTCTCACTAACTCCAATTTAGGCTCTGATGGAACTGTACTTCTACAACCCTGTAAGTATTACTATAGATTAATCAAATTATTTGGGAAAGCAATTTGGCTGTATAATCCAGAGTCATTACAATGTGCATTCCTATTGATCTGGTAATTCTTTCCTGAAAATTTAAGCTAAGCCAAGCAAAAGAGAGGAAATAAACCAAATAAATGAAGGTGGTCATTGCAGTGTAAAACTAACCTAAATAGCAAAGAACAGGTGGAAATGTTAATGAATATAAAACAATAACAACCTGGAAACAAGCAAAAAACAATTCTGTATAGTATAGAAATATGTTTGTGACAATTTGCTCATTTGTTCCTTCATTTGTTCAGTCAATATTTAGTACATACTAGTGATGGCAATATTACAGGGAAAATATAGAAAAAAAGGAAAGAAAATAATACACGTGTAGGGGAGTGGTGGATTTTTAAAAACTCACGTAACATCTTCAGCTCAGTAAAATGTAAATTCACAAAGCATAACCTATGACCTGCTCTAACCTGAAGTCTTCTGCTAACCACCTGGGTAAGGTACTTCTCCCTTCTCAGGCTTTGTTTTCATCTGTGAAGTAGAGAGTTTGACTTTCAAAGTTCATGGGGTCATCTCACTCACTGATTCTGCAAGGGCCTTGAATTATTCTTGATTCTTCCTTCTCCATGTGTTATAGATGGTCATATCTAGTTAATCACCAGTACTGCTGGTATGAAAATGGTGAGGTTTTTTTGTTTTTTGTTTTCAAAATATTACCAGGTAATATGTCATTCACTTGCTCACAGTCTAACTTAGTGGTTACCATAGATTATGACATGTTTTAACAGATCATCAGAATTGGCCTTACCTTGGAATTTAATGGGGCATTGAGATTGCATGTGAACATCTTGAAACCTTAAAAGCCACAGCTGGGCTATCCTATTTCCTTCGCTGCCATCATATTTTGCTTGTGGTTATTTTTGATGAGGGTATTTCCCAGCTGAATAATACTGTATTTGGGTTAAGCTGAGGAGACAGTTTATGTGACTTCTCTGTTAAATCTGAAGGGATAAACAAGCAAGCAACAGACTAACCCCTGGTCCAATAGCTTAGGTGGTGGGTAATTTTATAAAGAGCAGTTTTTACCTTACAAGCCTTCCTTATGTGAAAAATGTAAACGGGGATCATGATTCAAAAAATACAGAATACACATTAAGCGTCCATTGCCTAGACTGGCAAAATATAAAGAGTTAATGCTTGCTTTTTGAAAAGGGGACGAGGTGGGCCTTTTGTTTCCAGAAATTTTGTACATTTTTTTTTCCCATTTTACAAGCCATGCCTTTTCCAGAGCAGTTCCACCCTTTTGTACTTCACACAGTGGCTACAACAGCTGTGTTAATTAAATAGATATGTCACAGCACCGAGGCCAGTGCCTGCTGCCACGCTGGCAGCCCGGAGCCTCCACACAGGGCAGCCACGCATGGACGGAAAGGAGAGGGCCGATACAAAAAGAACGATGATAAACGAAGAGCAGAGACTTAGTGCTCATCTGTACCCTTATTAAATATACCATCAAATATTTATGGGATTAAATATGAGCACACTTCCCTCCCCAGCCTTGGAATATTCGAATATAATTCTAAAAACCATGGGTAATATCACCTAGAGTGGTGACAAGCTGATTTTTAAGTGCTAAACTATAAATTGTTTGATTTTGAGCACTGAGGCACAGTTCATCGACTCAGGAAATGTTTATTGAATGTCCGGGTGTTCCTGCCCCAGGTTGGGGCTGGAAATACAGAGGTGAATAAGGTAGAACTTTAAAATGAGACAGAACATGTTCAGTCCTAAGACATATTTCCAGTGTAGTAAAAATGCCAAATATATTGTGTGCTCGTGATGACTCACTATAGCTAATCTTGTGACCAACTTCTACCTCCTCTCCTTCAAAAGAAAATATATATCATGCATATCAAGATCAAAGATCTCGAATATAAAGATTATTTTTGAAATATTAAAAAAGGTCCAGTCCTGCAGTAATTTTTTTCTTTTTTTCTTCTGGCCATGGCATTTGAACCCGGGCCGCAGTGGTGAAAACACTGAATCCTAACCACTAGACCACCAGGGAACTCCCCTGTAGTTAATTCTTGCCAGGATTTTTCTTTTTTCCAAAATGAGTCTTGGCTATTTGTTGATTACTTTGGAATTAATGTCCAAATGGTTTTTGTGGTTTTAGTTAAAGAAATATTAATAGTAGTTAATGTTGTGTCACTGAAATTTAATTTGTCTTCCCTGGATTCTGCTTGTATACTGCCATTTTTTGTTCTAATTGATTCATAAAGATCATTAAGCAAGAGAATAAAAACAATTTGCAGTTAATTTCTGGAAGATTGCAGCATGTGTGTTTTATGGTTCAGATGACAGATGTTATTTCAGAAAAGCTAAGCAGTACTGAAACTTCACTGGAAATCAGCATAGTGATTCACATGCCCTCCCTCTCCTGGTCTCCTCTGATAGCTGTGTAGTGAACTTCTGCCCCTCTGCTGAACGAGTGGAAAAGCAGACCTCAACAATTTTACCTCTGCAGGGCTTTATGCTTTAGCCTGGCTCAAGAAATCAAAAGTAGGCTATCAAAACCTCATGACTTAAGAACTCTCAGAATTCAGGAGTTCCCTTTGTGGCTCAGTGGTTAACGAATCAGACTAAGAACCATGAGATTGCGGGTTTGACCCCTGGCCTTGCTCAGTGGGTTAAGGATCCGGTGTTGCCGTGAGCTGTGGTGTGGGTTGCAGACACAGCTTGGATCCCGCGTTGCTGTGGCTGTGGCGAAGGCCGGCGGCTACAGCTCCTGTTAGACCCCTAGCCTGGGAACCTCCATATGCCGTGGGTGTGGCCGCAGATAAGGCAAAAAGAAAAAAAAAGAACTCTCAGAATTCAACCAGGGGTCATCTTTCCATTTTCAGAAATCTGATATTCATTCAGAAAAATGCGAATTTGAAAGTGTCTCTCACTCTCAAGAAAATTCTAATTTAATCACTCATTGTCTAGTGTTGTAATTCTTACCAGCCTTTGGGAAGTTACTTGATGAAATCTTTGAGCAATGGGTGGAATACATATCCGTCCCTGGCCTCGCTCAGTGGGGTAAGGATCTGGCATTGCTGTGAGCTATGGTGTAGGTCATAGACGCGGCTTGGGTCCCGCATTGCTGTGGCTGTTGTAGGCCAGCAGCCATAGCTCCGATTTGACCCTTAGCCCAGGAACTTCAACATACTGCAAGGGCGTCCCTAAAAAGCAAAAAATCTCTCCCGTAGTTATCACTCTTAGTCATAATTGGAACACTCTATGATAAATATTAGAAAGCTTGTCTCTATTTTGGAGTGAACCTAGTTGAGATGTTAGATGTAATTGTTCCATAGGAAATCTTTAACTGAGATATTTCAGATGGGATCCCAGTTTCTGGATCATTCATGCCATTCAGACAGTGAAAAAATTGCAAGGCTCCTGGGTCTTTATTTTCTTTTTCTTTTTTTAATTTCCCATGTTTTTTCAGTTATAGAATATTTCAAATGTATTGGAAAATATTGAGAACTATTTAATATCACGTTCCTTTCTATCAGACTCTGTTCATTAAAAATATTGAAATTAAACATTCTAGGTGTAGTTGAAGATTTATTTGACCTCATTTGCTTCCTTTGTTCCACAGGAAGATAATCACAACTCTGAAGTGGGCAAGGGTATTCTAGCTCAAATATTCATGTGTTTGTACTTTGGCAATATATACTTGTTTCCGTAAATGATATGCATTTTTTGGTTTTTCCGTTTGGACATATACCTTCATATTCTCACACTGTACTTGGCTTTTACAACTTGATTTTTAAAAATTTTGTGTTATGTGCTTACTACCAAATTATTGCTCGATGTACATCTTGTCAATCAGTTTAACTGCGCTGTAATAGTGATAGTCAAAATATTTAACAATCTGAACAGGCTGAGTGCCAGCGCATCAGGATGGGGTATGAACGACGGGGGTAGATGCTGAGTCACATGTTCCAGCTAAACTGTAGCCCTGGGTCTAGAGTTCCTCCCAGGTAAATACTTAAAAGCATGAATGATTGTACTGTAGGAAACACGCACATACTCAATTAGAATTTGCTTTTCAAAGTTGTAGTTTCAGTATTCTCCTACCAACAATATATTAGAGTTCCCACTTATCTACAGTCTCAACCAGTTCTTGATACTGCAAGATATATTAGTGGTTTCTTGATGGTGGGTTTGAGATAGCATCTTTCCCTAATGTTCAAGAGATATTTTTCTGATAATCAGTGTGGGCGAACATAATTTTATGTATTTATTAGCCATTTAGGTTGTCCCACCAGTGAATCACTTATTCATATTATTTGTTATTTTTCTATTCAAGCATTAGGCTATTTTATTATTAATAATATTCATAATATTAGCTCCTTAGGAATTATACGCAAAGCAAATAGAGCTGTGTAGTCCACAGTTCAATTACCAACTTTTATTGTGTTGCTTATTGTCATATTACGTTTTGCATTTTAATATAATTGAATGTTTTGTACTTTATTTTAAAAAATCTTAACTTAATCCAACATAACTGTACCTAGTTATACTTCTAAATTTTTAAACTTGGTTTTATAATTTTGTTAATCTGTTGGAATTGTCAAGTTGATCATCAGAGAGGGATCTGATTTGCTATTTTTATGCAAATGTAAGCTAAGTTTAACTACATATGCAGGGATTCTCTGCCCCCTGTATTTGGATCTGCTTCATCTATTTGTCTTGCTTTATATCAGCACCACCTTGGCTTCCTTATCGTTGATCTTACATTGCATCTTGGTTTTTGTTAAGTTTAGTGCCACTTCACCAGTAACTCTTTTAATTGAAGTATAGTTGATTTACAAATTGTGTTAGCCACTTCACTATTAACTCTTATTTGAAATGTTTACTTTATCTTCCCCTTCCTTCCTTCCTTCTTTCTTCCTTCCTTCCTTCCTTCTTCCTTCCTTCCTTCCTTCCTTCCTTCCTTCCTTCCTTTCCTACCTTCCTACCTTCCTTCCTTCCTTCCTCCCTCCCTCCCTCCCTCCCTCCTTGCTTGCTTGCTTGCTTGTTTTTATAGGACCATACCCAGGGCATATGGAAGTTCGCAGGCTGGGGGTTGAATCGGAGCTGCAGCTGCCAGCATACACCACAGCCACAGCAACACCAGATCCAAGCCGCATCTGTGACCTATACCACAGCTCATGGCAACGCCGGATCCTTAACCTGCTGAACAGGGCCAGGGATCCAACCTGCATCCTCGTGAATACTAGTTGGATTCATTTCTGCTGAGTCATGATGGTTATCACTTTTTCTTGAGACTTAACTCTTCTATACAAATTTTAAATTAAGTTGACAAGCATGAAAGAAATTGCTGATAGGAGTTTGGTTTGGAGCCACATTGAATTATAGACTGATTAGCATCTTTAAATATCAAGTCCTTTCATCTATAACATAGTAGGTCTTTCCATTTATTTAGGATATTTTTTAATGTCATTCAGCAGAGTTTTAAAATTTCCTCTATAGAAGTCTTGAGGATTTTGTTAGACTGATACCTAAATAATTCATGGTTCTTGTTGCTACGGTTATTTTAAAATTTATATTTTCTAACTGGAGGTTTCTACTATATAGTCGTTATTTTTTTATGTTGGTCTTGTAAACAGCAGCCTTGCTGAATTGTCTTATTTCTAATAGTCTGCCCGCAAATTTTCTTGAATTTCCAAATTGACAGTTCTCTTGGTATGGACTAAATGTGCCGCTCTCAAATTTATGTGGTTGAAACCCTAGCTCTCAATATGAGAGCATTAGGAAGTGGGGCCTTGGAAAGCCGGTCAGGTCATGAGGGTGGAACCCTCACGAATGGGATTAGTTCCTTTATGAAAGAAACCCAGAGAGTTCGCTTACGTCTTTATTTCTTTCCATTTACTTTCTTTGTGTTTATTCTGTTATTTCTTTCCCCTAAATTTTTGAGTTGGAAAACAATCTCATTGACTTTCAAGCATTTCTTATTTCCATCATATACATTTAAAGCTGTAAATTTGCCTCTGAATAACCTGTGAATTATTACATGCAGTATTTTCATTCCTGCTTAGGCAAAATTTCCAGCATGATGTATTGTTTGGTTTATAAAATTTAACTCCATCTTAGCATACTTAAACACGAGAATTTTTTTTTGCTCTTTTTGTTATTTATTTCCAGTGACATTGAATTTCAAATTTAATTGAATTGAGAACTAAATTAATTGGACTATATATCTTCATATATGAGTATTCGTACAAACTTACCTTGTAGCCTATTCAGCATAAATTTTTTAAATGGTTTGTGTACAAATGTAAAATGTAGACTTTCTAATATTGGATATAGTGTTCTTCAAACATGCATGACATCTAACTTTTTAATTGAGTGGTTAAAATCCTCTTCATTCTCACTCTGAGTTTATGCTAATATTTATATATTTATTTTAATCCTATCAGTGAATGATTTCTTTCATTATTATGTAATAATCTTTTTATCATCAATATTTTTAACATCACAGTGTATTTTTTCCAACATCGGTAGTTACCTAAACATTTCTTTGGCTTTCTTGCACACAAATCTGCTCCTTTTCTGCTCGTTGCCATTTATCCTAAGGAGTTATATCTAGTTTAATATCTGTTGTTTCTATAGTCTTCTGGGGATGACCACTCTATTTTTACATTCCTTCTTGATTTCTGTCTTTGAGGAGATCCCTCTTTTTTTTTAATTTTTTTGTTATAGTTGGTTTATGATGTGCTGTCAATTTCTGCTGCACAACAAAGTGATCCAGTTTTATGCATACACACACACACACACACACACACACACACACACATTCTTTTTCTCATATTGTCTTCCATCATGTTCTGTCCCAGGAGACTGGATATAGCTCTCTGTGCTATACAGCAAGATTTCATTGCTTATCCACTCTAAATGCAATAGTTGCATCTACAAACCCAAACTCCAAGTCCATCCCTCTCCCTCCCGCTTGGCAACCACAAGTCTGTTCTCCATGTAACATGAGTTTGTCCCTGTTCTATAAATAGGTTCATCTGTGCCATATTTTAGATTCCACATATAAGTGATATCATATGGTATTTGTCTTTCTCTTTCTGTCTTCACTTATCATGAGAATCTCTAGTTCCATCCATGTTGCTACAAATGGCTTTAGTTTATTTTTTATGGCTGAGTAGTATTCAATTTTGTTTATGTACCACATGTTCTTAATCCATTCATCTGTTGATGGGCATTTAGGTTGTTTCAGTATTTTAGCTGTTTTGAATAGTGCTGCAGTGAATGTAGAGGTGCATATATCTTTTTGAATGACAGTTTTGTCCAGACACATGCCCAGGAATGGGATTGCTGGATCATATAGTAGGTCTATATTTAGTTTTCTGAGGTAACTCCGTACTGTTTTCCATAGTGATTGTACCAATTTACATTCCCATCAACAGTGTAGGCAGGTTCCCTTTTCTCTACACCTTCTCTAGCTTTTATTATTTCTAGACTTATTAATGATGGCCATTCTGACCAGTGTGAAGTGGTACCTGATTGTAGTTTTGATTTGCATTGCTCTAATAATTAGTGATGTTGAGCATTTTTTCATTAGCCTGTTGGCCATCCATATGTTTTCTTTGGAGAAATGTCTACTCAGGTTTTCTGCCTGTTTTTTTATTGGGTTGTTTTTTTTTTTTTTTGCTGTTGAGTTGTATCATTTATTTCTATATTTTAAAGATTAAGCCTTTTTGATTACATCATTTGCGACTATTTTTTCCCATTCTGTGTGTTGTCTTTTTGAGTTTTTTATGGTTTCCTTTGTTGTGCAAAAGCTTTTCCGTTTGATTAGATTTCACTGGTTTATTTTTGTTTTTATTTCTATTGCCTTGGGGACTGACCTAAAAAAAAAAAAATTGTATGGTTGATGTCAGAGAATATTTTGCCTATGTTCTCTTCCAGGAGTTTCATGGTATCTTGTTTTGTTGAAGTCCTTTAGCCACTTTGAGTTTATTTTAGTGGATGGTGTGAGGGTGTATTCTAGTTCCATTGATTTACATGCAGCTGACCATTTTTCTGAGCACCATTTAATGGAGATACTTTTTCCCATTTTATATTCTTGTCTTCTTTGTTGAAGAATAATTGATCATAGGCATCCAGTTTTATTTCTGGGTTCTGTACTCTTCCATTGGTCTGTATGTCTGTTTTTGTACCAGTACCACACTGTCTTAATTGTTGTAGCTTTGTAATAGTAAAGTCTGGGAGAGTTATACCTCCTGCTTGGTTTTTTTCCCTCAGGATTGCTTTGGCAATTCTGGGTCTTTTATGGTTCCATATAAAGTTTTGGATTGATTGTTCTAGTTCTGTGAAAAATGTCATGGGTAATTTGATAGGAATTACATTCAATCTGATATCCCTCTTTTTATATGTCTTAGAAATGCAATTGGTCTGCACATATCCACTTGTTTAAAAATTCAGATTGATGCAAATATGGTGATAATATTTCTAAAAACTTATTTGGCATCAATTCCATACCATATTCTTGAAAAGTAATAGTTATACATATCTACTACATGATGGGTAGCCTGCTTGGCACTTTCATGTGTCTGATTTTGTTGTATTCTGGAGGTCACCTGTGAAGGATTATCTTTACCCCACAAGTGCAAAACTTAGATTCAAAGACGTTAAATTCCTTGTGTGTAACCTCAGAGCTCTAACAATCCCAGGAAGAACAGGATCTCTCAGATAAATTCAAATGTTCCATATACTTTTCTACATTACTTTTCTCTATATCCTCTTTTTCTATTATATCGATAAATCCACAAGCTCTAATTTGATTTAGAATGTTATACTGTATTAGAGATATATGTCCTTTTAATTATTGCTGAACGTTCATCTCATGATTTGCAATTAGAAATATCTTGCACTATAATATCTATCTACATACAGATATCATATGACCTGTAGTATACAACCAGTATGCTATACAAATTTACCACATGTAACATGCGTAAATAAATGTCTCCCAAAGCCTATTATGCCCTATACTTTTGTATGAAAGTCATCTATTCCCATGAGGTATCAGATTCTGCTGGTGTTGTGTGTGTCAGGTTTGAGGAGAATCCTTCAAGTGACTTTTGAGACAGCAATGAATGCAGCTTCTCATTGCCTGTAGCCCGCAGCTCATGAGCACTGTGCTATGAGGCAGATCCAGTTAAGGAATCAAAGCCTACAGATGTATATTTTTGTCCATGGCTATTTAAACTTTTTTAAAGTCAGTAGTTGATGACATCAAATGGTCAAACACAGAGAAGAAAAAGAGATGGGTGTTTCTTGGATTATAGTGTGCAAATTAAGGACCAATGAGATGACAAGACAAGATTGCTAGTACTCAAGACTCTTGATTGTAGAAACTCACAATACAGCTTGGATTTGCTTAAGCACAAAGGACTGTCTTAGCTTCTAGTTAAGCTTTATAAGAGATAGATTGGGCTTGGGTCATGGCACTGTGTCTGTCTCGTTCCATCTGTTGCCTCTGTTGTGTGAATTTTAATTTCAGGGAGATTCTCTTCTCAGGTAGCAAAGGCGGCTCTAGGGAACTCCAGGATTACTTCTTTATAGCCTTCGATGCAGGAAAAAGAGGAAGACAAAGGGAGGCAGACCTTCCCTTTATTCCCCAAGAGCCACATTAATCCAAGAAAATATTTTGACTAGCTCTGCTCTGCTTGAATCTTGAACTCACTCCTGAGATCTGTGACTAGGAGAAAGGGCTCCATTGGCTAGTCAGGGTCATGCACCCAGTTCAGTGGCAATGGAGATCTGGCTTCAAACACTCAAATGATAGATGGACAATTTATACAAGGAAAATGGGGTTATATTTCCTGAAGAAATACATTATGTTGAGAAGTCAAAACAACAGATGTCAACCACAAAACTTCTACTTTCACATGAGTGCACTGACTTAGGGATTCTGATAGTTTCATAAATTTAAGGTACTAGTGCTTTACTTATTTCTAGAATATAAATTTTAGATTTGTCCCATCTAATCTCAAAACAAAGTAATACAATAATTTTAGAGATGTTGTAAATTCAGGGAAAAATAAGAAAGAGTCAGGTTCAGTAATACCATGGGCACTATTTTCAGATAACTTTATGTACTCAATTAATTATGGACCATGATTATTTTGGTTTTCTTCTTACTTATTTAAAGAGAAAAATGCACTTTTTGCTGTTTATTTTATCTGGCTTAGTGTTTCTTCCCTTAATAGAAATCTTAAGTTTTTTTCTTGACCTATGAGGCTTATTTTTAAAATCAGTTTCCCCCTGGCTTGTTAAAAAAATCTTTTTCTTTTTCAATTGGTGAATGTGATTTATTCTATACCCTCTGGATTTTATTAAAAACTCCTGCTTTGGGATAAATATAAAAAGAATAAAAAGACAAGCCACAAATTGGGATAAAACATTTGTAAAAGATACAACTAATAAAGGATTGTTATTCAAAATATTAAAAAAAACACTCATAACTCAAAAATAAAGATAACGAACAACTTAAAAAATGGGCTACATTCACCAAAGAAGATACTGAGATGACAAACAAGCATATGAAAAATGCTGCAAATCCTGTGTCATCAGGAAATGCAAAGTAAAACAATAATGAGATACTATAGACCTAATAGAATGTTGAAAATATGAAACACTGACAATGCTAGATGCTGGTGAGGATGTGAAATAACAGGAGCTTTTCCCAGTGCTGGTGGGAATGCAAAATTCTATTCTCAGAAATGCTAGCATTTGTACCACTTTATAAAACTATGCCAAGGTTATAGAGTTTATATACAGCTGACCCATGAACTGTGTGGATCCCCTTATACACTACTTATTTCAATAGTGAATACTCCAGTGCTCCATGGTCTCTGGTTGGTTGAATCTCTGGATGCAGAACCATGGATAAAGAAGTACTGAGGATACTGGGGGCCAACTGTAAATTACATGCAGACTTTCCACTGAGGGGAGGGCCAGCACCCCTAGCCCCTGCCTTGTTCAAGGGTCATGTTTTATGTGTTTACTGAAAGTATTCAGCAGCATTAAATTTTTTTAAGCAGGGAGAAATTTTTTTCTGTTATATGTAGTTTTCATGTTGAAGCTGATAGACTTGATTATGAAGTGAAAATCTGGTACAGTGGCTCCCGCCCCAAATGAGGTCTTGAGACATAAGTATAAAAAATAGATGTGTGTACACGCTTTCCAAATTTTTAAAAACAATGATATTTAGTGCTTTGTCTAATGTTTAGAACTTGTGAGAATGGGGAGGAAAGGAGGAGACTAAAGGGCACGTTAATCATCATAAGTAAATGACAGTTATTCTACTGATACTACCGAAAATTAACAAATGAAGGCCAGTCTTAAAATTTTTCTTTTTCTAATGTAATACAAAACCAGCCACAGTTTTATTTCTAAGGAAAATCACGTGCCAAGCACTAGAACTTTTTAGCAGAGGGCCGTGTTTCAAGGAAGTGAAGACATCCCACCTAGCTTCTTCTTTAATGTCGTTCATAAAAGGTTCTGATATGTCCTCAAACCACTCAGCAGAAGAGTAATGTGGATATTTTGAACTTTATTCTCAACTGCCCCTTCTCGCTCCAGTGGAAAAAAAATAAGAGTAGTGGGAGAGGTCTCTTTCACACGTTGATGACATGACAGCAAATACCTCCATGATTGACAGCAGGCCTGACCTCCTCAGATTTAAGCTGAAAGATCAGCTATTAGTCTCACGTCTCGACTTACTTAGACCCCAACTCACTTGTTTTACAGATGAAAAAAGAAATCAATTCCAAATGTGTAACCTGAGAAACATTTATAAATAATAAGTATTTCTCCATCTCATCTGTTTCAAATGCAACTAATCTGAACAATTTTTTTGTTTGTTTTTTATGGCCACACCCACAACGTATGGAAATTCCCAAACTAGGGATTGAATCCGAGCTGTAGCGATGACGCCACAGCTGCAGCAACACCAGATACTTTAACCCACTGCACCAGACCAGGGATCAAACCTGTGCCTACTCAGCTAACTGAGCTGCTAGGGTTGGATTCTTAACCCACTGTGCCACAGCTATAACTCCATAATTTGAATAGTGCTTTTTCTATTTCAAATTCCTTTTTACTTATGGCTCTTTTGATCACAAAAGTGTGTTCCTTGGATCCTGTGACTCCCAACTACATGTGAGATTCCGGGGCAATACATTTAGGGAGGGAATTTGGTTGAATCTCTGGCTTCTCAAGTTGAAATGTAGACTCCGCTTTGCAGGTCACAGTCTTCATTCACCATTTGTTGGATGCCCTCTCCTGTCAGTAATTGTATCAGGGCGGGGTAAACTGCATCTCACTGCGGAACTGAACCTTGTCATCATGAAATGCTTACACACCATCTCCCCTGCCCTTAGAGTGGTATCTGATACAAAGGAGGTGCTCATGAAGGAAGGAAAGAATCAACTGGACAGTCCTGCAATCACACACTGAGCATCACTCAGATCGGGCTGCTGTGTAGACTATAATTCACTAGGTCTGAAGTTTGCCCATCATTTTACTTTTAGGTTAAAAAATTATTTTTAGATTATAAAGCTTACCACAGAAAATATAATTTTTTAATATAAAAAATTCTGAAGGTCACAATATTTTAGCATATTTCCTTTCAGCTTTTTCTGTGCTATGTATATATTTGTAAATGCATGTAAATATAAACATGCACATTTTTGCACATACAAAATATCTATATGTATATATACATGTATGCATATATCATATATACACATTAGGGACAAAATGACACTGTGTTGTGTGTGATATGTAGATAAATAGAGAAGTTGAGACTGTGTATTCTGCATTTTTGTTTTACACACTGGCTCCATGCCACAATTTATCAACCTACCACAGGACAAGTAACTTCTTAATGCCTTAGTTTCATCAGTAATATAGGGAAAATGAAAATATCTATTTCACAGCTGTTGGGAAGATCAGTTGAGCTTATGTCTATAGAATGTATATAATTGTAGGGAATACATATACAATATTAACCAGTTACCAGATGCTTTCCTAAGCATTTTATGTATCATAAATACATAAATATATTATCTCATATGTATTACATATGAATAATATGTTAAAGATAGTATATATAATTATATATTTATAAATATACATTTATAGTATAGTATAATATAAATATATAATATAATTATATATTGTTTATTAATACACAAATATATTTTAAATATATACATTATATAATAAATCATATATTAATATATTATAAATGATATAATCATGCATATGCAAATATATAATGTATTATATAATTATATATACTTGTATAATATATAATATGCATAAATATATATTATTTATATTATATGTACATATAGATAATGCTTAAGAAAGCATCTGGTAACTCCCTATGATTACACTGTGATCACTTTAGAGCAGTTAAAGATCCTTATACATAAAGCTACTGGCTTTGCAGTGTCTCTGAAATGATGTAATGTAATTTAACTGTTTACTTGTTGGACATTCAGTCATTTCTGATTTTTCCTGTATGTAATGCTGTGGTGGCCATCTTCGATCTCACTGCTCACAGCCTCTGCTTAGCTTTGTTTCTCTTTGTTTTATAGCTCTGCTTGAATTGTTCTTTTAAGGATAAGACTGTAATACAAGAAAAATAAAAATATGCTATTGAAATGAAGTTCATTAAGAATCATTACAGGGCATTTCATCTAGGAAGGAAAACCGGAACAAACATGAGATATGGTCAGAACCATGTGGCACAGAAAGCTCAGCATATCAAGGCAAACCCAAGACCAACGGCAAGTTTTCATTCTGCCACTGAAATTACAAAATGAAGTTTATCTTTAAATCAAAAATAACACTGGGAATAATGAGACGGTCTTCCCTCTTGTTTCTACTTTTGTCAGGTATTTATTAGCCCTGGTATACATTTTTGTCAGTTCCATAGATCATATTGTATGACATAAATAATACAGCTAAAAGTTATAATGGATAAAAATACAAATACACATTCATATGTCAACACTTATTGGTACTCTCGGTGTGTTAGGCACTCAAGGAAGCAGAAAGTGAAAACAAAACCCTACATTTAGGGAACTCATAGTTAGTTACAATAAAGTATGATCTTTGCTAGAGTAAGAGTATTTTCCAAACAAAGTTTATGGTATAGGGAGCAAGGAACCATTCCGTGCCTGGAGGGAGATATGGAAGGATAGATGGGTAAAAGTCAAAGAAAAGGCTCGTGAAAGCTGCCTTCCATTTTCACTCATGGGATCTACGTTCCTGCAACCATATAGTTTATAGAGTGTATGGTTTAGTTGACGCTTCGGACCACCTTTTGGCCACAAAATTAACCTGAGAAATCTGATGGGCTTCATCAGAGCCTGGCAATCATGCCTGGTAACAGAGGATTTATTTTGCTGTGATGACAGATAAACCCCAAATTTCAGTAGCCGAGCCTTTAAAAAGTTCTCTTTCTCACACAAAGTTCATGTTCCTCCACATGAAGCTTCAGGGATCCAAGTTTCCTCTGTCTGAAATGCTACCATTTCAGCACATCACAGCAGTAAGGGAAAAAGCTCCCATATGTTGGTTTTAAGTACAGGGCCCTAGAGTGACTGCATTCTTCACAGTCGTATCTTTGTGAGCCTCTCTGAAGGGCTAAGAATCCTCACTACATTGTTGCTGGTTTCCCCAGAGTGAGTGATCCAAGAGAGACCAAGATGAAAGCCACAGTGTCTTTTATGACCCAGCCTTGGAAGTCACATGCCGTCATGTCCACAATATCCTGTTGTTTCCATGGCTCAGCCCACTTCACTGTGGGAGGGGAGTACAAAGAGCCTGAAATGGTTGTCCCTGAGTATCCACTGGTGGGGTTGGTTCCAGGAACCCCTCCCAATAAGGAAATCCAGAGATGCTCAAGTCTCTCACATAAAACGGCATAGTACCCTTGGCTCTCCATTTGATCTGTGCTTGGTTGAATCCCCAGGTGTGGAACCTATGGATATGGAGGGCAGGCTGTGTGAATTTGAGGCCAAAAACATTGGGTGCATCTTGGAGGCTGGTCACTATGCTCTGCATGCTCTATTCTCTACTTCACAGTCAGAATAGCCTTTTGAAATATGTAAATCAGATTATGCCATTTCTTTGTTAAAAGCTTTTTAATGGTTTCTCATTTCTTTCAGCGTAAAAGTCAAGATTCTGGAAGGTCCCATAATCTGTCGCCCATTACCACTTACCTGACTTCACCTTTCAGTCTTTTCCCTTTTCTTATATAATATAGCTGCACTGGCTTCCTGGTTCCTGGATCAGGAACATGGCAGTCCCACCCTGGGGCTTTTGCCCTCCTTGTTCCCTCACCTGAAATGGTCTTCCTCCAGAAACCCAGAGGGTTCACTCCCTCATTTCCATTTGCTCTCTGCTTCAGTGTCATTATCAGAAAAGCTTTTCCTCACCGCTTTATGAGCATGTCTTCCTCTGGCATGCTCTCTCCCCTTACCCTGCTCATTTGTATTTGCAGCACTTAAAAGGACTGATATTGCCGTTTGTCTAGCTACCTAATGTCAACCATGCTTTATAAAAAGAAACATTTTATCTATTCTGTTCCTAACCTATCGCAGTACTTGTAAATATGCCTGGTATATTGTGGTTTGAACCACAAGAAATGGCTATATATGTTTCATCTTATATGAGCATATGCACATAAAATCTTGACTTTAGGCTCTCAAATAAGGAAAACCATACATTTTGTAATGAATGGTTATGGAACTCGAACTTTGTTAATGATGCTTAAAAAGAAAAAACAAATATCTTTTTTGCATTGTCTTCTGGTATCTAGTTTGGAAACACTAGAGTTTGTGGGGCACAGGTCTTTGGATATTGTATATTTGGAGGTAAATTTTATGCTTCGTTTCTACTTTTAGAGGTACAAGGTTAATATTTAAAAGTCATTGGAGTTTTCCTGTGGTGCAGCAGGTTAATGATTCGGTGTTGTCACTGCTGTCTGTACGGATTTGATCCCTGGCCTGGGAAATTCCACATGCCCTGGGTGCAGCCAGAAAAAGTCATTGCTTTTCTATATACCAATACACAGTGAACAAATGGAAATTTAAATGAAAAACAACACGTTTGTATTAATACTCCCTCCCAAAAAGGAAGTAATTGGGTATAAGTCCAACAAAATAATGTGAAAGATCAATATGAGGGGAGATATAAAACTCTGAATAAGCTCAAATAAAACTGAATAAATTGAGAGATTTCATGTTCATGGACAGGAAGACAATATTGTCAGGACAGCAGTTCTTCCCATGCTGATCTATAGATTCAGTGCCATCAAGATCCCAGCTGTTTTGTGGATATCACCTCACTGATTCTAAAATGTCTATGCAGTGGCAAAAGATCAGAATAGCCAATGCAATACTGAAGGAAAAACAAAGTTAGAGGACTACCCACCTTCAAGACCTACTAATCAAGACAATGTGGTATTGGCCAAAAAAAAAAAAAAAAGGAAAAGAAAAGCAAATAGATACAGATCAACGGAACAGAATCCGGAGCCCAGAGACAGACCCACATAAATACAGTCAGCTGATATTTGACAAAGGAGCAGAGGTGATACAATGGAACAAAGATAGTCTCTTCAACAAATAGTGCTGGAACAACTGGACATCTACATACAAAAAGATAAAATAAATCCAAACACAAACTTTGTACACTTCACAAAAATTAATTCAAAATAAATTATAGACATAAACATAAAGCACAAAACCAAAAAACTTCTAGAAGGTAATATCAGAGAAAACCCTGATGACTTTGGGTATGGCAATGACTTGTTTTAAAATATAATACTAAAGGCACAATTCATGAAAGAACTAAATGACAGGCTGGTCTTCCTTAATACCAAAATTTAGGCTCTGCCAAAGACAATGTTGAGAGAAAGAGAAGACAAGCCACAAACCAGGAGAACATATTTGTGAAAGCCACATCTGATTATCCATAATATACAAAGAACTCTTAAAATTTATCAGTAAGAAAACAACCCCATTAAAAATGGGTCAAAGCCCTTAACAGACACCACACCAGGGAAGATACACAGATGGCAAATGAACATATGAAAAGATGCTCCACATCCTATAAGTTCAGGAAAATGCAGATTGAAACAATTAGACAGCCCTATGCAGCTGCGAGAATGGCCACATCCCAGAACGCTGACAACACCAAGTGCTGATGGGGATGTAGAGCAACGGGAACTCTCACTCACTGATGGTGGGATTGCACAGGTACTTTGTTCTTTTTAGTTTTATGGCAGCATCCGTGGCATATGTAAATTCCTGTGTCAAGGATTGAGTCCAAAGACATATCTGTGGCAAAGCCCAGTCCTTTAACCCATGGCACTGGGTTGGGGATCAAACCCATACCTCCGCAGTGACCCAGGCCACTGCAATCAGATTCTTAACCCACTGTGCCACAGTGGGAACTCTCACAGTTACTTTGGAAGATGGTTTGACAGTTTTTCATAAAACTAAATTTGCTTTTATTATATGGTCTGGCAAAAGTGCTCCTTGTCATCTGCCTGAAGAAGCTGAAAACTTACGTCTTTTCAAAAACCTGTACATTGAGGTTTATAGCAGCTTTATTCATGATTGCCAAAATTTGGAAGCAATCAAAATGTCTTTGGGTAGGTGAATGTATAAATTCACTGTGGCACATCCAGACAGTGGACTATTTTCAGCACTTAAAGGAGCTATCAAGCATGGGAAAACATGGAGGAACCTTAAATACTTAAGTGAAGGAAGTCCATGTGAAAGTGCTGCATACGTACATACTATATGACATCCTAGAAAAGAAAAAAGAAGTCAGTAGTAGCTGGAAGGAGGCAGTGAGAGTGGAGGGGGGATGAAAAGGAGGAACACTTGAGGATTTTTAGAGCAGTGAAAATATTCAGTGTAATACCATAGTGACAAATACATGTCCTTATTTGTCCTAACAAATAGAAGGTGTAACACCCAGGGGGAACCCTAGTGTAAACTATACATTCTGGGTGATGATGACATGAGAGTGTAATTCATCAGGTGTCACGAATGTGACATCTGGTGGGGACTGCTGGTAGGGGAGGCCGTGCAGGAATGGGGACAGGAGGTATGCAGAAAGTCCCTGTACATTCTTCTCAATTTTTCTGTGAACGTAAAACTGCTCAAACTCTTTTTAAAAATGAGGAAACAGAAACAAGTAATCATTAAAAAGGATTCAAAATTTGGTTACATCTGGTTTAATTAAGGACTGTTACAGAAGGCCTGACACAGAAGGCCTAATCTTGGGCAATAGGGTAAAAAAAGGACAGGTTTTCTGTTTGTTTGGGTTCGTTCTTTCTTTCTTTCTTTCTTTCTTTCTTTCTTTCTCTTTTTTTTTTTAGGGACGTACCCACAGCACATGGAGGTTCCCAGGCTGGGAGTCAAATTGAAGCTGTAGCTGCCTACCTACACCACAACCGCAGCAGTGCAGGATCCGAGCCATGTCTGCAACCTGCTCCACAGCTCACGGCAATGCCAGATCTTTTAACCCACTGAGTAAGGCCAGGGATCAAACCTGAGCCGTCACGGACACTAGTCAGGTTCATTATCACTGAGCCGTGATGGAAATTCCCAAAAATGCATATGTTTTGAACATAGATTTTTATTCTTCTCTGTGTTCTTTAGTTGAGACCATTCTTACTCCAGAGGCAGGCATTACACCTTGGAGTTCTGTTTTGAATTTTCCTGTTTGAAGCATTTACTTGATTTATAAATTCACTAGATAGTCAGAACTTTTTTCGAATAAAACCAAATGTTGTTATGTCCTAGAACTCCTTATGTGGGAGGGAAAGGTCAGTGATCTCATATCCTCCAATGAAATGTCTAGCAATAATCCATAGTATTTATAGGTTTTGATTTCCTATGCTTTCTGAATAAGAAGGAGGGTGAATAGTGTAAAGAATTCTGCAAAGAATGTGACTTTCAATCCAGAGTTTGATTTAGATGTAAACTTTTAGTATCTGCCAAGCTCTAAAGAGGTAACACAAATGCAGTGATGCTTAAGAAACCTGAAATAAAGCAAAAGGGCATGGGGACTGAGTCTTCTATTACCGCAAATAGGAAGGCAAAGGAAATTGCACCACGTGCCCTTTGATCATTACCCAACAACTGCAAGTCACTGAGGGGTTCCCAATTAATAAAGGATGCTGCTCTAAATGTGGGACTTTGTGCTAGTTACCAAAACCACACTGGTGTTTTTCTGAAAGCAGTAGATGTATTTGTCAGAAAACAAAAATAAGATGAAAAATAAGACAACTCTTATAAAGTTCCAATAAGTACTTCTTTAGTAAGACTCACATGTCCCCTCCACAATAAATATGACTCTCAGAAGTCACATTTTCTCTTTGATTGAGGGCTCAAAGGTGATTTATCTTTATTTCTGATTCTGACACTTTAGGCTCTGTGATGCTTTGTTATCTGTGTGGTATCTCTGTGGTCTGGATGTGGGGTTAGATGATCAGAGTTTGATTCCATGCTCTGCTGTAAACCCAGGGGTTTATCAGGGCACGTTCCAGAACCTGAGCAACCATGCCATGCCGGCCATTCTAGGCCTAACTCGCAAGGTTTCCATGGGTTTGTTCAAATAAGTCTACAAACAATAAATGCTAGAGAGGATATGGAGAAAATGGAAACCCTATACACTGTTGGTGGGAGTATAATGTTGATGTAGCTATTATGGAGAACAGTATGGAAGTTCCTCAAAAAACAAAAATAGAACTACTGTATGATCTAGCAATGCCACTCCTGGGCATCTATCCAGAGAAAACCATAATTCAGAAAGATATATGAATCTCATTGTTCATTGCAACCCTGTTTACAAGAGCCAAGACATGGAAGCAACATAAATGTTCACTGACAGAGGAATGGATAAAAAAGATGTGATACATAAGTGCAAGGGAATATTATTCAGCCAAAAAAGAACAAAATGCAACCTGCAGCAACATGGATGGACCTAGAGATTATTATACTAAGTGAAGTAAGGTCAGAGAAAGACAAATATCACATGATACGACTTATACGTGAACTCATTAAAAGTGATACTCAAGAACTTATAAAATAGAAGAAATAAACACAAATTTTGAAACCAAAATTTGGTTACCATAGGAGTAACCATGGGGGAGGAGGAATAAATTAGGATGGGAATAACATATACACACTGCTGTACATAGAACAGATTATTAACAAGGACCTACTATACAGCTCAGGGAAATCTCAATGTCCTGTAATAACCTGTATGGGAAAAGAGAATGGATATATGTATATGTATAACTGATTCACTTTGTGTGCAACTGAAACTAATACAACATTGTAAGTCAACTCTACTCCAATAATATTTTTTAAAAAGTACATTGGGGGAAAAAAAAGGTAGTATGTACAAGGTCTTAGCATTGCTTTTTATGTATAAAATGCTCTGTATTCTCATTTTAGTTGAATCTTGAAACCTCATACACAGAAAAATATTTGTAGCTCTTATAAAAGGTAATCTATACACAGATACCTTGTCCTACAAGCTGCAATATGGCTCATAAAGGTTTTATTTGGCTAGTACAGAGTTTTTGAGAAGTGTAAATTTGAATGCCTTTGAGCAAGCTGTGCGCGTCTCAGAGCTTGTAAAAAACCTCATCCCCTATGTCTGTGTTCCTTTGGGGTAGAAGGCTACTTTGAACCTCCTTGGCCCTACTCAGTTCCTCCTACCTACAAATCACTACCACTCTGAGGTGTATCACCCCGGCTTCTTTTTCTGTCTTGTTGCAGGGGCTTGGTCTCTCACCGTCTAGCTATCTTAGCAGCTCTGAACTCTGATTTGGATTTGTGAGAATGGTGAAAACTCTTCTCAAGTGTTGTCTCTGGGTGGCTGCCTTCTATCCAGCTTCTCAAGGGCACTGCCTAAGAGTCTGTGAACTTGTTAAAGGGGAAGTTGGTATAGAATATGGGGCTTGCTCCGGTGTGGTTCTTTTTAATTCCTCAAGTCCTGGCTGCCTTGGGATTTCTCTAATTCCATAAAACAGAGGATGATTACCATCACCCTCCTTATCACCACCATCACCGCCATCACCGCCATCATCATCACCAGCCTCCTCCTTGCCATTAGCATCGTCCTCACCACCGCCATCCTTACCATTACCATTTTCAATACCATCATCATTACCACCACCATCATCAACACTGTTTGATCCAGCTTTCTGAGACTTTGTTAGGGAAAAAATATGGTTTGCTCTAAGTCAGTCTACCATGTCCAAAAGCCACCCTCTCTATCTCTTCCACCTTGGCCTAAGTCGCACATTTATTACCAGCCTGCCTCTCAAGGCATTTGAAACAGACATCCCCAATTTAACGAAGTAAATTGGTTATGTGAACAATGACTTTCCTCCATTACATGCTTTTCAAATTTATTTTTATTTATCAATTTCAGATTTTCATTATGTTAAATTTTATTATTAAAAGAAAATATTCCTGTTGAATCTGAATTATGACAAGTAGTATCCTACTCTTGACAGGTTTTATCTGATATTTCTGGTAGTCCTGAATTTGTTTCAGAGTTAAAAGAAAGGAAATGAAATTTACTTGCCCAAAGAATCGATAAAACTCTTAAGAAGTCTCTGATGGAGGGATCAGGAGACCATATGTAGGCTTTGCTGCAATTGATTGGTGTCCTTTAGCAAATCAATTAGTACTGGGTCTATTTGTCTAACTACAAAATAGTATCTCTAATATTCTGTAACTCTAAGATGAGAAAGGCCATGGCTATGGTGATGAGGGATGGAAAGATTGGCGTAAACTTTTTATCCACTTGGATCTATATTTTTGTGACTGAATTAACAGAGCACTTTTCTCTTTTAAAATAATCATATATTTGTTCACATTGAAAATGGTCCAGTAATTTACAACATCCACGATCCTACATAAAATAACTTCCACCTTTAGTCTCTCTTTTCTTATCCTGCAATCTTCCCCACAAACAAGAATGAGTAATTAATCAGCATGAAAATTCAAACTCTGGCTCTAGGAAGCAGCCCTAACTTGAGAGAGAGATTCTCAAGTCTCCAGTGTCAAGTCATCCCCTTAGGCACAGGAGTCTCTTGGTTGGCAGAAGGGACATCTCCACTCACACTTTTCATGGGTTCTTTGCCACAACACCCTAGAACTGTTAGGCGCTCCGCAGCTTGAGTCTCCAAAGGGCCCCGGCCCTAACCCCACTGCAGCCAACTTTTCCTCAGATCTCTCTTGCTTGCCCCTGGCATTGTGAGTTGGAATACGCCGCGTTCCAGAAGGCTTAGGAGGGTGGTGGTAAGTCCGCTCGCTGGCCCTGTTCTGTCTGGGAAGGTCAGAGTGGCGTGACCGTGGCGTCAGGGTTAGGGGAAGCAGTGGAAGGGAGACAAGCAGGAAGGAAGGGATCATTTAACTGAACCCAATCTGAACCTTTAAACAGTTCAGTTCAGGGACAGTGCTGACGTCAAAGCTGTTTCTTATTTTAAAAAAGCCAGGCTGTCTGATTCAAGTAGCCCCTCTTACCTTCTGCCAGTCCAAAGTGCCAGGTCAAGACCCCTTTGCAGATTGTTTTTTATAACCTTAGCTCAGGTAAAGGCTTTCCTAGCTTACTCACACTTTTCTTCCTTTTGTAAGATAAGCTTCATTATGGAGGGTCAAAGGACAGAGGAACCCTTAAGATACATCCAATGAGTTCTACATTCTTCACTCCATCAGATTCTGAATCTTAAGCAACAGCCTCTCCAACAGTGATTCTGTGCCTTCCTCAAATGTAAACATTCCTTTCTCTGCCCTGCTTAAACTCACACACATATTATGAATTCTTTAATTAAATCTAAGTTTAAAGAATTGCTGTGACAGTAAACTTTATAGCTATGCTTGCACAGGATGTACAGTGAGGCTAATATATGAGTTTGTCAGCTTTGGAAAGTATGACGGTTTACTTTGTGTACAGACTTTTCATTGTAGAACATAGTATTTCTTTATTTTTAAATCTCTGCCCACCATTATGTTTGGCACTTTTGTTTTCAGAGCAATTGTTGTAGGGAATCGGGTTCAAATACCATGAGAGAGTCTTCCATTTGGCTGCGCTGAGGTGAGCATTTTCCTTGAACCCTCACACTATACCTGTGAGAAAGTTTAGGATGTTTTCTTCTTCTAGAAGAGCAAAAGGATGCTGAGGAGGTTTTGTGTTTTGTCCAAAGTCACAGTTCTTCTAGGGCCTTCACGAACCGTCCCTGATCCTTCACCGGTCAGAATTAAATCACTCCTGTAAACTCACATAAAATACTGCTTGCAGTTCTGCTAGACATCTTTGCAATCCTACCTTGTTTTACTGTCTTTCCAACCATCTCTTCTTCAAAGGCAAGGCTTTGTTTTCACAGCTCCCTCCATGTCCAGCATGTGTCACATTGTTTAAAATTGTGACTGTGTTTCTTGGGTTGAATCGAATTAATCTATGTCTACTCTGTTACATTTTGTTGAGTCTTTCATTCTACAAATATCTATTGAATGCCTGTAATATGCCTGGTTTGGTGCTAAGGATATAGAAATAAGTCTGTCAGAAATCCCTGCCTTCGTGGAACTTACCTCCTTGTGAAGGGCAAGAAGCAATAAGCACAATAAAGTGTGATGTGGTAACAAATGCTGTAGAGAAAAATGAGGAAGTTAAGGGGAAAGTTGACAGGAGGTTGCAATTTTAAGATGGAATGTAGTGGTTAAATGAAAGCCACAGTTCTCAGGATCAGCCCAATGCCATTTCTACTTTGACTAGTATCCAAGCCCCAAACCTCTTCACAGTTTCACTTTTAAGACTTAATATTTGCTGAAGAAGACCAGTCACAGCCATTTCAGATAAAGAGGCAAAAAAAAAAAAACACAAAAAATTTAAAATGCAGAAAAATAAAAAAGACTTGGAAAAAGAAAAAAAAAAGCCTACAGGTCTTTCTAAGCCTTTCTATTCCCAATCGGTGAGGTTTCTGTGATATCTTACGCACTGCCAGTCTACTTCTCTCACTAATGGAAAATTCATGTGTAGCTCAATAAAGAGAATGTTTGTCTGTAAAAAAAAAAAAAAAAAAAAGAGTAGTCAGAGAAGATCTCATATTTATGTTTGAACAAAAGCTGAAGGAGATAAAGGAGGGGGCTGTGTATATATACCACTGACATTTAAAAAAATTAATGTGAGTTTAAAACATGTTTAACAGTAAAGTGAAGCACTGGGGGATTTCTCATTTCAACTTTAGATTCATTTTGTTAATATTAGACTAGGAAGGGCCCTAGGAATTATATTCTCCTTCTACTTCTTTGTCCATTTTATAGACGAGGAAACTGAGGCCCAGAGAGATCAAGTGCACAGCTTTCTTTACTTGGCCTTAGAATGGCCAGTGAAATCACAGCAGTTTACTGAAAGTCCAACGGTATTTTAATAGTCAGGTCATTCTTCCACGTGATCATCCATTTAGTTAGCAAGCTCTCAGTTTACATGTATTCTGATAGTGTTTCAAGCCTGAAAACCACGTCAAAGAGGCTGGTGTGTGCTTCGTGAACTTTATACGCCGCATAGAAGAACAGTCCCGTAGCTAGGAATCAAGTCTGTTTAAGGCAAAGTATATGCATTCACATTAGGAATGTAATCACTGAGGCATCTGGTTGGTCAGTGTGGAGACTCGACTTAGTACCAGAGAGAGAAAGAGAGAGGAGAGGAGGCCATTCTTTTGAAGCAGAGGACACAGGATGCTGCAATGCTAACAGGGCAGGCAGGGCTCACATCGCCCCAGCTGCGTGGGAAATCACCCACCGAGAAAGAGTGACAAATAATTCCAGTATAACATTTAAAGTTAATGTTGGTGCAGAAAAGAGTAATTAAGCTTCCTTTAGTTTCCCACTCGGGAAGAGTAAATGTCTGCATGTCTCTATGGCTGGGATTCAGTTGGCCCAGCTGAACACAGAACAGGAAATTGAAGGCACTTCAAAAGTGTCTTGACACATATGTTAAATATTCCAAGCTGATATTAACATACCAAAAGATTATTAATACATAGGAAATCTACTTTGATTTTTAAAGCAGTTTGTTTCTTATTGATGAGAGAGTCGGGCACAAATCTAGCTGACAACTGAGTCACTTGGGGAGTGTTTAAAAAGCTATTCCTTGGTCCCACACACAGATGTTTTGATTCTGAGGGTCTTGTGAAGGGCAGCAGAATGAGCATTTTTAACAAGCTGCACATGAATTTAGATAATCAGACAGCTTTAGAAGTGCCCTGTATAGAGGACTCAGCATTGCATAGGACTCTTAGCTGCTCTCATCCACATGTTAGAAACTTGAATGATATACTGATTTCAATTTTAACTGTCTTATTACACATAAAAGGCCTGAAGAGGAAAATGTCCTGTATCATCGCTTCCCCAGGTTGGCATATTTTGACTTTGTAATGAGTGAGCTTCCTAATGTTGTTTGAAGTGATTTAGATTTCTTTTCCCTTAGGTTGTAGGAAAAACGAGATGCTCTATCTTATTTCTAGGGGAGAAGTAATCTGTACAAATAAAGCGATATACCAAAATCTGTGCCCATGAAATGGAATAACTTGATTATTCCATTTTTGGAATGAACAAAAATGTACATGAATAGTATGATGGGCACTCCTGAAAATGGTACTAATGAGGTCAATTCCATAGATCAAACGAGAGGTACCTGATATAGTTTCTGGTATATAGTTAGGATTCCAAAGTCCTAAAATATGAGTGGACAGAGCACATAAGAGAAATCAGTGTATACAGTGGAAAGACAGGTGTATTGAATGTGTAAGGGGGTCTCAGCAAACCATTTCATCTGCTCAGACCCTTCTACTGTTGCGAACCTTGTGAATTCTGCTCACAGCCTGGTCCACTTGGGTCCACTTGGGTCCACATTGACTTAGGCAGCATTCCCTTGAGGAGACGACCAAGTGATTGTGTCAGATCTGGAGTCAAGTTAGGGTTTAATAAAAACTTTGACATGAAGACCAGAGTTTCACGCAGCTTAAGAATTTCAGAATTATCTCAGATCCTTAGGTCAGTGTGGGAACCACTTTTGTCTTTCTGAAATAGCCAGATGAAATAGTCATTCCATCCTACGCGGTTACTTTAACACACCCGGCACATGCCTGGGTTACATCTGCTGCCATCGCATAGGTCTCTAAAATCTGCTTTCGGGTTCACTAAATTCACACTGAGCCACTGTCTTCATGTGTCCTATTTTCCTCATTGTTCCTGACCATCTCATCCTTTAATTTTGTGATTTCGTTTTCCCATTTCTGTCCTTACCCTGCCATGAAGACTTTCGTGCTTGGGGCTGCTTCGTGAGTCCTGACCTCTGACTTGGGCCCTTAACCACGTCTGCTCTCATTCATCTCACTGACAGTATCTGAGTCAGCCACTTGGTCTGCAAACACTCATCTAGTTCTAGGAGGAGAATCAATTACAATACAACCAAGAACCTGAGGACTGCCTTGCTGAAGTGTGCTGTTGGAGAAGTAAGGGTTGGGAAAAAAGAGGGACCAAATCCTAGTCAAAGAGCTTTCTCTTACTCAGAGCCCCAGAGGGGGAGGGTTGGCAGCTGAGTCACTTCATCCTCAGGGACAGACCCATCTGTGTCATTCACAGTTGTTTCCATTACAAGTGACAACACAACTAAACCTGACTTAAAGGTAAAAGAGAGTTTTTGACTCAAAGAATGAGAATGTCCAGGATAGAGGTAGATTCAAGGATGGTCTTGTTCAGGTGCTTAAATAATATTGTTGGAACTTTATCGAACTTCTTCCCTCTCTCAGCTCTGGATTCTCTGTTCTCAGGCAGGTTCTCTACTCATGTGGCAAGATGGCATCTAGCAACTCGAGACGTATTTTATGACCTTATACTTAGAGCAGAAACAGAACACTTTTTTCCTGGTTGCTATGTAGCTTAGGTCCTTCTATGGCATGTTTCCCCCTTGCTCTTTTGCAGTGTAACATCCTGTAACAAAATAATAAAATGTCTCATCCCTCATTAAAAGATGATGTCCCTTTCCCCGCTCATGGGAACAGGGCTGTCGTTTTTCTTATTGGACCAATAGAGTGTGCCAGAATTTACTATGTCAGCTCTAGACCCAGTTGTCAGGAGTCGTGGAAGCTTCTGTTTTCATTGATTTTTCTTCCTTGGATTTACATGTCAGGAAATGAAAGCTATCCTCGTAGAAAGAGAGGCCACCTAGAGGGAGAGGCCCTGGAGGATGAAAGAATGTGAACAGGACAGTTTCAAGGAAGAGAACTGAGTTCCCCCAGCTGACAGCTGGCACCAAGGGCCCAGTTGTGTGAGTGTGTCAAGTGAAGCCCAGATGCCAGCATGCATGAGTCCAGCCAGTGCCTCACAGAGTGGAGATGGTCCAATCCCAGTTAGCCCTGCCCAAATTCCGGATCTGCAGACTTGAAAGCATTAAAATAGTTATCAGTTTAAGCCACTAAGTTGTAGGCTACTTTGTTACTCAGTAAGAGGAGATTGAGATAGTTTCTTATTTTTATTTAAAAAATTTATTGAAGTTTAATCGACAAATAACATGTCAGTTATCATGTGCATCATATAATGATTCTGTATTTGTGTACCTTGTAACATGATCTCCACAATAATTCTAGTTACCATTAATCACCCAATGTAGCTGCCAACTTTTATTTGTGTGATGAGAAATTTTAAGATTGACGTTCTTATCAACTTTCAAATGTTCAGTATGGTTTTATTAACGAAGTCACCATGCTCTATATTATATCTGTATGATTTATTTGTTATAATTAGAAGGTTGTACCTTTGGACTCCCTTCACCCATTTAGGTCACCTCTCCCATCACTAGTTTCTGGCAGGCACCAATCTGTTTTCTGAATCTATGAGCTTGGGATTTTTGTTTGTTTTTGTTTTGTTTTGTTTTGATTTTTTGAGGTTCCACATACAAGCAAGATTGTATGGTATTTGTCTTTCTCTGTCTGACTTATTTCACAGTTTCCATCTGTGTTGTCACAAGGGGCAAGATTGTGTTCTTTTTAAATGATTAATAGTCTATTGTGTATATATCTTCTACATCTTCTGTATCCATTCATTAGTCCTCAGTTACTTTGCTTCCATATCTTGGCTATTGTAAATAATGCTGCAGTGAACATAGGGGTGCATATATTTTTTGAATTAGTGTTTTCATTTTCTTCAAATAAGTATCCAGTGCTGAATCATATTGTAGTTCTGTTTTTAATTTTTTGAGGAAGCTTCATACTGGTTCCCATAATGGCCGCATCTATTAACATTATCACCAGCAGTGCACCAGTTCCCCTTTTCTCCATGTCTTCGCCTGCATTTATTTCATATCTTTTTGATAACAGGTGTGAAGTGATATCTCATTGTGGTTTTGATATGCTTTCCTGATGATTAGCAATGTTGAACATCTTTTCATGTGTCTGTTGGCCATCTGTATGTTTTCTTTGGAAAAATGTCCATTCAAGTCCCCTGCCCATTTGTTAAATGGATTGTTTCCTTGCTACTGAGTTGTATGAGTTCTTTATAGAGTTTTTTGTATCAGCCTCTTAGTGGGTATATGATTTCTAAATAGTTCCTCCCATTCTATAGTTTACCTATTCATCTTGTCAATGAATTCTTTTGATATGCAGAATCTTTTTAGTTTGATATAATCTCATGTGTTTATTTTTGCTTTTGTGTCCATTGCTTTTGGAGTCAGATCTAAAAATCCATTGCCAACACCAGTATCAAGAAATTTAGGGCCTATATCTGTTTCTAGAAGTTTTATGGCATCAAATCTTATATTCAAATCTTAAATCCATTTTGAGTTAATTTTTGTGTATAGTACAAGATAGTAGTCTAGTTCCATTCTTCTGCATTGAAGAAGAGCAGCATAGTCTGAAGAAATGGTCCTTTCCACACTGTATATTCTTGTCCCCTTTGTCATAGATTAATTGACCATATATGTGTAGATTAATTTCTGGGATCTCTATTCTGTTCCATTGATCTGTGTATCTATTACCAATACCATACTGTTTTGATTACTATAGCTTTCTCATATAGTTTGGAATTACGGCACATGATTTTTTCCAGCTCTGTTTTTTTCTCAAGATCACTTTGGCTTTTCAGGGTCTTTTGTGATTCCATGCAAATTTTAGTATTGTTTGTTCTCTTTCTGTGAAAACTGCCATTGGAACCTTGATAGGAATTTCACTGAATCTATAGATAGCTTTGGGCAGTACAGACATTATGATAATCCTTCTAATCTTCTAATTCTGTAAACATAAGATATCTTTCCATTGATTGGTATCTTCTTCAATTTCTTTCATCAATATTTTATATTTTTTAGTGGAGTGGTGTTTCAACTCCTTGGAAAAAGTTATTCCTAGTCATTTTATTATTTTTGATGCAGTTATAAATGGGATTTTTTCAAAATTTCTCTTTCTTATAGTTGTTAGTTTATTGAATACAACAGATTTTTGTGTATTGATTTTATATCCTGCAACCTTACTGAATTTGTTATTGGCTCTGATATTTTTGTGTAGAGTCTTTAGGGTTTTCTACATATAAAATCATGTCATCTTCAAATAAGGACAGTTTTACTTTTTCCTTTCTGATTTGGATAGGTTTTATTTTACTTTTTCTTGCCTTATTGCTATGATTAGGACTTCCAATACTATATTGGTTAAAAGTGACAAGAGAGGCATCCTTGTCTTCTTCCTGATCTTTATGGTGAAAAGCGGAAAGCTTTTATTCTGAAGAGGATGTTAGCTACGGGCTTGTCATATATAGCCTTTGTTACACATTGAGCTATGTTCCCTCTAACCTTTTCTAGAGTTTTTGTATGCTGAATGTTATCACATGCTTTTTCTGCATCTGTTGAGATTCTACAATTTGTGTCTTGAATTTTGTTAATGTGATGTATACATGTTGATTGATTTGAAGATGTTGAATCATCCTTGCATCCCTGAAATAAATTCCACTTGATCCTGGTATATGATCATTTTAATGCATTGCTGAATTCAGTTTGCTAATATTTTGTTGAGGCTTTTTGCATCTATGTTCATCAGAGATATGATGTAATTGGCCTGTAATTTTCTTGTAGTTCTTTTTTCTGCTGTTGGTGTCAGGGTAATGCTGGCCTCATAAAATTAGTTTGAAAGCATTCTCTTCATTTCACTTTTTGGGAAGAAGGTTTGTTTTAATTATTTGTTGAGTAGAATTCATCAGTGAAACCATTTGTTCCTATATTGTTCTTTTGTTGGGAAGTTTTTGGTTGCTGATTTAATCTTCTAATAGTAATTGGTCTGTTCAGGTTTTCTTGTCCTAATGATTCAGTCTTTGAAGTTTGTATGTTTCTAGGACTTTATAAATTTCTTCTAGGAGGCCCAATTTTTCAGTGGGTAATTTTCTCTTATGATCCTTTGTATTTCTGTGGTGTCAGTTTTAACTTCTCCTTTTTCATTGGTGGTTTTATTTGTTTGAGGCTTTTTTTTTTCCTTGATGAATTCAGTTAAAAGTTCATCAATTCTGTTTACCTTTTCAAAGAAACAGATATTAGTTCCATAGATAATCTTGGTCTTTTTAGTGTATTTCATTTATTTCTGTTCTGATCTTCTACTAACTTTGGACTTCAGTTATTCGTCTCTTTCTAGTTTCTTTAGGTGCAAAGTTAAATTGTTTACTTGAGTTTTTTCTTGTTCCTTGAAGTGGGTCTATATTGCTATGAACTTCCCTCTTAAAACTGCCTTTGCTGTGACCCATAATTTTTGGTATATTGCATTTCCACTTTTGTTGGTCCTAAGGTAGTTTTTGATTTCTATTTTTTTTTCCCTAGGGCCACACCCATGGAAATTCCCAGGCTAGGAGTCGAGTCAGAGCTGTAGCTAATGGCCTACACCACAGCCACAGCTATGTAGGATCCAAGCTGTGTCTGTGATCTATACCACAGCTCATGACAATGCCGGATTCTTAACCCACTGAGCAAGGCCAGGTATTGAACCCCCATCCTCATGGATACTAGGCAAGTTTGTTACCACTACATTACCACAGGATCTCCTATTTTTTTTATTTCTTCATTGATCTAGTGCTTATTTGCAGCACATTGTTAATATCCACATATTTGTGTTTTTTCCAGTTTTCCTCTTGGAATTATTTCTAGTTTCAGGTCATTTTATTCAGAAAAGTGTGATATGATTTCAGATTTCTAAAATTTATTAAGGCTTTTTAATGGCCTAACATATGATCTATTCTGGAGAATGTTTTATGTACACTTGAGAAGAATGTGTATTCTAATGCTTTTGGATGGTCAGTTATATACATAAAGTTTGATATAAAATTCCTTTAAGGCAGAGGTTTATAATTTTCTTCTGAATAATCTTTCCATCAATGTAACTGAGGTATTAAAGTTCCCTACTATTACTGTGTGCTATCTATCTCTCCCTTTAGGTCTTTTAGTATTTGCTTTATATATTTATGTGCTCCAGTGTTGAGTTGGATTGATTCCTTTAGCATTATGTAATGCCCTTCTTTGTATTTAATGCAGTCTTTGTTTTAAAGTTTATTTTGTCTGATGTGAGTATTGCTATATCAGCTTTCTTTCAATTTCTGTTTTCATGGAACATCTTTTTTATCCCTTCACTTTCAGTCTGTGTATGCCCTTCTGTCTGAAGTGAGTCTCTTGTAGTCAACATATAGATGGTCTTGTTTTTTAATCCATTCACTCTGTGTCTTTTGATTGGAGAAATAAGTTCATTTCCGTTTAAAGTGTTAACTGATAGTTATACTTATGGCCATTTTAATTATTTTCTTGTTATTTTGTACTTCCTCTCTACTCCTTTTTTTTTTCTCTTGCTGTTTTTCTTTGTGGTTTGATGACTTTATTGTTATGTTTAGATTCTTTTCTCTTTTTTTATCTTTTGCATATGTACTATAGATTTTTGCTTTGTGATTACTTTGAAGCTTATATTTAACAGATTATATTTAAAATAGTTTATTTTATGTTGATAACAATTTAAGTTTGAACACATCCCGAAACTCTGCATTTTACTGGCAGGCAGGGGCACTACCACATTTTATGTTTTTTGAATCAGGCTAGAATAGTCTTTTACACAGTCATGGAGCTGGAGGATGAGATCAACCCTACTAGAAACATATGGACTGTGAGTAGGGGCTGTGTGGCCCCAAGAGAAATTAGGATACTATGATAGGGATAATTGTACAGACAAAACCCTCAGATGTTCACCTCCACATCTACTTTGGTTATATTTCCTGAGTTTTTCTGTGTATATTTATGGAGTACCTAAAGAATACGACCATTTTTATTTCCGTTTTACATTTCTCTATGAGCGTAACAAATTCTGGGAGAGCTTTATTTATATCCAAACAGATTCTGAAGTGCTGATAATCAGGACCTTTCCATGTTTTGCTTTCTGTTGTCTTGAAAAATTTGTCTTTGAGAGTGTATATATAAGCAGATGGCTTCCTATACATAGCATGCAGAAGAATTGTAGTTCTGCAGCAAAAGAAAGAAAAAATAAAAGGAAAAAAATACGCATACATATGATGATGGGACTTTTCCTCAAAAATACCCATTAATGCTGATAACAGTAACTTACATAAAACCAAAAAGCACAGGAGGGAATGAAAAAATACTTATAGGTTGGAAACTGTTAAACAAGAGGAATTTAGTATTCATTTATTTTTAAGTTTATTTTAAATTTCTTATCTTTACAGTGTGTTTCATGGAGAGGTGTGAGAAATACATTGTACTCCAGAAACTGAATCTTTCATGGGGAGAGAATATTATCTTTACAACTTGTTAAAGCAACTGTGAAATAAACTGATTCTTTTTGTCTTCAGAGTGGAAGGGCTGGTTAACACCCTCTCTCACTTATTTAAGAGATTTTTTTTCCTGAAACAGGCATATAGAAAATTTCTTAATAAGATCTGTTGATAATTCCACCAATATAAACAACTGATCTACTGTGATGTTTATAGACGTTACCAACAAAATGAGCCTGTTTCCCATAGCCTCCCTCTTGATGCAGTCTAAAAATTTTTTAAGCTATTTATTCCTCTAAATGCTATTAGTTATTCCAGGGAGGGAGATGTTTTTTCTTTCTGGTCATGGATGACATAGACTTCATGCTTTTCGACTAAGTGCACATGAATATGAACTGCAAGGCATTTCAGAAAGTCAGTGGACCAGCACCCAAAATTAATAATAAATAGCAGATTTTAATTGTTATAAAATGTTGACCAGTTCAAGGCTCTCTGACTCCCCCTAAGTAAACTCAGCCCTGCCTTGTTGGCTCCCCCCACCATAGCATAAAGGGGCCCCAATGGGGTATTCTTTCAGGTTTTGCTTTAACTCTGTTTATAGAAAGGCATTCTATATTAACTCATTATATCCCCTAACATTTCTGGGTTCTGAGAGTGTCTGTTTCAATATACTTAGGCAGAGGTTGCAAGTTCTCTGACCTAGCCATTATAGACACTTGGCATCACTTTCATGGCATTGTGTTGGTTACAAGTGAGTCACTACTGCAGCCAGATTCAGGGAGAGGAGAGTTAGACCCCGCATCTCACTAGGGAGTGACAGGGCCATGTTGCAGAAGAGCACGTGGCACGATGGACATTGTTACTGCCATCACTGGGGAATACAATTCACTACGCTCAGGTCTGGATGCTAGCCCTGTTGTTTACCAGTTAACTGATTTTTTTTCCCCTTTCAATATCTAAGCTCCCAAATCTCAAAGATGAGACTTAACTTCAGTTATGATTCATTTCTTTTCTATTACGGAAAAGTTCTTCTTTCCACATAGACCCCACATAACCCAGGCTATGTCTTCCCAAAATTTAAACAAGTCATTCATTCATCAGGAAAAAAAAAAAAAAGGGAAAGAAAATTCTGCCATTTTGATAAATCTCCCATCAACATTAATTCAAATATAAAACTTAAAAGGAATCTGAAGGTCAGGATTCCCCTAGAGCATTGGCTTATCTGGAGCATTTTTCATATAATATTGTAAGAAAGCAGTGTACCTAATAACTCCCTTGACTGAAGCTCTTTGATTGATCAAATACCTTTCTGTTTAAAGATGCATATCTATATGACAGGAGATAAGAGAGAAACAGGGAGACAGCTTGTTAATACTGTGTCAGCTGTAATTCCTGTTCTGTTAAGGCAGAAAAAAGGCACTTTTTATAAGTACTACTAAACTTGATGCCTCCAAATCGGAGTCAATCATTTCCTTTTAAAATGAAAGATCACAGAGAATAGTCTCAACCCTTAGTATGCAGGTAGATTTGAAGTTTTAGAAAGCCTGTTTTCCAATGCCTAACTTGGATGCACAGTATAATAACTAAGCATAGACGTATTACAGTAGAACAAACATATTTGCCCAGAGCATAGCAAATACAGTCAAATTATTTTTCCTGAAACTTTAGGTCATCATAGGTCGGTAAGCGTGTTGTTATCAAAAATAAGTATAGTATTTCTTCTCCTTCTGGTCACTTACAGCATGGCGTTCCAGTGGTTGAACTGGTTATCATAGACTGGAATCAAATATGGCAGTTGATGGGAAGAAAGACCAGTCAGTTTAGAAAGATTATTTTAGAAAATTGTCAGTATTTTTAGTATCTTGACAATATGTCTCAAAGTCTTCATAATTGCAGGGTATCCCCTTTATCACACTGTTTCTGTCTTTAAAGGCCATCACTGATGACAGGCAATTGTGAAGACATTCACTTCTTTATCTTAAAACCTAGGATACATGAGCAAATCACATTCATTAAAAAAGTCAAGATAGTGTTATTCCGTGTAGTTAGAAAAACCATTGTAAGTGGAGTCAGAAATTGTGGAAAGCCTGTCTTTTTTTTTTTTTTTGTCTTTTTGCCTTTTTTATGTAGAGCCTCACCTGCGGCATATGGAGGTTCCCAGGCTAGGGGTCTAACAGGAGCTGTAGCCGCCGGCCTTCGCCACAGCCACAGCAACGCGGGATCCGAGCCGCGTCTGCGTCCTACACCACAGCTCATGGCAACGCCAGATCCTTAACCCACTGAGCAAGGCCAGGGATCGAACCTGCAACCTCATGGTTCCTAGTCAGATTTGTTAACCACTGAGTCACGAAGGGAACTCCCTGGAAAGCCTGTCATTAAGTCATGACTCACTCACTTGGGTGAGCACCTGTCCTGCCCAGGCTAAAGTCTGTTAATATGGAAAACTCTAGGATTCCTTCCAACTCCGGAAGTTCTCTCCCTATTAAACTGTCCTAAAATAGCAAGTTTTCTTGGTGATTGACGTTATAAGAGATTTTCACCACTGCTAGAATTGTGAGCACCTATTTTTAAACACTTTCATCTCAGTCACTTCCCCTCTTACTGTCCTAGCTCAGGGGTTGCCGTGCAAACCCATGCAAAGACCGAAAGACTTCCAATTAAACATGTTCACATTTATGATTGGCATAAAAGTACAGCCATTGAAACCATGAAGAGAAGGAAAAATAGAAATTGTTAAATACCGAGCTGTTTTGAAAATCAAATGGCTTCAACCAAGAGATGACTCTTGGGAAATCATCTTTCCATTAGAGCCGTGGAGTTTCCGGGTCACACTTCATTTGAACATTTCACCATAGCATCCACAGAACTGGATGGGGCAGAAAGAATTTTATGCCTAGTAATGTTGAATAATTGTTATTTTTACAAATGCCCTAGAAATATTGAATACAATTTAGAACTGTATTCAAGTGTAATAGAAATTCAATAAATAAAAGTAAGGCAAAAAAGCCCCCATGATTGTTAGAGATGCTCAATAGAAAGAAAACAGAGTGTGCTGCAGTATACAAAGGATGGCATAGAGGGAACCAAGCCACATAGCCATGGATGGGCTGGGTGGGGACTGGCGTCTGAAATCCAGTTTCTATATAAGAGGGTGTCGGTGAAGCCAGATTCCCTTCACTTTTTATTCGTAGGTTTATAGGCTTCTAAAAATAATTCTTTGTAGCTCAAGGTTCAGAAAGCTTAATTTGCATTAATACATAATGTGCAGTGAATGTGACTATCAGAGCTTTTTATCTCTGCCTCTAAGAGAGAAGCGGAGACAATAACCAAACCTTGTAACTAGCTATGAAGACAGACAGATAGGGCGTTCATTTCCATTCCCCTTTGCCTCAGGCGGGGCGGGTGGAGGAGGCTGAGGCAGAGCATGGTAGTTACCCAGAAAGGTACTTGAGGAAAATGACAGGAGATTTGAGGGGAGCAGTGTTATCCAGCTGAAGCCCTCCCCCGCTGAATGGTGTGGGCTGCAGTCTGGCACTGAGTTGTGAAGGCTTCCACAGGAACCTTGTTTCAGGGGTAGCAGGGCAGAACTCAGAATTGGGACTTGGAGATTAAAGAGCATCCAGGTCACTGTAGATTATGAGAAAGCCGCCCCAAAGAAGCTGTCTACCCATCTCTCAGCCCATCGCTTACCCTCTAAACCCTGGGGAACAGACTACCTCTTCCACAGCCTGACCGAACGTTAAGATGGAAATTTTTTAACTCAAAACAAGCCCTCAAAATAAAAGACATGAATTATCCTCGAGTCTTTATAAAACATCTCATGTATCAGGTGGTATCACAGTAACTTTATTTTGAACAACCAAGAATTCTGTTTGGAAAAAGCAGGTTAGTGTAATACATCCTCCATCAATGCTAGTTTTGAATAGCTATAGGGTCCACATTTTCATGAATCACTCTTTTCAAAAGAGACAAATTTAACATGGGGTGGGATTTCATTAGTTAAAAGGCTTTTGAAGATCACTTTCAAAAACACCAGGGCAAGTTCTTATGTTGTGGAAATCATAAACATATATAGGATGAATAAATAAGTAGTGAATTCTAAGGTTGTACAATGAGTGCTTAAGGCTTGATGTAAATATTCCCATGGCATCATTTTACATGGACTCAAAAAGTCAGCATCTCAAATGGAAATTCTTAGAAGATGAAACTATGATGGTGATGACAGATTTAAAAGATGCATGTGGAGTTTTAGTAACATTGTTTGAAACAATGAGGAGTAGTATTTCTGAAAGTAGTATATTATTAGTGTAACATAACTTTACATCCTAAAGTAAGAAATGGGAAATATTCCCAATTTGTTTTTAATCACTTAATCTCCTTCCCTAAAAGTTTCTATATTCACATCCGTCAAGAACTTTTTCTAGACTGGGAAAGTAGAAGATTGACTTATTTTATGATCTTGTCATTTAAAAGCCATAGTTTATTACCTATTCCTCCAAAAGTGCCCTAAGATGTCTTCTTGGAAGTGAGCTAATAACTTACCTCTCAAACTATAAACTCACCAGAACAACCAGATGCCATGAGATCTGGGCAGAAGAGACAAGGGGAATTAGGAAGAGGAGTCCGGCAGGGTTGTGATCTTAAGAGTTTAGAAAAGAGCTTATCTACTTAGTTATTGCAACCAGAATGAGAGACGTAAAATGGATTGATTCATCTTGTTGCTCTTTGTTCACTTGAGGGCATTTTATGTTGGAAAGATACTTAATCCAATTTGATGTGCATTTAGTGTTCCATTTGCCCAAGAAAAAGAAGTAGACACACACACACACACACACACAGTGAGAACCCATCTTGTTCCAAATATTGTACTAAGTGCCAGAGAAACAGTGGTCAGCCAAAGAGAGACAAGTCTCTCCTTCCCTCAGGCAAATATGTGCTAGTCTTACAAATTGAAAGCTAGTACCCGGGTTCTGGGTGCCCAGTTCCAAGCTTTGGTTTACTGAAGCAAGATTATATAATCAAGTAATCAGAGATCTACATGTATTTATGGGAAAGTGCATCTCTGCATTTGTCCTTTTTAATTTATCAAATATTTGATAAATGAGTTGAGTGCTAATGATTATTAAAACTCACAGAGGAGTTCCCATTGTGGCTCAGCGGAAAAGAATCCGATTAGGATCTGTGAGGATGCGGGTTTGATCCTCGGCCTTGCTCAGTGGGATAAGGATCCAGTGATGCTGTAAGCTGAGGTGTAGGTTGCAGACGTGGCTCGGATCCTGTGTTGCTGTGCCTGTGGCATAAGCTGGCTGCTGTAGCCCCGATTCGATTTGACCTTAGCCTGGTAACTACCATACCCCTTGGGTTTGGCCCTAAAAAGCAAAGCAAAACAAAACAAAACAAAAAAACACCTCAAAGAACATCGGTCAAGACTTGAGAGGGCAACAGAGGTATTTATCAAGTGATAACACAAATCAAGGGTAACAATTTGAGAAATAGGTGCTGCAAAGAATAAGTATTTGTTATTTCCAAAAATCTGAGTTGAGACTTTTTGATATTTTTATCAAGCATATTATACATACAGAAAAGTGAACACATTATAGATGCACAGCTCATTGAATTTTCATTAAGAAACAGATTGTGACCAGCATTTCAGAATATCCTCTTTTGTCACCACTCACCCCAAGGGTAACCAATATCCTGGCTTATGAAACAGGAAATATTTCTTCTATTTGTGAACTTTATATAAAAGAGTCACCATTGATTATTGTTCTTGTGGTTTTTTTTTTTCCTGTCAACTTACTTTGCTCAGTGTTATCTTGGTGAGATTCATCTATATTGTTGTGTATAAGTTTTATGGTATTCCATTTTATGTGTACACTTCATTTAATCCCTTCTGCTAATAATGGTCCATGGGAGTAGATTCCAATTTTTGTCTATTATAAACAGTGCTTCTATGAACATTCTAGTCCATGTCTTTTAATGAGAATACCTACAACAATTTTAGTGGATATATGAAATTGACAGGAATGGAATTATTGGCTCCAAGTCTGTATGTTTATCACTAGTGGATGTTGTCAAGCTGTCTTACAAAGTGGCTGTACCATTTTGCATATCTAACAGTAGTGGACCAGAATTCCACTTCCTCTGCATCCTTACCAGCCCTTATATTGTCAGCCACCTCATTTTGTCACCATTCCTTTGAGTATATAGTGGTTTCCTATTGTAGTTTTAATTGCATTCCCAAAAAAGGGAGGTGGCAGGAATGACTCCCCTGAAGCACTGACAAATGAGCTGAGACTTGAAATAATACCTGGTGATTACTTAGGAGAGAAGGGGATCAAGTAGCTTTCCATGGAAAGGGAGTGGCACCGTGCAGAGATCTGGTGGCGGGTGGCAGTATGGTCAGGAAGAGACCGGGGAGGGAGCAAGGGTGGCTGGAGCAGCATAGGGGCAGTCAGAAAAGGTGTGGGTGACTGTGTCGCGTATAGTCTGATAGAGCAGAACCTTGGAGGTTTCTCTTTATCCTCAGGGAAGCAGGACGTCATCATAAGACTCTCAGCAGAGGAGATAATCACATTTGCCCAGATCAACCTAACTGCTTCATAGGAAACAAATGAGAGGAGCTGGATGGGTGTGTGGTAGGGGTGGGTAGAGGGTTTTTACTGTAGTTTCCCAGGAGGACAGCTCCAGGTCTCCAGTCAAAAGGCTTCTCTCTCTGTGACTTTGTGCTTTGTCTAAGCCTGGAAGCCCATAAGACACACCCTTCACCGTAGCCCTCAGACCTTTTGGGATATATTACCCAGCTTTCAAAACCACGGGGACTAAATTACACTCCACAGTAATGGTGGAAAACTCTGGCCACAGTCTTAGTATTGATTTGGTTAATCAAGAAATTTACGGTTTCCAAGCATTTGAGTAGACTGACTAAGGCAATTAAAAGGATGGGTTCTGTCGTCTTTTCTTCATTTACTGAAGATGATCTGAAAGCTAGCATTGCCCGCCTCCCCCCACCCCCTGCTTTTTATGGCTACACCCACAGCATAGGGAAGTACCCAGGCCAGGGATTGATTCCAAGCTGCAGTTGTGACCTGTGCAGCAGCTGCAGCAATGCTGGATACTTTAACCCACTGAACTGGGCCAGGGATGGAACCCTTGCCTCTGCAGCCACCTGAGCAGCTGTAGTCAGGTTCTTAATCCACTGCACCACAGCAGGAACTTCTAGGTTTGCCTTTTTATTGATTAAATGAGGGCCTGGGACTAATAGTTCAGTATATGTTTGTGGGCACTCAGAATATACTGATGCAGCCAAGGTTTCCTCCAACATAAAGGATGCAGGTGCCACAGCTTTTGGAAAAAGGGAGCTTATCCTTCTTGTGTACCAATCAAACGAGAGTTTGGCTTGGCGGGCTCTGGATCACTCTTAGGGACTTTGGATAAATTTTTACCACTGATTAGTTATGAGGGTGTGAAATGTGTAAAGATGGTACACAGATGTTTATCTGTAACTGTGAAAGAAGAGTGGAAGTCCTTATGTGAGTTTCCCTAGTGAAACCTCAGAAGATTAGACTAGCTATCTAAACAGCCATTAAGATGACAACACAATGATCTGGAAAAATTAATTTGGAGCAAATTAAAATGTAAGATGCAGAAATCTCTCTAAATATAGCTAGAGAAATTGAGTAGATATGAGTGTGACATTGTGTGTGTGTGTGTGTGTGTAAATATATGTGAGCATAGTGTTGTGGACTGAAATTTACCATAAACTCTTCGTAAACAGTTCACTGCCTCTCTACAGACAGTGGCCTCTAGGTCTGTGAAATGAAGGAATCGGCCTTAGATGATCCTGAAAGACTATAAAGCTCTAATATCTGAGTCTTTCATTATTAATCAGCCATAATAACATGCTACCCTTGAGTCCTCCATAGGAGCCCAGTCCCTTCCTTACTCTGGAATTAGAAAATTAGGCTGATTAAAACATATAAATGTATTTTTGTAGATTTTTCATTACAACCCCAAGAAAACCTAGATAGTTTCATCTTTTTTTTTAATTCGTTTTTGAAATGGTTGTGTGATTTAGTGGATAGCAAAATGCAATGATTTAATTGATAGTATTCATTAACTATTAGTTATAAAAACTATCAGAGAATACTTTGGAAATATTTCTGAGTGTGAACTGCCCTAACTTTGAGACTGTGGGGGATATACTGTGCTGTATTTTTTAACCCATATAAACAGACATGATTAAAAGTAATAACATTTGAGAGTAATTAGAGATTGTCATAAACATTAATTAAGCAGCAAATTGTGCTTGGAGATCAATTTTTATTTATCTTCTTTGCAGATAAGAAAATTCTCTTAAGCCTCTTTTTGAATCAATATAGCAACCTAAAATAGGTCTTAAATATCAGAGATGACCTAATTAACAGGCTAAAAAGCCATTAGACAGTGCTTTCAGCTGCAGGAAGATAAGAACTTAAATGAAATCTTGAAATTAAAGCAAATAAAAATTGGTTAGAGAAAACCAGATCTGCCAATAAAAGTTCCAAGCATTCATACGAATAAAGATTTTGATATTCCCCCCTTGGAGGTTGCCTTCCGAAATGAAATACAGTAATTTCGACATTTTCATAGCACTTCCAAGATGAACTTTAAGTGCCATTTAATTGTATTCAGATGATAGCAAATACTCATGGGAGTTGTCAGCTCATTATTTCATTAATAACTTTGGTACCAGTCGATTTTGGGTCTCAGAGCCTTTCTCCTGACTTGTGCACATATATGAAGTCGTGTTTGTTTCATGTCAAACTTAACCCTATAGGGTTGTGCTGAGTCCTGGAGCACCTAGGATGATCCATCTCGACCCTAGATGATCCATTATCTCTGTATATATTTGACTTCTTGATGAGATGTGAGTCAGCTAAGGAAGTAGAAAGTTAGATTAGGAACCCTATGTTTCAGAGTTATCCACACAGATACGCCTAAGACCAGGCAGGTATTGCAAATGAGCAACATGACTTCTGCAAGGATCTGGAACACTCTGGAGAACGTGCTTCGTTTTGAGGGGCTGGTTGCCAGGAGGGAACATACATGCGGTGTTGCCAGACCCTCCATGTGACGAGGAGGCCAGAATCAGTTCTTAAGACACTTGCTCAGTTTTCAAATGTCGGGAGTTAATTCAAATCGCAAATAAGTGTGTGGTGGGACAAACAATATTTGGGGAGCCTCTCTATCCCAGGTTCGGTATAAGAAATCTGAAGTTCCCAAGCTACATAGTCATAATCTATGAAATTGTATTGTAGGACATTGCTCTTTTCATAGTTAAGAAATTGTCAAACATCAGCAGTGCCCTGTATTCAGCCTAATAATTTGCAATTTGAAACCACCGAGAATGACAGTGTGTGTGGTCAGAACTCACATGGAAGTTACATCCACTTCCCCTTCCCCGACTGATTTTTTAGAATCTGTGGACCTTCTTAGATACCTGAACTTTTGCATAAAGTTGTGAAATACTGGGGAAAGTGATTATAAGGCCTAGAATTCAGAGATTTCGAGTTAAGGTCCTGTGTGTGAGCAGATCCAAGTGCAGTTGTGTGTACTAGTTTGCTGGGGCTACCATAGTAAATATCAGACTCTGCCTTAAACACACATTTTCTCACAGTCTGAGAGGCTACAAGTCCAAGTTCAAGGTGTTGGCAGGTTGGTTTCTTTCTTTGGCTTGCAGATGGCTGCCTTCCTGCTAGGTCCTCATATGCTCCTTTTTCTGTAAGCATATGTCCCTGGTGTCCTTTTATATATTCAGATTTTCTCTTATAAGGGAACCGAGCAGATTGGATCAGGGCCCACAAATACGACTTTAAAAAAAAAAGTCTGAATAACTTCTTTAAAGGCCTGTCTCCAAATACAGTCACCTTTGGAGGTCCTGGTGATTAGGACTTTAGTTGGGGGGGGTGGGCATGGAGGTGCACAATTCAGCCCATACGTGGTGCACTCAAAAATTTTTAACAAACATCTCCTTAGGGGGAAAAACCCTTACTTGTAGCTTTTGCCAGTTTCTAAGGTGTAAATATTCCCACCGTAGCTAATTTCAGGTTACCAACAGGATGTTACAGAACCCAGACCTGAGCCAATACATAAAAGAGCACATGAGCCCATGGCAGCTGCACCATCTGCACTCGGTAGACATGAATAACCTCCAGACCTTAGATAGCAGCCAAGGTAATAAAACAGGTAGGAAGAGATGTGGTGTTAGTCTTGTATTGTCCTTGTTGCTAATATCATTTGTTTCTGTCAGTTCACGGAATTTGATTTGTTCCTAATGGCGCTGCTTGTTTAATGTTTCGCTAGCCAAATTCCTGAAAATCTAACAATGGGTCCTCAGGAGCCAAAACAAACCAGCACCAGCACGCCACTGAGTCATGGAGCGCTTAAGCAGAGTTCTCTCTTTGGGAAAGGAGGACAGCCTCCTCTGAAAGCATAAAGGGAGAAACTCTTGGACACAATGACTGGCAGGATGTGGATGGAGATAAGGAGGAGAAACAGAGAATGAGCGAATGAGTTTGCAAGGAGTTTGAAGGGAGAGCTAGGTCCGCTTGGGGATGGTGGAAGAGCCAGCCCAGGGCTCCAAGACCTGAATTCCTTTCCTTGTCCCACCCAAACAAGCCTGTTGTTGTGGGGCTTCTCTGAGCCTCAGTTTCCCCTCTCTAAAATACATCACCTCTGGATGGCCTCCCTGGAGCCTCTCAATTCTAAACCCGCAGGTTCTATCATTTCCTGTGTAATCGCCAAGTCCTTCTATGTCTATGTCTTTACAAGCCCATTAAAAAAAAAAAATCCAAAGGCCAGGTGTGTGTCTGTCCCTTACATACAGTCACCCCAGGAGATACATTTATGGAAATAAAGAACACAGTTCTGTCCTCTCTAATAATTAGCAAGATTTTGATCAAAAAGGTGTTTTTCAAATACTTCTTTTATTTCCTTAGGACCCTCAGAGGCAATTACAAGTAACCCATTTAGAGGTTCCTCTGGTTTAAAAGAGCAGGTGTCTGAACTCTATCAGAAATGCAGGCAGCCTCAGAGGGGTTTTCCTTTCAGTTCAATAGTTAAGCCTCAGTTTATGCTTTATGTTTTGACTTCATCACAGCAGGGTGACTCGTTGCTGTGCCCTTGAGATGGTCATTTTAAAGAAAAATGAGGATTTTGTACACTTCAGACCCTCTCTGAAGAAAAAAAAAATGCAGAGGTCTTCATTGGCTCATGGATTTTCCAAACTCTCCTGCAACTATACCTTCATAACCATTCCAAAACTGTCTGGTAAATAACTACATGCTGACTAGAAATGAAAACAATCGCCTGAAAATATATCGATCACCCCATGTACTTCATTTTGTGATGGGATCCTTATCCCAGAACTTCTCAAAGTGAGGTCCCTGGACCAGCAGCTTTAGTATCAGCTGGAAACTGGTTAGAAATGCAAATTCCTAGACCTTGCCTCAGATCTAATGAATGAGGGTCTAGGAGAAAGGCACCCTGCCTTTGTGTTGAAATAAGACTTCTAAGGACCCTGAGGCAGGCTCAGTGACAGGATGCTCAGCTGTGAAACACTGTAGGGAGTTAGGCTTTGTTCATCATATTGTTCATCTCTTTCAACCAGTGATTCTTAAAGTGAGATCCTTGAACTAGCAGTGTCAGCATCACTTGTGAACTTGTTAGAAATGCTAATTCCTAGACCTCACCGGGCCCTATTCCATTTGGAATTTGGGATGTGGGGTTCAGCAAGGGCGAGCTTGCTGCCAAAGTGTAATTTAAAATAATGGATGCGGGTGACTCCCCTGAGCTCGGGGAGAGGAAAACATTAGCTTGGCAAAAACATCCATTCGGGAGACAGTGGGTTTACAAGAGGAAGGAGGAACAGGGAGAAAGAATGATTCTGTGCTCAGGTGTGTTAGAATCACAGGTCCGTGGTGGAGTGGAAAACTGGTTCGTGCCAGAGGGCTGACCCCTCCCTCATTCCACCAGCCCCCACTCTGTACCGCCACCAGCTCTAGGTGGTCTATGCCTGTCATTGGCACAGGGGTCCCAGACGTGTTCTCACCACCATTCCAGGGATGGAGCTATTTCTCCTTCTGTGACGTAAAGCACAGAAAGGCACGTACTTGGACAGGTCTCCCAGCAAAAGTCTGGCTGCTGTTTAAGGTCATCTGCCTTCAACTTCACCTGAGGATGTTTTGAATCAGACGGAGCCAGTTTGGGTGCTGACAGATCCTATTCTTATAAAGAGGGCATTTTACCAAAGAGCAAGTTCATCTTGGTGATAACCTGCTCACAATGGGAAAGTTAAGCCTACATCCCAGGCCTTTTTCCAGTAAGATCCTCCCAGCCTTCATAAATCCATAGGTTGGTGCTAAGGAGCCCACCAGTCAAAGGGCTGTACATATCCTGGTCTTAGAAAGCAGGTGCCCCTGGGGCGGGGAGGTAAACTCCAAGGGTAAGAAAGTAAATGAATTGCTATTGTGTTTGACCCAACTCTGATTAACATAACTGCTTCAAAACTAGTGACCTGGGAGTAAATTCCAAGTGGAAAGTTATCTCCAGCTTCCGTTTATGGATAAATGGCCCACGGGAGCCTTTTCCTCGGTCTTCACTGATGAGCCGCCTTAGCTTTTAAAAATATGTGGCCAGAGGGGAGATTCCTTTTCTCTGTGCGATTCTGCCCCATTTCTCAGCCCCCTCGCCAGCACCCTGAAGCACTGCTTTGCACTCCAGGATACTTTATGTATGAAACATAATCCTTAGATGTAGTTCCATAAACCAGCCTAAGTCCTGTGTGGCACAGCATGCTGCTCTTCATCTCAGGAATGGGCTGTAAGGGTCCTGCTACTATTTCATCCAAATGGGAAAAGGAGATTAACATGGGACAGAGGAAAAGGCAGAAATCCTTTCGCTGCATTTAGCTGACGTAGAACACCGGGTCTGAGAAACCATACTAGAATGAAAATTATCTGCTTGATGATGTATGACACAGGGCTTCTGAATTTGGGGACACGTCGACTACAGTGTCAGGCAAGACAAATCACATTCCTTCAGTTATAGTGCCGCTAGAAAGCCCTTTATTCCTCTGAGAGACAGATCTCATGCCATCAAATTGAACTTTTCAGTGCTAAGAATGGAGTCATATGGGGTGATCAAGTAGATTGTATTGCTGGTCAATACCCTTTCTATTATTATGTTACTGGAAAATAATTATTATCTTCTGCTCGAGCCTGTACAAGATTGAAAAAAATCAGAAAGAGGAAAAATATTGCATTGTTCAACTTGTACTTTATATTCAGCCCCTACACACACTAAAGCCAGCAATGCCAGCTGAAGATTACTTTGTGTTATTTTCTCAATCATCACCCTAGAGTAATTTCTTCTGCCTTTTTCTATGACCATTAGGCTAGGTTGGAAATGTGATTCTGAAACTTACAATCAAAAAGGAGTGTTGGATATGTCAATGTTTTATTCCCTATTCTTCCAGAGATTTGGTTTTGGTTAAAAACTTGATATCAGTGGCCTTTTGTCCACAGTATCAAAGATATTTAATAAATTTCTGAAGGAGGAAAACAGCCTTGAGGATAAATTTGGTAAACATTTATAATTTGTGTTATCTTATATTTCCTTCTGAACACTACAAAATAAACATACTGGGGGCTAGGAAAGTTCAGCATTCTGCAGTTGGGGTACCTAAGGGGACATTTGGTGTTTATCACCTGACTTTGAGGAAGTCCTATAGCTTCCTGGGAAAAGCTGTGGCAGAATCAGGCCCAGCCAAATACCTGTTTTTCACTTCCGTCATGTTCTAGAGCTCCCTTAAACCTATTGAGTGTGTCTGTCTGGTCTCTAGAACCCTAAACATACGTTTTTCTAGAGCAGGGGCCCTGGGGTGTTTTTTTCTAGTTTGTCCTCAGTGCATTTTAGATACTCAACTATATGTTGGGTTAACTTCAAACTGACAAATAAAAATAATCTCTTTCCCCCTGCCACAGGGACCTGCGGTGGAAAATCAGTCTCTGAGTGTTCTCATCCTGAGCTTGTTGTTTTGTTTTTTTGTTTTTTTTTGGGGGGGGGTTTGTTTATTTTTTTATTTTGGAGGTTTTTCCTAGTCTCCTTTCAGTATGGGAGTATACAACCTCTGTTCTGATGGCCTACAGCAGGGTTTCCTGATTCAGCACTACTGATGTTGGATGCGGGGGCTTTCCTCGTGCACTGGAGATGGTTAGCAGAAGTCCTGACCTCTACTCACTGGGTACCAGCCACACACAACCCCCCCCCACCAAATTGGGACAACCGAAATGTGCCCACATGTTGCCCAGCATCCCCTGGGGGCTAGAATTGCTTTCCCCTCCCCCACCTCCACATTGAGAACCACTGGACGCAGCCAGCTCTGTCCTCCGCCTGAACCTGTCAGGAAACAGAGGCACAGGGGCAGGCCCTAAGCTAGTTTCCTGGTCCTCTTGCCAGCCTGTAGGCTTTTCCTACAGGTTCCCAGAGGAAGAGAGATGTTTGCTTTAATGAAAAGGTACATAATAGAGTCATTTTGCTGCTATCTGGAGGAGGGGGTTTGGGTTGGGGAGCGGGAGCTGGGGAGACAATATGACAGCGTAGAGAACACAGTAGAAACCAAGTAGGTTCATTGGTGCCCCTGCCCCACAGACCTTCAGCTTTCTCTTCGCTAACAGACCCTCTCCCACCTGCCCTCACTGGGTCACAAGCACCTGGGGTTGAGACCTGGAAAGAAACCGCCCGTGGATGGACTTGTTGCCATTAGCCACACCCGAGAACGGCCAGTTTTCATTTCACTCCTGTGTGAAGTAAGAACAACCCCAAAGAGGGGAGGGGGGCAGTTGTAAATAATTCCATGTCTTTATAGACCTGTTCCAAGCTCTTAATTCAGTTTTAGGGGATTAATGTCAGTACTAAAACACTAAAAATAAATCAAGAAACCTGTGGTTGGCATGAACAGAATCCCTATCAAGAAAAATACAATAAGAAAAGTAACAAATTTGACTTTTCTTAACACTCCATTGTTACAGTTAATAATTTATGATTCCTGGGAGATTTTGTCCTGATTAAATCTATTAGAAAGATTTTTTTTCCTTAAACATCCACACCTATCTACTAACCCTGTAATCAAGGCAGACTATCAATTAAGCCAAATTATTTTCTTTCCTAAAAAATCTGCTAATAGGGCCATAATTCACAAATTCACTAAGCATTTTTCTCTGCTCCTAACACTAGCCAAGGTTAGCAACAATAGCTGCCATTGAATCCGCATTGTAAAAGACATCCGCAATCAGTGAGCGACCTTATTTATCTTAATTAACCCAAAGTCTGCACAGTGGAGCCTGCCTGTCCACACCTTCCACTTACCTTACCCAAGAATGGTAAAACAAAGACAGTAAAAGCTAGCGTCCCTGTGGGCTATGATAATTAGCTGCACCACTTTTTTTTCCCTCCCTCAAAGTCAGTTTTACAGTCATTAGTTGAAGTGCTACATAAATGCTAAGGATCTCTTCTTGCTTTATAAAGTTAACCCCATCTCAGGGTGAGAATGGTTTATTGATTACGTGGAGCCCAAGAGAAGCCACAGTGAGAACTTCAGGCACTGTTGCGTATTCCAAAGGAATGCTCACTTTAAACAGCATTGAAATGCTGCTATTTCCCCATCAGATCAGCAGAGGTAGAAAAGTCTGATGATACATCGCACTCATCGGGATGCATGGGAAACAGGCACGTTTACACACTGTTGGTGGAAGGATCGATTGACAGAACCTGGGTAAGAGATGCAGGGTGTTGCAGTAAGAGGCAGGCGGGAGGGTGTGCCATGGACAGGAATTCCAACCTAGCCCACCCTTCGTTCTAGCAACTTCTGAGAATTTATCCTACCAAGCCTCTCACAAAAGTCCACAGGGATAAAAGGGTGAGGTTGTGTTGTGGTTGGATTGTTTATAGTCCTACAAAAGAAAACAACTCAGTTGTCAGTCACAGGAGAATATCTTACCTCAGGCAACGAATACAGCATTTTGCAGCCCATAGGCACTCAAGGAAACCTTGTAAGTTGAATTAAAAATCACTTGTCAGATCTCCGCTTAACTCGTCTTTCTAGTCATACCCAAGTAATTATTAAATGTCTTCTGGTTGCTAGGTGTTCACCTTGGTGTTTGCTACTAATAAAACCTGTGCTTTTGTTTTTAAAACAGAGATAATTTGAGGGTATTGATCACATTAATGTTTCTACTTCTTTTGTCAGTTTTCATTGAGTGAGTATTGCTATGAGGCTCTAGAGCTTTAAGAAAAGAGGCAGGGGGTCCTGGACCCCAGGAACCTACAGGTAGTGGGGCAGAGACAAAAGAGACAAAAGAGCGGTCACTCATCTGCCATGAAAGTTCTCTCTCGGTCAGGGTCCAGTCAGGGAGTCAGAGCCTACTGTGAGTCTCGGGATAAGAAGTTATCATAGGAGTTGGATCTTACTCAACTGGGGGTGGAGCTTGGAAGTAAAATTCTGAAAGGGAGACTCAGAGAAATCACCATCCAGTGAATGTTGGACACAGGCACCTCCAGCCCCCAGAAGGGAACTGCAGTGGGAATGGGAGGGTGGGGCAGTGCTAGAGGAGGAAGTGTCTATGCAGATACCACTTGCGGGTGCACTGCCAGGCATCAGCCAGGAGCCTGAGGACACTGATGGGCAGTCAGGTCAGAGGTCAAGAAGAGCTGGACGTGGGCAGGAGTAAGCCCGGGTCGGACCTGCATCTAGACCCAAGAACGTGCGAAAAATAAACAACCTGGCTTCCAGGTGTCGGGCAAATCACCCCTGACCAACTATAACCTGAAGCCACTCAGAGAAGAGGGTTCTGGGAAACAAACTTCAGCTTAGCCAAGGTGGCTCACTACAAAGTACCACAATCAGTGTTTGTTAGCTGACGCCCTGTCTCTCGTGTTCCTAAAAGACTTCGGTTCACAAAAAGTACGTGGAGGTCCCTCCCAGACATCATCTCATAAGAAAGGGAAGAGGAGACCACTTAAATGTTGGTCCAAAATCTGTGTCTCCAGATTGCAGGCTTTTCAAATCTTCACGTTGTGCTGAGGCTGTGAGATGCCGTCACCTCAGCACAAGGTGTGTTGCCCTGAGGATGTTTCTGGGCCCCTGGTCACTTGCTCACCTTCGGGCCCATAAGTGGATGTTGGGATGTACTTTGAATCTCTGAGGTGTATCAGGAAGGCTGAAACCTTGTGGAGTGTCGTTCACATGGTAGGTGTGAAATAACTGTTTGAATGGTGTGCATTGAAAGTGTATGGGCTGTAAAAAAAAAAAAAAGAAAAGAAAATGGAAAAGGAGTTCCCATCGTGGTGCAGCAGAAATGAATCCAACTAGGAGCCATGAGGTTGCAAGTTCCATCCCTGGCCTCGCTCAGTGGGTTAATGATCTGGCGTTTCCGTGACCTGTGGTGTAGGTCACAGACGCGGCTTGGATCCTGTGTTGCTGTAGCTGTGTCTGTGGTGTAGACCAGCAGCTACAGCTCCGATTAGACCCCTAGCCTGGGAACCTCCATATGCCATGGGTACAGCCATAAAAAGGACAAAAGGACAAAAAAAAAAAAGAAAGTGTATGGGCTGTGGTTTCTCCAGAAAGCGGACGATGGATGCATACTTCTGTTTGCTGTCACAAAAGTAGATGTGCAAAGAGCAAACTTTTCTTGTGGCTTAACAAAGGTCAACTCCAACATAGACATGGGCTGTTTTCTATGCCAGGCACAAAGCATCTTCCCCTTTCCTCCTCCTCCTTTCTCTTTTACCGAGCCACACATCAATAATAAAAACAAAAACAAGACTATAAGTTTTCTTTTTCTTTTTTTGCTTACAGAGTGATTTTAAACTTTTCTTTCTTCTTTACTTTTTTTTTTTTTTTTTTGTCTTTTAGGGCCGTACCTATGGCATATGGAAATTCCCAGGCTAGGTGTCGAATCAGAGCTATAGCCAGCCTATACCACAGCCACAGCAACCCGGGATCAGGGCTGCATCTGCGACTACACCAAAGTTGTTAGATTAAGGATCCTACAACTCCGGATCCTTAATCCACTGAGCAAAGTCAGGGATTGAACCGGCGTCCTCGTGGATACTAGTCAGGTTCATTACCACTGAGCCACGTTGGGAACTCCTGAAACATTTTTAATCAGTTAATGGCACTTAAAAATGGGAAAGTTTGCATAAGTGTCTCAATCTCCTCAGTCTCTTGGAAGTCCTGGCCTGACACCCATGTGACATCTGTGGCCTGAGCTCAGGGGCCACAGTCCCTTTAAGACAAAGGCTCTCTTATGGCCCCGGCCCCCTCCCCTCTGAATTGTCCCACACAAGGCTTCTCTCCTTTTCCATGTATCATCCCACATGTGATATGATATGTTTGTAAGTCACAAATACTGTTAGGCGATAATGATGGAGCTGCTACAGTTGTTTTAACTCTCAGGTGCCAGGCCCTGTACTAAGTACCTCGGCACCCAGTTTTTCATCAGATTCTTTACACCATGCAAAGTAGCTATAATTTCCACTTTATGGATGAAAAACTGAGATTAAGGGAGGGAAGGGCCTTCCCTGAGTTAAATCAAAGAAAGTGATGCACCAGCATCTGGGTACCAGAAAACAGATTCCAACTTGAGAACCCAGGTGCCTAAACAGAGTCAGTAGAAAAGAGCCAGATAGTAAAGAGTTTAATTTCAGCCTTGTGGGTCCTACACTCTCTGTGGCAACAACTCAGCTCCTCCCTGGAGTGTAAAAGTAGCGAGACACGTAAAGGAGTGTGTGTGTGGATGCTTTAACAGGACATTTTTGCAGAGACAGGCCTGCAGCCTCCGTGACTGCAGCGGCCAAGGGTGGTCATCCTTCAAGAACTGCACAGAGGCTAGTGCCTGCTGCCACATGGTCCTTCGCACGGCCCTGCATCGCAGGTAGAACCGTGGGAAGTTCCGTTTCGTTCATGTAGTTCTACACAGGTGCTGTGCCAGCCTGGATGAAAGCTGACTAGTGTCCGTTTCTTCATGAATTCTTTATTATGTCTGGTTCCCAATTTGAATTGTTGCTGGCTCCTTTTGTTTTTCAAACACTGGAAAGGTTATCCATGTGGACAAAAGAGAGGAGTGATCCCTGGAGACCCCTAGCATGGCAGGAGAAGATGGGCATCCTGTCCTCTCTGCCCCGTGGAGGGAACTAAGGTCCAGAGATGGCACATGAAGCATGTACAAAGTCGCACCACTCTTTAGTCCACAGGGAAGAATTGGAAACTGCGGGTCTATGGCCACAAAGCCCAAGCTGTTTTCGTCTACTGTGGAAATATCTGGAGTTTCTATTCTGAATTCACCTATATTAACTACATCCCTGAAGAGAAACCATTAGACACCTAGGTTTTTTTCCTTTAAGTATGCATTTCCTCAACATTGTTTATTGGACACCTACTGTGTGCCAGGCATTGAGCCTGTGATGCCAAATAAAGGAGAAATCCCAGAATCACATTTCATGTGGAGAGAGACAGCAAGCCTCTCTAAGTGACAGCTCTGCCAGCTGCCACCTGGATCCCAGTGCAGTGCTCACACTGGTACCTGAGTGTAGGGCTGACAACCTGAGTTGTCTTTGTGTAGAGGCTGCTTTGGAGAACTTCAGGCTTCTAAGGGTGTCAAAAAGGCATCACCGCAGGCCATGCAGCCAAGTGACTTCCAAGTGTGCTTGTGTGTATTCAGGGTGAGGTGGGGGCATCTGGCCAGATCTTTGGGTTCTTTGGCATCTTGTCCAAGAGCTACATTTTTCTGTCTTATAAAACAGTATTGTCTTCAAGCCCGCGGGACTTTCAAGGTCATATATGAGAGGTGTCAGGTACACTCCATGAAGACAGGGATTTACAAAAGTTTGTGTGGGGGGTTTATTTTCCCCCTTTCAGAATTACTGCTGGCTCTAAAAGAGTCAAGAACTTGAAACTTGCATGAACTCTTCAACACCTCTCCAAATTCAACAAAACTGACATTTATAGCTTTGTTGAAGCAGAGACATGGCGTTTGGCTTCAGATTGTTTGGACTGTAGAGTGTCAGTATAAATAGCTTTGATTGACTTTTGTATCGTGCACATCTGGAAGCAATTTATGGCATTCCAGCTAGATTAAAGCACATTTTAAAGGAATTTCACCAGCTCTTTTTTTTTTTTTTTTTCCCGTTGGCCATGGTGAATAAAGTTTCAAAGAAGGTTTAGCTGCTGTTCTTAATGTAGACTGTGGTGAAGTCAAATTCAGGGCAAATGCTGGGTGGGGGGAGAAGGGAAGAGGGAGGTTTGTTTTGCCAAAAGAGCTAAACACAGAAGTGACTTTTCCTTAGCTGTTTTGTTCACACTGAAATGAGAGATAAAACATCAGACATCAGGAAGCTGCTATCAATACACAGAAACTATGCACTAAGTCATTTTTTTAAAAAAAAGGAATGGATTGACCTGGGAAAGATGGCAAAAACTACATATGTGTCACTTGGCTCAACCTCCAGGAGGGCTGAGATGAGGCATGAACACTGACTTTCATTTATGAACTATGTATTTTGATGTTCATTCATCAAATGTTAACGTAGCGCCTACTATGGGCTAGGGGACAGAGAGTGTGAGGGCCACCAGGGGTGACGATGAACTCGCTACCTTCACAGAGCTGATAATCTAGTGAAACAGAACGACATTACATAGCATGTTCCCCACACATCACTGAATTTCCACTGTGACTAAATTACAGTGGAGAACTAAGTATAGGGTGTCCTGTGGACCTAAGATAAGTGGAAGGATCAGTGAAGGCTTCCCCGGGAGATGTGAAATTTGACACAAGGCAGTAAGGGGAAAGCAGGGCCAAGGAGAGAAGGGGAATAATGTTCCAGGATGGGGTTGGGGGGGAATTTTCATTACAAACCCCTGGAGATGGGAAGGAACAACTTAGCCAGGTAGGTCTATTCCCATTTAGACATGGGAAAAAAATGAGGCTCGGATTGGTTACAAACCTCCTCAGTTTCACTCAGCTGTTAACCATCATCCCCACTTTAAAGCATTAACTACCTTAAAGCCATTGAATCCTGTAGCTCTGATAGCCTGCAAGGGTGAAGGCAAGTCACATCCTGTCTCTGGGCACCAATTTCTCCATTTGTGTGGTGAGGGAATTTGATATGTGCTCTGTGAGTAGAACCTCCTGGGAAGTGCAGGCATCCATGTAAAATGGAGCTAGGTGTAATGTATACATTATCATATACAATGAATGCAATGGAAACACGGTGTATGACATATGCATCCTCTTATACAATGAATGCAATGGCTACAGTGTGTATAGCATATGCATTGTCATATACAATGAATGCAATGGATACACGGTGTATGACACATACATCGTCCTATGCAGTGAATGCAGTAGGTACACTGAATAACACATACGTCATCATACACAAGGAATGCAATGGAAACACTACTGTTCACAGCGCTGAAAGATGAAAATTCTCTGATGGACAAACTCGAGGGATAGTAAAAGCCTTGGGGTAATGAGAATATACCCTCCTGTTTCTCCAACTTAGAAACAAAAATGAAATATCCATTATTAAATGAGACTCATGTGCTGGGAGAAACTGGCCCTGTGCATTGTTAGAGCTCTAATATATAGGTCATTGTGGCCCTCCTTTTTCTTTTTGTTGCTGAAGGAAAGTGATGAAGTGGTGCCAGGAAAGTGGCAAATTGCCCTAAAAATCACATAAAAGTGCAATTTAGTGCACACAGTTCTGCTGAAGAAAACCACCTTTGTTTCATTATTAGCTTCCCAGGGATTTCTTTCCTTGCTTGGCATTTAAGTGTGGAAACTTGTCCTTTTATTCTTAACATAATGAGACAGTTCTTATGTTTTAAGAACAATAGAAGAAAGCATGAAGAGTGATCGATACATTACTTGAGATTTATTAACTACCGACTGGAGCCATATTGCCAACCTCTGGGTATGCTTTGGAAAGACAGAGAGGCATAAACCTCTGTTGTTTTAAGTAAAAATTGGAGGAAATCTAATCTCTGAGACCATGAAATGAAAAATGTTCTATTACGGATTTGCTCTGCCTTTTCCCCCTGATTTCAGGTTTGGGATTGGACCTGCAGACAAAGAGCTGCTACTTTGCCTGAAAGATTTAGAACTAATAGAAAGGTAAACTCTGAACTTATCTGCTGACATCATTTCTGGCAGTGTTTCCCAGCTTCTGTTTCAATTCTCTTTCTACTTGCCTGTACAGGCTTGACAAAAATACATCAAAATAAAGCTCATGTGCTCACCTATCAAATTTCATGCACTCTGCACTTGATTAAAGGGATGCATTTGAGACCAAGCAGGGTGAGACACTGGGAGTTTTGAGTCCTGTTGTCATAGCAGGCATGGTTAGACTTGAGACCAAGCCTCAGTGACAAATGGGCTATGAATTAAATAAGACATCGGTGAAGAGATCTGCAAAGCCTTTTGATTCTTTTGATGAAAAACTATGTTGTTCTGTAAAAGCCTGGTCAGAAGGATTTTGCAGTTCAAATGATGTTTAGTGTAGTTCGTTGTTTGGCGTAGAGAATTAACTATTATCTGCCGAATTTATTGAATAAATGTTTAAAAATATAGGTGGTGGGCAAAAGGATCGTTGAATGGTCTGTATTGCTATTAAATATTTAAAAACTAGTTTAAAGATATCTGGGGATATTTAAATCTGAGACTGAGGGAGTTCCCGTCGTGGCGCAGTGGTTAACGAATCCGACTAGGAACCGTGAGGTTGCGGGTTCGATCCCTGGCCTTACTCAGTGGGTTAAGGATCCCGCGTTGCTGGGGGCTGTGGTGTAGGCTGGTGGCTACAGCTCCAATTCGACCCCTAGCTTGGGAACCTCTGTATGCCGTGAGTGCAGCCCTAGAAAAGGCAAAAAGACAAATTAATAAATAAATAAATCTGAGATCGAGATCTGGCTGTTATCAATTGTCTCTATTAATTATTTTAATTCAACAAGTATGTATTATGTACCTCCAGTGAGGAGAGAATTGTACCAGGCAATAGTGACACAACCTTGAAGAGACAAATATGATATTCCATCCTAGGTGGACGTGGATATTCAGTAACTAAGCCTCCGGCGGATTATGCTGTTACAATTGCTTTATGCGTTACTGAACATTTTGGAAAGCTCAGAGACCATTTGGGGATAAAAGCTGAGATCTAAAAGTTAAGAAGCTGATTTCTTAGCTTCTGTCCTTATAGTTAATCTGGAGGCAAAACTGTGGACTGTAGATTATTTTAGTGTCTTGAGTCTTATGCATGTTAGAAGTTCCCTGGTCTGAAGAAGTGTAAAGTTTGGACGTAGGGAAGTCTTTGGAGAAAAGCAGAGCAAGTGGAGAATCATTACAGACTTTTTGCAGAAAACTAGATGTGGCCACTGGGCAACTTCATTATACATCATTTTGAAATGGATGGAAGACAAGACTGTCTTGTTTCTTAGGATAGAAAGTGAAGGAAAGGCAGACGGGTTTTCCTGGGCTCAGAAAGGAGAAATACGTTAACTGGAGAAATTCAACATCATGGTGACTTCTCTTGATGTCCTGAATGTGAGCCCTGCTGGCTAGGCTGGGGGCATTTATAAAATGTGGGCTGCATGCACATTTTTATTTTCTGGTTGGAAATGTTGTGGAGGCAATGAAATCAATTCTGCCAACAGAGACAAAATGCAGTGGGAAAAAAATGGAGCTCTTTAGGCAAGCAAGTAATTGCATTTGGATGGTCCGTGGTGGTGGAATTGAGACATGATAGACATGATAGTCAGTTCTCTGCTTGTGCCTTTTAATATAGTCAGTGCAGTCACCATTCTTTCAACAGATTTATACCAGGTTTGGGTTAAGGTGAAGCCAATGGAAATATTTTGTGGTGCGTAGGAGGATGGAATCAATTACTATGATTTCTTTCACATCATGACTGGCCCAATGAGCCAGATCAGTCAATGACATGTTAGAATATGCAACAGAAGTTTATAGAGCCCTCTGATGCTGCACAGCATTTTCTCTGGCCATTAAGTAGTTACAGCGGTCCTAGATGGTAGATGGGCTCTGGGTCTGAGGTCTGCCTAGCATGCAGGAAGCCTAGATTGGGCTCAAAGACAACTAAAGATTGAAATGTGAGCTTCTGAAGGGTAGTAGCACATGGCTGTTTGGTTCATACTGTATGACCAGCACCCAGAACAGTGCTTGGTGTGGGGAATTAACTCAATATGTATCTGTTCAGTTTACTTAAAAAAAGGAATTAAAGCGTGGGGGTGGTGGGCAATGAGGTTATCGGATGTTCAATATTGCTATTCGATAATTAAAACAAAAAAGAGAGTTCTTGCTGTGGTGCAGTGGGTTAAGGATTCGACTGCATTGGCTTGGGTCACTGGAGAGGTGCAGGTTTGATCCTCAGTCTGGTGAAGTGGGTTAAAAAATCCAGAGTTGCCATAGCTGTGCCCTAGGTTTCAGCAGTGGCTTGGATTCGATCCCTGGCCTGGGAATTTCCATATGTCGTGGGCGTGGCCATAAAAAAAATAATCAGGTATTTAAATCAGACTGAGATTTGGCTGTTACTAATTATCTCCAAGGCCTGAGATACGTTATGTACCCAGTCATAAGTTCCCTACCTGTAAAATGTGTCTTTTCACTCTAACATTCTAGGCTGGCTTAATTTTTCTACAGACACATCTTCTCCACAAGTTTTTTTTTTTTTTCAAGATCACCATTTAGCATTTCAGCATTTCAATCCTTTGACACCATCCTTAAGAGCCTGCATTTGAAAAGTTTGCAGAGCAAGGCCCATGGATCCGACTCTCAAATACATAGTCCGTTCTTTGCCCTCCGACTCAAATGCCTTGCCCATATTTTTAAAGCTGAGGGGGAGGGGCAGGGAGATAAAGAAAATATTTGAGAGAGGGGACATATGACAGGATAAAAGCTCTTGCCTTTGTGCTCCTACAAAATATAGAAGATCAGAATTTATGATCTTACCCATGGCTCTCCAGCTAAGAATTTTTAAATCCCTGCTACTCACATGTCTAAACTCCTTCATATTATGGAGTTCTTGAGAAAACAGCGATTGTGCCGATACATCTGTTTGCCCACTCCAATTGAAATAAAACCATAGGTAAGTTTCTATTGAATTAATTATTATATAAATAGTCAAGGTTGGAATTGGAACTGGCCCAGAAATGCAAGAATTAATGAGGTGAGGAGTTGAGTAGAGGTAATGATATTGCGTCCATGAAACAGAGGAGGGCAAAATAGTGAAAAGCTTGGACTGTCCCAATTAGTGGTGCAGTTAAAGCTTGAGATTCATAAAACAGCTGCTTCCAAAGGTGGGGCCTCTAAAGTTGGTGAGGCCCACCTCCCCCACCCTCCAAGGTCTGGAAGAGACTATGGTAAAGTGGATGGCACATCCCCTTTTAGAGGGAAGCTGAATGTCACTGGGCTCCTGCTGAGTGATGCTAAAACAGGAACGTTGATAAACCTTATCATTTTTTAAAAAAGAAAAATGGGACATGTGGTTGTTCATGTAAAATTTTATCTTTAAGCCTTGGCAGTGATTTCTAGTATTTTTAAAATATCGTATGGCCAAAGAAGCCCTCCCAAGCCCTGCCTGTTTACTAACAGATCTACTGATTAAAGAGAGATGATGCTATAATATTTATTCAAGACAATAGGGATTTAGGTTAAGTTCCGAAAATGTTTTCAGACCAAGGTGAAGTAAGTGCTGTCTCACGCAAATATTCTAGAATGGTATCAGCATTCTGACACTCAGGGGTTTTTGACTGCATTGTTCTTTGCTTTGCAGAAGGCTTTAGTGTCTGCTCTTGACTTAGCCCTCTGCCACTTGATCTGAGCCCATCCTTATTCTCCGAAGCTCCCACTCATGCTCAGGCTAGAGAAAAGATGTTAAATTCACCTGCAGATTTCTGCTTGGAGGAGACAGCTTGATATGGAAATGTCACCTTGGAAAACTCTGCTCTATGCCCCTTGAAGAACAGCCCATGTGACCTACCATGATTATAACACCACAGCGTTGTAATGTGGGAAGTCCCTCCCCAAGCCCTCAGAATGGGAGCTCCAAGGTTGCGCCTGGCTCCTTTTCTGTCATGTTCTGTCATGTCCTGATGCCGTTTCCCCAACTCTGATGTCAGGTTTTATTGCTCTCCATAGACACAGCTTCAGCCATGCTCATCCAATACCCATCCTCACAGATGGAAATATTGACAACATAAGCTCAGTTCTGTGCGTTGGATGTGTATTCCTGCTGTAATAACGTGAAGGTGGCCACTGCGCTGAGCTTACTCCTCCACATTCTCTTCCTGTGAATCAGGCATTTTATTTTGTCCTTTTTTTTTTTATGGCCTTAACGCACCATGTTTTGACAAAAACTCGTTCTAACATTATTCAAATCCATTTCTTTCTTTAATGTTGGGGTCACAAGCTGTATTTCTATGGCATAATTATTTAGCAGTCACATAAAACGTGTATCTGGTCATTCTTAACAGGCTCATTTATACATGGACCACATAAAATTTGCATTCTTCCACCAGCGACTCATTTATTAACAGTAATAAATACACCTGGCAACAGGCCAAGCACACTTCAGAGGCTTGTAACTTGAGAATAGTCAAAGTAGACGTAAAATGTAATGTGTCTTTTTTTAATAACTTAAAAAAAAACTTTTATAGACCTCGGAAGTGAAAAGAGAGAGAAACAAGGAAGTAAGGGAGGGAGGGAGGAAAGAAAGACGATGAGAGAAAGAAAGGGGGGAAAAAGGAACATTTCTAAGGATATATTCATAGATTCAAAAGGCATGTCTTTCCCCAGAAAGAAAGCTCATTCCTATAATGAAGTTCAGAGAGAGGAAAGGAAAAGTAGCTGTGGCAGGTATTTCCTTTTTGAAAAAAAAAAAAAAAACACTTTTGATTACATCAACATGATTTCCATCTCCATATCATATTAGATTTTATAACTGAGGCAGATTTCAACCTTTTTCTGACCATTCAGCAGGCTTCCTAAGATACACAGGTCTGTTCATGGGTCAGGAAAGTATGAGAGACCTCGAGACCATGGCAGGGGAGTAGACATATGCAATAAACAGCAATTGCTACGCAATTATTGGTGAGAATTAATAGCACTTTATTTCGTCGCTCACTGGAATGTGTGATTGACACTGTTCAGAAGTACTTCTTGCTGGTTTTAGTAGAATCCGTGTGTGTGTGTGTGTGTGTGTGTGTGCACGTGCGCGTGCGCACCAGGATTCGGAGCACAAGCCATCCTAACCGGGGGCTGAGGCTCTGCAGACCTCTCAGTCTTTCCCATGTCTTTTTTAAAAATCAGAGTTTCAGGCCAGTGCAATCCCCTAAAGTTAATAAGAATGAATCAACAGAAAGGGAAATGAGTTCAAGGAAGAATTTAAAGCAGCAAAACCCTTTCTGTTAATTCTTAATAGACTCGTCCTTCTTCTTTGACCAAGCTTCTTCTGTTAAATGCCTCACAGCTCTGTCTCCCTCCCCTTCAAGGACTAGTGACAGTTCTTACCTCACACGGGGAATCCAAGAGAAGTTGAACGCAAAACCAGGGAGCAGAACACGGGTTGCCTGGGGATAAGGATCGAGGGAATGGGGAGATGCTGGTCACAGGCGCCAAACTTTCCATTAGGAGTAAGTTCTGGGAACTAATGTTCAGCGTGGTGACTGCAGTTAATAGTGGACACTTGAAAATTTGCTGAGAGGATATATCTTAAAGATTCTCTATACACACAAATGATAACTGTGTGAAATGATGGAGTACATTGATTGTGGTCATCATTTTATAATGTATAAGTATGTTAACCCATCACTTGATACACCTTAAAACTGCATCGTCCAACCTAAATATATACAAGTTTCATTTGCCAATCATACCTCAGTAAAGCTGGGGATAAAAGATACACCAAGGACAAAAGATAGCTGCAATTTTATTTTATTTATTTTATTTTATTTTGTCTTTTGTTTTTTTAGGACCAAAACTGCGGCATATGGAGGTTCCCAGTCTAGAGGTCCAGTCGGAGCTACAGCCGCCGGCCTATGCCACAGCCACGGCAATGCCAGATCGAGCCATGTCTGCGAACTACACCATATAGCTCATAGCAACATCAGATCCTTAACCCACTGAGCGAGGCCAGGGATCGAACCTGCAACCTCATGGTTTCTAGTCGGATTCATTTTCACTGCGCCATGACGGGAACTCTGACAGTTGCAATTTTAGATGTTTGTGTGATTCTTACATTAGTATCTTACTCCCTGATTGGGCAAAACTTGAGAAAGTGGACTTGTGTCAAGTCTTATAAGTATAAGGCACGAACTGTACGTGTGTCTGCCCACTGGTATATCCTGGGGACTGAGTGCTCTAACAAATATATAGACCTTTTATTAAATACAGTAGAATGGGAATTCCTGTCGTGGCTCAGTGGTTAATGAACCTGACTAGTATCCATGAGGACACAGGTTCGATCCCTGGCCTTGTTCAGTGGGTTAAGGATCGGGCATTGCTGTGAGCTGTGATGTAGGTTACAGACATGGCTTAGATCCTGTGTTGCTGTGGCTGTGGTGTAGGCCAGAGGCTGCAGCTCCAATTCAACCCCTAGCTTGGGAACTTCCATATGCCGTGGGTGCGGCCCTAAAAAGACAAAAACAAATATATATTAGAATGATGGTGGGAGGGAAGGAAGAGGATAGGAAGGGAAGAAGGCTGTTTTGTATAGCATCTAGGGCTCCAAATAGTCCTTGTGTTCTTCTTAATGGGGCTCTACAGTAGTCATCAGAGCCTAGAACGGGTACACAGTCCATGGCGTGTGCCCAGCACATTCCTGGATTATACTCTAAATATATTTGGAGACGTGAATGAGTTATGTCTCTTTAGTCCCCTATAAATAGTGTCTGGAAGCCAATAAGTACTCAACTCTTCGTACACTTAACGAATAATAAATTGAAAACAGTTTCTTTCTAATGTTACCGAAATAATGCTGCAGTTACAAAACTTCTTCCTAGTAATAATGGGGTCTGCAGGAAGCAGTAGTCAATCAGCTCTGTGTGGCCAGTCCTGGAATCTTTGAGCCACCGCTTCCCCCAGGCAGCAACCCCAACTTTGTTTATTCATCTCCGTCATTCTCAGTGAATTCTCTGTTTGCATTGGACAGTTAATAGCTTGATAGGGAATTGTCACTCTTATTACCGAAGTCCTCTAAGCATCCTTGTTCTACTTGAAGAATGGGCTATACCCAATGACTTCTGGAAAACAAGTTTCAAAACTCTGTAAACTCTGGTTTGGTGGTATCAAGAGATTTGACAAGAGAAGAAGAAAGATGTTAGGTCTGTTGCCAGGAAATCACTGGTCTAAACGCTGGAATAAGCCCAGGTAAGGCCTCCTTGCAAAGGTAACGTTCCCAGCTGATTGCTAGAGAAGGGACAGTCTTAGACCTCCAAGCTGAGAAGAGAGAGTGAGAGTACATTTATAGATATGTCAATAAGTCTTTATTTCTCTTCTCTAATTAACGGAGTTGGGCAAGATCGGGGTCCAGGATGGGAGAGAAGGTGTTGATCAAGAGGCCCTTGGCAAAGAGAAGGTGAGGTAACTGTTATCTGAGAGGTTTAAGTACATGGACAGCCTGCTGGCTCCCTTCCAGACTTTCAAAGCCAGGCTGCTTCCCTCAGGGAAGTATACTGTTTCTGTGTGTTCATTGTTTCTGGCCTCTGTTTGCGTTCAACTGTCAAAACGACTTCAATGTTGCTACTTCTCCTGCGGCGTGTGATTTGGTTTATGTACCAGAAGAATCAGACCTGACTGACCAGTTTCTCAGATTTATTGTTTCTAACATCTATGAAAATTTTTTAAAAAATGTGAGTTGTGAATCTCTGGAATATAAAATTCATTGTCATGGACTTGGATCAATAATTACTCCAGGAAAGTACAAGCATATTACTAGGTTAGGCTGTATTAGTGTAGCTTCAGAAGTTCCTTAGGTTCAATATTTTTATTAGTCCTAAGATAAAGTTTAATGTAGCCTTTTTCTTAAAATGTTTTAATGAATATGAACTATAGAGACCAGTTCCAAATACAATTGAATTATGAACACGACTTTGTATTTTATTATACATTGGGATATAATGCTGTGATCAGCGTTAATATTGATTAGACCTAGCTGTTCAATAGCTTGGATAAATATGCATTTCTTTTTATTAGAAATCTATCATACCCAAGGCAGAGACCAACATGTTGGCTTTGTAAATCACGTAGCCTATCTAACAGTTTAGATTTTAGACCAGAAAGAGGCTGTCATAAGTCTACCATTCCTGGGGTCAGGTGGGAAATTAGGAGAAGAAGAAGGTGGGGAAAAGCATGGAGAGAAGGTTGGTGGTTTCCGAGCATCTCCTAGGAAGTATCCTGGGACAGGCAGATGTACTCACAGGCTTGCATGAGTTTTTTTTTTTTTTTTTTTGCATGTACCTTTATAAATGGGAGAAAAGATTAATACAGGCAGCCTACCAGTCTATTCCCTAAGTGAATAGAGACTTACCAACTACAGGCCAATCACAAACCAATTCCAGAGCATATCAGTGACTTTGGTATCCTGGAAGGCAGCTTTTTCCAAAACAGGGTACACTAGGTTTCCACTGGGATATGAAATAGTATCATAATTTCCATTATTATTTCTTTTGTATCAAAATACTATGTTCCTAATATTTAATATATGGATCAACCGTGGCAGATACATATAATTTATTAACATGTATATATCAAAAATGCTTGCTGATTTCTCTCTCTCAATTTTTTTTTGAGGGGGGGCCATGACCTCAGCTTGTGGACATTCCCAGGCCAGAGATCAACCTTGAGCCATATGAGCCACACCGGTGACCCAAGCTGCTGCAGTGACAACACCAGATCCTTAACCTGCTGTACCACAAGGGAACTCTGCTAATTTCTATTTTAACCGATGAGATGTGCTCTCAGCCACTGCTGTTCTGGCTTAGAAACACTTATTTCCTAAAACCCAGCAGGGAGACTCTGCCTCATTAACTCATCCCATGCCCGGACTCTTAATTTCTTTCCAGAGTTATTTGTGGTTCATCATTGGACCACCCTGGTCACCAAGAGCTCCAATGACTAGTGTAGTGAATGATAGTCCTATTCTAAATTTCCTTCCATTTTTAAAGTCTTCTGGAGGGATTTCAGCCTTGAGCTTTACAGATTACTTACTGAAAAGAGCCCTGGAGTTATTGCTATCCATTGGGTAATTAGGTAGTTCCAAGGAAAATAATAAAACTATTTTGTGCCTGGGAGATTAGAATGGCACACAGTGACTCATATTAGTCAGCTGAGTAATTATGTAATTACAGAAGAAGGGGAAGAAAACCCTTCAGATTGTTTTTCCTAAGAGGCCCTTTTGGAAGCGTTCCAGCCCATCAGGTACTCATGTAATTAGGTCGGGGGCACAATCCATAAGGAAAGGCTGGGGAGGGGAGTTCATTAAAAAAAATGTTTATGTAGAAGAACCTGGTGGAAGAAGAAAAAGGTGTGTTTAAAAGATTCACTCAGACTCTTCACCTACTAGATGGGACGTCATAGCATGCATTAGAGAAAGTGGGATCTCATAGCAACTTAAGCACACAAGTCCGTGCAGAGACTATGATGATGGGCTGTGACACACTTAGAACAATCATGACCTTTCATTAAGCCTATGCTGGGGACTCTCTTCCAATCACTCAGTCCAGTGGCTCTTCTGCTTTTCCTCTTTTTCCCTATTATTTCTACAGAGAAATGGATTGAGAGGCTCAAAGAATTTGAACTCAGGTCCTCTGGGTTCCAACACCTGCTCTTCCCACTGTACCGTGTTGCCAACCAGCATGTCTGGATTGAGTTACGCAGGCTGTCCTGTTTGCATAGATTAACAAGATTATGGCTCATTTTGTCTCTTCCCTTTGCATAAATCTTGTCTGCACACTGGATTGAAAAATCCTTAACTTGGTGATTTGGGCCATTTGAATTACCAGTCTGTGTTGCCTACATGGTTGGTCTGAATAGCTCCACCTTGCAGAACAATTTGTACAAAGCAGCCCCATCTGCCAGTTTATGATATCCCCAATTAAATGCTTCCAACTTTCCCATGTTTAATGCCCATCAGTAGAGCCAAAATGTTGATATTTTGAAGGAATGTATTATGATGTCAAAGAGCTTATTTCATTGTCCAAGTTTTGCTTTATATATGTGCACTAAGGTTAAAAAATGTTTATAATTTCAGGAGTTCCCACTGTGGTACAGGGGAAACAAATCCAATTAGTATCCATGAGGATGCAGGTTCAATCCCTGGCCTTGCTCAGTGGGTTGGGGATCCAGTATTGCCATGAGCTGTGGGGTAGGTTGCAGACATGCCCCAGATCCTGTGTTGCTGTGTCTATGGTTATGGCTGTGGCCGGCAGCTGCAGCTCCAACTCCACCCCTAGCCTGGGAACTTCCATATGCCACTGGTACAGCCCTAAAAAGAAAAAGAAAAAAAAAAAGAAAAGAAAAGAAGAAAGAAAATTTATAATTGTATATACATTTCTGAGACATTCTGAATGTGTTGATCCATCTACATGGTGGCAAAAAAAACTAATTAGTGGATTCTGTGGCCAAAGACATTTACTCTCAGCTTTCTTTATTCTTTATCTGATTGTTGTGCTTCATCCAGCAATGCTTCGATAGTTTTAGGGGATGAAAAAGATTTATCTTCAGAGAAAGAAATTAAGGTCACTTCTGTGTTTAGTTCAGGAATGATATAGATGTCCCTGATAGAGAAATAAAACCAGGCATAGTTTTGAGCTCATCTTGATAAGTCTTACAGATAAGGCAGGTTGAAGTAGCCCAAAATAAGAAGCAGGACTCTTCAGAGGGGCCTCTGGAAAGGGTGACATTCCAGGAACTGGAAGAAAGAACCAGGTTTAGAGGCTGAGGCTTGTCAGGAACATGTTTCTCTGCCAGTTCTAGACAATTTTGTCCTCTTTGTACTTTACAGACTACCATTCACATAATTAGACTGAGAGTTGGCAAAGGTCCACCAAACACTGATTTAGAGTTTCAAGAATTTGAGCATTGTCTTTGTAATATCTGTGATCCAGACTAGAATTTTTTTCTTGCTAATTTCCACCATTCTGGCCCTTCTTTTTCCAACTGAGATGCTTATTGTGAAAAAGTTGGCAGTCTTTCTGGGACAGGCTTGAGGCTCATATAGGTAGGAGAGCATACTCGGTACATTTAGCTCATGACAGTCATATTTGCAACATGCCTCTTATGTGTTGCTGAGAATTAAAGCTTATGATTTTAGCTCAGCGTCTTCATCTTGGTTGGACTTTTAGATATAAATGGATGATGGCTCTGGGTGATTTCCTGTAGAATTAATGAACATTTCAGGTGTTTGATCGGAGCTGCCCTAATATGCTGAATTTATTCATTTGATAACTACTTTTGGCACTGCGAATGAATAAGATACAGTTTCCTCTCTCAAAGATCTCAAAGGCTAGAAAAGGGAAGACATATAGAAAGGTAATTGATTGGGAGTAATAGAATCAAGCAAACAGGAAGAAGACACCATTAACTACTTCAGGAGAGAAAGCTTCATGAAGACAGAATATTTACTCTGGATTTTTAAAAATAATTAAGAGTTTTCTAGGCAGGTGAGGAAGGGCATTTCAGAAAGCTGGAAAAGCATGTGCCAAGCTTACGAAGTATGTGAAGTTTCTAGACTCATGTTGTTTCACATGACAGCGTTCAGGTGGTATGTTTGGATGGCTTTGGAAGAATTAAACCTGGAGAGCTCTGCCCTCACCCACTCCAGGCTGGGGATGGGGAAAGGTCTCCAGCAGACAGCAGGTTCTCCATCATGGGGTCGGCCTTCCTTGAGCACATGAGATACCTTTCATTACCTTACAGTCAGAGTTAGCATGAAATGGTCAATATTTAACAAAAGGATGGATTCTGAAGGTAACACTCTTGAACTAATACTTTTAAAATGATGCTTTACTTCTCAAAAGGCTGACGATTTAAGAAATATTAGCATTGTGTCCTGTCACACTTGAGTGAAGAGGTTTCTTTTTTAGAGGGAAAGTATTACGTGTATTCAGTTCAGGAAGTCAAGTAGTTCTACATGACTCAAAACGGAACAGCAGCACCGTGCTCCACCAACAGTGATTCCTGCTCCCTTGAGGCCACTGTTTTCAAAACTTTTCAGCAATTTTCTTTTTATTCTATTTCGATATTCCTAATTTACCTGTTCATAGTTTTTGGTTTTGATTATTCAATTTTAGAAACATTAACTGGCATGCGATTATAGAAGATAAAGCTTTAACTCTTTCATATGGTTTTCAGTTCCCCAACCTTATGTCCAATGTAGCAATATCACAATTTTAATTCAACTGTGTTACACGTATGATTGTACAAACATTGCTCTTAGATGAAAATGCCGTGTTCTATGTTTAAATTTCCTTCTGTCATAAAAATTGGCTTGTTTCTTGTTGACCATCTATTCCTCTGACTCAACCTACAATTTAGTGTTTTAATTCTCTCTCGTCTGCTAAGTTTTCTGTATGCTTTCCAGCAAATTTTGTTGAAGTCTTTTATATGCTATCATCTCCTCTTTCATTCCCTGTAACCTTGTGGATTTATGCCTTTAGGGAGGAGGCAGAGATAAATGTGTGCCTTTGATATGCTGTGTTTAACAGAGGTGGAATAAGGCTTTCTATGCGGGACCACAGAAAAGGCAGAAGTAGGATTTTAAGTGAAAATGTTTAATCATCACAGAGGAAAAGCAGGTGTTGAGATAGAGCAGAGTTTAAACTACTTGTCATGTATATGAGAAACACAGATAAAACACTCGTATGGAGGAGGGATAAAAAGGTACAATCGCCGCTGTGAACATTTCTATTTGTAAATGAAGGAGAGAGGGAGTTTTTATAGCAATAAGACAGGTTTTGGCCTGAGGGTTTTAAAGAAAGAAAAAAGGGAAAGACCAGCATCTGAATCATAAGTATGTAAAAATATGAGACTCATGAGAGGAGGGTAAAGGTATTGGCAAATATCAGGTCATAAGTCTCTGAATTAGAACAGAAAGATTTATTATTAATAGAGCTTTCTTCTGTCACTTCCCTCTTTAAAAATAAGACCACATACTCAATTCAATTGATATTTTTAAAGGTCCTACAATTAATTCATTAGGAACTGTGTGTTCTCAGACAACATATACTTCAAAGAAATTACAGTTAAGAAAATATGATGAGACAAAAGTACAAATGAAATAATACAAGGTGAACTAACCTAAGTGGGAGCGAACATGAGGAAGCTGAGAATTTGTGCAGATGAGGAACTACTTTTATGCTTGAAGGAGATAACATCTTAAAAGGGCCCTGCAATTTAGGCTTTTTCAGGCAAAAAGAAATAGTGAGGAATGTGTTCTCTGAAGAGACAGAATACACCGTGACATAAGGTCATGGGAGGGCTTGCTGCACTAGAAGGACAGCCAATAGTGAACTTGGGCAGAAACCTTCACACCAATACTTTGAAAGAGCTGGTTAAGAGACTTGCATGATATAAATCGATGCCAGTTACACAGGGCTTTTATGAGGGTATTTGAGGCATTATCCATATTCCTTCACCTATGGGTTCTAGACACTTTGACCTGAAGAAATAGGAATCAGACGCAGATTTAAATTACCAGCAGAATTGCTAGCACGGGGAGAGGGGGCAGGGTACAGCTGGAACAGGAGCTTCATCAAGCTTCCTAACTTCTGTGTGTATTTGCCTACAGAGCATGTAGACAGCCACAAGCCTGTAGGCCCAAGGTGGTGTCGGTGGAAGACAGGGGACCAGGGATGACTCATAACAGACGGCTTCAAAGAAATCCGCCAAAGCTCAGCTATATCAGTGTACACAGCAATATTTACCCCAGTCTTACCAGGCCTGACAGGACTGGATGTTCTCTTTGGTGCTCTGTCTTGAAGAAGGGACCACAGGTGATAGTCCCCTTGCAGAAATGCGATGGAGATTTAGTGTTGTATGTCTCCACCGACCACCAGCAGCCTTGACTGCAGGTGGAAGAATCCACTTTTTTAATTTTACAATTTTTTTTCCATTACAGTTGATTTACAGTGTTCTGTCGATTTCTACTGTACAGCAAAGTGAGCCAGCCATACATATATTTATACATTCCTTTTTCTCACATTATCCTCCATCATGTTCCATCACAAGTGACTGGATATAGTTCCCTGTGCTTTGAAGAATCTATTTAGGCTTCAGTGGATCATGGAGAGCCACTAAAAACCCTGGACAAAGACGCTAGGGTAGAGCTGCTCTTGAGGAAGAGAAAGCAGGCAAAATGTTCTAGAGCAGGGTGGAAATAAAGGTGGGGCAAGCAAGTGGGATCATGTGATAACAGGAGTAGAAAAAAGAGGAAGGAAAAACCTAAAGCATTTACTGACCATGGGTGTGGAAAGATGGGACAAAAGTGAGGGAAGGGAGGCAAAACACATTCTCAGATAGTTCGAAGAGGGGAGCAGAGGGTCAGTGGTTCAAGTTTGGGTGACTGGATTAATGATCATTCCACTCACAGCACTGGAGCAGTTATTAGAAGTAGAAACTGGAGAGGAAGTAAGTTGTTTGTCACACGTAACGAGTTTAAGTTATCAAACCGGAGGACAGTGTTCAAGAGCGTCCTGGAAACGTGGATATAACTTGAGAACGTCAGGGCCGCAAGAGAGGCTCTGCCATGAAACTTAGTACATCGCTAAGCCCCCTGGTTAACTCAAGTGACGGCTTCCCCCAGACTTACGGCTTCATTAAGAGCAGCAACAAAAAGTGATGTGTTGGTTCTCACTGTGACTCGTGCTCACTGTCTCGTCAATGGCTGTCCATTTCAGTAGCTCCAAAACTGTTCCCTTCCTTTTCTCAGGGTGACCGCGGATGAGCTCTCGTAAGACCCCTCATTTCCTGATGCCCGACTCCTCGTGGATAAAGTGTGGGTAGTAATAGCACTCATCACAAAGCAGGGTGGCAATCAGAGGAGTTAATATCTTTAAGGTGCCTGGCAGAACAGTGTCTGGCATGTGGTGAAGCCAGTCAACATGTTTTGGCTCTTATAGTGCTTTTCTTTTGCTCTGGTCATTGGTAAAGTGAGTGTATCTTGATGATTTGGGGATTCCTGACAGTGTTATCAAATTTGGTATACAGCAAGCACTTAGTAAATGCTCACGGTAGCATAGTGAACCTTAGGCTGAGAGAATCAGCAACACCACTCATCTTCTGAGGCTTGGACCCATGGAGCAATTTGATAAATATCGTAAAGCCAACGAGCAGAAACTTTTTAAGATTTAAGTGTAGGTCTTAGGATTTCAAATTCAACACCCTCTTCCACAAAAGCTAGGTTGGTTATACTACAAACCTTGCTAATTTAGTTCCCAAAAGTGTATTTGGCACTCATGCTGCATGGCCAATGTGAGAGACTCAGAGGCTCGAACTAAGGGAAGCGTGATCACTAAGAGGGGACAAAGGGAAGGGGCCTCCCCTGCATGTCATTGGCCAAAGCTGATTAACCACACCCCTCACCTAAACTGAAGAGAGCAGATAGAATTGAACCTCACATCCTGAGGAGAGGAGCATAGGAATATTTGTAAAAAGCCCTAGGTATTATCACAAATACAGGATGGCAACTATTTTATGCCTGATTCCAGAACCTCACTGCTTGAGACCATAACATTAAACTTCTTCCCAAATTCTGTCATAAGCTCGCTGAAACTCAGTTTTGAGATAAAAAGAAGTACAGTTGCCAGATTTAGCAAATAAAAATACAGAAAAACCAAGGTAACTTTGAATTTCAGGTAAATATTTTTTAGTATAAATGTATATCATACCATATTTGGAACATACTTATACTCAGTTATTTGTCATTTATCTGGAATTCAAGTATAATTGAATGTCCATCCCTCTTTTGTGGCAACCCTATAAAGAACCTTATAGATCTAAAACAGGGCTGGAAATACAGTAACTTTCTTGGATGGTCAGTTGTACAACAGTAGAGAAAAGTTGGTTTGATTATAATTGCAAGTATTTTCCTGAAGGTTAGCAGGAAATTCTTTCAGTAAAAATAGTGAAGATGATGGCAAAGCAACAATTACGTTTTCTCCTAGCTTTACCCCAAAGCATCCTTTCCTCACCCAGAGATGGTTTCAAACTCTCCACTTAGAACCACATGTATATATAGACTCTTAGGTGTGACAAGAGAAGTCAGGAGAATTAAGTGTGGACCACAAGTAAGAAGTGAAACAGCCATACTTTTTTGAAGGCAAAGAAGATTGTGGACCATGCAGGAGGAGACTAGGCAGAAGTATGGGATTGTCCTGCCTCTAGGTTGTCTGAACCCACCTTTTATTATCTTGTTTATTGTTTATAATTTGTTTGTAGTGACTATAAACTATAAACTATAGTCACTACTCGATAGAGCTGGGACTTCAGAGCGGAGCATCAAAAATAATTACTGTTGGGGAGTTCCTGTCGTGGCTCAGTGGTTAACAAATCCGACTAAGAACCATGAGGTTGTGGGTTCGATCCCTGGCCTTGCTCAGTGGGTTAAGGATCCGGTGTTGCCGTGAGCTGTGGTGTAGGTCGCAGACACGGCTTGAATCCCACGTTGCTGTGGCTGTGTCGAAGGTCAGTAGCTATAGCTCCTGTTAGACCCCTAGCCTGGGAACCTCCATATGCTGCAGGTGCGGCCCTAGATAAGGCAAATAAATAAATAAATAAATAAATAAATAAATAAATAAATTCTGCATGTCCATGTGCCCAGTTAAAATTAGGTATTCTATTAAAAAATTACTATTGGGAAGTATCCCTAATAAGGAAAGGCAAAAAGGACAGGATTAGGCTGAGGAGAGATATTACCATTTTTAAGCAAATGAAGGCATGGTGAACGTAAAAAAAAGCAGCATCTCAGGGCGTATGTCAAGGTCTGATGATGAAAAACCTATTGCGTAGATATCGTGGAACCCCTCCACACACACACACACACACACACACACACACACACACACACACTTAAAGACAAGATCACGTAACACACTTTTGTGCCTGGCTCCTGGGCATTCCATTGCTTATAGGGAAAGAGGCCATACACCTAGTGAACTCTTTTCAGCTCTTTGTATAGTAAGTTATGAAATTAAACTCACTATCTTCATATAGAGCATCTTAAGATAACCTGCTATAATTTCCCCCTCTGTCTTGTTTCAAACTGAGTTACTTGTCCCTTTTCTTCACAAGATTTTTAAGCTTTCTGAGGTGAGCATGGAGTGTGTATGTTTACTTCAACTGTAACCCAAACCCAGCTTCCTTTGCGTAGTGGGTCCACATAAGTGGGGTCTAAAGCAAACTGAACTGAACCCTTGGTGGCAGTCCCTGTGACCCAGATGTCAAGCGTGGGGCCAGCGTTCCTGCTGGGGCTCCTCGAAGAGAAGTCAGATGTTCTTTCCTCTAGGAATCTGTGATCTATAGAAGGAAACAATTACAGTGCTCTTGAAAATGACTTGCAAATGGAGACAAAGAAGTCCTGTGCAATAAATGCAGCCCACATGTTCCATAAATGTTGACGGAGGGCTGATAGGTGACTGGGTTTGAAAGTCGCCTGGCTTTGCGTGTAAGGTCAGAGTTTTCAAACCTTCTGTGGAGTACCCAAATCAAAAAGGCCCTGGGTCAAAGTCATGGTCTGTGGGTAAAGCTGTCTCCCTCACTGACTAAAATGTGACCTTCACACAATTAAATGTCCATCAAGCGCCCTGCCTGGAACCATCTTTTGAAATGTAAACTTTGGGAAGGAAAGCTGATGAAACTATGGGGCTCTGTGACCCTGTTCATCCCGCAGAAACAGGTGATCTCCAGCTCTGGGCCTGAACGCCACTGCCCTTGACCATGAGGGGTTCTCAGTCTAGTGGGGGCTGGCTGGGTGTCCACAGGAACACAGCCAGTACAACCTGCGCAGGGCTAGGATCTACGGATATATGATGGCTCAGAGGTAAGCTAGTGAATCCTGTGCTAGAGAGGCCAGTTCCCTGTGGTTAAATAATGGACAAGCCTCTTTTAACCCACCACCCCTTCATCAATTCACACATTGGTTTATGTATCTAATCAGATGGTTTTTGACAAAGAGCATAGCTAAGTGTTACAAGAAATATGTAGATGATTGGCATGTGCTTTGTAGCCTGGAGAAGCTGGTGTCTGGCAGAGGAGAGGAGCACGTGGAAACATCTCAGTGTGAGGAGGTGAAAGAGGGTGGGAGGGGTGCAGAGGAGCCCAGGGGTGGGGGTTGGGGGGGGGTCTTCACTTTACCACCCCCCCACCACCACCCTTGGGCAGGACTGCAGGGATCCTGCGGAGATGGTGGGTTTGGACATGCCCTGCCAGCTCATTTCTTGGTGCATCTGGAGAGATAGGCAGAGGCAAAGGATGAGCAGAGGCCGGGGCTGGAGATCCCAGGTGTGTGAGTCAGCTTCTTCTGCCACTTGCCCTTGGCAGGAGGACCAGGGGTGACAACAGTAGGAGAAGCTGAGAAGCAGGAGAAGTATGGATGCTGAAGGGGCCACAGAGCAAAGGGCCAGCACGTGGAGAGCGAACTGTGTCTCTTTAGCTCTTTTGCCAAAAGCCAGCTCTGATTAGGAATCTGAAAGGAAAACTAAGGTTATTTATGTGCTACCACCAGCAATACATTGGAGGCCAAGAGGAGTGAGAGTTATTGAGCTGGCTCAAAGCAATCTCGATTATGGAAAATGAATGAAATTGAATTCCGCTTCCTACAGAGTCATTTATCGAGAGACAAAAGCAATTAATATTGAAAATAAAGTAATTGTGAACTTCTGAACTAAATCACCATGCAGATGTAATGTACTGTCTCATCAGTCTTTAAGTACTGCACGTATTAGAAGATTGTTACAGCAGTCTCTGAACCTGCGTCCTCTACATCACTATCATTTGTTCATTCTGCTTTGGCCGAAAAGCAGTTTTCAAGAGTAGCAAATGAAAAGTCAAAGTTTCAGAAATACAGCTTCCAAATTTAAAATTCACAACCATATTGAGGTTTGAGATTTCAGTTTATAAATGTATCTGTCATTCGGTAAATTAAAAAAAAAGAAAAAAGAACTGGTAAGTTGCCCTGTAGTTCCTTGATAGCAACAGGAATTTTTGCATATTATTGCAAATCTGGCATCATCCTGGAGTACCTGTTGCCAAGTGTCAGGCATGCATTTGATGAATGATTCTAGCAGCCTCAAGCATCCGTGGGCTAATTGATTTATGTATGAGGGCCCTTGAGAATTGAAAGTGCATTGTATATACAGAGGTAGTATGTATGTTGTAACTCACACAAGTTCCAACTTGAGTCACTTTGTTTTATGCGAACACTACAGGGTCTCTAGAAGAATCATTTTCCATTTGGGAAATGAGTTATCTTAAGTAGGTTTCCCAGAAGCAGAGCTTATGATGAGAACGGGGGGGAAAGTAAGAGGGAGAGTTGGGGAGGGGTAGGGCGATAAAGAGGAGACTAACAAAGAGGTAGCATGAAGAAAAATGTGCTGGAGAACGACCTAGGTCCTGTCCTGCAAGGGACTTCTGGGACCAATGCAGAACATACCCCAGGGTCATCACAGCTGAGAACAACGAGCTACCATATTTATTCCTCCTGTTTCTGATGATCAGCCCACAAAGTCACAGGTGCTGGCTGCTGGGGGCGAATAGACTTGGGGAGCTGGTGTGTGGAGAGATAGGAAAGGGATCTAGAGGGACCTGGGCAGTGGTATGTCCAATATTCTGTGATTCTCTTTAAATGCTATGGGAAGAAAGTTTAAACTTACCATTTCTGGTGACAGTAAATAACTTGCCACCCTGGGAAACATGCCCAGCTCTTTCTTGGCAGTCTTCTTAATTCAGAGCCCAGTGTGCAGGGAGAGGTTTCAAAAGAGCCCAGAGATTAATTTCCTGCTAGTAACAGGCTGCTGGCAGAGGACTGACACATGCTCAGCACTCTTCTAAGTTAGGAAACAAACCACTAGAGGCGAGGTAGATAGAGTCAGTATGAGAACGCTTCCAAAGAGCTGATGTAAGGCAGAGAAGAGGGAGCCTCTGAAAAGCCAAAGACACAGACCCACTGGAAAGCACTGAAATTGTCTTCAAAGTTTTGGCTCAAAAATATATTTCTGTGTACAGTTTGACCTGTAGCTCAGCAGTTTGCAACACTGAGTGTTTTAAATAAATGACCTTAGTATGTGCAAAAATATGGTTTGGACATTGATGGAAAGAAAACTTTCCAGAATACAGAAAGCAGGTATAAAGAAAAGAATGTTGAACCCTTGGAGTTCCCATTGTGGTTCAGCGGGTTAAGAACCCAGCATAGTATCCATAAGGATGCGAGTTCAATCCCTGGCCTTGCTCAGTGGGTTAAGGATCCAGGGTTGCTGCAAACGGCATAAGTCACAGATGCGTTTTTGATAAGGTGTTGCTGTGGCTGTGGTGGAGGCCAGCAGCTCTGATTCTACCCGTAGCCTGGAAGGAAGGGAGGAATGGAGGAAGGGAGGAAGGAAGGGGAAAGAAAAAGAGAAAGAAAGAAAGGTGAATCCACTAGATTCTTACCATCTGTTAAAAAATACTCCATCCCAGAGTAATAGATACTCTTAGGTTATATTGTAATGAAATTTTCAGTGTATGTGTAACACCTTTGGATTTGTTTAGTACTTCTGTGCACCTTAGGAATGATAAATTGAACCTTTATTTTGACTGAGGGTTTTGCCATCAGCATTTTGGGAGGATGGAGCTCTTGTAGTTATTCAATAAAATATAACGTTGTCTTTAAATATAAAATAATCCAGTGTAATTCTTCCTTTGCCTGTCCTCAGAATCCTTAGGGGAAAATCTTCTTAATGACCAATAACCTGCTAAAGTCCACGTAAATTGATTGACTGCAGAACAAATGACTAAACCTTGAAGTAACAATATCATTAGTATATGAGCCTTCATTGTTAGATCTTCACGAAGCTGTATTTCCTGGTGGCATTCCCCAGCATTTATCTCAAATGCCAGGACATCTTTGCCATTTCCACAGTTATTCCCCACAGATGATCAGGCAGATCACTGAAATGTTAGCTTTTAACCTTAAAGCTTATGGGCTGGGTCTGAGTGGTCCCACTGCTACAGTTAAGCTTTATAAGACTTCTGATGGAAACTTCCATGCTTGTTGCGTTCAACATGCAAACCAGGTCCCCATGGCAGTTAGAAACCAGTAGGGAATAGATATTTTAGAAATCTTTTGCAATAAGGACTCTTGTGTACTGATTATGACTTGAAGTAAGATGTTCCATTGTTAAGTGATTTGCAGTTATCTCCATAACTTGTCAAATTACATTTGAGAATGGAAATTGAGTTTTGATATCCTAGTTACTTTCCCCACTAAAAATTTAAAACAAAAATGCTTACTCTAGATACTGAATTTTAAATCCCTAATCTCTTGGAAAAATCCTAAGCAAAAATTGGTACTAAAATAAAACCTCAATTAATTTAGGTTGGCGTGCCTTACTGACCGAATTTGCCAGATAGTCGAGTAACTTTCCATTTCAGTTTTGAAGACTTGGCATAGGAAAGACTTACTCACTCATGGGTCCTATGGGACAAGAGCAGCTTCAAAGGAAAAATGAGAAAACTTCTTTTGTTCGAGTTTCATGGCCTTCAAATTACATTTCTGTTTTGCTTTTATATTTTAAGGAGATGGTGAACCTTTTTTCAATCAGACCTGCTGGAAGAAGACTAGTCCAACACTGGAGAAAGTACAGCTATCATTTATTTTAAAAGAAATAGAATATTTTTACTAAAGATAATGTGTTCAGATCTTGACAAGTCTTTTAGGAGAGCTCTCAGTGAAACTGAATTATTGCTTAGATAAAAATGATTTTATAGAGTTAATTCTATAAAAAGTAACATGTTGCTTACACTGTTAATTTGTTTTGGAAGTCTGTTGATAGGTGATGTAAATACAGATTTCTGCACAATCAGCATTATATATACATTAATAATTACAAATATATTACACGTTCCTCTGTGGACCAGTGTCTAATCATGTACTTCCATTCCGCTCAGTTTGAAACAATTGTCTCTACAGTGTGAATTTCCTCCCCTTTGACTTTCACCTAAATGGCACTGGGGTGCCATCTAGTTAATTATATTTGGAGTGCAGAGTTTTGATTATGGCTGATTTATCAAATGTAATCCCTTAAAGGCATAAAATTAAATAATGGGCAGTGTAGGTAAAGATTAACTTTCCCTGGACCATCAAGGTTGATGGTCTCGGCTTCCATAAATCCAGTGGAGGTTGATACCATACACTCTGCTTTCGTGTGCTTGGGTTTTCTACATGCCAGCAGGTTAAGTTCAGGGAACATTTTGCCAGCTTTAGGACATTATAGATTATAGGAACTGACTAATCAATTTAAGGACTTTTAAGATGTTGCAAAGCTTAAGTAGCTTTGCTCTTTCACCGAGTCTCATTGAAATATTTAGTGAGATCTGTGCTAAACGAAGCAAAAAAGATACGACTCTGGCCCTCATGAAGTTTGTAGTTGAATGGGCAGGCAAGTCAACCAAGTTTTTTACTTGGTTGGCAAATGAGTAGAATTATTGCAATTTACTTTTTATAAAGCTTAGAAATGAAAGATCCGCTGTCCTGCGAGAAAGAATGAGAGTGACATGAAGGGGTAGATGATCTGATGATCTTATTATCTTCTTTATTGCTCATTATTGCTGATTTATATTGTTTTTCCAGGTAAAATGTTTTATTTATTGTAGTTGTGTATTTCTTTGTTTTTGTTTTTTTTTTTTCCCTTTTGGCCACACCTGTGGCATGTGGAAGATCCCAGGCCAAGGACAGAACCCGTGCCACAGCAGTAACCCAAGCTGCTACAGTGACAATGCCAGGTTCTTAACTCACTGGGCCACAGGAGAACCCCTGTTATGTATTTCTTAACCGTTTAATATGTGTAAAACTGAACTACCATTTTTATTAGGGTCCTATCTTTTCTTTGTGAATCACTGATGAAAATTTATATTGATATATAATTGCTATACATATATATATATATATATATATACACATATATATATATTCTTTTTCAGATTCTTTTCCATTATAGGTTATTAAAATATATTGAATACAGTCCCCTGTGCTGTAGGACAGTCCCATGTTCTTGATGGTTACCTATTTTATATATAGTAGTGGGTATCTATTAATCTCAAATTCCCAGTTTACTTCTCTCCTCCCTTTTCCCTTTGTTAACCTTATGTTTGTTTTCTATGTCTCTTTCTGTTTTGTAAATGATTTCATTTGTAATCATTTTTATAGATTCCCCATACAAGTAATATACGATATTTGTCTTTGTCTGATTTACTTCACTTAGTATGATAATTTCTGGGTCCATCCATATTGCTGTAAATGGCATTATTTCATTCTTTTATGACTGAGTAATATTCCTTTGTATATAGGTACCACATCTTCTTTTCCATTCATCTGTTGATGGACATTTAGGTTATTTCCATGTCTTGGCTATTGTAAGTAGTGCTGCTCTGAATATTGGGGTGCATGTATCTTTCTGAATTAGAATTTTCATCGTGTCTGGATATTCCACAGGAGTGGAATTGCTGAATCATGTGGTAACTCTATTTTTAGTTTTTTAAGGAATTTCCGTACTGTTCTCTATAGAGGCTGCACCAATTTACATTCCCAACAAGAGTATAGGAGGGATCCCTTTTTTCCCACACCTTCTCCAGCATTGATTGTTTGTAGATCTTTGGATCATGTCCAGTCTGGCCAGGGTGAGGTGGTACCTCATAGTTTTGATTTTCATTTCTCTAATAATTAATGATGTTGAGTATCTTTTCCTTTGCCTGGTGACTATCTGTATGAATGCTTTGGAAAAATGTCTATTTAGGTTTTTCTTCCCATTTCTTGATTGGGTTGTTTGTTTTTTGGATATTGAGACATATGAGATATTTTAGATTTTGGAAATTAAGCCTTTGTCATTGTCATTTGCATGTATTTTTTTCCATTTCATAGTCTGTCTTTTCATTTGGTTTATGGTTTCCTTTGCTGTGCATAAACTTTTAAGTTTAATTAGGCCCTATTTTTTTTTCTTTTAGCTTTTGTTTCCATTACTCTAAGAGACAGGTCCCCCCAAAAAATATTGCTGCAATTTAGGTAAAAAAAATGTTCTGCCTATGTTTTCCTCTAGGAGTTTTATAGTATCCTGTCTAACATTTGGGTCTTTAATCCATTTTGAGTTTATTTTTGTGTATGGTATTAGAGGATATTTTAATTCATTCTTTTACATGTAGCTTATTGAAGAGATTGTCTTTTTTCCATTGAATATTCTTGCCTCCTTTGTCAGAGATTAATTGACCATAAGTTCATGTGATTATTTCTGGGTTTCCTCTCCTGTCCCATTGATCTATATTTCTGTTTTTGTGCCAGTATTGTACTGTTTTGATTACTGTAACTTTGCTGTATAGTCTGAAGTCAGTGACCCTGATTCCTCCAGCTCTGGTTTTCTTTTTCAGGATTGTTTTGACTGTCCTGAGTCTTTTGTGTTTACATACAATTTTTAAAGATTTGCTCCAGTTCTGTGAAAAATGCCATTGGTAATTTGATAGAGATAACATTGAATCTATAGATTGCCTTGGGTGGGATGCTTATCATCACTAGTTTTAATTTTATTCAGTACAGTTTAAAGAATCAGAAATTGTGCAGTGGACCCAAACTATTTACTTAGATTCTATTAAAATAATGTGCTTCCTGGATTATTGAATTGATTGGCTCTACGAAGTTCTGATCCTATGTGTAGGAATAATGTATAGACTTTAAAGTTTTGTTGTTGTTTTGGGGGGTACACCTGTAGCATATCCAAGTTCCTGGGCTAGGGATGGGCTCTAAGCCACAGTTGACTATGGCACAGCTGTGGCAACACCAGTTCCTAATCCACTGTACTGGGCTGGGGGTTGAACCCATGCCTCCACAGCAACCCAAGCTACTGCAGCCAGATCCTTAACCCACAGTGCTATAGCAGGAACTCCTGAAATTATAAACTATAATTTACTGCTCCTAAATAATTCTTATGATAATATAACATGTGATCAATGCAGAAAAATTGCAAATTTACCAAAAGATTCAAAAATTTACTATAATTTTCATCAAGTGGTAGGTAGTGTTGACATTTTGGCAGGTATACTCCCAGTTGCTTTCTGACATACATATAAATGTTTTCATATATGTATTTTTATAAGAAATATAATCCTACCGTATATATTACTTTATAGCAGTTCTCTACTTTTTAGAATATTTCCCCATGATCTTTTACGTTCTTTTTACATTGTAATTTTAATGGCTCTGTAGTACCTGATTACATTGTTGCATTTCATTGTTGCAAGCCACTGTTTATGTATATTTTTCAGTTGTTTTCTGGTTTTTCATTTTTATAAATAATGGAATACCTGTCTTTTCCTTATCTTTAATTATTACTTAGGGCACACTTCTAAAAGTGAAATTTCTTGGTTAAACTCCTCCTGAGACTTTGGATAAATGACTAAAAATATACTCCCATAGACCATACTGATGTATGCCTCCACTTGCTGGCACCATTTCCACTCGCTCCATAGATCACTTTTACTGGGTACTTGTTTTGACTTTTAACTTTTGTCATTTCAGCTGTCACAAAAGGACAGCAAATGTGTCCTCTACAGAGTTCCTGCTGTGGTGCAGTGGGTTAAGGATCTGGCCTTGTCTTTTTGTGGCATAGATTCGATCCCTGGTCTGGCAACTTTCATATGCTGCAGGTGCACCTGAAAAAGAAAACAAGTGTTCTGTACTTTATATTGGATGAGAAATTGGGATATATGTTTAATGATATTTTAAGATTTGTAATGTTGCTTTTAAAATAAAACTAAAAGTCAAATTTAGAGGAAATAGAAACTTCTGGGCTATGAGCATTCTGAGAACAAAGTTCAGCATTACATTCTTTACAAAAACAAGTCACATTATAAATGCAAATGTAAGTCATAGAATGTGAACTAAAAGAAGTTTGTTTAGAGAAAACAAACTTGAAATCAGGGTAGAGAACTTTTGTCCCCATGAATCACAGTTGAATATGCTTTCTGTGAGAAATTAATTATAGACTAAATTAAGGAAATTATGGAAATATCTTAGAATTCCTGTGACTATTCTCGTGAAAGAGATTCTAGTGAAACAGTCTGATAAGAGTGAGTGGTCTGTGAACATTACCTCTAACAAATATGACAAATGGAAAATTTTAGATTGTAGGCACCCCTGCAATCATCTTTCCCTATGATTGGTAGTTATCAAAATTAAATGATACTAAGAAATTAAGTGGCTGTGCAATATACAGTGGCAAGGTATTAGAATTAAAAGGAGTTTGAAAGATTGTCTAACCCAGCTCCTTGTTTTACAGATCAAATAGAGCCCTGCGGAGTTGAAGGGACTTGCCTGAGAACCTGTGACTGGTGAGTAAAGAAATAAGGAATAAAGAAATTCAAACCATAAGCAAATATTAAAGTATTAAATACTGAAGTAATTTCAATATCTAAAACACCATGAAAATTTCCTTATATAATCTGATACCTCAAGTGCAATCACAGTTTTGTATATGAACTTTAAAAGTATTTTTGTATGTATATACATAGATGCAAAAGTTAACTTTTTTTCCAAAAACGGAGTATTACCTTTCTCTATATAAATTATTCTACGAATTGTTCTTTTACATATATCTTATATAGATAGTTCTATTTTCTCTAAGCTAACGTGTAGATGGAATAGAGTAGAGGTTGGCAAACATTTTCTGGAAAAGAACAAATGCTAAACATTTCAGGCTTTGTGGACACACGGTGTCTGTCACAACTACTCAGTTTTGCTCTTCTGGTGAAAAAGCAACCCAAGACAGTATGTAAACAATTGGGTGTGACTGTTCCAATAAAACTATTTATAAAGACAAGCAGCAGGAAACATTTATGCTACAGATAATAGTTTTCTTAACTCCTGAAAGGCAGAAAGGAAAAAAGCTAAGTCGTTTTAGAAAACCATGATGTTTGATAAGGAAGCATCATGAATATCCTGGGGAGAGAGAGAAGGGAACTGAGTTCCTGTTTCCATTATTAGATGTGAATTTTGAGGAGGCAGATAGGCTCATTGCAGAGTTATTTTGAAAACTAAATGATTTATGTAATTCATTGGTTAGTATATGAGAAAATTCTCCTCCCCCCATGATGCAGAATTTTTGTGCTCACGTAGCTGAAGCACTTGGGCAAGGAAGAACTGCCCAAATTTACTGATATCTCAAGAAGTCCAGCATTTATATCATGCAGATCTCCTTAAAAGTCCTCTTCTCCAACTGTTGGCAAAGTTTGGGTAGACATGGTTATACCAGAGTGACCCTGGAATTTCCTGAGAAAGGATTAATGTGCTTTGCATGGAATTTTGCAATAAAGGAAACACTATAGTTTAATTCATAGTGATTTAAGAAGATGGAAGATTTTTGAGAGGGGAAATCTAATTATAGAGAAAATAAAATTTCATTTACCAATCATTTCCTTCATTATTCATTATTTTTATTGGGAAGATAAGTATGTACAAGGAATAGGAAAGAAAAACATATTAAACTGTACTAGGAAAAAATAAGGAATTAATGTAATGCTACTTAACTATAAATTTCTCATATTATAATAATATTTAATTTATCTTTAAGTGATCCTTTTCGGTAAGTTCAAGTGGGTATGTTAAAATAGAATTCCTATAGCAGTTCCAAATAACTTTATTGCTTTTTCTAATTCATTTGGAATTTAATGTATTTTTTATTACATGATAAATTTGTTTTGTCCTCTGCTTGATGTAGGTTCATCCAGTTGAATACTTTAAGATTGAATGTAACTTTCTTCTGTCTTGTATTGTTATTTTTCTTGCTTTTTCTTAACTCAGAGCCAGCTTTTGTCCAAATTTAAATGTAAATTGGAATAATTCTAGTAATTTATTGTTGCAGTTTATATTCTGGAGAACAAAGCATTTTATACTAATTAATAATGTTACTAATAGTGACAATGGCATACGATATAGGGAAAAATAGTTAAGTGATTCAAGTTGATAGAATATTCATTTGTGAGAATAAGTATGTAGATATAGTCAGGACATTTTTCAAACTGAAGAATTGCAGTTGAGTTTGAAATGTAACATACCCTTTTACTGGCCACAGAAGTTTTCCCAACAATGGGATCTATACCAGTGGTTGTTCCAGCAATGATTTTAGCTCCTATAATGAGGAAATTATTTTATTTTTCTTCTACCCCTCCTCCAAAACTTCTGATTCTCTTGGTAAGAATGGCTATGTAATGGTATTGCATCCTCTGCAGCTCTTTTTAACAAAGAGATCATTCCTGAGACTCAGAGCTATCCTTAGGGTACAGGATCTAACCAGGGTGCAATTATGCTGCTTTGTTTTTTTCATCCTTTTTATTTTTACAGCTTGTATTCTATTTGAGGTAAGTGAAGCTGATTTATCACTTATAAGTGTGTTACAATTTGTCCATCTTAATTAAACACATGTACTCAGGTAAAGAACAAAACAAAACAAAAAAGTGTGCTGACCTAAATAAAAATAATACATACAGGATGAAAGTTGCTTAACAAAAGGCAAATTTTGTGCCAGGGAAATCTGAATAGCGGAAGTTGAAGAAACAACAGAAATAAAATATTAGAGCTCTGGAGTTCCTGTCGTGGTGCAGCGGTTAACAAATCCGACTAGGAACCATGTGGCTGTGGGTTCGATCCCTGGCCTTACTCTGTGGGTTAACAATCCGGCGTTGCCGTGAGCTGTGCTGTAGGTTGCAGATGCAGCTCAGATCTGGCGTTGCTGTGGCTGTGGCGTAGGCTGGTGGGTACAGCTCCGATTAGACCCCTATCCCAGGAATCTCCGTGTGCCACGGGTGTACCCCCCCCAAAAAAAAAATTAGAGCTCAAAGACAATTTTTCCACAAATGGAGAAGTTTGGACCCTGAGAGGTTGGGGCCTTAAACAGGGTCACATTCAGGCTCAGCTTCAAGGTAAGGTTCCTAAACCTTTTTACTCCATATCACTAAGAGGTCTCAGAGGGTGTGATCTGGGTGAGCTGAGCCAGAATTAACAGTTCCTATGTGACTTAGCAAGACTCAATTAGTGGGTAGTTCCCTTGGTGGCACAGTGGTAATGAACCCAACTAGTATCCATGATACTGGTGGGTTCGACCCCTGGCCTTACTCAGTGGGCTGAGGATCCTGAGCTGCCTTGAGCTGTGGAATGGGTCACAGGCATGGCTCGGATCCCATGTTGCTGTGGCTGTGGTGTAAGTTGGCAACTACAGTTCTGATTCAACCCCTAGCCTGGGAACTTCCATGTGTCCTGGGTGCAGCCCTAAAAAGACAAAAAATTTAAAAAGACTCAAAATTAGCAAAAACTGTGATGACCAAATTTCTGGTTGTAGTTGAGTGTTCTTGAACTCTGGCTGTCAAGGACACCATAGAGCTAGAGGGAAGGCATTATGAAAAGGCAGGAGAGAAGAGGAGACCTATCTTTGCCTTTTTGTAAATGCCAAAGCTAATTTCAGTGATTGCCTTAGTGACATAACGATAACCAAGATTAAAGCAAGCAGGCATCCACTTTAGGATATGAGTGCTAGAATTTTAGATTTCATTATAAGATTGCCATTTCAACACAATAGTAATATAATGGCAATGGATTTCCATTTTTTCTCCATTTCTGTTGAAATATTATCTCATAAATATACTTTGATACAAAGGAGATCTCTCAATTTCATAAGGGCTCCAGAGCTCTATTTTATTCTTATGCTGACTTATCCCCAAAATATCTTTTTGATGTACAGCTTCAATATTCTTGCCAATGTCCATGACATCAGCAATCAAAAATGGCATTATTTTTCGTTTTTTTTTTTTTTTCACATACAGTGATAGGCTATTTAAAAAAGGGGTCCTACTTTTACTGCTCACTAAATTGTCCCTATAATATTATCAGGAGATATTTATGACTCACGTGGCTAATTGTTCCAAGAAGGGAAATATATAGCATCTATGAAAGGAGAAAATTTTAGCCAGTGCTAATCTAAAATGTACATAAAGCACACGGGAAGGGAACTAACACCTTCATACATTAGTATTTCCTGTACTAGAAGAAAGTGTTGTTTTCCAAAATTATATTTAAGAAACTGAGGTTCTAAGGCCACATAGCTAGAAAGAGCTCTGCGTCTCTCTATCTCACTACACCTACAGGTTCACCTCTTACATATCAGCCTTCCCAGAATTCAGAAATGAAATGTTTCACCCACCAAGACTCTGAATTACAAAGGTAGTGCACAAAGGTCAGTCAGTAATTAATGAGGTTCATGTAGTTGAAGAACATAAGAAAAGCATAAATTGGTTAAGGACACCTGATTTTTAGACATCATCCTTGAACATCTTTATTTTCCAGTTTCTGGAGTCACTCCCGCTTTACCGTGAAGTCCTTTTTTTAAAATTATTTTAGTTGTCAAAACCCTTCAGAGAATCTAAGATTCACCCGGTTTGCATAAAATGTCTTTCTTTATCAAATAGTGCTTAAGTGAACCTTGAGCTCTGTAAAGCGTTGGTGTGAAAGAACTAGTTAGCACTATTCTTTTCATCTAGATGGTCCATTTAATAGAAAACAAGATATTTTATGTTACACTGCTGCAATAAATTAAGCAACTCTTTGCAGTACACAAGCAGCATCGGATATAGGTAGTACCGATATTTTTAAACAGACTCAAGCATTATAGAAATATTTTCCATAGATGTGCTACATATTGAACTAAAGTTTTCCATTATACTCATGAACATTTAACAAGCATAACCCAAATATAGACCTGAACATGACTGTTCCACTCAAAGCATGATCAGAATTCATGGATGCTTTCCTTATCACCGTAGGCAGAGACTAAAAGCTCTTCAAATAAATGTGCAGTTAGGTCATATTTGGTACCATATCCTAGAATCAGGAATGTGGCTCCCTCGCACTAATGCAGGTCACATGGGCTAAACACAAGGAATAACATCAAAGGGGCTGACTCGGGGCTGGCAGGCATTGGTGACCTTGGCTCTGCCCCAAGGAGGAAGAAGACTCCTGCTGCCTGGCACATCTCCTGGTTTTAACACTTGATTGGCTCTTGAGATGGCTTTGTAGCATCACTCTTTTTTCTTAAACCAATGCAGGGAGAATTTTCTTTTTTTTAAAGAAAGAAATAGGTACTCCTTTCTTCTACAGTCCATTAACTGGTACATAAATGTGCTCTTCCCACTGCCCACACCCGGTTCTTCAGCAGAACGCAGGAAAGGAAGACAGACAGTGCCAGCATACAGAAGAAACCAGGTTTTTTTGAGCGAGCCAAAGTTCCCTTAAGCAGTTTAAAGAAGCTGCTGCCTTTTCATTTTAATGTGAGAGACATAATGTTCCTGTTGTTTTTCTGAGGCTGTCAGATAACAGACAAATTGCCTTTGATAAAAACATGCTTTCAATTTCTCCAATGTAATATTCAATTGTCATTTTCATAAGGGGTTGCTTATTTTGATGGCTTGAACTGCTCGACTAGGATGTCAGTGTCTAGATCTCATCAGTAAAGATTGCAGTCTGAGTTATAATTCAGGAGAGCATATGTTATGATCAAATTTATTATCTAGAAATACTGTGTTTAATTCTTGAAAATCAGGAGTGACAGGCCATTTGAGTAAATAATGTCTCTTTGTCCTATTTCTGCCTAAAAGTCACTTAGAAACAGAGGCCATTTGGGTAACTGCTTCTTGAAGAATTTGGGCAATACTTGTATTGAAGAAAAATGTGTTCTAACTCCTAAGATTCCAGCTCCTAGAATTTCTGCTAGAAATCCGTATTCCTCTTTTTCATTTCACTACCCTGCCTCTGTGTGTGTGTCTAATAAATACAACCTTTTCTCTCTTTTTTGCCCTATTAATACATAAAGCAGACCTCAAAAGAAATTTAATGTTAAAAATCCCCAATTATAAAAGTAGTATATATACTGTGTAGAAAACTCTGATAATACCAAAAAAAAGAAAGAAAAAGAAAAAAAAATCATCTATGTTAACTCCCATGTAATCAACTACCTTAGCTCATCTGCCAAGGCAGAGTGACTTAGCAACTCAGTGTGTGGAATGATGCTGCGCCTTCTGCCCCCAAACCCTGCCCTCCCCAGTTCTAGTCAACAGCTGAACACATGGTGAACCCAGACTACGTACCAAATGTCATGTCAAACACCGAAAACACACAGCTGAGTCATGCACGGGTCCTAACTGGCAGACATAGACAGACACCTAGTTCCTGAAAGAGTGCAGCTAATCCTGAACGCACATCTGGGAGAGGCAAGCATTCCAAAGGGCTGGAGAGGGAGAGGTAGCTAAAGGTAGAGGTGAATGATACTGCCTAAACAAAGAAGAAATGTAAGCACAGGACCAAACCAATCGCGATGCTTTATCATTGGCAAGAGGAGATGGTCTTGCACAAGAGATTAAAAAGAAACAAGAAGTAGATGGAAAACCAAAGTCTGTGGTATGCAGTAGACCCAAGAAGAGAATGTTTCAAGGTGGAGAAAGTGGCCCATTGGGTCAAGTATTATTTATTAATAATAAGGTCTAAAGATACTCATTGGTTTAGCCACATAAATGGTATTGGTCACATTGACTTTTCCTGTGCTTTGTTTTTTGTGGTAGTTTTTTTTTGGTTTTGATGTTTCGTGATGTGATGTAAGAAAGAAAACAGAAAGGAATAGATGCAGAGGTGTTGGCAACGTCTCTAAATGCCTTTTATCACATTATAACATTTTAATGTAATCACTTGGTTACAGTTCTGATGTTTTCATTACTTAAAATGTGGCTTCCTTATTGCATTGACTGCCTTAGCTCTAATAACCCTGGTCACAGTGTCTTATCTACCCTGTAAACCGTTCAGTCAATATTTGAATGATGAGTAAGACTTTCAGCTCAAACCTGCGTCTCCTGTTGTGCTTGCAAAAGTCTTTGATTCCACCCTTTGCCTTGCTCATCCTGCCTGATAGGCTGACCGGTGATCTCTGCTTTTCTAGGACATCCTGAGTGTCTTGGCTTTTGGCTAGTGATAAATTAACTCCCCTTCCTCCAGGAAATTAAATCTTCTGTTAAACTTAAATGTTAACATTCCTAATAGTCACCCTCCCCTCCCCCCTCCCTGTGAGTGTGTCTCCCCCCCCCATCTGTGTGAGTGTACTCCCCTGTCTCCC
>PVHT021183699.1:12277518-12330597 GCA_004024745.2 Catagonus wagneri
CCTCTGTGTGACTCTCCCCTTTCCCTTCCCTCCCATTCCCCCCTCCCCCATGCGAATACCTCCTCCCTCCTTCCCTCTGTCCTTCCCTCTCTGTCCTTTTCAACTCCTCTTCCTCCCTCATCATCCTCTCTCCCATCTTTACCTTCTTCTGAGAAATCCAGCGTCACTTTGACCCAGAACATACAGGTTGTAGAGGCAAAGACAAATCCCCACCACCACGCATATCCCGTGAAGACATATTTGAAGGACAGCTTCTGGAGAAAAAGCAGATTGACGCAAAAACTAAGAACAGATATTAAAGCGGTAAAATCTGAGGCGAGCCTAGACCAGATGAAAAGGCTTACATTGCTGAGTGATGAAGACCCTGAGTCTTCCATGAGTCTCTTGGCTAATGACACCAAGAGAAAATTAACACAAGTTAGGAAATGGGGTTTTAGCCTTTGCGTCTTCCTCTGGCTGTGATGATCTGTTAATCCTCCGACGCCCATTAACTAAATGCTCTTCTGGGCTTCTAGTCCTGCCGTTCAGCCCCTCAGCCAGAGCACCGCCCGGGCCACTGAAGGATGAATCTGATTGAGGTAAGGAGCGCCATCCATTACGGGGTCCTCATCCAGGAGGCAGCCGCCCTTATGTGATGCTTGCGGGAGGAGCGGCTTATCTCTAGGATGGCCAATTCTTTACAGTTAGTATCAGAAATGAGCCTATCAATCAGACACAGGAGACTTTTAAAGGGGCAGCAGGGCCATAAACTTTATGAAAAAGGCCAGAGACTGCATTCAGCCCTCAAGCAGATACACAATTACCCTAAACCAAGTTCAGGGCAGGGAGACTAAATCTTAAAAGAAAAGAAAAAAAAAAAAAAAAGGTGAGGCTCCCACACTCAGCACAGCTTTTAGAAGCTGAGAGGTAAGAGACAGCAGTTGTCAGACAAAGCTTTCCTCCCTTAGCTCTGCAAAGAGAAGAAGAAGAAGAAGGATAAGGAAGAAAGAAAGAAATGGTTGAAAGAGAGAGGGGAAACAAGAAATTAAGCTGAAATGGGAAGGGGAGGAAAAAAAGAGAAACCAGAGAGAGATTTTTTTAGAGTCTGTAAATACTTGCTTGCTTATGAGATAAAGTCATTGATATGGAGGAGACTTGAAGATACCATTGATTTATTCACTGTAAGCAGAATTTAGAGAAAATCTCATTTTCATGAGCTTTCCTTCCTATCACTCAGTTCCCTGGTGACACAAAAAAGTAAACCTTTGCTAAGGGCTTTCTCAGACAGTTTGACATTTTGTTGAATTAACTGGCATATATTGTATCAGATTTATATGCTGTATCTTTCCACCCAAGCAAGGAATGTTTTTATGTTGAATACAGTTCTGAGGATGCTAAGAGAACGCTGGAAGCTTCTTAGGGTAATCTTGCTTCTAATGCCAGCCTGGGAAAATCCTCCCCAGTCTCTTCACCTACCTGCCTGGATGTCAATGGTGAGGCCATTCTAAATCTCAGTGGGATTGTTCCCTGACACCCTCGATGTGTCCCCTGAGGCTCCCTATGAATATACTGTCTGAATGTTTTATCTGGTAGGTTTCAAGACATCTGCAATATTGGGGAAAGTGTATAAGGAGTGAAAGTTAGATGAATAAAGTATCGTTTTGCTAGGACAACTGAGTCTGTTTGAACCTGTTAGTGGCGACTCTCCCACGTATAGATGCTGAGCCACAAAATGAATAGTATGTTCTGTTGTAGCGAAGCTCATGCCAGTCAGCTACTGGTATGAATGACTTGGAGAGGCAGAGGTATGACCAGAGTTTCTTGGGTGGCTGCAACAAAGTTTCACAAACTAGGCTGCATGGAAATTTACCCTCTCACACTTCTGGAGGCTGGACAGTGGAGATCAAGGTGTTGGCAGAGCCTTGCTGAAACCTAGAGGGGAGAATCCTTGCTTGCTTCTTCCTAGCTTCCTGTTGTTAGCCAGCCGTCTTGGCAGTCTTGGCACTGCTTGGCTTGTACTCACCTAACTCCAGTCTCACAGGGTGTTCTCCCACATGAGCATCTTCTTATAAATCCGCAGGCATATTGGACTAGAGGCCCATCATAGTCTCCTGTGATCTTGACTTATTGCATCTACAAATTTCCAAATGGAGTCACATTCAGAAATTGACATCAATAGATCTTCTTTTTTGGGAGGGAGGTGGGGTGGGGGTGTGGTGGGGATGTAATTTAATCCGTAACAGTTGACCACAAGAGATGTTTGCTTGAAATCTTACATGTCTAATTCAATTCAGTATACACTTACCTGGAAACCCATGGTATTGAAGACTATAGGTGCTGTTTGAGTTACATGAGATTATTAGAATAAGACACTCCCCCCATCTCCAGGTACCTCTAGGTACCTCAGTACAGCAGTATTCCATTATTAGAGATCTTTTAGATAGAGATATAATTCCATAACAATTTTAGGATTTAAAATATACAGGACAAGAGGATGCAGCCACGATTAATAATAATAGCAGCACAAAAATATTTGCCAGCATAATTCTAAGTGTTGTACGTTCATTTAACTTTTACAGCAGTCCTATGCGGTAAGTACAGTATAAGATACCTCTAACATGATTAAAAGGGTAAAAGAAGACTGTAAAATCAAGTCTAAATAGGGGCATTGCTGGAATATACTTTTTAGCCTAAGGTGATGAAAAATAAAATATATGTGGGACATTTTAGTAAAAAAAAAAAAAAAACCTAAATAAAAACACCTCAGAGGTACTAGATGTCTCAAATCCTTTTGGAATCTACTATTTTTAAGGAAGTCATGCTGTGAGTGGCATACATGACTTGGAAAACACAAGTAGGCACACATAGAACAAACTGTCTCTTACCTTTGCCTTGAAGATGCTCTTCTCTTGAAAGAGTCTTGTTTCTATGTTGATCTTCCCTACTGGAAGGGCTTGTGATGGTGTGTACCAAAAGCCCTTGTGGTTTTCTTATCTTTCCCAAGGCCCACCATTGCCTCGGAAGTTTGCAAACTAAAATATGTTCTAAAATTTAGAAAAAAGCTATTTTCAACAACTGTTACGAATGCAAGTCCATGTGTCTTATGCACAGTGAGGCCAAACAAACCAAAATGTCAAAGTTTCAGAGTTTAAAGCAGATAAATGTTTATTGCAGGGCCAAGCAAGGATATGGGTGGCTTATGCCCAAAAAAACCCCTGAACTCCTCGAAGGGTTTCAGCAAAGCACTCTTAAAGGCAAAGTGAGGGCCGTGGTTGGTTGCTGCAAACTTGGTGTGGGAATCCTTTGTTCTTGCAGGTCATCCTTTGTCCGTGTAGGTCAGTCACCACGTTCCTGTAAACCTCCAACAGGACAGATATTATTCTCAGTTCTGCAACTTTTTATCTCTATATGAATGAGCCCTTAAAGATCAGAGCCCTGAGAAGAGGCTGTCCTGTATATCTCAGGCTATAGGAAACATTCTTATACAGAAGGCACAGAGCTAGCAAGACTAAGTACAGGCAAGAGAGAAGATGGAGTCGGATTTGTTCTTTTCTATTACATAACTAAGACATATTTAATCACACATTGGGCAGTTTAGCATATCACTACAAAAGAAAAAGGAGGATGTTTCTGAAAATGGGAAATAAGGACCCATTTTGGAGAGTCAGTATCTTCCTTTTGAAGGCAAACTCCGAGAGTCAATAGCTTCTTTTGAAGGCAATCTCCTTGCTGTATAGAGCCTGTGCTCTCTCTTGGTAAATGTGAAACTTCAGTCTAGAACTCCAAGGATCAGTAGAATAGCCAGTCATTGGAGTGAGAGCCTAAAAAGATCTGAAGTGAAATAAGGAATGACTCCTTTCAGAAGTAAAACTTGATCTCTGAGTAGCACAAGTGAAACACTTCAGAGTGATGCTTTATAACATCTCAAGAAACTCAGATTACTTTGAGGAGATTATAGATTTGTAGATGAAAAGAATGGGGCAAATGCCATTTGGAGGTCAAAGTGCTGATATAGACAACTTCTTATTGTTTCCTTGAAGTTCAGCAGATACAGAAATCACTTCCAGTAGCTTAAAATGGGATACAGCTTATACTGACTTTCCTCTTTCTCTCTGTCTCTCTGTCCCTCTCTTTAACTATTTGAGTACTGGCCTTCCTTTCTCCAGAGTTAGTAGGGAAACCTGAATGATTAAGATTCCCCAGGACCAGAGTTGCAAAATCAAATATCTACAGGAAGCAGGGAAGTGACATACATGCCTGAAATGGTCTGGAAGTAATATGAAGGGAATACCAGAGAGAGAATGAATCAGAGAAACTGAAAAGGGGTAGCAGGACTGGTGCTAGGTGAGAACACAGGCCCAGTGTTGCCAGGTAGGCTGACATTTCTCTCCCCTCTCTCTCAACGTGCAATCACTCATAAAATACCATGCGGGTCAGTGGCTTGTAATCTCTATCTTAGAATCTTGTCCCAAGGTTGCACCTCAGAACGCTAGTTCTGAAAGAGCGAAAGCCATCCAGAATAGGTCCCATAGTTATAACAGTTTGAAAAACACTGGGTTATCAGAGTTAATTGTGCTTGTTTTGACAGGGCTTCTCAGAAACTTAAGTATGTTACTTACAACGTGAGCCTCCAAGAGTAAGCTTAGGGTACAAAGCATTTCCAAAACTCATCTGAGTCTTAGAGCCCCTTCCTGTGGATGCTTCATCAAAGTACTTTGTAAAACCATCAGCAATTTACTCTGCAGTAAATAATGCGAGTGTACTTCCTGGAAGTGAAAATCCAAGATGAACTGTAGGTGTTGAAAACAAATAGCCTGGCTAGAATAAGGATGCCTGTAAGTGACTATTAAGGCAAATCTTTGAGCCTGACTCACAGTGAGGCCAAACAAACTGAAATACTGGAGTTTGGAGCAGAGAAAGGTTTATTGCACGGCCATGCAGGGAAATAGGTGGCTTGTGCCCCCCAAACATTGTGAACTCCACAGACCGAAATTGCAAAGCATTTTTAAAGGCAAGGTGAGGGAGGGGCATGGTTAGTTGTTGCAAACAAGAAATACTTTGTTCTTGTAGCTACACACAGAGGTCAGGTTACAGTGTCCTATAAACCTCCAACAAGTTACAAGTTATACTTCAGAGAGGAGCTAAAGCAGAAGATATGGGGGAAGGGCCAGGTAAGGCCCCCCATAGTGTCCTGCTCAGTTAGGGCTTTGGCAGATTAGAAACCATGATTTAAGTGTGTGGAGTAAAACTGGGAAACACTTGCAGTTTTTTTTTTTTTTTCATCAACTACATTGTGAATTAAACATTCTTATCGTTCATGGAGTGTTTGGATTTTCAAGTTTTGAGAGTGAAACCAGAGGTGATAAGGTCTAGAGAAGTCTTATAAAATATTCTGTTTCTCAATACATGAGCACATCTTGACTTTTGATATTTATTCATTCATTTAACAAATATTTCTCACACACCTAGTATGTGGCACGGAATATGCCAAGCACTAAGTATGGGATTAAGTCACTGGCCTTAGTTAACACCAGTTCTGACCTGAACCTGGGGAATCAAATAAAAAAGTGTGTATTTTCAATTCATAATTAGTCATAATGGAAAGTTGCTGACATCACCCTCCGCATAAGGGTTTTTCTGATATTTTGAAAAGGAATTTCTTAATCCACCACCGTTTGCAGAGTCGTATGACCTGACTTGTGTTGCAGTTGCAGAGGGAGCTAGTAATCAGATACGAACAGTCTGAATGATGAGAGTGTGTTCGTTTCAGCCTGGACAAGAGCTGATGACAGCTCGGAATACCATTGCTATTTCTTGTTCATCCTAGGAATTCTCTCTTCACACTGTTCTTTGTTCCTCCTAGTGTCATTCTCTAGACTTTCATAAATATTAATGCTCCATCTCTAAAAAGTTATCTTTGACCCTTCCGACTAGAAGAAAACATCACCCTTTGAAGCCCACTACTCCCACCTGTAACTTTCTTAGGGCTTTTACTATTTCTCTCTTAAATAAGAAATATTTTAATTCAATAATTTATTCAATAAATTTATATTCAGGACCTATTATATGTACTCTACGACTGATGGAGATGAAGTAGACACTTCATCTCCAGGAGATGGCTGGAGATGAAGTAGACACTTGTAATGACTTGTAACCTAGTATGTATTTGAATGTCTACCCTCTGCTTAATTTAAGCTGCAGGATCATTGAATGCTGCATCTCATTTTACATATACAGAGTCAGTGACTTGTACATATTTGCCAAATAGTTCACTGAATGTGGGTTGATTTTTCCTCATATTTCTCAGTCTTAGTTTTCAATCCCGTCATTTGATGATGCTTCAGCAAAGAAGTTTCATTTTTCTGAAAGTAATATGTCCATTTCATTTGGAAACACTTTTGACTTCCTCTCTTCATTGCTTTAATTTCAGTTCTATTTCTAGGTAAAACTTTCCTTCGTTCTTAACCATTGAGCACAGAAGCCGTGAAACATAGTCTAAGGTAGAGATGTGGGGTTCTTCCAAGAATTCAGCTAGTGCTTGCCACTTGACAAGAAAATTACAACTCAATTAGAGTGTGTCTCCTCGTGTTTTTATCCTCGAGTCACAAAGCTTGCTTTCCCATGCAGATCCAGCTCTCCTCTCCTCTACCTCATCTTTCTCTGTTAATGAAAATTGTCCTTCCATCTCTGTTTATCCTTTAGCCAAAACTAGTTTTGGTGGCAGCATTATGGTTACAGCCTACAGAAACCTTTTCTGTGTAGTAATTTAGCTGTCAGTCTAGAAGTGGTGAAGCAGCAGGAAGATGGATGCTGAGCCTGGGGCATGCCTGAGCAGGTATCCTGCATGTTTCTACTTGGATGTGCACTTATTAAAGTAGATAGAAAAATGTTTGTCCTGATTTCTCTTGGCGATGTACTGCATGATAGCTAGGGAAAAATATTTTTACTGGAACTCTGCTAATTACAAAGAACCCTCTTATTATTCATAGAGAGGATGGGATAGAGGGTGACAATCATTTAGTGAGAGAATTGTCTTCAAATAAAAACCAGAAAAGCAAATGACTATAACATTTGATATAGGTCCCCTGATATGACACTATATTGACATGCTGTTTCAGAATGATTTGGCGGGGGAAAGAGTATGAATGTGGCAGCTTCTTGTTGAAGACCTGGTATGCAAAATAATAATTATTTCAGGTCCATCTGCTGACAGATAACCAGGAGCAATCAACAAATTGATAAATTACCTCTCTTGACACTTGGCTTTGTAGACCAATTAAGTTGGTTACTTGATTGTGCCTTTAGATGTCTAAAAGAGGGTTCTGGAAAACTCTCAGTCAACATCTGGTCATCAAACACAGTTTTTAAAAATTAATCCTGATATAGCTTATTTCTTTGTATTCTCAACAACCTTTATTAGGATGAAGCAGTCTATTCAAGGATTTAAGTCCTCAGTTAAATTAGCAAGCTCATAAATTGAACACTCAGTAGTATCCACATAAGCAGTTATTATTATTATTTTTAGTTTAGAAGCACTATATATGCCTTATACATTATATATATATATATTAGTTATATATAATATACATTATACATTCCTTGTATATTATATATAATGGCAATTACTAGAGTTCTGTAGCTCTTTTAGACATGAATTTGCCCACATGTAGTTTTCTTCTCTTGAACACTCTCAAGTGAATGCCAGACTTTACTCTGTCCTGAAATGTCCCATGTGTGTTCATTGCTGAAGTTTTTAGCGAATAAATGGTTCCATGCTCAAGTAGATTTAACAGATTTTCTTAGCGTATTCCTGTTATGAAGAGTCACCCTGAACATTTACAAATTAAAGATTCTAAGGAGGTCTTGAAATAAATTAAAACTTTTAAAGTTTTTTTTTTTTCAATTAAAACCAAGTGTTCTGCAAAGCTACTTAGCCACTGATGTCTTATCCAAATAGTAGAGGCCCTCAATCTAGTTTGACAAACGTGGAATTACCTTAGTTACCTTACCGACAGCAGTGCTTCCCATGAGACAGAGGTCCAGAGGGGGGAATTTTCAGGAAAAATCTGGCCCAGTGTGATGGCAGCTGTAAGTGGAATCTTGGTAGCCCAAAGGTATCAGATCTCTTCTTTGCTTTTTGCAGTCTTTTAGATCTTTGTGTAGAAAAAGAGCAGCTTCTGTCAGAGACATTTGCTGTATGTCATCTATGGTAAGCCAACTCCACCTTGGGCCCAAAAAGAAATAAATTAGTCCTTTTCATATGCTCAAACTCAATATTGATAGTGAATATACTCCTCAAATACAGTGATTTTTTTAGCTTTCTTAAACTATGTCTTATAAACCAAAAGCTTTGGAGCAACATTTTTTTATACTTCTATGAATCAAGGTATAATGTGTATAACATATTCTTATAAATAGAATTCACTGAGTTTTGGCACATAAAAGCATGTATGAAAACAATATCCTTATCAAGATATATTTCTATTCCTCTAGAAAATTCTCACAATTGGATCAGTCTCTTCCCCTCCCCAGTCTGAGTTAACCTGTGTTCTAGTTTTTATTGTCATAGGTTAATTTCGTCAGTTATAAAATTTTATGTAAATGACTGCCATTATTTATAATGAAACCTACCTTAGTACAGTGTTCTTAGATTTCTCCAAGTCATTGTGTTCCAGTAGTTCCATTTTACTGATAAGGAGTATTCCATATTATGAATATACATTAGTTTGAGCATACATGCTTAAGCTCTTGGTTCTGTTCCACTGATCTTTGTGTCTGTTTTTATTCCAGTAACATACTGTTTTAATTCCGGTAGCCTTGCAATATAGTCTGAAAGCAGGAAGTATGAAGCCTCCAGTTTTGTTCTTCTTTTTCAAGATTTCTTTGGCTATCTGGAGTCTTTGTGCTTGTATATACATTTTAGTGAGGATTATTTGTTCTATTTCTATGATAATTGCCATTGGAATTTTGATAGGGATCATGAATTTGTAGATTGCATAGGGTAATATGGACATTTTAACAATTAGTGCTTCCATTCCATGAGCATGGAATATATTTCCGTTTATTTGTATCTTCTTCAGTTTATATCATGTATTTCAATATATAATAGTTTTTAGTTACAGGTCTTTTATCTCCCTAGTTAAATTTATTCCTAGGTATTTTATTCATTTTGATGCAGTAATAAATGGGATTGTTTTCTTGATTTTCCTTACTAACAGTACATTATTAGTGTCTAGAAATGTAACTGATTTTTGTATTTTTATTTTGTATCCTGTCACTTTACTGAATTTATTTATTCCAGAATTTTTCTGATGCAGTCTTTAGGGCTCTCTGTATATAATGTCATATCATCTGCAAATAGAGAAAATTTTACTTCTTCATTTCCAATTTATATTCCTTTTATTTGTTTTTCTTACCTAATTGCTCTGGCTAGGATGTTCAGTATTATGTTGAATAAAAGTGACAGAAATGAGCATCCTTGACTTATTCCTAATCTTAGAAGAGAAGCTTCCAGTTTTTCACTCTTGAGTATGAAGTTCACTGTGGGTTTCTCATTATGGCTTTTGCTATACTGAGATAAGTTCCCTCTATACACACTTTGTCAAGAGTTTTCTCATAAATGGATGTTGAATTTTGTCAAATAACTTTTCCATATCTGTTAAGATGATCATGTGCTTTTTAATGTGAATTTTTGTTAATGTGTATCACATTAATTGGCTTGCAGATATTGAACCATCCTTACATCTCTGGAATAAATCCCACTTGATTGTGGTGTATGATCCTTTTAATTTTGTTTGCTTATATATTTTTTGAGGATTTTGTACTATGTTCATAAGGAATATTGGCCTGTGATTTCCTTTTCTTGAGTCATTCTTGTCTGGTTTTGATATGAGAGTAATACTGGATGTCTAAGATGATTTTTGGAAGCATTCCCTTATCTCCTAATTTTTGGAAGCATTTTATGAATTAGTATTACTTCTTCTTTAAATGCTTTTTAGAATTCACCAGTGATACCATCTATTCCTGGGCTTTCCTTGGTTGGGTTTTTCATTACAGATTGAGTCTTCTTACCAGTAAATGTTCTGGTTAGATTTTCTATTACTTCATGATTCAGTTTTGGCAGTTTATATGGCTCTAGGAATTAATTCATTTCTTCAGGGTTGTTCAGTTTGTTAACATGTAAATTTTCCTTGAATTATCTTATGACCCTTTGTGTTTCTGTGGTCCCAGTTGTAACATTTCTTTCATTTCTGATTTTATTTGGGCCACCTCTCTTTTTTGTGATGAGCTAAAGGTTTGTCTGTTTTATTTATCGTTTTAGAAAATCATCTCAGATTTATTGACATTTTCCATTGTCACCCTAGTTTCTATTTTATTTCTGTTCTAATATTTGTTATTTACCTCTTTGGACTAACTTTGGAATTAGTTTATTCTTCTTTTCTTATTCCTTAAGGTATAAAGTTAAGTTGTTTGAGATCCTTCTTATTTCTTAATGTGGGCATTTACAGCTATGCATTTCTTCCAAAGAACTGTTTTTGTTGTATCCCATAAGCTCTAGTATGCTGTGTTTCCACTTTCATTTATCTCAAGGTATTTTTGAATTTTTTCATTGATCCGTTGATTGTTTAGCATCATTTGTTTAATCTGCATGTATCTGTGAATTTTCAAGATTTTTCTTTATAATTTTTTTTTTGTCTTTTTAGGGCCACACTCATGGCATATGGAAGTTACCAGGCTAGGAATCTAATCAGAGCTGTAACCGCTGTCCTGTGCCAAAGCCACAGCAACACCAGATCTTAGCTGCATCTGCAACCTACACCACAGCTCATGGCAAAATCAGATCATTAACCCACTGAGCAGTGCCAGGGATCAAACCCACAACCTCATGGTTCCTGGTCAGATACGTTTCTGCTGCACCATGACTGGAACTCCTATAATGGTTTTTTAGTTTAATATCATTGTGGTTGGAAAAGATACTTGATATGATTTCAGTATTTTAAAAATTTTTTGGGCTTATCTTTGGCCTAGCATATGATCTATCCTGAGGTGTCCATGTATGCTTGAGAAGAATGTGCCTTGTATTGCTTTTGGATGGAATGTTCTGTAAAATCTGTTAATGCCATCTGGCTTAAAGTGTTATTTATATCTAATTTCCTTATTCTCTGTCTATATGATCTATCCATTACTAAAAGTAGAATATTGTACATATTACTGTCTGTTTTTCCCTTCAAATATGTTAAATACTTGCTCTCTTTATTTAGGTATTCCTATATTGGGTGGATAAATATTTACAACTGTTATATTCTTTTGTTGGATTGAGAACATTATAATTACTTAATTATCTCATTTGTCTTATATTAGTCTTTGTCTTAAAATCTATTTTGACTGTTATAAGCATTTCTACCCCAGCTTTCTTTTGGTTTCCATTTGTGTGGAGTGTCCTTTTCTATCCTGTCACTTTCAGTCTGTGTATTTCCTTAAAGCTGAAGTAAATCTCTTATAGGCAGTGTATAGTTAGGTCTGGTTTTTTTTGTGTTTTTGTTTTTTAATTTCTTCAGCTACTCTGTCTTTTGATTGAAGAATTTAGTCCACTTAACATGTAAAGTAATTATTGATTGGTATGTACTTACAGCCATTTGTTAATTTTTTTTTTCTATCTGCTTTGGAATTCTTTTGATCTTTTCTTTTGCTTTTTTTTGTGTGTGATTTAATGACTTTCTTGGTGGTATGCTCAAATTTCTTTCTCATTCTCATTTCTGTATTTGTCATAGCATTTTGCTTTGTGGTTACCATAAGGCTTACATGATACATATTTAAAACAGTCTATTTCATGTTGGTAGCAACTTAAGTTCAAATATACAACTACATTTTAACTCTGCCCTTCCATGTTTTACATTTTGATGTCACAAATTATATATTTTGTCTTGTGTAACCATTAAAATATTATCATATAGTTGTTTTTATTACTTTTGTCTTTTAACTTTATACTAGATTTATAAGTGATTACCTATTATAATTAGAATGTTAAATTATTCTGAATTCAACTATATATTTATTATTACCCATGAGATTTATATGGTCATATGTCTTTCTTTTACTAAACTAGGGCCCTTATGTTTCAGCTTACCAAGTCCCTTTAACATTTCTTATGAGACCAGTCTAGTGGTGCTGAACTCCTTCAGCTTTTGCTTGTCTGAAAAACTCCTTATCTCTCCTTTAATACTGAGGGACAAATTTGCTAAGTAGAATATTCTTGGACGGAAATTTTTTTCTTTCTACACTTTGAAAATATTGTGCTATTTCTTTCTAGCCTGCCCAGTTTCTGCTGAAAAATCTGCGTATAGTCTTATTGGGATTCCCTTATAAATAACAAGTGGCTTTTCTCTTGCTTCTTTTCAGACTCTCTGTCTTTAACTTACGGCTATTTAATTATAATGTATACTGTTGTAGGTCTCTTTGGATTATCTAATTTGGAACTTTGTGTGCTTCTTCTACCTAGAATTTCCTTCCCAAGGTTAGGAAAGTTTCCAACCATTATTTTTTCATGTTAGTTTTCTGCCACCTTTTCTCTCCCTTTTCCTTCTGAGACAACTCTAATATAAATATTGGTCTACTTTATGTTGCCACATAAGTTCTTTAAACAATCCTCTTTTTTTTTTTTTTTGACTTCTCTGATTGGATGAATTCTCTGTCCTGTCTTTGAATTGGATGACCCTTTCTTTCACATCATCTAGTCTGCTGTTGAACCCCTTTATTGACCATTTCGATTCAGATATTGTATTCTTCAGCTCCATGATTCCTGTTTTGTACTTTCTTATATTTTCTATCTTTGTTGATAAACTTTTCACTTTCTTCATACATTGTTCTCCTGACCTGGGGGAGAATCTTTATAACTTATTTTGAATTCTTGATCAGAAAGAGCACTTATCTTCATTTTATTAAGGTCTTTTTCTGAGGTTTTATCTTTTTCTTTTGTTTGGAATATATTTATCTATTCCTTTATTTTTCTTGACTCTATGTTTGATTTCCATGCATTAGATAAAACAGTCACCTCTCCATCCTTGAAGGAATAGTTTTATGTAGGAGATAAGACTTAGTATTTCCACCCTGCCCTAACTTTCGCTTTCTTCTCAAATCTTTGTGATTGTTCAAGGAGGCTACTTTGTTCTTAGTGGCTCCTAATAGTTGAGGGTATGCTAAGACCTGTCAGTGTCCCAAGGCAGGACATCTTAGTCAGCATCTAGATGCAAGTTAATCAGAAGATGCACTCTGAAGCAGCAGCTCTAAAAGTGTGCAGATACACCTCTTTCAGGGGAAGATTAGGAGATGGGTTTTTGTGTCTGCTTCCTCTGCTCTGAGCCCTGTGGGTATAACTAGTTAAAAATTGGTTATTTCTTTGCTGACATCCCATTGAACCTGTTAACACAAGCCCCACTGGTCACCAGAGCCAGGGTATCAAGGGATTCATCCTCTGGGCATTAGCCACAAAAGCTTGAGGACCAGATATGTGCACAAGCTCCTTTCTCAGACCCTGGGGTGTGGCAGAGGGTAAATGTGAAGATTGTGCCAGCTGGCATTCCCCATCTCTGAAAAGGGTTTCAGTTGACCCCTGGTTAAATTGGAAGCTTGCCCCTCAGGCCACATCTTTAAGATAAGCAAATAGGCTTCTTTCAGGCAAAGACAACTGGACCTTTCTATCTTCAGTCTACACTGTGTCCTGGAGGAATAGTGGTTATGAATTCTTTATTTGTTTACAGTTCTGTAGGACCTACAAACATAAGCCCCACCCACAGAGCCCCAGAAGCAGATGATAAAGTTGGGGAGGGAGTCCCATGGATGGCAGCTGCAAGAACTGGAACACCAGGCATGTTCACAAGCTTCTTTTTGAGAGATATCAGCAACTTGGAGCAAGGCCGAAGGAGAACATGAAGATGGCATCTGCCAGCCTCTGCAGTCTGGGGAGGATTGTAATTGGTCCCTAATGTGCTAAATGAGAAGCCTGGTCCTCAGACCAAAGATATTATGATAAACCAATAGGCTTTTATCATTGAAGACTGGGTTTGTTTTAGTTTGCAGCCTCTGCACTAGATTCTGGGTGCTTCACCACAATGAGTCCGTGCAAGCCTTTTAGGAACTATCTCTTCGTTTACCTGTAGTCTTGCAGGGTTTGCGGATGCAAGTGCTATTGGCTTGCAAAGCTTGGTGTTTCCAGATCCTGTCTCTCAGGTGGAAATCTTAAAATTTGGACACCAGATGTGGGATCCAAACCTTTCATTCTTCAGAGAGAAGCTAGGAGTTTTGTGTCACTGTACTGGGGTGGGATTTATGGCAAGACTATGTCTTGGGCTCTTCCATTTACTTCAGTATGAGTTTTTCCTAATTTTCACAATGCACATAAATCGCTCTGTTTCTAAATTTCTATTAGAGGGAATTGTTTTGCTTATAGCAGTAGGTTTGATGTGCTTTGGGAGGAGGTGAGTTCAAAAGCCTCCTACATCTCCATCTTGAACTAGAATCTTATGAATTACTCTGTATCATTATGAGTTATCCCTCTCTTTCCCTAATAATACACTTTGCTGATATTTATGTATTCACTCTGGCTTTTTTAACATATCTGTTGCCATGGTATATTTTTTCAGTTATTTTTTTTCTTTTAATCTGTGCTTTTATATTTAAAATGCATCACTGGTTAAGAGCATAGAAGTAAGTATAGCTTTTTTTCTGAATCCAGTCAGATAATTTATTCTTTTCAATTATTTAGTCCATATACATTTATTATAATTTTGATATGATTGGGTTTATGTATAGCACCTATTTGTGTTATATTTCTCTCATTTTGTCTTTATGACTATTTTCTTCCTCTGTTACCCTTTTTCAGATAATTTGAGAGTTTACTAAAAAACATTCTGTTTTATCTCCTCTATATGTTAGTTAGATATGCTTCTCATGATTATATTTTTGACTTGTTTTAGAGATTATATGTCTAACTTATCTAGTCTGTTTGACTTCATGTTATATCTCTTTGAGTTTAATGTTGTAAGTTTAAAAATCTTACAATGGTTTTTTTTTTTTTTTTTTTGCTTACTCCCTTTATCTTCTGTGTTATTTTTCTCATATCTTTTTCTATATGAACCTGGAAGAACATTTTTTTTTTCTTTAAGTAATCATTTGGTTTTTTTTCTTTTGGTCTTTTTAGGGCTGCACCCATGGCATGTGGAGGTTGCCAGGCTAGGGGTCAAATCAGAGCTGTAGCTGCTGGCCTATGCCACAGTCATAGTAATGCCAGATCCGAGCTGAATCTGTGACCTAGATCACAGCTCATAGCAATGCCTGATACTTAACCCAATGAGTGAGGCCAAGGATTGAACCTGCATCCTCAAGGATACTAGTCAGGTTAACAGCTGAGCCATGACGGAAACTCCAGTAATCATTTGTCTTTTAACAAACTGAGAAAAATTCATCTTTTTGAGAGCTTTTTATTTCTTCTTGTAGACTTGAATTTCTCCCTTCTTGTATTTCACTTCAACCTGAGAACTTTGTGACATTGATTATAATGCACTTCGTCTAGTACTGAAGTTTTGAAATGTTTGTTAATCTGAAATGTTTCTGTACCTCCTTTGTTTTTAGATACAGAACTCTAGTTTGTAACATGTCTAGTTTTGTTTTTTAATTTCACTGCTTTAGAGATGTTGTTTCATTGCCTTCTGGCCTTCATTGTTTCTGATAAACAAAGCTGTTACCTTATTATTATTTCTCTGTGATATGTCTTTTACCCTGTATCTGCTTTTAAGACTTTTCTCTTTATCTTCTATTTTCAGCATTTTTAATGTGATATGCTTAAGGTTTGTTTTTCCTTATAACTAGTCTGTGTGGGATTTGTTAAGCTCCTATGATCTTCATAGTTAAAAAATATTTTGGAATAATAACATGGAATTTTTTTTTTTTTTTTTGCCTTTTGTCATTTTAGGGCCGCACCCATGGTATGTGGAGGTTCCCAGGCTAGGGGTCCAATCGGAGCTGTAGCCACTGGCCTACGCTGCAGCCACAGCAACGCAGGATCCGAGCCATGTCTGTGACCTACACCACAGCTCACGGCAACGCTGGATTGTTAACCCACTGAGCAAGGCCAGGGATCGAACCCGCTATCTCATGGTTCCTAGTCGGATTCGTTAACCACTGTGCCACGACGGGAACTCCAACATGGAATATTATTAACCATTTTTTCTTAAACTATGTTTCCTTTGCCCCAATTTGTCTCTTTTCTTTGGGGGGAGACTCTAGTTACATGTATGATAAACTATCTTATGTTGTCCTATAGATCACTGAGTGTTTTTTTTTTTTTTTTTCCGCTAATGGCCTTTTCTTTTGTCACTTCCACTTTGCTATTGGTCTCATCCAGTGAAATAGTTTTTTCCTTGCAAACACTATGTTTTTCAATTCTGGCATTCCTGTTTAGTGCTTTTATAGTTTGCATCTATCTGTTGTGGTTTTCCTCTTGTTCATTGATTACATCCATCTTTTATTTAAATCATTGCAAATATAATAAATTTTAAAATACGTATTTGCTAATTCTAATAGCTGTGTTATATCTGGGTTTATATATTTTATCTCTCACGGTTATTTTTTCCCGCTTCTTTTATTGTCTATTAATTACTGAGTGTATGCTAGACATGGTAAATTCTGTGTTGTGGGGAGTCTGGTGTAAATTATCATCCTTTAAAGATGTCTGAGTTTTATTCTAATTGGCTTTTAGGTATCTGGAATTAGCCTTAGGTTTTGTGGGGGAAAAAAGTCTAAGGTAGCTCTTACTATAGGGCTAGGGTTGCCATACTTCTAAGACACAATGTTAATAAAGTTTCACTTGGATACTCTGGATAGTCAACAAAGTCTATCCACTTTGAACAGACTTGAAGTTTGTTCCAGTACTTTTCAGCCTTTGGAAGGTTCATTTATCTCCCCACTGTCAGTAGCTATTCTCTAGGAGACCTCAGTGAGTTATACCCTCTGGATGAGAATAGCATTTGGCTAATGACTCAATAATTAATCTTCCTGTATGAAACAAACTACTTTCAGATTTTTTTATGACTAGAAAATTATTGGCATTTTGGGAGGGGTTTATGAAATACTATTTAAAAAGGGATGTATAGACTATTCTTTTAGAATTCATCAGAAAATGCAAAGGGACATTTTTACTGTTGTTTTTCTGGCTTTAATTATATTGCTCTTATGCTTTCTCTCTTTTTATATTCCATCTGTCTGAGGTTCTTAAACATTACTTTCCAGATCTTTGGATTTTATTTCTATTTTCAATATGTATATTTATTTTAATCTTAAATTTTAATTAGATTTTAAAGTAAATTTTGAGTACGCTTTCTAAAAAAAGCAATTGCCAACTTACATAGACCCCATCCTAAATCAGTGTAATCTCCTAAATATTAACATTTTTTTACACCACTTCACAGAATGCTAAAGGACATTTTTATGCAAGTATCATGAGAAACAGGAAGTCATTTGTGTACTATCCTTTCAATATAAAATTACAGAGCTCACAGTGCTTTTAGTTGAGTAAGTTACTGATTAATAGGAGCCATCATTTTGAAGGTGTCATAAGGAATGCATCATTCCAAAAGCAGAATACCAAGAAGCGATGGCTTTATATAGATGTGCCACCTGAAGTTCAGACATACTGGGTATTTTATCAACTGGAATTTATCCTTTGGCAAGCAACAGAGTCATCTATTTGTAGTTTGAGAGTAAAGCCAAATTTATTTTTTAAGTGTAGCAAAAGTTATAGAAAACAGAATGATCAGGCAGCCTGCCAAGAAGAATGAAATAATTATTCTCAGGTTTACTTGTTTTCAAGTTTTGTTATTTTTTGATAATTAATCTGCTTTTATCCACCATGTCACAAGATGGGAAAAAAAAATCTCAGTAAGTTGTTCTTCAAGAATGTTCTAAATTTTGGTAAAAATTAAGTTGGGGGGGTTATTGGGTTTTTTGTTTGTTCATTTAACCACCCTTACATTTTTGTCTTCTCTCCGTCCCATCTTCTTTCATATAGACTTTCTTTGATTTAGCCTCTTTTCAGCCTCATGCCAAATTTTCTTTGCCTCTCTACTTGTTTACATAATATCCTTTATTCTTTCCTGAACACAAAACTGAAGATAAACACTCTCAGATTTTAAAAAATCTAGTTTCTTGGTCCTGATCAGGGCCCACTTCCTCCCAAATGATGAAATTAGAAACTCTTGGCATCATCATCTTCTCTCTGTCTTAACTTGTTCCTGACTTGTTCCCTCCATAATTGTCCAGATTTGTTCCAGCTTCCTTCCCATGATACTCACTTGGGCTAATCTAATGAAATAATCTAAACTTAAAGTGTAGCTGAATTTGCATTTTTATTGCAGTAATCAGTATAAACTAAACTGCTATAGCAAATAGACTAAAATATATAATGCTTATACATAATGGAAGTTTATTTCTTGTTTATATAACAACCTACTTTGGATGTTTAGGCTGGAGGTAGCTCTCCTCCACATAATGATTCAGAGACTCAGGTTCTGTCCATCTCCTGCACCCTTGATGAAGCAGCATGGCCATGACAGATTTATCATACCCAGATCTCTTGGTGGAAAAGAAGAAAATGTAACAGAGAGTTACTCACTTCTTCCTGGTCTGGACACAGAAATGCCTCACACACGTTTTTCCTGTGTTAACTTCCTAACCACACAACCTCAGACCAGCTGGCTCTTGATGGACCAGATTCTTCTTCCATAAAATGGCAGGGTAATAGTAAATACTTCATAGGTTTGCCCTGGAGAATAAATGAGATAGTACACATAAATTGCTCTGAAGAATACCTGGCAGATAGTAAATGCTCAGTAAGTGGTAATTACAGTAATAATGGCCATTTTTATTAGAATTATTATTCATTCTCTCACCCAAGCACATACTTACTTTATAGATGCTTGCAATTTCTGGTTCTAAAAGAGAAAGCTCTTGACAAACGGTAAACCTCAGGAATAAAGGAAAAAAAAAAAAAGCACCTAGAAACCCAGAGCATTATTTATTTAATTTCATGCCTTCTGAGCTAGCTTTGCCTCCCAATGGTATTTTTATTTGTTTTCACAAAAGTCAATATTTTCCTGTTTCGCTGTTTAAAATAGATTTTTACGTGGGGCATGTAAACAGTACATGAAACAACTGAAATTAAATTCTTTCAAGTGTAGGATCAAAATAGAAAGGAAGATATGAGCATGCAAACATGAGTCACAGGGAGATTGTAAAGGCCAATGATTTTGCTTCCACGGAAATCAAAAATAGAGAGGGAGAGAGAGATAATCAGAGATTTCACAGTAGGGCTGTCAGGCAAGGGGTCAAATTCATACAGATAGACACATCATTTGGCTAAACTTTTTGTGATCAAGAGCTTCATTTGGTTTTATATTCGTGTATAGTGTACAGAAGTGTATTCAGACTTCTCCTTGCCATTTTTTCAGTCATTCTTCTAGAGACTTGATACACCGTGTCTAATTCTTCATAAATCAGCTCAACTTTAGAGTGATATTGACAGTGGCTTTGCCGACCCCATTGTTTTCTGTCAAGAGTTTTATTCGGCTTCAAAACAATTTGCCATGAACACCCTTGTTTGCTTGCCACACAGGTCTTTGTTTGGGCTGAAAACTTTGATTTATAACTGCATGTAATTGATGGCTGTGGGGTAGGGGGACCATAGCTCATGCTCCTCCTCTTTTAATCTAGCTTTGCCCAGAAATCCATGTAGTGGCGCATTCTCAAGGGAACAGGGCTGGGAAATTTTCCATATACCCAATGGGAGGCCATTAATCACAGGGAGGAGTGTGTTTGTGAAAGTAAAGAAAACAAAAGTCAGACCACCTCAAGATGGCTTATCAAAAGAATAGATGTTAAAGCTGATGTATTCATTGTGGGCCACTGATGAAGAAAAACCGAGCTATTGGGTGAACCAGATATACTTGCTACTCCATATGTGAAATTTGACATTATTACTTTAAATTCTTAATATTGAAAAACCACTTCAAAGTCCCTGACAAGCTGCTCCATCGTTGACTGGAGAGCAGCTGAAGGCTCTTTTTAAATGACACAAGTCTTTTATCTAATAATGAAAAAGGAAAAAAATGCAGGTTTTTTGTTTGTTTCTTTTTGGCAGCCTCATCACAACGTAGCTTGCAGTAGCTGTCATTCTAGGACTCACCGAATTTAAGGCCAGGTTCCCTCCTTACTCTTTAGGTTTTAGTAAGTCAAAAAGAGTCAGTGAAACTTCCTAACTTGAACATTTCTTTAGGGTGCAGAAACTAATACAAGTTTCTGAAAGTAATTGGAGATTCTTCTCAAGAGTTGGAAAGAAGAAAGTGAGCCAGACTTCTTTCTTTCATATTCATTGTGAAGATATCAGACTTTATAATTTATTTTCAGCTTGTTCTTTTCTCCATAAAAATTACCTTGCCAGCTATGGATATTTCAATAACTTACTCGGAAAAAAGTTTACATGCATATTTTTGCAAATGAATTATAATGCCAATGGTAGAGTAATACATCACTAGATACAGTAAATTTTGGGTAGTTTATTTACATAAAATCTTTTAGTGATTGAGAATGCTGACCCATCAGGGAAAAATAAAGGAAGTTACAACAACAACAACAAAAAAAAATCAAAGAGAATTGTAAGCACTGATGGGAACTGGATCATATCCCACAAAAATATCCCAAATTATAACAAGAGCTATGTTGAAATACTGCTTAATTCACTGTGTTTACTAAGTAAACAGCTTTTACAATTGAAGTGGCACTTAAAGTGGTTTGAGGCAAGTACACTGTAGTTCATTTTTTCATGCTCCTATTGATAATAGGCATTGGTTGAGGTTATTTGTTTTATCTTGTATTATTTTATCTCAGTGAAATTCAGCAATAGCAATCTTCTGCTTGGAAGATAAGCCAAGAACATTTTCCATCCCTTTCAGGAGTCTGAACTGATAAATAGTTCCCATGTGAATGACGGTAAAGTCAAAATGGAAATAGTGCTTTTCATGGATTGTATTCCATGTTAAATCAGAATCCTTTGAAATTAGGAGAGAGACAGTTACCAGATGTTGGTACATTAACACTCAGTGTCCCCACTGCATGACATAAGAATCAGTGGGTGTTGGAGAACAATCCTGCAACCTTGACCAGATGTGGGATGTGACTTCAATCCAGGTCTATGGTTGTGACCTATCAGAAAAAAATTTTCATTAACCAAATGACAGAGAGCAGTAATTAAAATTCATAGTTAATCTGAGTGAAAGCACCAAGTAATGCAGCCACAAGACAACCCTGAAGAACTAAAAATCCATTTTATTGAAAGGGATGAGAGAGAAATTCTGAGCCAGCTGATCATAAGAAAGACCTTGGCACCTTTGCTTATCATCAGAAAGAACTTCACTCAAGATAAACCCCCTATAGAATTGAGAAGCATGCACTATAGTGTTTTTAGTTCTTTCCTGGGGAAAATAAGTGCTCGAGGAAAGCTTCTAATAGAGGAAAAATTTTCAGCATCACTAAACTACTGAGCTTTCCAGTTCAAAACCAGCATTTGCTTGTTCTGTACAAGTGCTCTAATCTTAAAAACTATTTCACTATGTTCAGTGTGTAACTTCCCTCCCTTTAAAAAGAAAAAAAAAAGATCCTCTGTCACTTCACTCAAAATCCACTGTGATCTTAAGAAGTTAAAACTTCAGAACAAAATATCACTCTGGACATTTTCCATTGAACCACCTCCTTGTTGTCTGATGCTGTCATATAATGTAGATTTTTTTTTTTTTTTTTTTTTTTGCCATGGGGGACAAGATTTTTAGACTGTGAGGACATAGCCCTTTAGCATAGAGCTGATGAATCTCCTCTCACTTCCTATATAAATTAGTTTAAATTAGGGAAAAATAAAATATTCACGATACTAAGGAGACAGAAATGCCCCCCCAATAAAGTATAATGTTTTAACCATAAGCAGAGAAGAATTTCAGAAACAGCCAATATGCTTTTAAGTGAGTTATTGCTCTATGGTATATCATAACAAGCATCTCTTGTTCAAACTCACACTCCATTTTTCATGTGGGGAAAGAGATGATTTCCTTCAAGAAATGTCTAGAATAATCCATGATCTCAAAAATACTATATGCATATTGTTAAAATAAAGTGTGAACCCTATTGGCTATGTTCCAGAAAAGCTGAACAGGGTTAAAGGACCTAATGAACAGTCAAAGCTTTGCGTGCGCTTGTTTAATTGGGGAATAGATTTTTCTACCACTGTCCCTCGCAGTAGCAGCCATTTGATCCTGAGGCTTGGATTAAATGTTTCATCAGTGTTGCCTATTTAAGGATCTTTATGGAACAACAAGTGGGTCCCCTGGGCAAGCCCATGTCAGCTGCGATAAAGAGATCCACATGAGTGAGTGAGAGGTAGTTTTTTGCAAGATGTACAGAGCATTGAACATGCAATGGTGCTTTCCGGATGTTTTCTAAGCTTTGAGGACACATAGTCCCCTAATGACAAAGGTTGGAAGCTAAACTCAGTGTGTTCATAGATTTTATGGTTTCCTTAGGAAAATGAATTTGCAAGCTCCTGCCCTCTTTCCAAGCCCAAGTAAGTCCTTGGAGAGTGGGAAAATGCACAGAAACTGTGACTCGTCTTTCTTTTCTAGGAAATAGCGGCTACAGAACCAAACCTTAAACTGGACAGCTCGTGGCTTTATGCCTGCTGCAAAATCCACCATCTGCTTCATGCGGGGTAGATGTAAATTTTATAGATGTCACAGTTATTTTTTAGTTTGTTCTAGTTTGGTTATGTTTTTCCCCATGTACTCTCTGAGCGATCATAGATGGAATGCCCATAGCTAAGAATGACTAGGATGTTTGGGAAGTGAGCACTAAAAGGCACATGTCACATTAAAACAGTTGGATACATTTAAAAGCGTCCTGGAAATTGAAATCTGAACATCTGTCCAAAAAAGGCAACACATAGAATCTGTTGTTGTTACCATCAATAGCCATGTAAAAAGGTTTAATGTGGGTTTTATTTTTCCCTCTGTGATACTGTGATCAGACTGGTAGTGTCTGCATATTCTGCAAGTTATGGCAAAACCAATAATGTGTCCTACAACGTGGTTGAATCAGAAGATGTTGTGCGGAGATTTATTTTCAGAATCTGGGCATGTGTTTGGGCATGCTGTTTCGCTAAGATTAAGAAACCAGTTGCAGCGCCATGTTCTTTTATAGACTTCTAGTATTTGGATAATTGAATGTCCATGCTCTGCCTCACGATAGCTCAAGAGGCATCTCTCCGAGAAGGGGGAAAATTGGAAACAAGTGCTTTTACATCTAGGCTCCGAGGAATCTGCTGACTAGGCACTTGGGAGAGAGGAGGCGGTCCTGTCGGTGTCTTGAAAAAGTTCACAAAATCTTTCCCATCTGTTAAGTGGCAGAAAAAAGTACCCAACCGAAAAGGTTGCAAACTATGGTGGTGTTTGAGATCTTTTGAGAACACGATGACAAAGCAAATACTCCAAAGGCTTTTTTCTCTTAGTTTCCCGCAGGATTTTTTTTGTTTGTTTGTCCACTTCTTGGCCTAAGATCTTTTAAAAAATGAGGCTCTGTCCACAAATAAAGTGTCTCTATTTGGCTAATTTGTAGGCAGGCATTCCTCCAAAATTTAGAGAAAACTGAAGTAAAAACTAGTTGTCCCATCCTGTGCCACTAAAAGCAGGTTGTTTTCCAGAAGTAATAATCTTTGACTCAGATTACAGGCTTACTCCTTTTTTTCTGGAAAAGAATATAAGACAACATTTACAATTGTGCAGAAGTTTTGTGAATGTCTTATTTCTGATAAAACACGCCTCTGAGAAGTATGTTGTCCTGCTGTGTATTTACTCTTGGTTATCGGGACATTTTTTTTTCACGGGATGGATTCCCAGACAATAATGTCACCTGAACATCAGTTCTAGGTTTGAGAGAGGTTGTTTGACACAGAAGTCATCTTTCCTTGTGCTTTTTCTCGGTCTTTAATACAAATGAACTTCCTTGCAGAGCAGAAGCAGACACACACTTTGAAAACCAAAGAGGGCAGATGGGGGGTGGGATGGACTGGGGGTTTGGGATTGGCATATGCACACTGAGGTATATGGACTGGTTGGGCAACAGGGACCTGCTGTATAGCACAGGGAACTCTACGCAATATTCAGCGTTAATCTATGTGGGAAAAGTATCTAAAAGAGAATGGATGTGTACACATGTCTAACTGAATCGCTTTGTTGTAGAGGAGAAATTTACAACCTTGTAAATCAACTATACTTCAGTAAAACTTTTTAAAAACATGTTTAAAAAGAGGTAGGGAGAAAAGACTGAGCCTATGGCTCAGAACAACTAAGACATTCCTCAGAATGTTCCAGAAATAAGGCAGAAAGGGGACTTTAAATGACAGTGTGCAGTTGCCGTATTCAGCTAAATGGCATCCACCTTCATGGAGAGCACAAGTGTTGTGCTCAGTGGCACTGAGTCAGGATCAGTGTCACTCACAGTTGCCCCTTGCTCTGATGTAGGCAGTGAGTGGGAATTCTCTTGACCCATTCATAGTGGACATGCTGTTTTTCATGACTTTAGCCTTCTTCTCCACAAGATTAGCTTTGAGTCGTTTCATTTTTTGTTGTATGATCCAGCACTACTTACAGCTCTGATTTTTCTCCTTTAATAGAAGCATCTGGATTGGGATTGTTTTTGTTGTTATTGTGTTGTACTTTAATTGTGACAGGTGAAAGGAAGGACCTCCTGTGAACACGGAGCTTGTCGGTCATCTCCACAGCATTGCATTCGGGACTCTTCCTCTGCTGGGATTGAAATATCTTTAGGGCCCCTTCCTCCTGCTTGCTAACGTGCGAGGAATCGTTCACCCCACTCACTGTCATCCGGGGCCTGCCGTGTGCCTCTGGTGGGGTCAGGTGTGTTTAAGGCACCGCTTCTCAAACTCCCGTGTGATTTCAGATCACCTGAGGGTCTTGTTAAAATGCAGGCTGTGACGCTGCAAGTCTAGGGGTCCCTGCCCCTGGTCTGTGGGTGGCAAGGGTTCAGGACATCCTCTGTGAACTACAGTAGAGCAGGTCATATGTGAACCTCCACAGGTAACAGGGAACAAGCCATGAGGAGGGGGCGTTTAACTGACCACGCGCAGTGCTAAATAATTGTGGATACCCCTGATCCTCACAACACCTTTTACCTGGTTTGAGGAAGAGGGAAAAAGCCATTAATTATACTAGAGTGCGCTAATAGAACTCTGGACCAGGATGGCAGTGGCACCACCGGGAGGGAGGGGCTTTGCAAGCGTAGAGCATGGCGGCATCACAGAAGTGACCTTGTTCAGCAGGATCTTGAAGGGCGAGAGGTTTCCAAGCCAGTGAAGTAGGAAGGTTCCTGTTCAAATGTAGAAAGGCTCCATATGGCATCCAGTGTTTGGTGGGCAGGGGCCGCAGGTGAGAGGAGATCAGGACATGCAGCTCATATTTAGAAAATAAATGTCTACCGTGTGCCAGTCACTTCACACTTACTAATTCTAGTCTCACAACCAACCCAAAAGGAGTTAGTGTTTTTCCAGTTTTGCAGATAAGAAACTAACAGTCAGGGAAATGAAACTCTTTGGCAGATGCATAGTTTGTTGGAGGCGGGGCTGGATTCCAAGCTTGAATCTCCATGACACCAAAGCCCTGGCTGTTTCTCCCTGCCAAGCTTGGGGAGGGCAGCAGAGGCCAGGTCACAAAGAACCTCATAAACAGGACTGAGGAGGGTAAGCTGGACCCTATGAGCAGTTGCAAAACTTAGAAGACATTTAAGTAGAGAGATGGCATTTGGATTTTGTTTTTTTGTTGTTTTTTTTTTTTTTTATCTTTTTGGGGCCACACTCACGGCATATGGAGGTTCCCAGGCTAGGGGTCTAACAGGAGCTGTAGCTGCTGGCCTACGCCACAGCCACAGCAACGTGGGATCTGAGCTGCGTCTGCAACCTACACCACAGCTCACGGCAACACCAGATCCTTAACCCACTGAGCGAGGCCAGGGATCAAACCCACATCCTCATGGGTGCTAGTTGGGTTCACTAACCACTGAGCCACGACGGGAACTCCTGAAAGATTATTTTGGAGGCTGTGTGGAGTGTCATTTAAAAAGGGAGTTCCTGTTGTAGCTCAGTGGTAACGAATCTAACCAGTATCCATTGAGGATACTGGCTTGATCCCTGGCCTCACTCAGTGGGTTAAGGATCCGGCGTTGCTGTGAGTTATGGTATAGGTCACAGATGTGGCTCAGATTCTACATTGCTGTGGTGTAGGCTGGCAGCTGCAGCTCCGATTCAACCCTTAGCCTGGGAACTTCCATATGCCTCAGTGCAGCCCTAAAAAAAGAAAAAAAAAAAGATCTGGGAGTACCCCCCAAGTTCAGGTTAACAACCAGTACATGGAGCATCTAAGGAGTAAATCCTGCTTGTGAATGAGTCTTCTCCAGAAGCAGGAGGAAAGCGTGGTAGAACTCCGTAATTTTAAGGACCCTGATGCTTAAGACCCAGCGTTCGAGTTATGTAACCAAGTTGAATCTTCACACACCCACAGTTGTCTATTATCTGCTTATAGATGGTCTATGTGATGCTCTTTTACAGCCTTTCCACCATTAATTTCACTTACCTCTTTTGAAATTCTTCCCAAGAAGATACCTTTTCCCTATGAAGGGATAACGGCATGTGTAGTATGTATACCCATCAAATATGCCATAATAGTCATTTCTTTTTCAAAAATTGAAGTATAGCTGGTTTATAACGTTGTGTTAGTTTCATCTACGCAACAAAGTGAATCAGTTATACACACACATACCCACATTCTTTGTCAGATTCTTGTCCCCTATAGATTGTTACAATACAGTGAGTAGAGTTCCCTGTGTTTTACAGTAGGTCCTTGTTGTTTATCTGTTTTATAATAGTGTGTATCTGCTGATCCACAGACCCTAATTTATCCTCCCCACCCTTTCCTCATTGGTAACCATACAGTTATTTTCTACGTCTGTGGGTCTGTTTTGTAAATAAGTTTACCGGTATTATTCTTAAGATTCCACATCTAAGTGATATTGTATATTTCTCTTTCTCTGACTTACTCCACTTAGTATGGTAATCTCCAGGTCCATTGATGTTGCTGTAGATGGCATTATTTTGTTGCTCTTTATGGCTGAGTAGTATTCCATTGTGTATATGCACCAAATCTTTAGTCATTCCTGTTAATGGACACAGGTTGCTTTTATGTCTTGGCTCTTGTAAATAGTTCTATATGAACACTGGGATGCCTGTATCCTTTCAAACTATAGTTTTGTCCAAATATATGCCCAGACATGGGATTCCTGGATCATTTGGTAGTTCTCCTTTTTTTTAATGATTTTTATTTTTTTCCATTATAGTTGGTTTATAGTGTTCTGTTACTTTTCTACTGTACAGCGAAGTGACCCAGTCACACATACATACATACATTCTTTTTCTCACATTATCCTCAATCATGCTCCATCACAAGTGATTAGATATAGTTCCCAGTGCTGTATAGCAGGATCTCATTGCAAATCCATTCTAAATGCAATAGTTTGCATCTATTAACCCCAAATTCCCAGTCCGTCCCACTCCCTCTCCCTCCCTCTTGGCAAGCACCATTTGGTAGTTCTGTTTTTAGTTTTTCCAGGAACTTCCATACCGTTCATCAATGAAACCATCATTTCTTGAGCACCTACTATCTCTTGGGCAAATAGCAAAATTTGAGCAAACTTTCCTTATGAGGAAACCCGTAAGTAAAGTAACATTGTTTTCTTTGCAGAGGAGGAAAGTGGCAGTGAGAACAGTCAAATTAACTTGCTCAGGTCGCAGAGCTGGTGAGAATCAGGGTGTGGTCCCATCTTCCCAGTGGCAGTGCCCCTGTGTCTTACCCTCAGCAACACCACCTCCCTTACAATGCCCTAGGTCTCTAGGCTTCTTCGTTTTTAAGACCATTTAAATTGCTTGATGTATTTTTCTTGCTGCAGATGCTTGAGAGGAAAGTAAAGGGCCAGTCCTGTCTTTTGACAGATGATGAAAGACAGACTAAGGGAAACAGAAGGATTGTCTCCAAATCAAGGGCTGCTCTTCTTCCCTCTTTTGGCCTCTTGTCTAGTGCTCCTCTTTGTCTCCAGGCCTCATCCCAAGATTCAGTGGCTCCTAAACTTGACTCTATATTACACTCACCCGGAGATCTCTGAAACATACTGATGCCTGGCTTTGAAAAATGTGGATGCCTATATAGACATTGTGATTTACTTGGTATAAAATGCGCTGGAATTTTTAAAGCTTTTGAGGAGATTCTGAGATGCAGTAGAGTCTGGGAACCGCTCGCATAGCTTTTGAGATTGTGGGTTTGGGATTGGTTTAAAACGGTGCTCCCTGGACCAGCAGCATCAGTACCACTTGGGAACATATTAGAAATGCGAACTTTTGGATTCCATACCAGACCCATATATCAGAAACTCTGATATATGGAATCCAAAAATCTGTGTTTTTACAAGCTTTCCAAGTGGTTTTGATGCAAGCCAAGCCCCTTGGCCATACTTCCTCCCAACAGGTTTATGGTCTGTAGCATGGTGACCAGCTGTCTGCTATTTTTAACTGAGGCCAGAGCTCAGGGGAAATATATTTAAACCCCAATGACAGTACAAGGCATTCAGTTTCGTATTAAAGATGGATTTCCTGGTAGTGTAGGTCGCCAACTGCAGGAATAAAAAACTGAGGGTGGATTTTGGAATCTTTCTGGGGGTGGCCAGAGTACTGCACCATCAAAAAAAAAAAAAAAAAAGGAAAAGGAAGAAATCATCCTCTGGAGAAAAATGAAAGCCGTAAATACTGTCATCTGACTTCAGTCATTTGTGGGCCTTCCTTCCTGTGCTTTGAAGTCAGTGGTGATGTCTTCTTAATGAGCACCTTTTATTTTCTCCTAAAAATCTCAGTGCAGTTGGCTGGATGTCTTCTCAAGAGTGCATGCTTATGGCAGAAAGCAGACACTCATTGCTGGAGAAGGGCAGGGCTGGGCCAAGGGCAGCAAAGTGACTTTTCCCCTGCCTCTTTCCCATTACTGGGCTACTTAATTGGCATCATTTCCCTGCTGCCGCAATTATTTTTTTCAACATTATAATTTTAAGTAACTCAGTATATTAGCCAATTTCCCTCATGCCCTTTGTTGCATGTTCATTCAGCGTGGCTGGTTTTTGTCATAATTTTCAAGTATTTCCCTCTGGACTTCACTCAGTAGCTGCATGGGTTAGGTTTTATTGGTTCTTACGATGGTGGTTTGTGAAAGAATTAAGAGTCCAGCATATTGGGGTGAGAGAGGTGTTAATGAGGATATAATTGTTTAAACTGAGGACTTGTTTGAAGCCCCAGGAGGGGAGGAGGGGAGGAAGGGATGAAAATACTCATGCAAGACTGGATACCCTTGGAAGAATGGGGGGAAATCATATCTCAACTTATTGTAGAGTCAGAAAAACCCAGCTGTTTGACATTAGCTATTAGCCACCAGTTCTAAGATGCTTTGTAATATATGTGAAATATTCCCCTATGTATTAGTGAAGTATTTATTTTTAGTTGTACCATTTTCAAGCAATAACTGACTTTGAGTTTTGATTTGGACGTCATTTGCCTTTTTCTGTTTCCGTCACTTTGTGAGGAATCTGTGTCTGAAAATGCTGAGGAAAGGAGGCAGAGAGGGTGGGGAAGAGGGCAGTGTACCTGCTTTTCCCTAGGCTGGGTGGGTGTTTCACCTCCTAGTATCTCAAGATGATTAATCTGGGGGTGGGCCCTGCCTCTTAGTCATCTGACAGCTGAGGATCCTGGGAAGACCAATCTATTCATAGGCAAAATGCTGCCAAAAGAAAATAGACCCCTCACTAGGAAAATGGCTTGATTACTACTTCATCAGCTAAGAAGTGATAGGAGATAAAAATAAGGTTTTATTTCAAGTGACCCGAAGCCTCCCAGATAGTCTTCCCCAGCCTCTGGGATTGAATAAGGAGACACAGACAAGCCTTCTGTTACCAGCGGCCAAGAATATGAGTGGAATCTCAGCACATTTCAGTAACCTTGCTTTGCGAGTTGTTTCCTCCAGTTCTTTGTAGTGGTTTAGCTAGAAGGGTGCGGGTGATCTGAAAGGCAGAGGTAGAGTAAAACGATTAGTGACAATGCAGTGAAGACTCTGTCTCTCTTGTTTCCATGTGGGTACTGTAAGTCAAAGACCACCTAGAACAGACCACATAGGGCTTGAGAAATAAGGCACTGAGTCTTCATGGAGTTTAACTAAAGACTGTCCTCAACAACTACAAGCAGAGAGACTGAAAGGGAAGGTGAAAATGAAAGAACAAGAGGAAGATGGGTTAAAATAGAAATCTAGGAGTTCCTTGGTGACACAGCATGTTAAAGACCTGGCTTGGGGTGGGGGGAGGAGGAAAGAAATCTAGAACTCTGAACAAAGCATATCTCCAGGTACTAATAAAATGTAACATTAAAACACTTAGGGTATTACATGAGTATTTTTATAAGACAGTAATACGGTTTCAACAGGGAAAGGGAGGGAAATTGATTTCACTAAAATATGTATGAAAATATCTGCAGTCAAAAGTACTTTCCAACTCTGCATGAAAAACAAGTTACTTAATGGAGGGCACTGCCACCAGTGAAGTGACAACACACTCCTGGGCACCTCTCAGCCAAGCCTCACTCCTATTTCCCTCACCTCCTCAGGGCTCCCCCATTCAGGCTCAGCTTCATGGCCAAGCTCAGGTCATAGGTGATTCCCCTTCTAGGGAGTCTATTTCCTTTCTGACCCTCCAGATATTAACCCCTACTGCACTCAGGAATTCCGGGTACACGCTGTGTGCCAAACCTAGGCTACCTCCAGATGAGGAGGCGAAACCACAGTCCCCACTGTAGCATCACTCGAAGCCATTTCGAGATTCAGACATGAAAATAACCAGTCCGTGGTACCACTGAAGTACTGTCCATTCTGTTTGTTGGTTTTGCTTTTAATGTGGTATAACATACATGCAGGAAAGTGCATGCGTGGTGCTGTAGGCTTTCACCAGGGGTGGTGGGAACGCCATAGAGGGAGACCCTGAATGTCCCTGGGGATTGTGGGGAGGCTTCCCACAGGAATTTAAGCTGGAGTGGAGACCTGAACAAGGAGTAGTCACTTACAGGCACGTAAGGTAGGTAGAGAAAGACAGGGTAGGGATTCCAGGGCAAAAATTCTCCCAGTCCACCTTCTCAGGTAAGGTTTCTATAACTACTCCAGCTGTTACTGATGAACTGTGATGAACTTCTTTTTTTTTATTGCTTAATGAATTTTATTACAATTATAGGTGTACAAAAATCTTCACAACTCAAATTGATAGCATTTCTGTCCCAAACCCTCAGTGCATTCCCCCATCCCCCAGATTTTCTTATTTGGAAACCAAAGGTTTTCCAAAGTCTTTGAGTCATTGTCTGTTCTGCAAAGAACTTCTCTTAACTGCAACTAGTTACCCAAATCATAGCCCTTAGAAATCAGCAGAGATCTCCAACATCCGTCTCTCCCAGGCTGGTCTTTCTCTATGTTTGTCTCTAGTCACCAACTAGATGAAGTGAGAGACACAGGATAGGTTAGGGCACCCTCCTGTGTAATTTTGGATAGAGGATTCCACCCAGTGGAGGGTCAGTTTCTTTCTCCTGAAGGATTGCTGGGAAAAGATGAACTGGGTCAGGACTGGCAAACTATGCCAGTGGGCCAAATCCAGCCTGCCAACTTGTCTAATGAGTAAATTTTACTAGAACACAGCCTTGGCCATGGTATTTACACAACATCTATGGCTGCTTTGGTGCCACATGGAAAACTTGCAACAGAGGCTATCTGGCCCACAAAACTGAAAATATTTACTGCCTTGTGCTTTATGCAAAAAGTTTGCTGAGCACTGAGCTGTTCATTCTACATGCATTTATTATTGTGGTTGTTAGTCTAGATAAATCTACTTTTAATGATTCCATTAATACATCCTTTATTGATTTTTAATTTTTATCCTCCTCCTCAACACACCAAAAACCTACCCCTGCATCCAACTTAAATTATAAATACTCTTCTTTTTTATTTTATTTTTTTGCTTTTTAGGGCTGCACCCTTGGCATATGGAAGTTCCCAAGCTAGAGGTCTAATCGGAGCTGTAGCCACTGGCCTATACCACAGCTCACAGCAACACCGGATCCTTAACCCACTGAGCAAGGCCAGGAATTGAACCTGTGTCCTCATGGATGCTACTCAGATTCGTTAACTGCTGAGTCATGATGGGAAGTCCATAAATACTCTTCTTTTTATTGGGCTTACTGTTTGAGGAATTTTTTTGTAATGATTTTTTTATTGTTTCCATTATAGCTGGTTTACAGTGTTCTGTCAATTTTCTACTGTATAGCAAGGTGACCAGTTACATATACATGTATATATTCTTTTTTCTCACATTATCATGCTCCATCACAAGTGACTAGATATAGTTCCCAGTGCTATACAGCCGGATCTCATTGCTTATCCATTCCAAAGGCAATAGTTTGCATCTATTAACCCAAAATCGAGGAATTTTTTAAGGGCCGCAGGTGCGGCATATGGAAGTTCCCAGGCTAGGGGTCAAATCCTAGCTGCAGCTTCTAGCCTACGCCACAGCCTCAGCAATGCCAGATACAAGCTGAATCTGTGACCTACACCACAGCTCAAGGTAGCACTGGATCCTTAACCACACTGAGTGGGCCAGGGATCGAACCCACATCCTCATGGATACTAGTTGGGCTCACTTCCCCTGAGCCACAACGGGAACTCCTGAGGAATATTTTTTAATGTTTTCCTCTAAGACATTTCAGATGCTACAACCTTGGGGCATCCCTACTTTGAGTGGCTAGAATGTCAGCCCCCTGTAAGCAATGGCTGCAGTCCATTAAATGCTGTGATCTTAGTGCTGGGCTTCATGTCCAGCTCCGAGGAAGCATGCAAGAATGACTCTGTGCAGATGAAGTGGTTAAGTAGCTATTGTGACTGGAACCGGTGGGCATATAAGGAAAAATGACAGCAAATTGGTGGGTACTCCCAAAACCCCTTGGCTTTTAAAAAAAATCAATTTAATTGTCCAGGACCCCAAGGAAGATTGCCCCTACCCTGCTGACATTTTCTGCACCCTCAGCCAAGGTCATTGTTTCCTGTCCAGCTTGCTTCAGGAAGATGGGACCTACTACAGATAATAGGTTTCTCATGTAGCTTTAGGGGAGAGGGTGTGTAGATGCCAGGACAAGCTTTCAAAAGAAAAATATTAATCTAACAGAATGTTAATAGGCTGAGTGAAGCATTCATTTACAATGTCTTAGAAAGAAAAGAATAACTTAGCAGGGGAAAAGTTCATCTGAAAAATACCAAGATTAAGATGCATCTGTGTATCATTGAATCAAATTATATCTCCTTAGATATTACTATACTATTAAAGTTTTTTCCATTACTATCAATCTTCGTCTTTCTCATGCGTATTTTCAGAATTAAAAGGGAAAAAAAGCTTTCAGTATGCAGTAGGTGAAGTCTAAACATTCATGGCAAGATTTATTTGTGTAAGTCTATGGAAAGCCATCAGAGTCCTACATTTTGGCATTTGCTGTCTTTATTTAAATCACCCATTGTCAGTACTCGTGGACAGAATTGGACATGGTGCAGGTGCGGCTCAGAACTTCTAGAGAGCTTGGCCCTACCTTGACTTTCCTCTGTTTGCATGTGCGGTGCCCTGACTCCGAGATACAGGAGGCTATTCAGAAACACGTTTCCTTATGGACCACCTTGACTCTTTAGCTATCAGTCTTTATTTAGTTTAAAATATAATTTCCTATTTTCAGCGGCCTTTTCCTACTACACAAAAGGAATGTCTGCTTTGTCTTTTTTACCAACAAAACATCTGGCTACCCTTTTATGGGATGAGAGATGACAGCAGGTGTTCATTTATTCACCCCTTCTTCCATCGGTGGTTACTGAATCCTTACCATGTGCCAGAGAATATACTGACAATCAGAACAGACAGCATGTCCATTTTTACATTTTAGCAGATGGGGGCTAAACCAACGATCGTTGAATAAGCACCAAGTAAAGGAAATAAATGATGAAAATTAATATACAGAGAATTTACATGTGATGGTGCTTGGTTGGAGGAACCAACCTAGGAGCCATGGAAGCTGTGATCAAGATAGCAAGAAGGAGCCAGCTTGCAAAGGTCAGGGAGAAGCCTGTTCCACCTACGAGGTATAGCCAAGGATGGGGCATACTTGGATTTTTGTTAAAAAATATATGAAAATAAATGGTTTAGGAAAAGTAGAGAAGACTTAACCTCAAAATAAGAAAGCCTGTAGGGTAACAAGATACCTAATTCTTCAGAATACCTGAATCCACCAGTAATTTCACCAATCAAATTGTTTTATATTCTTTTATGTATTTCTACTGGACAGAAAGAGTGGTATTAAATGTATTGTGTACAGCCTGACAGCAAAAGGTTATTCTGCTCTTTGCTAGTTGCCTTTCTAATCCAACTGCAAAACCAGATAAGTTGAGAGCAGAGTTAAATATTTGAAATGGATATGAAAGGGTCCATAGACATTCTTATCCTGTGATTACTGTTCCAAGGAGACAAGGAGATTTTGGTCACTACTCAGGACGTGTTGGAGAGGAAAGCACACAGTAAACAAAGATGTCAGCAAGTTCTCATCTGTTGGGTGAGGTGAAGAAATGGGAAGTGGAAGGACTGGGATCCTTACCCAGGTGTTGAGTTTCAGTGCTCTAAGCTCCACATCCAGAGCTGAAGCCCAGACCGTGCAGTCGGATCAGAAAAATCACAGTTAACAGGCCTCGCATAGGACACACTTTAGAGACAGAGGTGATTATTGCTTTTATTTCCATGATGTCCCCTAGAGAGTTTCTTATTACTGTAGGTCTTGGGTCTGTATGTAAGGGTCAGTGGAGTGAAGTTTAACCAGAAGGTCATGGGAGTCTTTGCTACCTGGTAGGTTCCCTTCATGGCACTTAAGATTTCAGTAAATATGCTCAGTGACCTATAAGGTAACAGAGCCTCTGAGAACTCCACAGGCTTCCTGGTAACCAGTAATATGAGCAGAGCATTCACACGGGAATGAAAAAATTAAAAATATGTACACTGAGGGGTGAAACTCTTCTTCCCCGTTTCCCATCACCAGTCATCACCACTACCACCATCATACTTTCATGTCATTTTTCTTTTCTGTTTTTTGTCTTTTTGCCTTATCTAGGGCCGCACCCGCGGCATATGGAGGTTCCCAGGCTAGGGGTCTAACAGGAGCTGTAGCCGCCGGCCTTCGCCACAGCCACAGCCACGCGGGATCCGAGCCGCGTCTGCAACCTACACCACAGCTCACGGCAACGCCGGATCCTTAACCCACTGAGCAAGGCCAGGGATCGAACCCACAACCTCATGGTTCCTAGTCAGATTCGTTAACCATTGAGCCATGACAGGAACTCCCTCATGTCATTTTTCATAAAAGTATGTGTGAGGGAAAAATTGTTCCTTTCTGGAAAACAAGTATATCCTTAGAAATGATTAAAAACTGGAGTTCCCTTCGTGGCTCAGTGGTTAACGAATCCAAGAACCATGAGGTTGCGGGTTCAATCCCTGGCCTTGCTCAGTGGGTTAAGGATCTGGCGTTGCCGTGAGCTGTGGTGTAGGTTGCAGACGTGGCTCAGATCCCGCGTGGCTGTGGCTGTGGCGAAGGCCGGCGGCTACAGCTCCTGTTAGACCCCTAGCCTGGGAACCTCCATATGCCGTGGGTATGGCTCTAGATAAAAGGCAAAAAGACAAAAAAAAAAGAAAGAAAGAAAAAAGAAATGATTTAAAATTATATATAATATCTTGTGTATGTATGCACACACACACACACACACACACACACACACACACACACACACATATATATATATATATATATACACCTTTTGTTTTATATAGGCTATCGTGCAAATTACTTGCTTCACGTAGATATTTATCTTGGAGATATTTCCATATTGTTACATAGAGATCTGCTTCATTTCCACTTTCTTAAAGATTGCCTTGTATTATTTTGTGTAGTTATGGCAAAATGTATTTAACCACTCTTTTATTGATAAATCTTCATTTGTATTTTACGTTTTTCTCTTATATTCGATATGGCATATCCTTGACATACTCTTTGAACTCTTTCCACAGGAGACGTTGCAGTGGGATTGCTGGGTCAAAGTGTACATGCATTTTAAATTCTCTAGGAAAATCTCAAACTAGCCTCTCAAAAATTTTGTACCAGTACACATTCCCACCAATAGTGTGTGGGAGTCACGGTTTCCCCATATCTTCTTCCGCTCTGGGTACTTTCAAATTTTTATATTTTGGCTGCTTTGACGGATGAAAGCCTATGTCTCTTTGTTTTGATTCACATCTCTTTAAAGTAATTCATGTTAAAGAAAGGGTAAACATTCAGAAGACAGGAGGTTGAGAGCAAGATCTTTTGTAAGCCTGGCCCAGTCCCTGTATCCAATACTCTTGGGGGCAGAGTTATTTCAAAATTCAAATCTTTTTCAGATTTCGAAAGATGGCATACATAGATGCCTTGAATTAGTACCACTTTCAACCCGGTTTGGACCAGCACTTCCTAAGCAAACAAATCACTGCTTCTACAGCAAAACATATAAATATCCCCACAAAGTGAGCTTACTAAAGATGATCAAGATCATCTCTTCAGCTCAGGAAAGGTTTTTACCTTGAAAGAACTTTGGATCAGATAAAGTATTGCCTCAAATGAGCCATGAAAGAGAAATCTTGGTATTCAGAGCAATTTGGATTTCAGAACTGCGGTTAAGCTATTGTGAGCTCCTGTAAAGCACTGCTCTGTGAACAGAGAGGGAAGGAAGTCCATCTGGGCAGAGCAGGCCAGCTAAGGACATTGGAACCATGCAAAGCAAGCTAAAAGGAGTTTCCAGGAGAGTGTGACCATTTCCCTATTTCCATAGTTTTCTTTGGGCAGGAGCACCTTTGCCCCCCCTCTTGGCCAGTGGTTGACCTCATTGTTGGACATGAAACATTTTCAGGAGATCTGCTAAGGTTGGTGTGAGCAAATAAATTTTTCCCAAAGCACCAGAGGTGATGTGCACCATCACAGGTATCAAGAAAATGGCCTAGCTCCTTATATTTCCATCACCAAGCACCCCCTATTTTCTTTTTTCATGGTTTTAGATGATGACTTATATAAGTATATAAGTATCTTGCTTTATACAAAAGTTGAGACAGTCTTTGCTCTCTTCATGACTCATGGTTGGCCCCAAATCCTGCCATCTCAGGCAATCTTTTAAGAAGCATACTAATTCAAGAGCAGGTAGATTATCAGAAATAGTGAAAGATTTGTCCCCAGGAGAAAGAAAGCTGTCCTTAAACAAAAGGAAGGAGAATCGAACTGCAAGTAATGCAAATTGTTGCTAGTTAATATTCACAATAACACTTTCTAGAGATGAGTTAGCTGGCCAGGGTCAGTTTCATGAACTGAACATTGCTGCTATACAAACATTGCTACTATAGAGCCAATCAGGCTACTCAGTAAAGTTAGTATCGTGAACAGGGCCCTTCTTTTCTGCCCTGGCGAACGGCAGACCTGAAACGTAAACCAGGGCAGTAGCCTTTTCCACTATTCCTACCTTCTGCTTTTGATAAATTTCATTCGGTCAGTGAAATTAGTCTTGTGAGTTTAACCTGTTTGCTTGTGAGTGGCTGTGTAATGAATTGTTTTGGGGAAAGATCCTGAGGCTAAATCCAGATCCAGTGGTCCATTGGCAGTGTACTCCCCCGAAGGGACAAACAGGGGTGGTGTGGGGACCAGTGTGAGCACCTGCACCGCAATTTGCTGACCCTGAACTGGGCCCTCTTTCAGTCCTTTACTGTTTCAGAATTTTGTAAAATATACCTTTATTTTAAAATATATCAAAAAAAGTCTCATTCTATTTAACATCATTAGTTAAACAGCAGGAAAATGGAAATAAAATCAGAGCATGATGATACCACTCAACTACCTGGATAGCTCAAAATGAAAAACACAGATATCACCACATTTTAGTGAGTATTCCAGCAACCAGAACTCCCGTACATTGCTGAGAGAAGTATAAATTGGTGCAACCACTTTGGAAAACTGTTAGTATCTACTAAACCTGAATATGCACATATCTTATGACCCCTGTTGGTTCTATGCTTTGGTGTAAACCTGACAAAAAGCGCTAGGATATGTTCTTCAAAACACATGTGCAACAAGCTGATACTAATACCTTCGCCAGTAGTTCTCAGCTGGAAAATACCCAAAGGGCCATCAATATCACAGTGGAGACACAAGAATGTCTTATGTCAGTGAGAGTGAACACAATACAACTGTTGGATTCCAGTGTGTAGATACATAGATGCAAAATTTATCTCCAGTACTGGAAGTCTACCGAGTAATTTCCTTGGGGGATGGAGAGAAAGACTGTGAGGGAACTTCTGTTTGTGGTTCATGTTCTATTTCTTAATCTGAATCTGGTGACATTTGTGTTTGACAAAAACTCATTGAGTTGCACACTTAGAATTTGTATACTTTTCTGTAAGTATGTGTAGTTCAAAAAGTTAAACTGTTTTGAAAATTCTTGTTGAAGGAAAATTATCCTATTTTGAGCATTTTAATATTAAAAATATTTCATAATTGCATTATTTTTAGTGTTAGAGAAATTTTTATTTTGCTTCCCTACAGTTTACACCACATACAAATATCCTGAGTCCCCACAGAGAATCCATGTGCATCTGGACGTTATTCCTCTCCTACCTAATGAGCTTTAGGACGTGCACCCAGGCTTCTCTGAGACCTACTGTAAAGGAAAAAAAAGGAGAAAAACAGTAAAAAGATAGTAAAACAAGTGCTTTGATAGCGCTTTTTAAAAATTCATAACAGATATAAAAGGAAATGACAGCTGTTTAGTGTATACATGTGCAAAAAAACAAAACAAAACAAAAGATTTGTGGTGCCATAAAGGATATCAGTCATATGTTTTGCCAAGTAAGACTGCATTGCTTCTGATATAATGGTCTTGGTTCCTGGTTTAGCCTTTATCTTGTGAATAATGAATTTGGCTGTTTATAGGCCTCTATGCATTTGAAGGAGAAGCTTGAAAGTACGGGATTGCCAAATTTGTGCCCTCCTAGAATTTCCCTCATAGGTAGGGAAAGCAGCTTCTGTTTTCTGCCCTGCAGTTGGGGTTGTTTCCCATTCCCAGCCTTTTTACTCCTCATTCTCTTTTTTTCTGGAGGCTGGATGCTCTAATTCATAAACTCACATTTGTGATACAAACATTTCCATTATAAAGCATGTCTTGCCCACTGTAGAAGTCAGTATCATGAACAGATATCTGCTTTTCCATGCATTATGAATTTTAACATGAGGAAAATTAAAGCATGCATTTCCAAAGTATAGAAATCTAATGTAATCTAAATATAAACCCCAGGTCAATTGCACAGTAATCTTTGGTAGTACAGCTATTGCTAATCCCAGCAGGAAAGCCGCACAGCTCAGTTACATGCTTCCCAGTAGATGCCCTGGAAAGACAGCAGTGGAAAGACAACCAGCAATGTGTGCAGTGACCCACATCAGAAGAGGGTGCCACCATCAGAGGGTGTCACCCACGAAGGGGGAAGGCATTAAAAAGGGACTGTTGGCGATAGTCTGCATTTTATCAAATCTTTATCTCATCTGAGTTTCCTGCAGGATTTATAGTTGTGATATTTCAAAGGATGATTTCTCAGATAAACAAATGCATAGTAATGTCCCACCATTTAGAAATTTTCTGTTCCATAAGTGCATTTTCCAGCTACCTAAAGTGCATTCCTTGGATAGCAGGATTTTTCTTAACATGGACCGTGTCGGTTGGAACATAGTCACAGGCATATTTTAACACCCTTCTTTCTTAAATAGAACTTAAGGATCATGACAACTTTTTGATAATTTAGTCGTCATTATAAACATCAGCTATTAAAAGCACTATATTGTTCTTTGATTTCTTCAAAGGCTTTATAGATTGGAGGAGCTATGACCCTGTACCAAATGGCCCCAGATCACATTTTTCAATATGGTTTCTGTGTTCTTTCTGCCTCTTCCTTTGCCATCAAATTATCAGCTGTCAGTTTTTCTTCTGCAGATGATCTTATTTACAGATAAATATTTTTCCCTTACTTTTCTCCTTCTAGTCTAATCTGAACTCTAAGAACATCTGTGTTCATTTATGCCATGTGCCAAGTATGAAGAGGTTCTGAGTGAAGGCCTGGCAAAGTCTTTCATAAATAAATGCATGTAATATACTGAGATCAGTTCCTAACACTTCTGTAAGAGCTTAACAAATATTAGCTATCAGCATTATTTTTAGTATTGTTATTAATATAATTATTAAAAATTGTGTATATTAAGAATAAATTGAGCAGGGGAAATAAATATACTCAAACATAAAATGGTTCAGTCAGGGAAGATTTTTATTTTCATGTAAAGAAAAGCCCAGAGGAGGGGTACAGTTCACCATGAGGTCATTTACCTATTTAGGTGCCCTTGGACCGGAATTTCTCTCATTTCCTAGAGTCCCAATGTCATCTTCGTCGACCCAGAGTGAAAAGAAAGAGATTAAGGCATGATGGTGGGAGGTTTTATGGGACAGATCAGAAAGCACTACTCAGCATCCGCACTTGCAATCCTATTGGCTACTACTTGGTCATGTGGCCACACCTAGATGCAAGGAGTCTGGTTGATGTAGTCCAGTGTCCAGGGAGAGGGAGAGAATGGGTTTCAATGGATGAATGCCAGTGTCTGGTACTATATATATATATGTATTTTTTTTTTGCATAGGTATTTTGTGACATTAATTTTGAAAATTCTGGAGCCATTTTTTTCTTCTCTATATTTTTCACAATGTTCAAATTATACATGGTTTTAAAATTAAAACCATGTATAAACCGACTTTAAAGGTCTTTTGAAATACTTTTCTGAAAAGCAAAATGTATTTGAAAGCTGGATATGCTAGTTATAAAGATACTGTTTCTCAGGGTCAAGTGCACCCTTCTACTCTCTGCTTTGTGATGCTACCCTGGGCCAGGCAACCATGTTTTGTCACATGCAGCTGGATCCCTGTTTGCCTCCCACAGAGATGCTAGAGGGCGAGTGGAAGGTAGGACAAGGAAGAAGAAGCAGTTTTGCTTCTTCTCCTTGTGAGCACCTCCCCACCCACACCTCTTCACCCAGGCAGTGATGATTTCTTTCAATGGCTTACATTGATTACAGTTTGTAGTTTCTGCAACACGTCCAGAACTAGTTTTGGAGCCACCAACACTGCCAGATGGAGTCCTCTAAGAGATCTGGTCCCTCCTTTGGGCCTTGAGCTGTGACAGTTGCAGCCTTTTCTCTTTGTTTCCTCAGCCTGTGACTAAGAGCTGCTTCCTGCAATTTATTGTCTTATAATGCAATTTATTGTCTTCCTGGATTTTTGCCTTTTTTTGCTTTTAAGGGCCCCACCTGTGGCATATAGAAGTTCCCAGGCTACGGGTCAAATCGGAGCTACAGCTGGCAGCCTACACCACAACCACAGCAGTGCACTATCGGAGGCATGTCTGCCGCCTACACCACAGCTCATAGCAACACCAGATCCCCGACCCATGACCCTGATCGAGGCCAAGGATCGAACCCCCATCCTCCTGGATATTAGTTGGATTCTTCATTTCTGCTGCACCACAAAGGAAACTCCAACAATTCTTGACATTAAATCTTATCCAATATCATTTGTCTACTGATTCAGAAATTCATGCCAAGAGTGATCCCAGAAACAAACCCCTAAAAATGGGACGTTGGGATGTCTGTGCTCGTAAATTGACAGCTTACCATGTATGGGCTACATATATGTCAACGTGTTTTACTTTATGGTTGTTTTCATGATTGCTGCTGTCGCTACCTAAAATAACCATAAAACCAGCATAGCATTCTAGAGTTTTCAAAGGGCATGCATATGTGTTGTCTCATCTAGTCCTTGCTTCACGCCTCTGAGATTTGCAAACGAAGAAACTCAACCTCTGAGATGCTTGAAATCACAGAGTCAGTAAATGGAAGAGCCAAGGACTCAAATTCAGATATTTTAATTGTTTATACGAAAGCTACCTTTTAAAAATGTTTGCAAAGCACCAATTACTTCATTTAGACCAAATTTTGTTTTAAATATTAAGACTTCTTCAAACAAGAGAATGAAGTGCCGGTTGACATGGTAAAAGGGAATGATAATCCAATAAATTGGCTTAGTCATGTAGCTACAGCCTCGGAAGGCTATAATTATGTCTTATTCTAGAAGAGAAATAATTTTTGGTTTTTCCCATTTTAAAAGATATTAGATTTCAAAATCTCAGGAAGGCGTATTTTGTGTATTGTAACAGTTTAAACCGATCAAGCATTAGTAGTAAGAATCTGTTCTTAATTTCCCCCAACTCAAATAGAATAATCTCAGCATTGCCCCAGGTATCAAAATATCTCATCTTTATTTCTCAGAGGAACAATGGGCTGCGTTGTGTGAAAGGCACAGAAAGCTCCACATTCAAGTTTACTCTGACATAAATACAGTGAATTTTTACAAATGTGCATGGATTATGTACATTTTTAAGAACTTGACAGAAAGAAGAGTGGGAATGGGGAGATATTTCCAACTTCTTGGCTCTTTCTAGACTCTTGGCAGGATTATTTTCATACCAGTTAAACACTTATAGGACCACAGCAGTAAGGAAGTCTAGAATTCCTAACAAATCTGTCTTGCTTTCTCAGATGCAAGTTATAAATGCTAATACTTTTTTGCTTTAATTTACTGAGAAATATTTTTATAAAGCTTTTTTGGAGAAAAAGTTACATTCATAATTTTAGAAAATACTTCCATTACATTGGAGAGTCAAAATTACTTTTAATTTTAGTTGTTCATTACCAACAGCTATTCTTGAGTTCTCTGTCACTTTTTTTTTTTTTTTGCGCCTTTTAGGGCCACACCCATAGCATATGGAGGTTCCCAGGCTAGGGGTCTAATCGGAGCTACAGCTGCCAGCCTACACCACAGCCACAGCAATGCCAGATCTGAGCCGTATCTGTGACCTGCATCACAGCTCACAGCAATGCCAGATTCTTAACCCACTGACCGAGGGCAGGGATCCAGCCCGTGTCCTCATGGATGCTAGTTGAGTTTGTTAACCACTGAGCCATGACAGGAACTCCTAATTCAACCTGTTGTTAGATTTCACATGTAAGCAATACCATGCAATGTCTGTCCTTCTATATGTGGCTGATTTCACTTAGCATAATATCTTCTAGGTTCATCCATGATGTTGCAAAAGGCAAGAACTCCTTTTTGAAGGCTGAATAATATTCCATTGTATATGCATAGCATAATTTCTTTACCTACTCATCATTCGTATCTTAACTATTGTAATGCCAATGAAGATAAGAGTACAGATTCCTGTTCAAGACATTGATATCATCTCCTTTGAATATTTACTCAGAAGGATCGCTGGACTGTGTGGTAGTTCCATTTTCAGTTTTTGCTTTTGGAGGAAACTGTACTGTTTTCCATCTTGCCTATAGCAACTTCCACCCCCACCGACAGTGTACAAGTGTTCCCTTTGCTCCACAGCATTGCCAAAACTTGTTTTTTTGATGATTGCCATCCTAAAAGGTGTGAGATGATATCTCCTTGTAGTTTTCACTGCATCCCCCTGACTACTCTTCACCAGTATCTGTTTTAACCAAGGATGCTCTTGATATCTCAACCCTATTTATTGTGATCATAGATGTGGCCCTTCCCCTGCAGCCTGGGAAAACTGCTTTTTTTCATCATTTCTGACTGTCATGCCCTTTGATAGGAATTGTCCAAAAGGAAACTGACAGCCCCATAATATATGTCACAATTTAAATTTTCCAAGATAAATCATCTTGGTTTCCAACAGATTTTATATTTATTCTTCTTTCACTTCAAAAACAAATCAAACCCTTGCTTTAGATGTGATTTGAAGATATGCATCTGCTTTGGAGCTGCTGTTCTTTGGGCTGTCACCTTCACATCAACACCATTTTGCTGTGTTAGGTTTTAAACTCCTAGAGGGGTGAGGTAGGAGTCTGTATTTTCATTTAGAACCCACTACAACTACATAGATACTAGACAGCTCTTCAGTTTTTTTTTTTTTTTTTCATTATAGTAGTGCCCCCCCCCTTTTGGTTGCACCTGCAGCATATGGAAGTTCCCAGGCCAGGGATCAAACCCTCGCCACAGCAGTGACAACACCAGATCTTAACCTGCAAGGCCACCAGGCTGCTCCATGATAGGGACTTTAAATAAGAGAGCACAGGCTCTTAACAGACATTGGCAGTTATTTGGACATAGGTAATATTAAACCAGATACATAACTGAGCCCGGACGTGGTTCTGAGCTACAAGCTGATCACCCTTCCAGTCCATGTATCACCAGTGAAAGACCCCACAAGAAACAGAGGCCATGTGGGGAGCCTTGCTGCTCAAGTCATGGTTCCCCTGTACAGCAACCTTAGCAGCACTTAGAAGCTCGTGAAAATGCATGTTCTCAGGCCTTGATTTTGACCTATTGAGTCCAGCGCTGCATTTACATGATCTTCAGGTGATTCTTATGCATGGAAACCTGTAAGAAGCACTGATGTAGAAGGCATATTGACCTAAAAGCGTCTTAATGATATTCATGGTTTCCCGGCATCAACCTCAAGTAAATATTCTATTTTTTTTTCTTTTCTCTTTTGAGTGGGATTGAATTTATTTTTTTTCATAACAATGAGTTTTATTTCAATTATAGGTGTACAAAGATTATCACAAGTCGATGTGATACATTTTGTGTCCCAAACCCACAGTGCATCCCCCCACCCCCCAAAGGAGAAATCAACAATAACACCATCATAATGGGGGACTTTAACACCCCACTTACAGCAATGGACAGGTCATCCAGACAGAAAATCAATAAGGAAACACAGGTCCTGAATGAAGCATTAGATCAGATGGACTTCATAGATATTTATAGGACATTCCATCCAAAAGCAACGGAATACACATTCTTCTCAAGTGTGCATGGAACATTCTCTAAGATTGATCACATCCTGGGCTACAAATCAAGCCTCAGTACTCTAAATATTCTATTTTAAAACATACTCCATTGGAACTCTTCTGCTACCACCCTAAAAAAATTTCTCAAAGTGTTATAACTTGAACCTTCATTTAGAATTTGATATAAAAATTTTGAGACATTTCCTTGCATTACATACTAGCTTTCCCACCTATATCATGGGATATTAAAAATAATATTTTCTTATAAAAATAATGGTTTTTCTAACCCTGGTTTACAGGAAATTAATATTCAATATACTGTTTTTCATAGAGTCATATCAACCTAATGGTATAAAATTTATAGGGACTATAAAGTTTTCTGTTTTCTTTCTTAGATACATTCTCAACTTTATGCTGAATATTGGGGTATTTTTCCATTTATCTAGTAAATATCTATATTTTGTTGCTATTCCTGGTAGATATTCAGCATCACTGAGGGCTATTTTTTCCCCTGTGGTTTTGTCCTGACTTGCCATTTATTTTAAGACATATCACATCATGAAGTGATCTGCCAATTGGTTTTTGTTCCCATCTTTTTCTTCTTGTTCCTGTTTCTTGCCTGGAATTCCCTTGCTTATGCCTCTCTGCATTTGTATTATCTGAACCTGTCTGAACCCTCAAGGTCTGGTATCCACAGTTACCGTTAACAGTTAGTGTCTTTCTTGCAGTCTCTTCAGGATTTCTTCTTGAACTTGGTAACATTCTGTTCCCAGTTTCTCTTGGGAAAGACCCATAAGGAAATTAAATTACCACTGTGTATTTCACATCACTGTAAATTTCCTAAAAGTCTAAGTTTTCTTATCCTGTTTATTTTCACAACGATAAGACCAAGCCTATCTTAATTTAACAGTAAATGCACAGTGGAAATATTTTTGACTCACTTGTTTTCTTATTTAAGAATAAAGTCCTCTTCCAAGACAAGGGCTCAGAAAAATGATTATTGCTTTATTTAGTGGAAAGAGAATATTCTTATTCATTATTATTCTTTTCTGTATAACTTCCTGCTAATAATTGAGCTGCTGCTTAATTCTCCATTGTATTAGCCTCATCAAGTCCTGATAATCTCCACCAAGTGCTAGTTTCGAGTCTTTGGCACTTCTCAGCTAGAGGCTGATCCAGAGTTTCACAGTCTTGCCACCCAGCTGGGATGCAGACAGTGGATTTAGGAAAGAATCTTGAGTTGATGAGTGGAACAATGGCCAAAAACCTCTCTGGCACCAAGGCAGGAAGAAAGCAACCTGAGTGGAGAACAGAGAATTTTGGTTTCCTTGACAACACCTTTTCTCACTTGGAAAGTAAAGGACCGTTAGTATAGAAAGGTCTGTCCCGCTCCCCTGGAAATTTCATTGTAATTCCTTGGCCGTATGCATGAAGGAGCTGTGGATTAACCCAAAAAGTTTGAAAGACTTAAAGATGGTGTATGAAAAATATGTTGTCAGCTGACACGCCCACTTGTTCATTTCTTGGATATTTCTAATGAATGCAACTTGTATCATCATTAGTTAAAGGAGGGCTGAGGATGAGGTAAAGCAAGGCTATGTTTGAGCCACTTGCATTTCAGATCTATTCTAGTCCAACCACTCCATCCCTATATAGTAGGAAAAATGGAACATATCACCCTTCATGAAACTTCTGCCTCTTCTGGATCTGGGTAGCTTGCAGTAAAATTCATTTTACTAAAGAAGAACCATGTGCCCAAACCAGCAGCTGCTTTAGCTTGATTAGTCTACCACTAAACCACTCTATTTGCAAGTAATAGGGAATTTTAGCTAGTTTGAAAATGCTCTAAAGTATACTACTTGAGCTAAAATACTTGTTTTAACAGAAGTAAAAATGATCTGGCCAGTCTTACAGGGATTTTACTTTATATTTTTTGTTGAGTGTAGTATCAGTGTATTTCATTGATTCTAAGGTGTACTTCCCTCCAACACGCACATTTTGCTATCCCTAAAATCAGGATAAGCTTATGGTTTATGGCATCTTGCAACCATTGTTGGCAGCAGCCATAACATAATTGCCGTTCTTTGCATGCATGGATATGGTGGTTATTTCCAGTTGCACAGCTATACAACTATAATTTCTTTTTTTAGGGCCACATCGCAGCATACAGAGGTTCCCAGGCTAGGAGTCCAAACAGAGCCGCAGCTGCCAGCCTATACTAGAGCCACAGCAACACAGGATCTGAGCCACGTCTGCGACCTACACCACAGCTCATGGCAACGCCAGATCCTTGACCCACTGAGCGAGGCCAGGGATCGAACCCACAACCTCATAGTTCCTAGTTGGATTCGTTTCCGCTGTGCCACAGTGGGAACTCCTAGACAACTGTAATTTCTTGACATTTAAAGCAGCCATTTAAGAACCATTTGAGGAAGGCGAATCAGCTTATCGTCTGACCATGTTCTATTGACACCTTACGGTAAGATCAAGAAAGCTCTAGCATGATAACTTTCCAAATGATGGTTGGCAACTTAGAGAAAATGGTGGAGCACTCTTTAAGAAGTGTTTCTCTTTTAAAAAAATTAAAAAGTATGGTTATCAAAGACAGAATTTAAAAGTGATTTGAAAGATTATACTCTGAAGGTACAGATGTCTTAGGAATACCTTCATCAATATATTTAGTTCAGATTTCTTTTCCTAAAAATGATAAGTGCTAAAAATTTGCCTACTGATACCTAAAATAAGCCATTTCAAGGAGTATAAAATTAAAAATAAGTGGTAAGAAACACTTGCACCACCATTTAATTGACAGTATTTTTTTGTTTTTATTTTTTAGTAGTACATAAATTGTGCTTTACTGTTAATGGCATATTAAGTCTACAAAATTCATTAGTTAGAAAGGGCCAGTGTATGCGTTGGAGAGTACGTGGGCTTGTGCATGTGTAAAAGAGGATTACTTGAGCTGAACCTATTTGAAAAACTCAGCATTTCTAATTATGCTTATATTAATCAGTTTTTCACTTGGGAAGATAGTTTTCATTTTTTTTTTTTTTTTTTTTTTTGTCTATTTGCCTTTACCTAGAGCCGCACTCATGGCACATGGAGGTTCCCAGGCTAGGGGTCTAACAGGAGATGTAGACGCCGGCCTTCACCACAGCCACAGCAATGCGGAATCCGAGCCGCGTCTGCAACCTATACCACAGCTCATGGCAGCACCGGATCCTTAACCCACTGAGCAAGGCCAGGGATTGAACCCGCAACCTCACCATTCTTAGGATTCATTAACCACTGAGCCACGACGGGAGCTCCAGTTTTCATTCCTTTTTACGGAGAGACTGATTTTCTCCCACAGGGATCATTTCAAGAAGTGTTCTCTTTCCTTTCTCCTTTATAGCCTGCACCTTAGCTCACCCATGTTTTTGATACTTAACTGAGTGGACTTTCTCTGCACATTCAGATTCCCTTGGTTGCAAGTAACACGAGTCACTATGTAAGAGCACAGAGACACCTCACAGAACCCAAGACTGAGATGTAGCTGAGTCTGAGAAATCAAATAGTATAAGCAATGCAGAGGTCCCCTAGACATTTGTAAGTACGGAGGACTTCTGAATAACAATACGAGTCCATTTATAGGTGGAATTTTTTTCAGTTGTAAAGGCACCAGTCCTACGTGTTCCAGTTGGTTGAATCTGCACATGTCAAGGCACAGAGAAGGAGGAACCTCAGGTATAGGGGGACGACTATCAATTATATGAGGGTTTTCAACTGGATCGAGGGTCAGTGCCCCTAACCCCACCTTGATCGAGTTAACTGCAACTCTTTCAACTGGTTTGTAAATTCTCAGTAGTGATCTTGAGTGAAAAAGGTTGTTTTTTGCAGAAATGAAAGTAATTTTGTCTGAATTTTATGATCCTCATATGCATTAAATAGGAACATTTCACTAGAATTATTAGCAAGTAGGAGTCAAGAGGACAGGAAATAAAGGAAGTTAAGATGAATATCTGTTGGTCCATCCTAGATCTCAGGTTCCTTGACACTTTCAGCCCGGGAATAGAAGTCTGTGATGCTTGCCTTGTAGTATGTGTAAAAAAAGTAACAGCACAATTTATTTTCACTGAAAAGGTAGAAACCAGTGATCTCGTGAGTCAGTTGCATTGCACTGGCTATGCAAGGGGAGCATGAGGTGGCCAGTGATTTTGGCATGCACATGATGTCTCTAAATTACATGGTAATTATCTCTTTTCTCTGTTTTCTCTCACAAAGCCTCCCTGTAAGTCTAACAGAGCATCCCTTGACAAGTGGAAAGATCTTTGAAGGTTAACTTTGTCTTTTATTACTGCATCACCTAGGTGATTTATGGCATCTGAATAAGGAATTAACCAGGAATGATGTGCTTGTGTGAATGCTCCTCTATTTTAAGGTGAAAATATTAGAAGATGGAAAAGGAGTCAGCAAATGTAATGAAGTGTTTTCATAAAAATGAGCCAGTTTGCATGTTGTTTCATTAAATTTGTGGGTCTACGAAGGATGTACTAGCCAGGAATTTTGTATCAGTTGTTCCTAATTTCTGGTGCTTTATTGAATGATTATGTGATAGTGATTTTTCTCATTCAGTCATTCAACTGATTTTTAGTACATTTCTATAATGTTCCAGGCACTGGGCTAGGGCAGTGAACAAAAATGCATCCCTGTCCTGTTTTATAGCAGGGGAAACAGAGTCCAATCAGTAACTCTTATCAAATACAATAATCTGTATTTCCCAAATAATAGCTGCTTCTGGAAGCATGTAACAGGAATGTATAACCCAATCTAAGATGCCAGGAAATCCTGCCCCCCACAAAGAAACATTTAAAATGAGAGGTGAATAAAAGAGAGCCAGGGGTATAGAACAGAAGTGTCCCAGGCAGAGGGAATAGCACATGCAAAGACCCAAACGAGGGAGGGAGAGATAACGGTACTTTTGAGAAATTAGGAGATATTCCATGGGTGAGATCAAAAAGTACTCATTCCAGATTTTCAAGGGACTTGAAAAGACATTCTAGGATGTTCGGACCATGTACTAAGACCACAGGGAAACCAAGCCAGGGTTTCCAGTGTGGCTGACTCTCAGAGAATAGGTTGAATAGGGGAGTGGATTAGACATGAGGTAGGAAGACCAGTGCGTTATTGCAATAGCACAGGAGAGAGATGCTGGTCTTGATGGAGGTAGTGTCGATGGAATTATAAATGGATGAATCTGAAGCAGAATCAAGTGTGGGCATGAGGGAGAAGGAAGAGTCAAGGATGACTTTCAGGGTTTTAGTTTTCTCAACAGGCTCATCAGCAGAATCAGTCTTGGGGGAAAATACACGAAGGAAAATAGCTGCTTATTTCTACCCTTCTTGTCAAAAACTCTCACTAACATACCGATGTGTGTTATGAAACTCTCTTCGGAATGACAAGAGAAAACAAAATAAACAGATGAAGGAAAGCACAATGGATCATGGGCGATTGAGAGAGAGTCAGGAACAGAACCAGAACATCCCTGATATCTGACCATACATTTGACCCTGAGTGTTTCTGCGGCCAAGAGAGGAGGCAAACATGATTCATGGAGTTCATCAGTGAAATGAAACCAATTGCTTGGGGAAGCTCTATCCTTCCTGATATTGAGACCAAAGAGAAATTCCTCCAATAAGTCTAGAAAGATACCATATAATGTCATGGACAATATCCTCACTGGAAACACGGGGTGGTCCCCCTCCTCAGCTTTCTCCTACACCATCCCTCAATATGGACCAGGGTATCTGCCACTGCAAAATTAATTGAACATCAACTCTGTGAAACAAGGGAGTGTTTCCATCATGATGTGGTTGATTGTCATGTTCTCATGGTCTGCTTTCAACCCTGGGATGGAATGTGGACAAGATTTTTCTCACCTTGGGTTTGTAAGGTACCTAAATTTTTATGTAAAAAGAGTGGATACCCGTACACTCTGCATATTTTCTGGATGTCAAAATAGGAAAGCACTGAATTTCTTCACTGTTTCCTAGGTACAGACATAGCTTTGAGGAAATCCTCTGTAAGTACATCTTCTCTCAGCCAAGTTTTAAAAATATATTGCTGGATTAATAATAAGTGTAAAGTTATCTTCCTGAGGAAGTACATGGAGGACAGCTGCTCTGTTGCATCAGGAAGTGCTAAGCCATGTGCTTTTTCAGCCAAGCTTGGGGTAGAATTAATACCCTCCAGTGAAGTCAAGGTGTTTAAGAATGAGCTATGTCTCAGTAGAAAGGTACCTGGTTTTGCTTAGCAATGAGCCATAGGAATAGTCCCAGGAAACCCAAGATCCTCCGCAGAAAGTCATTTTGAGTCCATTATAACACAGACAGATGGGAAATGGGAGTCCCAGAGATCCCTGTTTTAAGGTACGACTTTAATCTTTATCTCAGAAAAATTTTAAAGCAGCTGTAACCAAGTGCCCACTTTGGTCATAAAAAAATAAAAGTTTCAGCAAATCGAGTATCCAGAGAATATCAAGCTTGAAAAGTGTCATTCCCAGTATAGGCTGAAAAAATAGAATGCAACTTTTTAAAGTTTCCATTAAAATTTCTACCAATATCCCAGGTTCTCTAAGTCTGGGCATAGTATATCTGCCTTATTTTTCCATCACTAAACAAGAATATGGGTGGTTCTGGAATGCAGTATTACTACAATTAGATTTCAGTAAGATAGCTGAATTACTAGACTAGCAGTGCCTTGTGTTTGAACTTGTTTGGACAAGAGGCTTGGTTCTGCTGTACAGTTATCTACCAGGAGTGAGGGAGAGGGCGGTGAGGGTCAGTAGTCAGGAGAATATGCTTTGAAAATTTATTGCCTGGGTTCAAACTCATGATCCTCCAGTTGACCTTGGCAAACTACTTGTATCATGTTTTCCTCAGCTATAAAGTGAATAATAGCATATACTCCATGGGTATCTTGTGAAGATTAAACAGAATGATATATCTAAGAGATCTTTGGATAGTTTTGGGAACAGACAATGCTCAGTAAACATTGGTTTTTACTAGCCTTAGTTGAACAAGATGCACTGACCCAATCTATTTGTATCACAGAGTACAAGCTGCAGGACATGGAGCAGACCAGACAAACAGGTATAACTCAGCCCACCTCTACAAGTGAGGCAGCCGTCCCAAAGACAGGTGCTCTCGTGCTAACAGAAAGGGAGGACCTTCGTATCTGAAGACCTGCTTATTCACTCAGGTGTAGCAAGTGGCCACTATAAACATTCAGACAGACTCTCTGCTAGCACTCAAGGTGCTTATTAGCTCTGTTTGTATTTTGTCATTGAAAAGTAAGTGAGCATTTGCATTTTTAAAAGGAGGATTTAAGTAGATAAATTAAATGAGATAACCTGTGAGACTGGACACTCAGAAGGCAGAATCAAAGCTGAAAGGAAGGAGAAGTGATGATTTGCTTAGTGCAAAGTTAGTAGAGAAATTCCAGTTACTCCCTTTCAACTTTAAGGCATGCAATTACAAACTGGATTAATTACAGAAATTGGTATGCCTCCCTTGGGTGTTCAGGAAAGGAATAAAACATCATGGGTGCAAGAAATGAAAACCTGTGGTTTCAGATCATTTAGGAGTTCTTAATACTATATTAAGACTTGCAAACTCAAATGATGACAGGAACCAGACAGGTAACGTAAAGAAAGAGGCTAGGCAGATGGAAGATGATAAATGGTAACAATACCCACACTCAGTGTTGAAGACAATAGCAAATGGTGGTAACTGGAAAACTAGAGAACTGTTGTTTTTTTAAAGGCAGCTACTACTCACATCCAACACTGG
>PVHT021183699.1:12330697-12358825 GCA_004024745.2 Catagonus wagneri
CTTTAAAAACAAATAGCCTAAGAAACTTCATAAGGAGTATGGGGCTTCCTGTCTTAAAGACTTGGACCAGAGATCATCAGACTCTTTCTCTTTGACCAAATCCAGCTGACAGCAGACTTTTACGGAAAGCTAGCTACATTCATCATCTGCATATTTTCTCTGGCTGCTTTCCCTTGGCAATGACAGAATTAAGTGGTTGCAACAGAGACCCTATAGACCACAAAGCCTAAAACTTTTATAATCGGGCCCTTTTCAGAAAAAAAAAAAGCTGACCAAATTCTAATCCAAATAAACACATGAACCAAAACTGATTATGTAATTTGAAAAGTATTTTAAACAAAATTGTGTGTAGTTATATTCCTTTGCTTGTGTATTAAGGTCTGGGAGAGCTTAATGGGGGAGGGGCTATTACCACTTGGAAGCAGCGTGGAAGGCTTTGCTGAAAAGGTAATATTTGACTTAGATCTGAAAGGACAAGGCAGAGTTCCCCGAGTGAAGAAGGGAGAACTTCCAGGCATGGCATGCTGAGATCACAGCTAATGATTTCAGCTCATGGAAGACAGGAGGCAAAAGTGGGCTGAAAACTAGCAGGAGTGAGTCAGGGAGGCAGGAAAGAACTTGACTTGCCTCCCTTTCAGCCCCAAGAAACTCTAGGTCCATATTTAATTTTATTGCACAAATAGCTCCTTTGACTCAACTTTAAAACAGAACACAGCTAGTTGATGTATAAACTACCCAGTAAAGATGGAGAATGAGCATGGTCCATAAGAAAAATGCCTGATCAGATTAGAGACAAGGTGGCAGAGTAGAAGGACTCAAGTTTGCCTCCTCTCATGAAACCACCAAAATCACAACTAACTGCTGAACAACCATCAACAAAATACACTGGAAACTACCAAAAAAAGATATCCTACACCCAAAAGACAAAAGTAAGAATCCACAGTGAGATGGTAGGAGGGACACTTTCATAATATAAGCAAATCTCATACCCGCTGGATAGGCAACCTACAAACTGGAAAATAGCAGTATCACAGAGGCTCTCCCTTAGTAGTGAAATTTACAAACACCGTGCAAGTTTCCCTAGCCTGGGGATTTGGCATTGGGAGGAGGAGCTCCCATAGCATTTGGCATTGAAGGCCAGCAGAGCTTGGGCACAGGAGACCCTCAGAACTGGGGCAAACAGACACTCTACTCTTGGAGGACACACAAGGTTTCCCAGGGCAAAACATGGACTCCGTAACAATCTGAGCCAGACCTACCTGTTGGTCTTGGAGGGTCTCCTGGGAAAGTAGGGATTGGCTGTGACTCACTGGGGGTGGGGAAGATGGGCAGGATACTGGAGGCAAAGATCTAAGGGAATAATCATTGAGGTGAGCTCCCTGGGAGGCTGCCATTTTGGAAAAATCTTGCCCCACCCAACAGCAGCCTGCAGGTACAAGGGCTGGGAAGCTCCAAGCCAAACAACCAGCAAGGTGGGAACATAGGCCCATCCATCAGCAGAGAGGCTGCCTAAAATTCACCTCTAATCATAACTCACCAGAGGGATGAAACCGAGTTTCACCCACGATTGGCCAGGCAGCAGTCCCTCCCATCAGGAAGTCAGCACAAGCTCCTGAATCTATTTCATTCACTAAGGGGCAGACACCAGAAGCAAGAAGGGCTATGAGCCTGCAGCCTTAAAAAAGAAGACCACAAACACAGGCAGACAAAATGAAATGACAGGAAAATACACTCCAGATGAAGGAACAAGATAAAACCCCAGAAGATCAACTAAGTTAAGTGTGGATAGGCAACCTACATGAAAGAGATTTCAGAATAATGATGGTAAACATGATCCAGTATCTTGGGGTAAAAAAAGTAGAGGCAAAGATCAAGAAATTACAAGAAATAAGTTTAACAAAGAAATAGAAGATTTAAATAACAGACAGAAATGAATAATACAATAACTGAAAAAAAATACACTAGAAGGAATCAGTGGCAGAACACATGAGGCAGAAGAACAAATAAGTGAGATGGAAGATGGGTTGGTGGAAATTACTGGTGCAGAGCAAAGAAAAAAGAATGACAAGAAATGAGAGTCTGAGAGACTTTTAGGATTATATTATACACAGCATTTGCATTATAGAGGTCACAGAAGGAGAAGCGAGAGAGAAAGGGCCAAAGAAAATTTTTGAAGAGGTAATAGCTGAAAACTTCCCTAACATGGGAAAGGAAATACTCAAGAACAGGAAACACAGTGAATACCATAGGATAAACCCAAGAAGGAACACACCAAGACACATATTAATCAAAATAAAAGACAAAAAAATATTCAAAGCAACTAGGAAAAAGCAGTAACATACAAGTCCTCTCCTAAAAGGTTATCAGCTGGTTTTTAAGCAGAAACTCTGCAGGCCAGAAGAGAGTAGCACCATATATTTAAAGTGATAAAAAGGAAAAAATCTATTAGAAAGAAAGAATATCCATCAAGGCTCTTGTTCAGATTCAAAGGAAAAATCAAAAAAGCTAAGAGTTCAGCACTACCAAGACAGCTTAACATCAAATGCTACAGGAACTTTTCTAGGTTGAAAAGAAAAGGCCACACGTGGAAACAAAATTATAAATGAGAAGGCTCAGTGTAACAGTAAACATATAGTAAAGGTAGGAAATCATCCACACACAAATATATCAAAACAACAATTGTGAGAGGAGAGTATGATTTCAGAGTATTAGAAAGGCATTTGAAATGAAAAGACCAAGAACATAAAACAATTTGTGTATATGTAGATTGCTATATCAAATCCTCATGGTATGCACAAACCAAAAGTATACAATAGATATACACAGAAATAAGAAAATGCAGCCCAAAGACAACACTAAAAGATAGTTGTCAAACCACAAGAAAAGACTACAAAAGAGGAAGAAAAAAACTAAAAACAAATCCAAAACAACTAACAAAATGGCAATAAGAATATATATATTAATAATTACCTTAAATGTTACTGGATTAAGTACTCCAGCCTAGAGTATTTAGACTGGCTGAATGAATGCACAAACAATACCTTTATATATGCTGTCTACAAGAGGCCATTTCAGGGGATTTATACAGACTGAAAGTGAGAAGATGGAAAAAAGTATTCCAGGCAAGTGGAAATCAAAAGAAAGCCGGATTAGCAATACTCATATCAGACAAAATAGACTTTAAAATAAAGTTGATTATAAGAGATAAAGAAGGATGCTAGATAATGATCAAAGGATCAATCCAAGAAGAACATAAAAGAATAGTAAATATATATGTATATAACATAGGTACACCTTATTATATATGGCAACTGCCAACAGCCATAACAAGAGAAATTGACAGTAACACAACAATAATGGGGGATTTTAACACCTCACTTTCAGCAATGGATAGGACATCCAGAGAGAAAATCAATAAGGAAGGGCAGGCCTTAAATAACACATTAGAACAGATGAACTTAGTTAGTCTTTTAGAACATTCCACCCCAAAACAGCAGAATACATAAGGGCACATGGAACATTCTCCAGGATAGAGCACACGCTGGACCACAAATTAAGACTTGGTAAATTTAATAATATTGAAATTATATCAAGCATCTTTTCCCCCCCACAACACTATAAGACCAGAATTCAACTACAAGTAAAACACTACAAAAGAACTAAACGCATGGAGACTAAAGAACACACTACTAAACAACGAATGGATCAATGCAGAAATCAAAGAGGAAATAAAAAACCAAGAGATAAATGAAAACGAAAACACAATGATCCAAAACCTATGGGATGCATCAGAAACAGTTCTAGTAGGGAGTTTATAGAAATACAAGTTTACCTCAGGAAATAAGAAAAATCTCAAATAAACAACCTAATATTATACCTAAAGCAACTAGAGAAAGAAGAACGAACAAAAGAAAATGTCTGAGCACACCAATCTAACACTTTATTCTCAGAGTGATATTGAAAACAGTGGACATTTGATTTTTGGCTTAGTGAGGCAAATCTGTCAAAGGAATAAGGAATGCAGTCTGTCAAAGGAATAAGGAATGATGTTCCATTTCTCCTGGGCGTAGTTTGCAAAGAGTATATTCCATTGCATATGTTTTATTTATTTTAATATCCAGCAGTAACGTATACATAGTAAGTACTTAGTAAATACTTTCTCAATCAATAAACTGTTTAAAACAATATATATTTGTTTAATTACTACTCATTCTTCAGGATTTATCTACCAAATCTTACAGAATTATCATTTGGTAAGAAGACTGGGAATGATACCATTAGAGGTATTTAGAGGCCATCTGGGCATTTATCATGCCCTTTGGAGGGTTACATCCCAAGAGTATGGTTGTGTTCTCCCATGTTCCTCCATGTTCCTCCTTGTATATTTCAGTTCCGCTCCATACAAGGCCCTAGTGAGCCAGGGAAACTCCCTCATTCTTATTCAGACTGACAGTTTCTAATGTTTCTTTGAAGGCCATCCAAATGTTTAGTTATTATGTTAGTTAGGATAATGCTGATTATTACAACAAAGTAACCCAAAATGCAAATAAGATAGATCACTTCCAACCTCAGATCTTATACTGTGTTCCTTTAGATGAATCATATCTTTAAGAAGCTGGTTTTCCAGCACGTGTGATTTTTAAAAGCAGGTTTCATGCCAAAATCCACATTGCATAGGAAGTAAGGTTGCTAGTGTTTGAGAAGTTGTACAAAGCTCAACAGATGCACAAACCTCATTAGTAAGCAATTATGGTTATGTAAGAATAAGAATATTTCTCTTTCAACTTTCTATGTATTGTATTCTCAAATGACTACTAGCCTACTAGTAGGACATCCATATTTAACTTTTTTGAACCTAACTACTTTGAAATAGAAACGTTAGATATTTCTTTTGGCTGAGGCTCACTGTGAAAAGATGACTTAGACATAAGGGTGCCATGAACTGCGGAAGTTTGGGAACCACTCCCTTGGGGCATTCTTGCATACAGATGCATGGTTAGAGGTGAAGTCGGCTTTGGAGTTCCCGTCGTGGCACAGTGGAAATGAATCCGACTAGGAACCATGACGTTGCGGGTTCGATCCCTGGCCTCGCTCAGTGGGTTGAGGATCTGGCATTGCTGTGAGCTGTGGTGTAGGTCACATATGCTGCTCAGATCTGGAGTTGCTGTGGCTGTGGTGTAGGCCGGCAGCTATAGCTCTGATTAGACGCCTAGCCTGGGAACCTCCATATGCTGCGGGTGCGGCCCTAAAAAACAAAAAAGAAAAAAAAAAGGTAAAGTTGGCTTTAACTGCTTTCTTTAACCTGCAAGCACAGATGTAAACATGCTCCAGCTAAGGCAGGAGGAAGGAGAGAATAAGAGAAGTAAGCCTCATTCTCCAAGGTCCCTACCTGGTACCCTTATATCACTTGACTCATGTTCCATCAGAAAGATCTTAATTAAATAGTTGAAAGCATTGGCCACTGTGGCTAGGAAAAATAATGCAGCTAGCCAATCATGGCCCAGGAAGCTACAGAGGAGGAGAGACTGAAATCGGTGAACAGCTAAATCTCTGTACTGTCCACCCTCTAGCCACTTAGAGAACACTCTCCCCTTTCCCAAAGGGAAAAAAGAGAGAGAGAGAGAGAGATAGAGAGAGAGAGAGAGAGAGAGAGAGTCAGAAGTATCCAACCAGTGACTGCTTCAAGCGCAAATCCAGGATCTCTGTTGATGCTTTGTTATGTCCACTAGGTCTGGAGTTGGTTAATCCTGGTCTGGGCACCTATATATAATAAAAGGCAAGTTATCTATACCCACCCCATCCCACCCAACACGTAGCACATTCATACAGACTGTTAACTCAAGGATAGTATAACTGCATTTTAAAATTGCCTTTTAGTGAAAGAAAAAATTGGCCCATAGCAATAATGGAATTCTGACAGGCAGTGGGGGGCTGGCAGAGGGGCTTCCTTGATTATCTTGTTTCTGCTTTCTGGGTAAAACTCTCTTGCTCACTATTTTCTGTGACTTCCAGCTCCATTCATTGGCAAAGTTATTTCTTGCCCACTGTCCTTGGTTGTGATGTCTGAGGTTGACGTTGGGGCATCTGTTTCGGAATCCAGTTTTGGCTGGCATCACTTTAGGAAAGTGAGAGTCCAGTTTGGGGCTTGAATTCTTATAGCCTTTTTTGCAGGCTAGTTCTGTGGTTTCTTTGACAATAAAATTTCCTTGAAATCACGGTAAGCATCGCATCTAACCAGTCACTACTCATGTTACAGACTGCATCCAGACATGCTTCCTCTACTTCCTTATGCCCTTGTTTCCTTGCTCTACCACATCTCTGTCACGTTAATGGTTGCACTGTTCAGGCCGCCTAAAATGTCAGGCTCTGGAAGGGCATCCACATCTGTGTCCCCTTCCTGGTCCTGTGAACCCAGCCAGCACCCAGCTGCAGGACTACCTTCATGTTCCTGTCTCTGCTTGCAAACCAAGAACTCCTCTCTGCTCATCTCTTTCTAGTAATAGCTCATAAAAAGTAGCAAAGGGCAAGCCAACAGGCACTACTCTCCTGGCTTTTTTTAAGCCACTCCTCTCACAGGCCCAGTTCTGTAAATCCATCTATGCTTTGCCAGCCAGGATTAGTTGTTTCATCTCTCTCCTCCGTCATCTATGATGTTGACTTAGTTTTAAGTTTGCTTCCTTATGTGACTGTGTGCTAGGTGTGCTTCCTGTGGCTTTCTTCAGGACTTTCCAAATGCAAATATCTTTTCATACCTTATTGCCCAGACATCTCAGTTCTGAGCCAGTCAGACCAAGGATAACTTTTGAATAATCCAAATGCACATCCTCTTTAGCAGAGATAAATTCTCAAACTATATCACCAGTGCTCATTCAGGGAGGAGGAGGATGAAGGCTAAGAACCAAAGTCCATCACAGTGTCCACTACAAATGATACTTGAGCTGAAAGAGTCCCCAGCCCCAGACTTCTGACTATTTAGCAATGAAAATTGTGAAAAGCTAAGCTAAGAAATACAAATAACTGTGGCTAAGCTTTCCTTTTTATCTTGAATGCATTTAGTATCTCCCTTTAAATGAATACACTAAGCTCCCCCCAGTAATCTTGATGGACAAGTACATGAAACTGATTAATAGAAGACAAACTATTTTTCTGCCCATTTGTACCATTATGTACAGGATCTGGGGGTTCAAATCAGCTATCATGGACATTCCATACACACTACCCCCTCCTCCACCAACTTGGAAGCAAAATTGACTTTTTAGAAATTTTTCTAATTATTTCTCCCAACTTCTTTGTCCTGTTCCCGGTGAATCCAGTAAGATTATCCACTGACAAGCAGCTTTAATGTTTTGACCTGGAGACAAATTTAGATTAAAGTACCCTATTTCTCTTTCCACTTGATGCACATTCCTTATTTGTGGCCCTTCAGGGTTTGTGCCTCCGAGGTTTGTGGTCAGCCCAGCTGCAGTGGTCCTGTCATCCATGTATAAACTGGAAATAGCCTGCTGAGTCATCTGAGTCTGTGTACCTCATGTATTTTCTAAAAAGTTTGATATATTAGATTTATTATTTGAAACCTGTCATTCATTTGGATAATATAGTAAAGGGCAAATGATTTTAATGGGAATTTTGGTACTAATGACTTGTATGTTGGGCTTGGTTGTTTAGCTTTCAGTGACTGATGAAAATCCTTGAATGTGTAAGGCCACGCTGCTTACAACAGTCTTCCACGGTAGATTTGAGTGAGGAAAACTGGAAATTAAATAAAGGAATAAAAGAGCCCTGATAGTCCATGATTGTTAGATGATTAGGACAGCTGAAATTTAGAATCAGAGCCCTCAAAAGAAATGTTTATTCTCTTCTAGACGAATATACTCTGCCTAGCAAACATAGTTTTAAGAGAACAGGCAGATGAATTAGAAACTTCAGGAAAGATGTCTTAATCAGGGCATCTGAAGTGAGCATGAGGTAATCAGTGGAGCAGAGAAAAGATTTTTGACAGCACTTTCACGTTTTCATTAAATACACATATATTGTTTGGCCGGAAGTGTCCTCCACTTGGCAGCTTATATTCATTGGAGAGCAAATCAGACCAGCTCCTGTTCTTCATGCAGAGTTATCTAATGAGAAGACAGAGTGAAGACAAATAAAGATACACACACACACAAAAATGAGAAACCTTGTGTTAGTGTTATGAAAGGAAAGAACTGTATGAGAGGAAGAATCTGTGTTCAACTGGGTAGGAAGGAAAGATTCTTATGAGGGGGATTATTTAGGGATCGTCACTAGATTCAGACATTTAAAAAGAAAGGGGAGGAGTTCCCATCATGGCTCAGTGGTTAACAAATCTGACAAGGAATCATGAGGTTGTGGGTTCGATCCCTGGCATCTCTCAGTGGGTTAACGATCCAGCATTGCTGTGAGCTGTGGTGTAGGTTGCAGATGCGGCTCGGATCCCGCGTTGCTGTGGCTTTGGCGAAGGCCGGCGGCTACAGCTCCTGTTAGACCCCTAGCCTGGGAACCTCCATGTGCCGCGGGTGCGGCCCTAGAAAAGGCAAAAAGACAAAAATAAATAAGTAAGTAAGTAAGTAAATAAGTAAATAGAAGGAAGGAAAGAAGGAAGGAAGGAAGGAAGGAAAGAAAGGAAGGGAGAGGAAAGAAGACACAGTAAATTTAATACTCCAAAAGTGGAACTAATCTCCATAATTGTGGCATTTTAAGTTTTAAGGGAAGTTTGCTCCTTTTGTCTTTGAAATTGTCAATGTGGAAATTTCTCAATCAGCAACTTTTAGTGGCACTATATGCACGTAATTCAAAAAAGTCTAAGTGTTATGGGTGTTCGATAAATACATGAATTGAACTTTGATTCCCTCCAAACGTTGATGAATAACCTTTGAGCAAGTCAGCACAAAGAAATCAGCACTATAGCTCTTGGAAACATCTTGATTTCGTTTTTAAACAGATGGCTTTTGCGTTCAGTTTTTAGGTGACACCTTCAGGAAGGAAACCCAGATTTTGAGGGAAGTGCATTTCAGTGAAGGTCCTCTGAACTCAAGGAAGGAATGAGCTATATATAAAAGGTTCCATTCTCAGTAGATTCACTGCCAGTTGAAAATGTAGTTGAGTACATGGATTTTTATTATAATGTTTTGCTGCTCTTATGTGTATGATATATTGAAGCATTGGCTTCTTTGCCTTTTTTTCATTAAAAACATCATAAAACATTTAGGGGTCTGCACAGAAATTGCTGTGACCTCTATTTATAATTGAAGAAAGTAATGTTTCCTTTAAAATATTACTGGAGAGCAGTGTTTCTAACCACAAGGCCCTGAAGTCTGCTAACCAGATTTGTGCAGATTTCCATTCTCATGTGGGTAATCACGAAAACGGCCAAACAGTAAGAGTAAGATCATTGCAAAGGGAAAGAAATCTGATAAGGAGGGTGATTTGAAGCAAGCTTATAGGAGCTGGTTTTCTGTATTGGTTTGGTTTGGTTTGGTTTGGTTCGGTTTGGTTCGGTTTGGTTTTTTTTCCCCTTTATTACAGGAAAGCAAATAACTCCCAGGACAGGCTGAGTGGGCGAAGAAGAGTCCTCTGCTCTGTATTGTCTTATAGGGGATTTTATCCCTTAAAGAAGGGGGTACCAACGTGGGGTCCAGAAAGATGTGGTTTTTCTCCCAGTGGCCTTGCCCAGTTATCTATATCAGTCCTTGTCCAATAGGGGTCTTAGGGGTGGAAGCGTCCTGTAAGTCTCATGGTTTCTTTGCCCTTCTCTTCTCGACTGAGTCACGAGGGGTTAGAGATTAATGTCCATCTGGGCATAGGTACCCTCCCTATAGTAAACAAGGCCTGTGAGGATGTTACTCCCTGGAGCCCTTTTTGTGAATGTTGTACCAATGAAAGCAATTTCTATTTTTAAAGGTTGTTAATACTAAAAGAGCATAGGACCTTTGTTTATTTCTTAAAATAAAGGAGTGACCTTGTTACTGAACCAAACTTGGATCCGCTCACCCATGTGGGGTAAAGCCAATCTGCTGACATCACATTGTGGTGAAGGGAAGTACAGCGTTCACTGTCAGGCACAAAAGCAAGGAGTCCAGGCAGCTAGTGGTCAAAATCTTGAACTCCCATATGGGTTTCAAACAAAGCATTTTGAAAGTCCAGCTGAGTGACAAGTTGTGCGCGCGGTTCTCTGCCTGGCTGGTGGGGAGATAAAGGGCAGTGTCGTGGGAGTTAACATCATCAATCTCAGCCTCCAACAGGCCCGGGGGGCCCCCATGCTCATGGTCATTGAATCATTCATGTCTTCCATATGGAGGGGTGGTGTAGGGAGGTTAGCATCTGGAAAACAGCTCAGGACATATGCACTGGATACTAATATCTGGGTTCTTGTGAGAGAAGCAAAAGAAGAGGATTTGGGGGAACAGTCTGTCCTGGGAAGGCCACATGGTGTTCTGCTGGGCTACAGCCTCCAATTAACCAGAAGATCCCTGTGCTTCTGCATCTTCAACCTTCCTATAGGGACCATTCCCCTGGGACCCCGTTCCAGAGCAGATTCTGATTCAGCATGTCTGGAGTGGGAAGGGAGACTGCATTTCTTTTCTTTTCTTTTTTTTTTCCAGTCTTTTTGTCTTTTAGGACAAAACTTCCATGGCATCTGGAAGTTCCTAGGCTAAGGGTCCAATCAGAACTGTAGCCACCAGCCCACACCACAGCAACGCAGGATCTGAGCCACGTCTGCGACCTACACCACAGCTCACGGCAACACCAGATCCTTAACCCACTGAGCAAGGCCAGAGATCGAACCCACATCCTCATGGATGCTGGTTGGGTTTGCTAACCGCTGAGCCATGACAGGATCTCCGGGAGACTGCATTTCTGATCAGGTGACTCAGTGCTGCTGCCTAGACCACACTTGAAGTAGTGAGGCATCTCCTGAAAGATAAGCTCCATCACTGGTCCACTCCATCATTCAAACACAACTTTGTGTTTACTCTCTGACTAGTTTCCTCCATGTCCTGGGACTAGGACTTGTGGATAACTTGTTGTGATCTCTCAGTGGAGTTCCTCAGCCATTGCTGCCTTCATCTAAGAGTCAGTCCTAAGGACAACTTAGAAAATGAGTGAAACTGGGAGCCCTGGGCAGTGCCCTATCCATTACTCACATGTTCAGTGCCCTATCAGCTGTTCCTTCAAGGGCAACCTGTCTCCATTCTGTGCTGTCCATCTCCACCACACTCACCATCAGATCCTTCCACACTTCTCACCTAGGCTCTTAAGAGTCCCCTAACTTGGGAGTTCCCGTCGTGGCTCAGTGGTTAACGAATCCGACTAGGAACCATGAGATTGTGGGTTCAATCCCTGGCCTTGCTCAGTGGGTTAAGGATCCGGCGTTGCCGTGAGCTGTGGTGTAGGTTGCAGACGCGGCTCGGATCCCGCGTGGCTGTGGTGTGGCAAAGGCCGGCGGCTACAGCTCCTGTTAGACCCCTAGCCTGGGAACCTCCATATGCCGCGGGTGCAGCCCTAGATAAGGCAAAAAGACAAAAAAAAAAGAGTCCCGTAACTTACTGCTCTGCGTTTACTCTTGTGGGACAAGAGTGGGTGTCCAAGAGTAGAAATCAAACTATGTCCTTCTCTGCTTCGGATATTCCAAAAGCTTCCCGTGTACTCAGAATAAAACTAACCCATGACCATATCCTACAAGAACTACGTGATCTGACCCCACAGACCTCCCTCACCTCTTCCTGGCTCCTCTCTCCAGAAAGCCAGCTCCAGCCCCCTGCCTTCTATTTGTTCTTTGCGTACAACAGATCAGCGGCTTCCTACCTCTGAGCTTTGCACTGGTTGGTCTCTTTGTCTGAAAAGCTGTTCCTAGGGTCCTGGGCTGGTGCTGTGCCTGCTCATCCTTTAGGTCACCTCCTGGGAGTGGTCGTCCATCAAGGCCCTATTTAAATCAGTCATGCCTCATTCTTCTGTATGTTATCTGCCTGCTTTATTTCATGTTTAGCCCTTATTACCATGTGAAAATACCCTTTTTTTTTTTTCAGTCTGCTCACTTGTTTGTTTTCTGGCATCCTACCACCACACTAGAATATAAGCTCCATGAGGGCCTGACATTTCACAGGTGATTGCGGTGGTGATGAGGGGAATGGAGGAATGGGAGGCAGGGAGAGAAAAGAGGAAGGAAAGAAGGAAGGAAGGAATGAAGGAAGGAAGGGAGGAAGGAAGGGAGGAAGGAAGGAAGGGAGGGAGGAAATGAAGGAAGGAAGGGAGGAAGACAAACCCAATACCTTTGAATAAAATGTTCCACATTTTTCAGTCCGATATTGCATGCTATTAGAAATTACCTTCTTCTCATGTTCTGGGAGAGACAGAAGTTACCACACATAATTTAAAGGCTTAAGAATATTTTTTAATGAAGTGTAGTTTATTTCTTGGCTGAGTTGTAGTAGCATCATTAGCTTTTATTTCCAGAAACTCAAATGAGTTGAAAACAAGCACGATTTGGGTAAATTTCAATAAGAATGACAGTCCTTCTGGAGATCCCCACTCTGGGTCTTATTTGTGCTGGCAGCTCTGGGCCTGCTGTTTGGTGACACATGGGAGATATTTGGTAGGTGGTCAACCGAGAATGGGGTGGCCCGAGGTCCTGGGATGGGAAAATTGCTCGGGCTCGCTTTGGTTGTCTAATCCCTCCACTTGCCTCTGAGTCAGGTGGTGCAGAGAATGTGTAATTTTGGAGTCCAGTGAGTCAGCTTTCAAATCTTGGCTCAACTGCTTTTTAGTCATATGACCCTGAGAGAGCACCCCAACCTCCCTGAGCATCCTTATTCTCACCAGTTACATGAAAATAAGAATCTAATGTGGTGAGGTTTTCAAATCATTTACATAAAGTACCTAGGCTTGTATTTCTGGGGACACTTGGGACTGTGCAATTCCAAGAAGCAACTTTTACTTTGCAAAATGTGTAACTGGGATGACTGGTTACATTTTATCTATGTAAATAATTTCCAAGAACACCAATTCAGGGTATAATTTTACATGGAATGAGCTATAAATAGTGGCCTGGGTGTATACTGGGAGTCAAGCCGTGATGAACTAGACTCCCGGAACCATCCTTTCAATAAAACAACTAAATGTGTTCAGAGAATTACAGGTCAGTCACTGAAAACAGAATAAGAGACTTGAGGAAATTTTAAGAGAGATTTAAGAAAAAACATCAAATTAAAGATTTCAATAATTAAAAATAAAAACTCGATGGATCCAAAATGTATAAACATCTCACACAGCTTTATATATAAAAAAAAAACAAATAACATAATCAGAAAATGGTCAGAAGATCTAAACAGACATTTCTCCCAAGAGGGCAGACAGATGGCCAGAAAGCACATTAAAAGATGCTTAACATCATTAGTTATTACAGAAAAGCACATCAAAACTACAATGAGGTGCCACCTCACACCAGTCAGAATGGCCAGCATGAAAAAGTCTACAAACAGTAAATGCTACAGAGGGTGTGGAGAAAAGCAAACCCTCCTACACTGTTGGTAGGCATGTAAATTGACGCAGCCGCTATGGAAAACAGTTTGGAGGTTCTTACAAAAACTAAAAATAGAACTACCATGTGATCAGAAATCCCATTCCTGGGCATGTATCTGGATAAAACTATAATTCAAAAAGAAATATGCACCCCTATGCTCACTGAAGTACTATTCACAATAGCTCAGACATGGAAGCAACCTAAATGCCCATCAACGGATGAATGAATTAAGATGTGATAATATATACAGTGGAATAGTATTCAGCCACAAAAAAGAAATAATACCATTTGCAGCAACCTGGATGGACCTAGAGTTTGTCATACTAAGTGAAGTAAGGTCAGAGAAAGACAATTATTATATGCTTATCACTTACAGGTAGAATCTAAAAAAAAAAAAAATTTTTACAAAAGAACCTACTTGTAAAACTCAGTGGATAAGATAAGCTGATGAAAAAGTTTGTAAAGGAGAACCTGCAGATTAGAACCTGCCAAAAGAATTAGTTAATGAGAAGCCAGATATCAAGAAATTATATAATTAGCCGAGAAAGGCTAAATTATAGAAGGTAAAACAGCAATTAATGGACCTGGAGGTGGGAGTTCCCGTCGTGGCTCAGAAGTTAACAAACCTGACTAGTATCCATGGGGATGTGGGTTCGATCCCTGGCCTGACTCAGTGGGTTAAGGATTCAGCATTGCCATAAGCTTCAGTGTAGGTTGCATATGCTACTCAGATCTGGCATTGCTATGGCTGTGGCATAGGCTGGCAGCTGTAGCTCCAATTTGACCTCTAGCCTGGGAACCTCCACATGCCATGGGTTTGGCCCTAAAGAGCAAAAAAAAAAAAAAACAACATGGAGGAGAGGGTTAGAAGTTCCAACATAAGTTCTAATCAGGAAGAGTCAATATTTGCAAAAGGCAGTATTTACTTCATAATATAAATCCAGTGAATTCGAGTTTGGCCTTCTTATAAATCTCTTTTTTTTTTCCTTTTAATAATGTGTTTGGTATATTTATTGCTATTTTATTGGGTGTAGATAATAAACTATTAAAACAGCAGACAAGTTTAGTGAAAAAGGATTATGTCAATTATTCTACATTTTAAATCACTTTTTTTTTCTGTGTATAGATATTAGAACCTCTGATTTCCATTTTTGAATTTTTGTATGAAGAAGGATTTTGTATGAAGAAGGATTTTTAGAAATCATTCTCCATGTATATTTCAAAGCACTGGTAGAGTGTGTCTTTTTATGGAGAAACAGTTTAAGGATTCTTAATCTTTCATTTGTTTAAAACAAAGTCTGAAATATAAATAATGTAACAGGCACATTTAGAATCAGATTATGTTAAGTTCTATTCATATTAAAACAGCTGATCTCAAGCACCAAATAAAGGAGATTCAACAGTCCTTGTCTTGGCATTTAAATGTATTTTCACCTTAACCCTTCAGTTTGTTCAGATTGTGGGCCAGAAAATATTTAATTGTAAATAAAAGACCAGAGTTAAGACTAACCCTTAGCTTATAGTTGATATTTATTAAGTACTTGTTAGATGACTGAATTAATGGCTATTATAAGTTAATCTCAAATTTTAGGAGTTTAAGAGAAACAATTTTTTAAATCAAAGTATGTTTTCAATTTGCATTTGAAAAAAATATGTTCATTATTTGTCATTGGTTTTGGTGTTAATTACACACTCTTTTGGTCTAGAATGATAGAGGAAGAAAGTGATTAGAAACTGCCTAGCAATATTTCCTGCCCATTAAAAATTGATTTTTACATGGTTTTATTCGCCTTTTGTAGCCTTTCCTTCATTGACCCGTCCCCAGTCACCAGAAGCAAATCTTTGGATCTGAAAACCTAGACTAGAACATCTGCAGGGAGATGTTGTTGAGTCTTGACTGCCCTCCTATGGGAAACTGTAGGCAAAAAAGGGCTTTGCACCCACGGTATGACCATAGCCTAGGATGACTAAGTCCAAGGCAGGCCCACTGTACATTCAGTCCATTCTGCCCTCATGTAGGGAGGACAAGGAAGCAGCTCTCCCCCACAGCAACTCCAGTCTTTGTGAAGCACTTGCACTGCCTTAGAACCACGCTGCCCTCCCTCCAGCAGGACCTGCAGAACTCTCGCTAACCCAAGGCTCAGCTCAAACACCGCTTACAAGGGGCAGCTTTCCCGAAACACTTTTAGCTGAACTCCTGTTACAGAATGTGTTGTGTTTGAGAAAATAACCTCTGGGACTGACCTTGACAGTCAGAGACAAAAGGGTTGTTCTAAGGCTGTCTTTGTTCCTGCATGACTTCTCCAGCAAGACTGAGCGTGTTGTGATATTTTTTAAATAAAATTGTGGCCAGGTTAGTAATATTTATCTTTGTATTTATGTACCTGCCTGCCTGCCTCACTACCCTCTTTTTTTTTTTCTCTATTACTCTTTCTACCCTGGGATGATGTCTCCTATTAATAAGCCTTAGTATATTAACAACAACAACAACAACAAAAGGAAGCAGGGCCTTTGCTGTTTTCTAAAATCAACACTGAACATTGTCACTTATTATAGTTCCTGTTATCAATGGCATGGCTTCCTTGCAGTAATTCTAAAAGGCCAGAGTCGCATCTCACTCATCTTATCTTGGAACATAGAGATTACTCAATCTGGAAATTTTGAATGAACAAATTGTCCATCCCTGCTTCTACCTCATATACTATATCGATGTGTCCCAGCAGACTTGGAGATATTTAGCATTAATTCTTTCCAACCTATTCATTGATTTATGTGAATGCAATGTCGTTGCCTTCTAAAAAGCAAGCGTGAAGAGAAAGTCAGTTGAGGTCTTAGGTCATGCACAGAAATTAGACTCCAAAGTTATGCAAGGTGAGGTGCCTACAGAAACAGTAAAGTTTCAAGCCGAGTTCACAAGCTTAGTGCCAAGGACAACAAGAGACATGCCTTCCCTCTGGGCTGCTAATCATTTTATGTTTAACTTGAGTCCTTCACTCTTGAACGAAAGCTCTTCAGTGACTTGGCTCCCGCGGTAGATATCACACTCAAAATAATGGACCTTGGACAAAAATCTTGGCACAGACTTGTTTCTTTTTAAACATTTTTGGTCAGATGTAGGGTTTTATAGTCATATTGTTTGTGAAATGCCTTTTCTGTACATTTTTATCGTGGCAGTGTTTATGTTGCATGTCTAATTAGCTTCAACATACCAGATGAATTGTTTAAACCCGTCTGGCCTGCTATAACTTTTCAAAGTTCCTCATCTGCTAAGAAAAAATGTGTTTGTAAAGGTTTTGGATTGCAGGAACCAGAAGTCTATGATGGATCCTATTCACCATAAGAAACATTTCAAGGGGGCCGAGGCAGAGCCATTTGCCAGATTAGCCAGCGGGAAAGGAGAGGAGGCCCCAAAACATTTATAATTCTAATTTGAGAGAATCGGTGCCAAAATCAGCACTTCTCCCTTCCACTCCCACACCCTCCTCTAAATTAAAGGAAACAAATATCAAGCTGAGAAGTTTCTCACCATTACCAGTACACAGATATATTTGGGACAAAGAAAACCAGAGGAAATTGTGGGCTCATGGGAGAAGGGATGTTAAACGTGATTTGGGAATAAAGGATGATGAGGTTGGAGAAGAGGAGGGATTGAAACCAAAAAAAATGTGAAAAGCAGGGGGCCTAAAGGCCAGGACTCTACCAAGAGTCAAGTACAGTCAACCTCTCAAGTTCTGCGTCTGCAGGGTCCACCAACCACAGACTAAAATTATTCAGGAAAAGAAATTCCAGAAAGTTCCAAGAAGCAAACTTGAATTTGCCATGCACAAGCAACTACTTACATAGCTTTTACACTTTGTTTACAACTATTTACATAGCACTTACATTGTATTAGGCACTATAAGTAACCTAGAGATGATTTAAAGTATACAAAAGATGAGTAGGTTGTATGCAAACACTTCATCATTGTATATAAGGCACTTGAGCATCAGGGCTTGGGTATCCCCAGAGGTCCTGGAACCCATTTCCCGGGGACACCAAAGGATGGTAGTACTTGCTACACATTCCTGCTTGACACAAACCTCCATCTGACACATTTCAAAGGGACCTGGGAGATGGCCTAACTCAGATTCTCCTCTTCCACTCCCCAGAAAGTTTTCTTCTTTCAACCTGTTTCTTCTTTCAACCTCTTCTTGAACCCAGGTGGCAAGTCCTTTCTGTACCAAGGTGAAAGACTGTATCCTTGTTGTTTAACAGCACCACTTGCTGCTATAATTATCAACAACAGTAGCATATTGGTATGTCAGTTTACCATAGTGTGCTTTCATAGTATCAGTGTATTTGAACATCACAACAGCCCTAAGAGATCAGAGAGGAAATTTTAGACTCAACTCGACTATTAAGAAAACATGTCATTCAGGAATTTTGTGACTTTTTATGCCCATACTAACACTTATAACAATAGCTGGACCTGGCACTTATGGAGTCCTTATTGTGTGCTAGGCATCATGCTAAGGTGCGTTCACGGCATTTTTCCATTTAATCTTGGCAAAAATACTATGATAAGAGCTTTTATAGCCTCTTTCGAAAGATGATGAAACTAACAATCAAGGAGGTAAATTCATTCATCCAAGGACTCACAGGTAATAAGAAGTAGAAGACTGAGCACATACTCCAGGTTTGTCTGACTGATGTTTTAAGCCACTATTATGCTATTTCGTCAAGTGTAAGATGTTATCACTGTAAGACACAAGATTATTTTATGGTACACTAGGAAAGAAAAAAATACTAGCAATTAAACTATGCTTTGCTTTCTTATCACTTAGAATTTTTGTTTCTAACTTACTGAAAGAGTCGTTTTACATTTAATTTAGGCATAGCTTATTATCATATGTCACTCTTAACCACGTGTGAAATGGAAAGGATATGTGAAATAAATTTGCTAAGATGTTCCTGAGCATCTCCACACTTAAGACAGATTCTTCTCAATTACTTTTAAGCTCAGTATCACAGTTATCTCCCCAAGAGCATCAGAACAAGGGCAAAATTAATAACTTATCAGTCATATTATTTGCAAATATTTTCTCCCACTCAGTTTGTTGCCTTTTCATTTTGTCAGTAGTTTCCTTTGCTGTGAAAAAGCTTTTAAATTTAATTAGGTTCCATTTGCTCATTTTTGCTTTTATTTTCTTTGCCTTTGGAGATAACCAAAAGAAAAAAAAAAAAAAAAAAGCATGTTTTTGCAATGTATGTCCAAGAGTGTCCTGCCTCTGTTTTACTCTAGGTGTTTTATACTATTCAGTCTTAAATTTAGATCTTCAATCCATTTTGAGTTCATTTTTGTATGAGGTGTTATTTTGTATGTGGTTCTTGTTTCATTCTTCTACATGCAGCTCTCCAGTTCCCAAGCACCACTGTATTTTTTTGCCTCTTTTTTGCAGATTAATTCACCATAAGTGTGAGGGTTTATTTCTGGGCTCCCTTTCATGTTCCATTGATCTATGTGTCTGTTTTTGTGCCAATACCATGCTGTTTTGATTACTGTAGTTTCGTAGTATAGTCTGAAGTCAGGGAGCCCAATTCTTCCGGCTCCTTTTTTTCTTTCTCAAGATTCCTTTGGCTATTTGGGGTCTTTTGTGTTTCCATACAGATTTTAAAATTATTTGTTCTAGTTCTGTGAAAAATGCCATGGATATTTTGATAAAGACTGCAATGACTCTGAAGATTGCCTTGGGCATTATGGTCATTTTTACAGTACTGATTCTTCTATTCCAAGAAGTCAGTATGTCTTTCCATATGCTTGTGTCATCTTCAGTTTCTTCCATATTATGCTTTTTGGAGTATAGGTCTTTTGCCTTCTTAGGGAGATTTATTCCTAGGTGTTTTATTCTTTTTGAGGTAGTGGTAAAGGAGATTTTCCCTTAATTTCTCTTTCAGATATATCATTGTTAGTGTATAGAAATGCAACAAATCTATGTGTATTAATTTTGTATCCTACAACTTTACTAAATTCATTGATGAGCACTAATAGTTTTCTGGTAGCATCTTTAGGATTTTCTATGTATAGTATCATGTCATCTGCAAACAACAACACTTTTACTTCTTATTTTCCAATTTAGATTCTTTTTATTTCTTTTTATTCTCTGATTGCAGTGGCTAGGAGTTCCAAAACTATGTTGAATAAAAGTGGTGAGAGTGGACATCCTTGTCTTTTACCTGATTTTGGAGGAAATGCTTTCAACTTTTCACCACTGAGTTTGTTAGCTGTGGGTTTCTAGTATATGGCCTTTATTATGTTGAGGTATGTTCCCTCTGTGCCCACTTTCCGGAAAGTTTTTGTCATAAAATGGGTGTTGAATTTTATCAAAAGCTTCTTCTGCATTTGTGAGATAATCATGTAGTTTTTATTCTTCAGTATACTCTGGTATATCACACTTGACTGATTTGAGGATATTGAAAAATCCTTGCATCCCTGGGATAAGCTCCAGTTGATCATGGTGTATGTTCTTTTAAATGTATAGTTGGAGTCAGTTTGCTAGTATTTTGTTAGGTAATTTTACATCTATATTCATCGGTGATGTAGGCCTATAATTTAAAAAAAAAGTGTAACAGTGTATACTTAGAAGAAGCCCTCTCCTAACAAGTGCAAAGGCTCCTAGCTTTGACCACTATGAGATTTAAAAACAATAACAACAATGGTGATAGGGTACATGTTGATAGGGCATATCTTGATAGGGCATATCTTAAAGGGTGCTGCGTGGTTTGTCAGGATTTTTTCCATGCTTCTAGTACTCGCTCTGAAAGTTTTGAAGTGCACACCTAGGCTGTGGTGGCCACATCACAACAGCACTTTGAGTAAACGAATTGTAAATAACAATAATAAAAAGGGGAAAAAATGTGGTTTAGGATCAATGACATCTGGTTTACTGCCTCCTTGATTTAAGGCAGAGGTGGCACTAAATCCCAGGAAGCCATTCTAGCCCTTAAATTATCCAAAAAATTCATTCTTATTATAAAAGTCAGCCTTTTTAAAATCATACTCATTTTTTAAGATCTTATTTTCTGTAACTACACATAGTCCTTAGCTTTTTTTTTCTACAAAGCAGCCTTTTAAGTATTCATACATATTTCCAAATAAAAAGGTGATCAGCATGATAAAAAAAAAGAAAAAAGTGGAGTATGTGTGTGTGAGAGAGAGAAAGAGAGAGAGAGAACTGGAAGGACCAGGGGACGGACTGGTAGAGAGATTATTTCCACTGAAACATTTAAGAAAAATGAATATAAAATGTCATCAATATGTTGATCCAGCTGTGACGTTAATTAAATATTACAGTCCTGGTTTAACAAAAACAAAAACTGAGATTTCCTAGGGAGTGCTGTTTTTGTTATATTAAAAAAAAAGGACATTTTGCCATTATTTAAAAGAGTTTTCCTTTTTCCCAGAAATTCCTATCAATCTTGTTTTTACTCTTTATTTTCATATTTTCTCTCTATTTGCAAAGGTAGAAGACTAAGCCAGTTGCCTAACATTTGGTTTACTCAACCACTTTGGTCACCAACACTGTAGGCATCATTAGTTTAGTGAAAACTGTTGCTCGTGATGAAAATCAGGAGATCTGGTAACATCTGAAGTTTTTTTCTGAACCAGTGAAGGATTATCCAGTAACACTTAATAGAATTTTGCAACAGCATATTATGAAGTCTTTTAAGTGGTCAAAAGTTCAGAAGTTCATCAGTGACTCATGGGCTGTCATAGGTCTTTGGTGAAGACACAGTGTCTAGAGTCATTCTGCCTCGTTTAGTTCAGTTTTGGCTACTTATGAACTGTCACATGGGATACTTCTGGTTAATTTTTCCTGTGCCTCTGTTCTTTAAGGATAATCCAAGTACCTTTCTAAAAGGTTGGTTTGAGAATTAAATGAGCCAACACATGTAAAGAGCAGGCAGGAGTTCTGTCATGGCTCAGCAGTAACGGTCCCAACTGGCATCCATGAGGACATGGGTTCAATCCCTGGCTTTGCTCAATGGGTTGGGGATCCGTCATTGCCGTGAGCTGTGGTGTAGGTTGCAGATGCAGCTCCGATCCCGCGTTGCTGTTCCTGTGGAGTAGGCCAGCAGCTGTAGCTCTGATTCGACCCCTAGCCTGGGAACCTCCATATGCTGCGGGTGCGGCCCTAAGAAAAAAAAAAGCAAAACAAAAACAAAACAATAAAGTGCAGGCACCTATTAATAACTTAAAGGTATTATCTCAATGATAATGCGACCATGTATGTGGTTACTTTTTGTCAACTAAAATAATTTACTTCCTTGAAAATTTGATCCTCTGTTCTTCCCAATAATAGAATATTCTACTTTAGTGTTGGGAAACATAGATCCATATTGGATTAAAATTGAGTGATATCTTTTTACTGGATTTATGCTTTTGCCTAGTCATCATATCCATCGTAGAAGAATCAGAGTGTAGCCAGGGGAGGATTTAGTGTTAATCACCACTGCCACTCCCTGAGTCTGAATCATAACACTCCCATCACATCTGAAGCTTTTTTGCTGTTACACGTTTTCCCCCATAAAGTGGATTTTCACCCTATGAACTTTAAAGTTACTGTCTGAAGATTAAACTCTACTTTAGGATTCCACAGCTTCAAAATAAGGTAATGAAAATTTGGCATGATAAATGTGCTTCAGAGCCCATCATTTTTTCCTATGAACAGTCTAAATTTTATATGTCTGGAAACATGATTCTCCTAGTCTCTAAAGCAGCATTGTCTAGAAAAACTGTCATGATGTGAATGATTTTTGCACCATCTGATATAGCAGCCACTAAGCTACGTGTAGCTATTCAGCACTTAAAATGTAGCTATTGCAACTGGGGAACTGAGTTTTTAATTTTAATTAATTTTAATTTAAATAGATACCTATGGTCAATGACTACTATATTGGATCACACCGTTCTAAACCATCCTTCTTCATGTCATTCCTATTTTCTTGGGGACCATAGAAATAATCCCACTTATCCAGACATCTGAGTTTTAGGAAAAGTAAGTATGTATCCACTAGCTGAAAAACCAGAGGTAAAAGACAACTATACTTCAATATATATATATATTTTTTTTTTTTCAAAGAGGTAAGTAGGAAAACCTGGAATGACAAATATTAACCTGTGCTACAAATGATTCTTGGTGCTGTCAACATTTTAAGGGTAGGCTGAGCCATGCTGTGACTCTCACCTAAACAACTGCATAAAAAAGACCAGGAAAGGGAGTTTTCTGGTAGCAGAGTGGGTTAAGGATCCAGCATTGTCACTATAGTGGCTTGGGTTGCCTCTGTGGCACAGGTTCAATCCCTTCTGAATGCCACAGGCATGGACAAAAGCAAAAGCAAAAAACAAAGACAGTAGAAAAGCCAGAAATATATTGATGTCAGTGAGATGATATAGAAAAAAAGACAGCAAAGACTTTTTTCAAGGCAAGTACTGCATTGTCTTTTTTTTTTTTTTTTTTTTTTTGAGGCAGGGACTGTATGAAGCACAAATAAAAAATTAAATAAAATAGACAAAACTATAAGAACAGATTGGTCTTGGGCCATTTAACCAAGGGAAAAAAACTCAATTTAGGGCAAATTCCAGAGAATCTCACAGTATCACGGAATGACTTCATAATGTTAATACTAATTCATCAAGAAAAAGCTTATGTTATCTTTGAAATTTTCCTTTTATAAAGACAGAAAAGTATACAGTTTTAAATGTTATCTAAAAAAATGTTTAAGAAAATGGACCTTGAGAACTTATCTGGAGGTTCTAGCAGGAAGTCATGGCATTTGCAAGAATAAGCAGCATTATTATCTGGAACCATGCCTTAGGTCACCCAAACTCCTTGGATTCAGCAGTCTTCATTTTTGACTCTTCTTAGGTTTTGAGAGTAATATGCAGTCTGAAAACCCAGAATACAAAGTATTTTGAGCCCACTATTCCATCAGCATGCCAGAAGAATAGACTGAACCCTTGAAAGGCATATGTCATGACAGGAAGCTTTATCCAAAAGGCTCTATTGAAGATGGTTGGAGCTAGTTGAACTTCATAACTAATAATTACTGAAAGCTAGGGCCAGGACACATATGTATAATCTGTCTTTATTCGTGCTTTTATTAAATAAAGAAATTTCCTTAGTTTTCAATTAAGAAATGGTAGTATAAAAATTCATATGTGGTTCTTCTTTGAATGGGTTTGTGGCTTATTATGACAAACTTCGCTTGGTGTTTAACCTTAATTAGGGAATCTATTTTATATATTGGTAAACATAAGCCATAGATCATGTTGGATTGGTTTGTTTCATAAACAGCTGGATTTCTAGATTATTAGATTAATGCATGAAAATATAATACATGACTAATTAAATGACAGTGATTGAAATGGCCATGGAATGCCACAATAGATGAACCAGGACAAAGATGAATGTATATGTGCCTCATCCCTCCAATTAATAGTATTTATAGTGGGCAGTGAGTGGAAATGGGAAGAGACTATGGTTTAATAGATGTGGTAGGACTGGATTTCAGTGCTGAAGGACGGGGAGCATTTGGGATGAAGAGAGAGAGCCTTGAAAGAAACTTCACAGGCTAAGAATTTGGGTTCAGGGAATACTGGGGGATTGATTGGTGGTATCTTAAAGAGGTAGTTCAGTAGGGAAGTAGAGAGATGTATATTGGGTAGGTGGATTGGGCTGACATTATTAATGGTATTGAATACCAACCATTTTTTAAAAATTTTATTGGCGTATTATTGACTTACAATGTTGTATTAGTGTCAGGTGTACAGCAAAGTGAATCAGTTATGCATATACGTATATCCATTCTTTTTTCCCATACAGATTATTATGAACTAGTGAGTAGATTTCCCAGTGATATACAGTAGGTTATTGTTAATTATCTATTTTATACAATAGTGTATCTGTTATTCCATCCTCCTAATTCATCCCCCACCCCAAACATTTCCCCTATGGTAACCGTAAGTTTGATTTTGAAATCTGAGTGTTTCTGTTTTATAAATAAGTTCTTTTGTATCACTTTCATTAGATACCACGTATAAGTGATATCATTTGGTATTTGTCTTTCTGACTTACTTTGCTTGTATGATAGTCTCTAGGTCCATCCATGTTGCTGCAAATGGCATTATTTCATTCTTTGTATGGCTGAATACTATTCCATTGTATATATGTACCACATTGTCCTTATCTATTCCTCTGTTGATGGACATTTAAATTGCTTCCATGTCTTATCTACTGTAAATAGTGCTGCAGGGAAGCAGATGTGTTGGGAGCACAAAAGAGCCAGCAATTCCTTTGTACCTAAGTTGTTGAAAAAGAAAAACAGGAATCAAGGAACAGTGGATGGATTTCAAATTCTGTAATCCCTGAGGTGTTCAAACGTTGCTTTCAGATGAAGGTCCTTTATTCTAAGACCTTTTAATATGGACCAAAAGCCTTATTATTTTTTCCAGACACTAAATACTTCTACCACGTAAAAGAATTTTTCACTGTGAATAAGCAGTATTTAGAAGAATGGGCTTATACAGCCAGAGAAAACAGGCTTTAAGTACTTAAAATTCAAGGAATTTTGAAAACAGCTAGAAAGCTTGTCATTTCTCATTTCTCACATAGCATATAGTTTGATGTTTTAAGATATGCTTTCTGCTTCAACAGCGAAATGAGATTTTAATAAAGAATATAATTTCTCCCCCTCTTCTGTACCTTTAAAAAGCTTGGTAATGTTGAAATTCAGGAATACTGGCTCCTACATAAAGTGAGGTTTGGTTTTCGGTTTTGCTTGTTTATCAGTATTTTGCAGTGACTTAACAGAAGAAAACCCAGTGAAATCAGTTTGGCCAGATAGGAAGAAAACAAAGTTTTATGTTCAGTAAAAAATTTTCTTCTTTTCCATGTGGATATTGAAGTTGGAAGAGCTTTATAAACTGTAAACACATTCCTGTTGAGTTTTACTGTGATTCTCTATTTCCAAAAGAAAGTAAGGCCTTAGAGCAAGATTTTGCCAGACCTGTGAGTACCTCTTGGCTGCAGTTTTGTTTATTACCATTTAAATGGCTGTGTAATAAGAAGTCATACACTCAGGTTAAGGTCCCTCTGGCATTTTGTTACAGAATGTTGGTCAAAGAGTCCTCCCTTCTCATCCCAACTACCCCTGTCTTTTCAGCCGTCTGCCTCAACAACCGAGAAGCAGAACCCTATTGTTAAGACCCCAAAGCAAGGGTTAGATGAGTCTAAAAGAAGCTTCTGCCTTTGAAAGACTAGAGCTCCCATTGTTTACAGAGGAGTAAAGGTACTCAAAACATCCTTTTCGCTGAAGATCCAATTGGAGATCTCCTTCAGGAGAGGCAGTGGCAGGTAACTAAGAGATAAAAGACCAGCAGAACAAGCCAAGAAGGCTTTGACTTCAGATGCTATACCTTAGGGTTAGAGGGAATTCCAGTCTTCGGGGAAATATAAGACTGCCTTTCAGGCAATTCCCCAACATCTGGCATGGCCAAGAGTCAGGAGGTGACTGGAGACTGTTGGAGAATGCTCAGATTACGGTTGTGCAGAGATGAAAGCAGACACCTCCGTGAAGAAATCGCAAAAAGTTTGCCGCTTGTATCTTGCCCCTAGGCTATGATACATCCTTTCAAAAGCAGCACTGTAATTGAGGGTTTTCTTTAAAACAGGAAATTTCATCTAGTTTCTAGGTTGGTCATTGGTTCAAATAGGGCCACTCCTTGAGTCTCTCCCACCACTTGTTATACCCAGGTACACAGGACAATGGAAAACAAAAATATTCAACATGCCTTATTTCCTAGTCTTTCTGTTTAAACCCAGTGTTCTAATTAGCAATGTGAGGCCTCATTTTTGATACATTTGAGCATGAAGGGACATTAGAAAACAATATTACTTTCTGAGAAAAGAAAATTGAGATGGATATTTAAGATCATTTTGTATTATTATACTTATTATCAGTTATCTGTTGGAAAATGGTCAACACAAGTAGTGATTCTACATAGATTACTGTTTTTAACTGAGGCTGCATATAAGCAAAATCGAGGAACTAACTTGACTAAATTAGGATTAGAATTACTCTAGAATAAGAACTCTATACTCAAAACAATTTGTCTTTTATCCTATGATCCTTTATAAAATGCCATAAGAGAGGGTTCAAAAACACTGTGAAATTAAATCCTTAGTACCAGGAAATTGATAAATGCTCTCCAAAGATATTTGCCTCTCCCTGGATAACTTTTGACATTGACAAACACACATTCTGCCAGTAACTGAATTTAATATACTAGATGTGTTAGAATGGTACAAATAAAATCAACTCTAGAATTCTCTGGCTTCCTTTTAGCTTAACATTTTCTCTCCAGTGGTTTTCTAAGGGACACCTGACCTAGTTGTACGAACCCGATTCATTCACTTCCCCGGTGGCCCCTCGTTGGTGGAATGATCTGCCAATTTCAGAGTCTCTTTGGAGAGTCCATATCCTCTGAAGCCCATTGTCTGGGAGGAGCTAAAAGCCTCAGGACAGTGACAGATGTAGCCATTCACATGGATGGTCGAAGGGCTTTGATTTTAGGCCTACAGTGTTAATGTCTTTCCACCAGTTTAGATGTTTACCAGTTTAGTCATGACTGGTTTCCTACACTTCTGTATTCAAAGGACAACTTTTAAAAATGAATGTCATTATTTTGCTAGTCCGGGAATTTTCTACCTCTGGGAATGCTCATGTCCTTTTTTAGGAGGTATAAGATCAGTATGCTGAGTCCAGATTTTTATCACATGAAGTTGCTTTCCAGGAATTGAGGTGTCTTCCTCACCTTCTGTAAAAACATAGTGACGTGAAAATCAGGCGAGTGAGGTGGACGTGTGTGACAGATATGTGCGCTGGAAGATGGGGCACTAGAAATACTAATACAAGAGATGATGTCCAAATAGAGAATTCTTTTAGCCTTGTTTTTTTTTTTTATTAATGGATTTTATTTCAATTATAAGTGTACATAAATCATCACTAGTCAATTTTACAGATTTTGTATCCCAAATCCCCAGTGCATCCCCCCACCCCCCAGATTTCTTATTTGAAAAACCAAGGTTTTCCAAAGTCTGTGAGTCATTGTCTGTTCTGTAAGAAGGTTCATGGTGTCTTTTTAGTTTCCACATGTAAGCGGTAGCATTGGGTGTTGCTGTCTAATTGTCTGACTGGTTACACTTCGCATGATAATTTCTAAGTCCATCCATGTTGTTATAAATGTTGGTAATTCGTTCCTTTTAATGGCTGAGTAACATTCCATTGTGTGTATGTACCATATCTTCCCTATCCACTCTTCTGTTGATGGGCATTTAGGTTGTTTCCATGACCAGGCTATTGCATAGAGTGCTGCAATGAACACTGGAGTACATGTGTCTCTTCGAGTCATGGTTTCTGCTGGATAGATGCCCAGGAGTGGGATTGCTGGATCAAATGGTAATTCTATTTTGAGTTTTCTGAGGAATCTCCATACTGTTTTCCACAGTGGCTGCACCAATTTGCATTCCCACCAACAGTGTAATAGGGTTCCT
>PVHT021183699.1:12358925-12417456 GCA_004024745.2 Catagonus wagneri
TTTTAGCCTTGTTACCCCGAGAGTGGTCTCAGCATCAGCCTCACCTGGGAGCTTGGGAGAAAAGCAGAAACGCTGGCATCCGAATGGCCTGGAACCAGAGTTCTCTTCGTGGCTCAGTGGTTAACGAACCCAACTAGGATCCATGAGGATTCGGGTTCGATCCCTGGCCTTGCTCAGTGGGTTAAGGATCCAGCGTTGTCCTGAGCTGTGGTGTAGGTCACAGATGAGGCTTGGATCCCACATTGCTCTGACTGTGACGTAGGCCAGTAGCTGTAGTTCCAATTCAACCCCTAGCCTGGAAAAGTCCACATGCTGTTGCTGTGCTGCAAGTGTGGCCCTAAAATAGGAAAAAAAAAGGTCTGGATCAGAATCTGAATTTTAACAGGATCCCTGAGTTTGAGCAGTCCTTCCCTACTGCTTTATAAACTATGCCCAAAACCAGCTCAGTTCTCCTTCACAGCAGCACTTGAGGAAAAGCTATGATCTCCCCACCTTTCCTTCTCTCATTAGATTATTTTCCAGTGAAGGAAATTGCTACCACTATTTTTTAAAGCCCATCAGTGTCATCTCTGAGGACATGGCCATTTGCCATCATTGGCAACTTTGAGGAAAGGTAATTTGGGGTTGCTCGATCTTCCTTCTGCTGAGGGAATGCTGCCTCACAGAGTGCCTATAGGACCACAAGGAGAGCATGACAGTCGTCAAAGGGCTACAGTCCATGGCCAGCTAGTTTGTGCTTTAACTTGGAACTGGTATTCAGGACAAGGAGAAAATGGAGCCACTGTAGAAAATGGAGACACTTAGTAGACAAAACAAGAACTATCTCCAAGTCTAGGCCTTTGCTGCATACACCTGAATACACCTTTTGCTGCATAGCTGAATACGCCTCAGAGATGATTTTATGTACATGAAATATACATGACTTTTTAAAAAAAATGTCATGCCAGTGATATGAATCTTCCAGACAATTTTGGAAAGAGGAGTTGAATGCTGGGGCAGGCAGAGAAGTTGTGCTTCTAGCTGAGAGGCATTTGTTCTGAGTAGAAGTTAGCGTGGAGTATCCCCTGATATTGGGTAAATCATCCCTTGCCAGTGAACCCCATCCTCACCTCGCCATGCTGAAATCTGCACTTAGGCACACTCTCCCCGCTCACCTAGCTGCCTCTTCAGTGTTATAATTTAGCTGGCAGCTGCCAAAACGCTGAAGCAAAGTGAAAGAGGCAGGTACTAAGCTTCCTGACAGCAGTGGATGATATGGGAAGGGGAGTTTCTGGGACACTTAAGAATTGGATTTCCTGCGTAAAACCCAACTGGATTTCCCACTTGTATGCCCTTTTGTCTTTAACAGCGATAAAAACCCCTCTAGTTTGCAACTTGGTTAAGCTATGTGATTTAGTTTGGTCTAGTCTTCCTTTTCTTATTTTTTTAATAGATTGGGTTTTTTTTTTACTTATTAATTTATGTATATATTTATTTATTTACTCATTTATTGTTCACACCCACAACATGCGGAAGTTCCAGGGCCAGGGATTAAACCTCACCATAGTTGGAGCCAGGGCCACAGTAATGACTACACAAGATCCTTAACCTGCTGAGCCACATCTTTTGGTTTAGATTACAAGTCTACTCTGTATCCATAACAGCCCAGCCTCCATGAACAGGCTCCCAAAAGTGTGTGTCATAGAAGCTCAGGTCAGAGTTGGGTCCTCTGGACTCTGTGCTCCTTGGCCCTCTCCCTTAACCCAAGGTTGCCCACAGAAGGACTTGTCAGCCTCACTAGGTCTTTAGCGTCCCTCTGTCATAACCCTGAAACTGAGTGAAACAGCATGTCCCACTTTCAGACCTAGAAACAGGATAACTCAGTGGCTGTCCATAAGCACTTTGAATTAAACTGTCTGAGCTGAACGCTGCCCTGGCCCTTGGACTTATATGATTGCAAGCATATAGCTTAACTTCTTTGGGTCCTCAGTTTCCTGATTTGTTACATGAGCTGTTGTGAGGGTTGGAGTAATACATGTAAGGTGCCTGGCACACGGCCTGGTACTAAGGGGTAAAAAGCACAGTGCCTAACGATCAGCAGTCAGTCTAGAATTGTTCACTTCCATTCCCTTCAGCTCTGAATGGGAAGGATCCACTAGCTCACCTTCCATGAAAGGTATTCATAACTTTACATCAATCCAAAGTCCCCAGATTTTTGTTGTAAAAACAAGTTTTTCTTCCTCTTTCTCTATCTACTTAGTTGGAATCAGCTGTCACTGACAGCCAGCAGTCTATTCATCCAGAAAAGTTTGGAACTAGAGACTCTCATACTAACGGAAGTAAGTCAGAAAGAGAAAGACAAATACCATATGCTATCACTTATATCTGGAATCTAATATATAGCACAAATGAACCTTTCCACAGAAAAGAAAATCATGGACATGGAGAACAGACCTGTAGTGGCCAAGGGGGAGGGGGAGGGGGAGGGAGTGGGATGGACTGGAAGTCTAAGGTTAATAGATGCAAACTATTGCCTTTGGAATGGCTGCTGTATAGCACTGGAAACTATATCTGGTCACTTACGATGGAGCATGATAATGTGAGAAAAAGAATGTATACACATAGTTGTAACTGGGTCATCTTGCTTTACAGCAGAAAATTGACAGAACACTGTAAACCAGTTATGATGGAAAAAACAAAAATCATTATTAAGAAAAGTTTGCTGAACAACTACTTATTCAAGGTTTCTCGTCTCAAGGATTAGATTACTTGCAAAGGTGACTTCATGGAAGTTCCTGGAAAGCTCATGAAGAGCAAAATATCTCAAGGAACTTAAAAATAGTGCAAAAAAAAAAAAAAGAATTTCCAATCGTGGCACAGGGGTTAACAAATCCAACTAGGAACCATGAGGTTGCAGGTTCCATCCCTGCTCAGTGGGTTTAGGATCTGGCATCGCCATGAGCTGTGGTGTAGGTTGCAGACACGGCTTGGATCTGCCATTGCTGTGACTGTGGCGTAGGCTGGCAGCTGTAGGTCCAATTAGACCCCTAGCCTGGGAACCTCGATATGCCGTGGGTGTGGCCCTAAAAAGCAAAAAAATAATAATTATAATAATAAATAAAATAAAAATAGTGCAGATAGGAGTTCCCATTGTGGCTCAATGGGTTAAGAACCCAACTAGTATCCAGGAGGATGCAGGTTCCATCTCTGACCTCAATCAGTGGATGAAGGATCCAGCATTGCTGTGAGCTATGGTGTAGGTTGCAGATGAGGCTAAGATCCCACATTGCTGTGGCTGTGGTGCAGGCCAGCAGCTTCAGATCTGATTCGAACCCTAGCCTGGGAACCTCCATATGCCGTGGGTGTAGGCATAAAAAGAAAAACAATGGTGCCAGTAATATAGGATAGATGTAGAACTGGAGAAAGTAGCTTCTTGAAGAAAATGCTTGCTGTTTGAAATGAGAATTGAGTGGTGTATTAGGATTTCAACCAGGAGAGACTGGGAAGGATTTTCAGATGAAAGAATGAGGCAAGCCAGACAGAGTCAGCTGGCAAGAAGGAAAAGGAAGCTGTTTGGAAAACATCTAGTAGCCCAGTTTGGTTTTTCCATTTGCCTGGGAAAGGGAGTCTGCTAAATATAGAGCAAGATTTGAATGTATCCTCAGAAGAGGGCGTGTCCTCTGTTTGCTTCTTTGCTTTTCTGAGGCTCTGTGGTGTTAAGAGAAATGTCAGCTCAAGCCATGGGATATAAACCTCCCTTTCTCCTCTTTTGTCCAAGTCTGCCCTTTCAAGATTGCAACTGCAGTTCTGAAATCTTGGGTCCTTGCTTATAATCTGCACACGTGATGACCTCTCCCTGGGAATGTCGAGGTAAATAGTGGCCTATGGGAATGCTGAGAGAGAGGAGCACTGTGGAAGAGGTTCTAGAGTGGGGCTAGGGATGGGTATTCCAAGGAAAGTTGTTCCCAAAGTGTAGAGTGGTAAGCGAGGAGGAACAGGTCAGCACGAACTAGAGGTCAAATTTCCCTGGTTCGAGAGTCCAGGTCAAATTAACATTAAATCTTTAAAAATAAAAAGCAGCAATGTGATACAGGAAGACCAAAAAAAAATTTTTTTTCATTGACTAAGCTGCACACACTTCAAATCATCTGGCATAGTGCCAGATGTCAAACAGTCTGTCTTCACCAATGCGAACATTCGTAGACTTAGTTCAGCTCTCCCATTCATGATTAACATCATTGTCTGCCTTGTATATTCAATGTCTGGTAAGCACTAGTCACCGTAATGCTAGAACAGGATTCCTGGCCAATCTCAAGGCTACACAGGTTAATGAACAATCAATTAAACCAGTGGAGGAGTCCGGGAGGGTAGGATGGCCTAGGACTCTTCTCACCGTTCCTTTAACTTGTCTGATTAGCATTTTGGCATATAGTGGGTCTCACTTCAGGGCTATAAAATTTGGGACTACAGCGTGATTAGAGAAACACTGAGACCGTTGGTAGCTTTTGTCCTGGCACCTGAGCTGATGTGAGCTCGGCTGTTAACGCAGGCGATTGAGAAGCCACCTCCCAAGGTCTCTGTGTGGGCTGTATTATCTCAGCCTATAATTTATATGTTTCAGTTGCTTTACTGGCTTCCTGTAAAGCAAAATATTGACAATAAAACAGCTATTTTTGTCACACTAGTCACTGCATGGTTTTTATTCCTCCACACTTAATGGCTGCGCATTCTTCTCTTCCAACTGCTCTGCTGACCCTCTGACAAACAGCCCCAAATGGGATTTTCAGAATAATGTCCAGTCTTTACCAGCAAAGTGTCTATCCTGCTGACCCAGTGGAAAACTAGGAACATATTGAATAGATCACAGAACAAATTAAGGGTGTGAGGCTTAATGCGGCCAAGGGAATGATCCTAATGCCATATATCTGGGAACCGTGAGTGATGCTTAGAACTCCAGCTTGTAGAGTTAGTCCTATTGAACATGGTACGTTTCAAAAAGTAAAAGAAATTATACAGTTCGGCACTCGCCATTTTTCAAGCTTGATAGAAGAATGAATCCTTTCCAGTTCGACTGTTCCAGTGGACATGAGGCTCAAGAGAACAGCTGGGGGTGGCTTAGGATTCCCAGATGTCTGTTTGTCCTCTCGACTCGCCATTGCTCTTCTCCAGCCTGTCCCAGAAACCATGCCTAAGAGAGGCACTAATTAAATTGAAAGGGGACAAACTGAGGTCCTGAAGTCAGACAGCCCACATTCAAATTCTGGCCTCATCCTTTGCCGGTGCTGTGATCTTAGATACATTTCTCAACCTCTCGGATCTTCAGTTTCCCTACTGATAAAATGAGAATAGAGGTAATAGATGTCAGACATTCAGAACCATGTCTTATGTATAATCCGAGCTTATTGTCATGACCATAACTGGTTAACTACCCTTGATCCAGGTGTCTAGTTTTTTTGGGGATTGGTAAACTTTATCAGTAAAGAGACAGAGTGAATGTAAGGTGTTCATGGGTCATAGTGATCTCTGTTGCAGCTGTTCAGCTCTGCTGTCGTAGGCAGAGCAGAAGACAGCCACAGAGAGATGGGCAAAGAACTGACATGGCTGGGTTCCAATAAAACTTTATTTACAAAGCAGGCAGAACACAGGACTTGGCCCATAGGATGTCGTTTAAGCGCTGAAGGAATGCCTTTGGCTGAATCAACTCTTTCTGTAAGCTCACACTTGCATACAGGCTTCTATGCCAGAGCTCCTGCCTTCATCCGATCTGCACAGCAGAGTTGCCAAGATGTTTTAAAAAAAAAAAAAAAAAGAATGCTGGGCTGCATGCTCAGCTATTCTAGTTGAAGAGGAGGCTCCAGCCGTTGGTGTTTTATACAAGCTCTCCAGATGGTTCTGCTGAGAAGCCAGGGTGAGGGCCACCAATGACAAAATTGATTGGGGCACTTGTTAGAAAAAGAGAGCAGACTTCCAGACCTCTGCCTGCAAATGCTGATTGAACTCTGGATTGGAGCCCACAAATTTGTATTGTTAACAAGCTCACCAAGTGATTATCTTTAGTCAAGTTTGGGAAATTCACCTTCCCTTTTCTGTTCCTTCTATTAAATATAATTTGATCTGCAGATTCTTCCTACACCTAGACCAGGGAATCAGAGCCCAGGCAGCCCATCGCACTAACGGCCTTGGCCATGTCTCTGGGGAAGCCACATACCACCCAAAGGAGTTGCTTCGAGAGTAGAATTTTGAGGTTTGTTCCAGCCTGGAGAGAATGGAGAGCATGTTGTGTCCTGGACTTTCCTGGGTCATTGAGTTGAAGTGATATGTCTCATTTCTAGAATAAGAGTTTCAGGTTTAAATTCAAGACAAATAGTTCTGAACCAAGTAGGGAGGTAGTTTAGGGCCAAAATCTTTCCCTTTTTTCTTGGATATAGACCATAAATAGAAATATAGGACCTGGCATTTGTTTATGAAGTGATGGTAAGTTTGAACTGGTAGGAGGAAGACCCGTGCATCTTGTGAGGGCAAAGGAAGTCCCTGAAAAGTAGTGTTAGTATAATATCAGCATTGTCTGGTTATTTCTTGCCTCTCATTCCAAGTTTAAAACAGATAATAAAGGGAGGAGTATAGGAGAGACTCATATCGGGCTTTGGCAATTCTTGTGCAATAGAAATAAAGCAGGTAATGGGGTTCCAGTCATTGTGCAGCGGAAACGAATCCGACTAGGAACCATGAGGCTGTGGGTGCAATCCCTGGCCTCTCTCAGTGGGTTAAGGAGCTAACCTCCCATGAGTTGTGGTGTAGGTCACAGACGCGACTCGGATCTGGCATTACTGTGACTATAGTGTAGGTCAGCAACTATAGCTCCCATTAGACCCCTAGCCTGGGAACCTCCATATGCCGTGAGTGTGGCCCTAAAAAGCAAAAAAAAAAAAAGGGGGGGGGGGAGAAAGAAAGCAGGTAATATGGCTGTTGATATCTGGTACCACAGTAATGTTGGGACATTAAAAGTCTGAAACAAAATCCTCTTTCCCAGTCAGTACATCAGTGAGGCAGGTACTGCTAAATGCTAAGAGCCATGGCAACCCTCTACTCCCATAACGGCTTCTAAGCCACTCACTTTCCCAGCTCCCTGTAGCGTGGGCTGGTCATGTGACAGTTCTGGCCATTGAGACTTGAGCAGAGGTCTGAAGACTCTTTTCAGCAAGTTCCAGTTGTCCTGGAAAATAGTATGCGATACCCTCTTGCCCTTCTTCCTGCTTTGACCCTGGAGACCATCTGTTAGGATAAGGCAGAAAGCCAACATGCTAATGAAGGTAGAAGGATCAGGGATGGGAGGTCTTTGATGATTTCTTTGAACTGCAGTCCTTTTCTGGTTTGCTTTGTGTCCAGACTGCTGTTTACGAGACACACTCAAATACCTTTACTGCTTAAATCACTCAGAAATTCTGTTCCATGCAGCCAAAAGAATTCCTCACTGGGGTATGTAAGCTACATTTTTCTCTGTAACAGAGTATGTGATGGTTTGGAGGCCTTAACACCCTAATATAGTGATGTAAACCTTCTACAGGAGCCAACCAGGACAGCCCTTTCCTGACACCTTTAAAAACACAAACCTGCCGCGGGTGCGGCCATAAACCCGCGGCCATAAAATGACAAAAGGCAAAAAAAAAAAAAAAAAAAAAAAACACAAACCTGTTCTATCCTCTGGTCAGAGGCCGGGTTGCTTCCATTAATCGCAGGCAGAAATTTTAAAAAGAAAATATACTTGATTAATACTCTAGCCGCTTCACAAAAAGAGTTCTTGAATGCTCTTACAAATGATAGCCTTGGTGTGTCACAAATCCCTGTGTCAGTAGATCACACTGAACCGGTGAGGCTGGTCAGGGACAGATGGTCTCTCCAGGATTTTCATGGCTCTCTGTACTGGATCATGTATATGGTCCCCAAAGGTGAAAGGGGGAAGGGATAAATTAAGAGTTTGGGATTAACATATACACACTATAAATGTAAAATAGACCACTAACAAGGCCCCACTGTATAACACAGGGAACTGTATTCAGTGTCTTTTAATAGCTTTAATGGAAAAGAACCTTAAAAAGAATAGATACATAAACATATACCTATAGCTCTCTCTGTGTGTCTCTCTGTAATATATATATAACATACATAAGATATATAATATTTCACATATTATATATATTCGTTATACACAAATATATATGTATTCGTGTATAACTTAGTCACTTTGCTGTACACAGGAAACTATACTTTTTTTTTTTTTTTTGGTTTTTAGGGCTGCAACTGCAGCATATGGAGATTCCCAGGCTAGGGGTCAAATTGGAGCTACAGCTGCCAGCCTTCGCCACAGCCACAGCAACGCAGGATCCAAGCCGCATCTGCAACATACAACACAGTTCACAGCAATGCTGGATCACTCACCCACTCTGAGCGAGGCCAGGGATGGAACCTGCATCCTCATGGATTACTAGTCAGATTTGTTTCCACTGCGCCACGATGGGAACTCCCTGTAGACCAACTATACTTTAATAAATAGATATATTAAAAAGAATGCCGTTTATAAACTTAATGAAATCTTAACCCCATTGCCCATATTCATGAACATCAGAAGCATTTGCAAAGAATCTTAAAATTTGATGTGAAAAATCGAACACATAGCATGATAAATGGAGGCTGATTCATCCAACAGACAGAAGAGGAAGTTGGGAGCAGATTTCAGGAGGAGAAGAGCCGTCCTGGGCGGAGAACAGCCCATGCCTGCAGCACTGCCTTCTAGCACAGACTCTGGGGCCCCTTCACAAGGGCCCAAGCCCGGGGGGCCCTGTTCCACCTATGCTTTAGATGCTCAGGAGAGTGGAGGAGGCTGGTTCTTTGGATTATCTTGCTTTAGGTAAGGATGAGCTCGTGTGCAAACTCCTGAACACTCAGAAGACTAAATGCAAAGGAAGCATGCCTATCCTGAGTTGTGGTACACTCGAGACAAGTAAGAAGTTTCCTCCTTTACTCTCTGAAGAAATCCAGCCCAGTTTTCTTACCTATGCGCAGAAGTATGGTTGTGGGAGAGAGTGGCCACGGGTTATACGTTTGCGCACCAGCTGTGCATTCAAAATGATCTTTTTAAACAGAATTTCACAAGACAGGAACGACCTTCTCTGACTTTCAAGAGCATAGAACAATATGCTGCAAAAGTAATCAGAAAAGCTTAAATAATCAAGCCTCCTAGTAGTTTCAGAGTCATGCCTGTAACTCTGAAACTACTAGACCCCAGCTCTGGCTTTCTCTAAGAAAGATATCCATACAGCTGTTTACATGGGAATAGGATTGTACAGATTCAACATCCACTACTCAACAGGAATTTCCCTCTTTAAAAAAAGGCAAGTGTGTGGTAGGTATTGGGTAGGAGACGGATTTGCATAATATGTTTCCATTTACAGGCAGTGGCTGTTGGCTCAGAGGCTTGGTGCGTATACTCAGATCTCTTTTGACTAGATTGGCCTGGAAAAACCATTTTGTTTTCTCTTTTATGGCGATACAGCTGGTCACATCACCCATTTTACCCCACTGCTTCCAATTTGGCAATGAGGAAATGCAGGTGCGGCATCTCTGAGGCACTGATTTGGCCTGGAAATACTCAAAGTTACAGTGTGAGGCAGTGTTTGTGTCCTGCACAGTTTTCTGGTTTTGACCAGCTTTCCTTATGTTTTCCTAAAAGGCAAACAACAAGAACACCTTTAACAGCTAGCCAGCTTTGGAAAAAAAAATTTTTTTCTACCTTTTCTTTAATCATTCCAAAAGGAGAAAGCCGCCTTCTGTCAGGCAGAGATGGAAAGAAATGGTTTCACTTCACCAAAAAAGAATTCTCCCGACATCCTGGAATACTTTTCCTTTAAGAGCCTCATTTCTTTTTCTGCAGCTGCCTTCATCTCTTTGATACATAAGGGTACACTAAGTTGAATCTATAAACAGAACCCACTAATTAAGAGTAATTGCCTCGGAGATTGGTCCAGACGATTCAGCATTATATGCGCGTTCTTCTCGGATATCCATTAGCTGCTAATAAGATACTACAGATGTGCCAGTCTGTTTCCTGTTTCCGTCTATTGTGCCTTTATTGCCATATATGGACCAATCGGATGGGCGGAACAGTAAGTGGATGTCCTTTTGCTCCCTGAGCATGTCTCAAAGGAATGTTTGTTATTAGATTGCTTTTTCTGTTTAGTTTCACATCAGTATGTTAATAAAGAAAATGTAACAGTGAGAAAGTTTTTGGTTGCTCTTCTTTTCTTCACTTCTGCAACCTCGCTGGTTGATGGTTTCATTAAATCCCTTGGTATAGATTTTTTTACAGTACGTAATGCAAATATGCCTGGGCCGGGGGAAAGAGACATTCTTCCTCCTGCTCTCTTGAAAAGAAGTTTCCATCGAAATGTTTTTAAAAAGTACTTAGAAATTCAGCATGAATATCATGTTGCTATATTTGACTGATTTACACTTGAGACTTGGTAAAAAGCCTATGAATTATTCATTCCCAAGTGATTCTATAAGGCAGAACACTAGAAATCACATTCCCCATTGGATTTTATAAAGTGAAATAGTTTAAATACTCTCTAGACATGTGGATATCTGTAGAGTTGGTTTTTCCTCTGATTTTTGAATTGCTGTGTTTTCAACTCACCTGGCTTTTTTAGAATAATTCAGCTAAAGATCTTATCCTTTTCTGCAGTAAACCTGGTTAACATATTTTTTAAGTTAGTCCAAAATATTATACAATGAAGTAGATTAGTAATTGCTATATTTCATTTCTCTTAAAATATCCAGAGATATTTTATTTTGTTGCAAAGATAAAGCAGCTGAGGGGGAAAATAATTACTGGCTTTTTATTTACATGGAACTAAACATGAGAAGGAGTAAACTGTTAGTTATTAGAATAAACTATATACCTAGGGAAGGAGGCAAATACATTTTTCCATGAGACTATGTGTATATTTTTCATTTTATAATTATATATATAATATAAACACACACACACATGTACACATGCGCACACAGTAATACCAACCAGCCTGGTACATTAAATCTGCTTGTAATTTTAAAAGATTCTACATCATTCCTATATTCTAGAGTCCACAGAGTTGAGTCTTGGCAGCTGATTTTTCATGGGAATATATTAAAATCATTTAAAATGTCACTTAGGGCAGTAGCACTTTGACCTATGTGCTCATCAGAATTCATAAGCTAAACAAGGTCAGATAGGATCGCTAGCTTGATGACACTTCCCAAGAATATCCAAAGCCTCTGAAAATATGTGGACAGATCATTTGAGGCAAGAGGAGGAGTGAAATTCCTCAGGGGAAATGTACAGAAAGAGGTTTTAATCTGTGGACGGGTAGCCTTCATTACTGCTTTTGTGGAATTCTTCATTATTGTTCTACACTCGTAAGCCAGACCATCCAAATAATAGACACTCTTGGGTGTGTATGTGAGTGGTCAGCAGGGGACAGGTATCCTGCCTTATCCTTCACCAGGAAATGTGCACCACAGTTCTACACACACAGAGGCACAAACAGAGAGCATTTTGTTTTGTACATATCATTCCCAGACTCTTAATAAGAAATTTCCAAATCAGGTTAGTCATCAAAATATCACTAATAAACAGTCTGTCTGCCAACATGTGGCTCAAAATTTCATTCCCTACTAAGAACATACAGAGATGAGTTCTTCATCGAGTTATTGGTATGAAGTACCCTGACCCAAATTCACTTGCACAACTCCTACTGTTAGCAAAGGACTGGTCAGAAGGTGGCAAGTCAATGAGGTTAGGGTTGGAAAGTCATGCCTTGAATTTCTGTGGGCACTGCATGGCTATAAAACAGTAATGAGGAGATATATATATATCTGTAATTAAGTAATGTGAGTGTCTTTCAACTTGATAAATGTAGTTGTTCAGCCTCTTCTAGTTTGCACCACTCAGGCAAGCATAACTTAAGTGCCCACCGAGGTGTGGGGACGGTCCTGGGCACTGAGAAGACAGCAGAACACCTGCTGGAAAGAATTCCTTTCCCCAGGGAGTGTGGAGTCCCATGAAGTCAGCAAACTCCAATTTTCTTTGCTCAAAATGTTTTTGTTGGGCCCTGAAATGCATAGACCCGTTGGCCATTGGAGGGAAGAAATAGTTTTACTGGAAATCAAGGTATATAGTTATGTTAAATTGGAAACTACCCTTAGAAGAAGCAAAATGTGAAACTCTGAGTGGAGTTCCCATTGTGGATCAGAGGGTTAAGAACCTGGCATAGTGTCCATGAAGATTCAGGTTTGATCCCTGGCCTTGCTCAGTAGGTTGAGGATCCAGTGTTGCTACAAATTATTACATAGGTCATGGATGCAGCTTGGATCTGGTGCTGCTGTGGCTGTGGTGTAGGCCAGCAGCTACAGCTCTGATTCGACTCCTAGCCTGGGAACTTCCATCTGCTACCATTGCAGCCCTAAACAAGCAAACAAAAATTTGAACTAATCAATAATACCTTTCTCCTGGTGCTTTACCACAGAGAATTTGCCCAAAAGGAAAGCTCTAAGCATAGCTATTGGTTAAACTGTTTGGAGGAGGCAGCTCTGCTCATAAGAGGAAATGAAGAATACTTCAGGTACTAAAGTAATTTAGCAAGAAGACATGGTTTGGCCTTGATGACCCCTGGTTGTTTGTCTGCTATGTCTGAATTCTAGATAACTTTTCCTGAGCCAGGTTTGGGAGGGAGCCCATAGGATGCTCCCCTTGGGCACTCAGTCTAAGGAGACGCCAACAAATTCAGCAATCAAGCTAATATTTTAATGCAAAATTTTTATTTAAAAAAATAGGAATTAGGGAGTTCCCATTGTGGCTCAGCAGGTTAAGAATCAGACCAGTATCCCTGAGGCGGGTTAGCTCCCTGGTCCCACTCAGTGGGTTAAAGGATCCGGTGTTGCTGTGAGCTGTGGTGTGGGTCACAGACTCCAGTCAGATCTGGGGTGGCTGTGGCTGTGGCTGGCAGCTGCAGCCCTGATTGGACCCCTAGCCTGGAAACTTGCATATGCTGCAGGTACGGGTGTAAAAAAAGAAAAAAAAATCAAAATTCAATGCAAAATACCCACAATGAAAAAAATACCGAAATTGAATAGAACAAGTTAAGTATTGTCATCTACTGTCTACCCTGACTTTGTCTCATGCCCAGCTTGGTCTAGACTCCCAGAGCACTCTGGCCATTGTTTACCACCAAGGTCTTACTGTGTGTTCTGTTCATTTGCTTCTGCATCACATCACCCGCATGGATAACATATTGCTGTTGGGACAGGGCTCTGTTAGTTTTGACATTCCTCATTTTACTCAGGGTTGAACACGGTACCTAGTAGTTACTCACTGAGTGCTTACACATCAAAAGGCCAGCAAATCAAAGTTCAGAACCTGTTCACTTTCAGAACCTGAGGCTTCTGAAGACCGTGCCTCTCAAGAGATACGTGACAGAATGTAGAGAATCCTTCACTACCTGAAAGTATTTTATATATATACTCCAGTGCAGAAGGCTTTCAGGTAGAGAAGGATTTTTATACCTTTCACTGGTATAGCTTTCATTTTCATTACATTCCTTCTAAATTACTCTGTTCTGTGATCATACTGATTTTTAGGGAGGCAGTCATGGCTACACAATTACAGGTGTCTGGTTTTCTTCCATTTCTCTAGGATTTTGCCTTGTTTTAGCATCAGTTTGTGCCCATGAACATCCACAAGCATTTCAAATGAACTTGTCCAAAACTGCAGTCCTCTTCCTTGAAATCTGTTGCTTCTTCTTTGTACCCATTTTGATGAAGAGCACTATTATTTGCTTGTTTCTAAAACCAGAATTCTGGAGTTAATCTTGATCTTTACTCTTTTTTGATGCCCTGTGTCCACTCCATGTCTTTTTCTATCCATGATGCCCCATTAATACCCTCGGGGTTTATCACAGCCATGGACCATATCTCAGCCCCTATCAGGGTGATCACTGCCATCATTTCTTGTCCAGCTGTCCAGCCTCAGTCTCTGCCACCAATTCATCCTCATTCTCCACACAGCTGCAAGGTGGCCTTTGTACAAGGCATATCTGGTGATGTCACACCCCTTCTTCACACCCACTGATGACTCACTGGCCACCACCAATATGAGAACAGTCCAGTCTCCATAACAAAGTATCCAGGGCCTTGCTGGCTTTTTCCCCACTCTGTGCAGAAGGCCCTTTGTCACCTTCAGTCATCACCCTTCCCCTACAAGCTCTTGGTTGCTTTAGGTGCCTACCTCGTGTTCTCACAATATGAGGCACGTACCCCTGACAGAGCAGAGAGCAAACTCTAATGGGTGATGTCCCTTCCACTAGGCTGTGAACTCCTTGAGGGGCATGTGTGGCCAGAGCGTGTCTTGTCTTTTCTTATCCCAGCATCCGCTGTGGGATGCATCGCAGAGCCATCATTCATGACAGTTGCTCGTTTTTTCAAATCACTTGTTAAATTATGTCACGCACCCCTCCTCTTCTCCCCATTCTCATTGCTGCCTTCTACTTTAGATTTACGTCACACTGCACGCTCTGTTTTGTGTTCCATATATGTTTCCCCAGTATTTCTGTACTCCCTCATCCCTATCTCCTGAATCCCCTTTTGTGATGTTTCTTCCTTTCATGGGCTCTACTCCATCCTGTCTTTCCTGCCTTCCTACACAGGAAAAGAACGCCTCCCTTCTTTGACGGGTTTCTCCCCTCCAGCCCCTGCCCCCACCCCACCCCCACATGTATGCCTGATTTGCATTCGACTGCTATAATTCACTTAGCGGTCACCATTCCCTTGTTAGATCGTGGGCAGCAATTGTTCCTCCCTCACTCTGTTCCCCCACGGGTCTAGCTCGGTGCTTTGGTCATAGAAGGGGCTCAGAATTGAATTGGAACTGAACTGAATTGAATAAACAATCCATTTATGAAATAATTTGCTTTAGAGTTGCCAGAATTAAATGGCCGCTCCAGTGGCAATATTACTCTAACTCAGTAATATCATTTGATCTACTGAGGAGCTAGTTAATTAAGTAGGTGGATTAAAAATATAATCTGCTAGGGGAAGACTGTTTTGGCCGGGACCCATATGATTTTTTCTTTCTTTCTTTCTTTCTTTTTTGGAAAAACATAATGATCTTTCAGCTATAATTTCTCTGGCTTTCCACCCCAAATAGCAATAGGACTCTTTGCACATGACTGTTAATGGCTGGCTTAAGAATGCAAGGCCGTACACCTGTGAGCCAGATGTGCTCTGCAGGCTGTATGCACCCCCAGTCCATCTGCAAGGCATGCCCCATGCTGGCTCCTTTCTATAGCAAAGGGGACATGGGTCCCCAGCCTTTTTCACAGGGTAGGTTCCCTGGAGCTTGCCTGTTTTCCTTAACTTAAAACCCCCTTCATTGAATTTCAATGTCTTGGGTGACCTTTGCTACCACAGGAGGCCTTGGTCCATTGGCTTATCTGCTTTTTCTCCACATGTTTAATTTTTGCCTGGTGCCTTTTTGGACTTGTGTCACCACTTGTGAGAGTGCCGTTTGGCCTTCTGCAGCCAAACCCGCCACATCAGCATCAATAGCAGTTAATAACTGATCAGATCCTCAGGATTTCCATGTAGTGCCTGAAGAGTGTCAAGTGATAGTGAGTGTAGCTTTGGCTTGAATGAATGGAATTCAGTAACGAATGGGTCTGCATTGATGGGCACTGGAGGCAGGATGGCTTTGTGCTCTTCTTTGTTTCTATAAGAATGCCTCTGCAACCGAATCCGGCCCCTTTCTATGCCAATGTGCTAATAGTTGTGGAATCTCATTCATCTCAACGGAGGCCAGTTAGCCCTGGGATCCCATCTGTTTGAGTGGATGCAGTAAAATGTCATGGAAAGGCAGCCAGTCATTCACATCACCAGTGAGAGCTTTCTCACTGTTAATTTTCCTTCATTTTAAGTGACTCCCTCCAGTTACATAGCTTCTTGCACCAACTGTGGGGGGGGGTCATTTGGAGTTTTCATTTAATTTTTCATTTTGCCTTTTAAGTGTTTATACACAAAGAGAGAATTAAACAGTGATAAAAATACACACAGAGTCTAAATGGAGATGCTCTCATCTTTACAACAGATTCAGAAAATGCCTCAGCCAGATTTTTTTTGAGTCCCTCTTAGCATAAGATGCCCAAGGCTGTGTTTTGGCCTGGAGGAATTTTTAGGCTGAATTTTTTTTTTTCCTCCTGAAAATAGAGTTTAAGCCATAGAAAGACAGGATGAGTCTTAATGAGAACAGGGGTAAAAGAGGTGCTGTCTCTCCCAGATTGCTGGTGTGACACAATAGTTAAGAATGTGGCAGGCCTTCCATTTAAAGCCCTGGCTAGCTGGCTGGCAGAGATTCTGGAGCCAGGCTTTCTATAGACTGTGGCAGGCCCTTGTAAAATCAATCAGTAGGAAATGACCGTTTTCAGATATTTGCCATTTCCTTAAGAAATTTCCCCAACTGACTTTTAATTCAAGAAATTCAACTTTTAAAAAAGAATGTATTGTGTATATGTTTGTATTTAAACATACATCTGATGTAAGTAGATGGACAGATAAACAATATGGAAGAAAAAGATTATTTGCTAAAAATAAGTAGGAGGAAAAAGTGGTTTGTTCTGGTCTGACTTAATTAGTAGACCATCTGTGCTTAAAGTTATCCAGTATTTTCATGGACTCCACAATATTAAAAATAACTAGTGTTTTCTAGGTGCCAGACCCAGTTTTAAGAACTTTACGTAGATTAACTCATTTATTCCTTGTCACAAGTTTGTGAGTTAAGTATGGTGATGATCCTCATTCTGTAAATCAGGAGACTGAGCCTCAGTGAAATTGAGGCCTCACCCTTTGCCCCTGACATTAACTGTATTACCACTTGTTTCGTGGAGTTAAGTTTCACCTGTTTATTTGCAAGATGTGAATTCATAAAGCAGTGGGCCTACCACTTTTAATGAAACATGCCAGAACTAATACAGCAGACTTGTTTATCCAGCATGTTTGTAATCTGACTCGTTTTAAATGTAAAGCTTTTCCAAAATGTGGAGCGGTTGACTTTGACAGAATGTAGCAGTTGATGATAGTGTCTTACCCTTAGTGTTAGCCCCTAATGGATATTTGTAAACTGAAGTTACTTTAAACATAATTTCCTCTCCAAACACATAAACAACTAAGAAACATTACACCTCATGCATTACCAACCAAACTCATAAGATAATGCTTTTGTATTTTCTTACAAACTTTCCTTCTCCTAAGTTTGTCCTGGGGACTAGGCTGACATAATTTCCTCTGGGAGATCACACTATCACTTTATACCATACATAAAATCAAATCATGCTCCATTATTAGAATGCTGTGATTATTAAAATGGCAATTGGAGTTCCCATCATGGCTTAGCGGAAACGAATCCGACTAGGAACCATGAGGTTGCAGATTTGATCCCTGTCCTCGCTCAGTGGGTTAAGGATCTGGCATTGCCGTGAGCTGTGGTGTAGGTTGCAGACACGGCTCGGATCCCGCATTGCTGTGGCTGTGGCATCAGCCAGCAGCTGTAGCTCCAATTAGACCTCTAGCCTGGGAACCTCCACATGCCAAGGGTGTGGCCCTAAAAATGACAAAAAGATAATAAAATAAATAAATAAGTAGCAATCATTTAAAAATATTCCTTTATAATAACCCCATACCTTGAGCACTTACTATGTTACAGCCCCTTATAAACTCTGTTATGCATTCAAGTGAGTGCTATTGGTTTCAAAGTTGATCCTTGGAGAAGCTATAGACCTATTCCCACTGCACAGGTGATGATCAAAGTGTCTTTGAAATTCCTCTTTTTAACTGCCTTTGTACCAAGCATTAATTTACTTTTTACTTAGGAAGGTGGCTGCTCTTCATCTTTGGGATAGATTTGCTTTACAAATATAATTTCAGAAGAAAGTCTAGTCAAAAGGGGCAGGGAAGATGAGATAGTTTTATGTAATTGATGACTTCTTTGGTTGGTCTAGCCATCACTTACACTTCCAAATGTCAGTGCTGTAATACAATACCAACTTATCTCTTACTAATGTCACCATCCAGTACAGGTTAATGGATCTGCTCCACACAGCCCTTCAGGGATCCAAGCTTCTGACATGTGAGGGCTCCGCTATCTCATAGGTTGTCAGAGTTCTCACTAAACCCTCTGCCTCCAGCCAGCAACTGAGAGAGAAAAGAGACCATGAAGGAGGTTTGGGGACCAAGCCCAGAGATGGCACAGGTTACATGCACCCCCATTGCACTGGCCACAGCTCAGTCTCATGCCCCCACATAATTATAGGAGATGTTAGGAAATACTATCAAGTTGTATGACTAGAAGGAAAAGGAAATGGATTTCGGCAAGAACATAGCAATGTCTGCCACGTTACCTCGAGTGGTTTTCACTCCCGAAACGGTATTCCAAAAGTATCTTGAACGATAGCAGCATAATCTGAATAAGTGGTTGAATCACTTAATATGACTGCTTCAAAGGAAAAGTGTCATGTGGCAGTGCATCCCGGTAGATTTCTTACACTGTTTTACATTTTATCCATGTTGCAGACAGGGTTCCATTCAGATGATGTAAGCAAAGAAATTTTGAGACTTGTTTTTTTTTTTTAATCTGCCAGTCATCTTTTATGGGTTTTTCTGACAAACGTATGGAGAAGTAGAGAGAGGGGGTCCTGTGGTGGGGTTGGACCATACAACAAAAATGCCAGCCTTAGGGAGAAAGAAGCATCGGGGCAACTTAAAAAGGAAACAGGCTATTCCCTACTGTGGGACACCAAACTGAATGTTCAAGTGTAACATGCTTTTCATCTAAGTACTATCTTTTTCTCTCTCTCTCAAAAAGAATAAAAGGAGGTATTTCGGACATGTCTTTATTTGTGAGAAAGATGTTGCCACCTTGTCTTTCTTCTACTTCCAAGTCCCTAGAGAATCATAAATAGGGTGATTAAGATATTGATGAAAATTCTTAGTAAATTAGTAAATACAGATGATTACGCCTTATTGAGCAGATTACCTTGTGCTATACCGTATATCCTTGGTAGTTCCTCTATTTTATACGTAGTAGCGTGTATATGTCAGCCTCGACTCCCTTGCTTATCTAACCTCCTGCTCCACATTTCCCCTTTGGTAACCATGAATTTGGTTTCAAATCTCTGAGTCTGTTTCTGTTTTGCAAGGTCTTTCGTATCATTTTTTTTTAAGACTTCACATATTGGTGATCTCATATTACGTTTGCCTCTACCTAACTTACTTCACTTAGTATGACAATTTCTGGGTCCATCCATGTAGCTACAAATGGCATTATTTTATTACTTTTTTATAGCTAATATGCCATTGTGTATATGTACCACTTCTTCTTTATCCATTCCTCTGTTGATGGATATTTAGGTTGTTTCCAGGTCTTGGCTATTGTAAATAGTGTGTAAGCAGTTTTTAAGTAACACCGTTGATAAAATCCCTTCTGGGGGGGATGAAAATAGATAAGAACACATAGATAAGAATATTAAAAATACTGAATTTAGAATTTAAGAAAATGCCTAAGAAGCAAGGAAGGAGAGAAGGAAGTTCCTTAAATATGAGTGGAAGACAAGAGTTCAAAGCCTGCATGGTCAGGACCCGTGCTTGACCCTGATAGAACCCCTCAGAGGTGAGTGTGTTTCCAAAAGAAATGGCTGCAGGGTGCCCTACAGAGGCCAGACCCTGTGTCCAGGAACAGAGGCCAAGAGAACAGACACACTGGTCAGCCTGCTCTGACCTAGGGCATAGATCAGCGGAAAGTATGTGGACTGAGTCTGCCCTCATTGTCTGGTTGGTCAGTTAGTTGGATAGTTGGTTTATGTGCCAAATTCTGTTTTTTAATTATCAGGGTGTAATTAACAAAACATATATTAACGCTTTAAGCTGTACAATTCAATGGCTCTTGATATATTCACCAAATTGCTTCACCATCATCGCTATCTAATTCTAGAATATCTTCGTCATCCTAAAAAGAGACAACATACCCATTTAAGAGTTATTCCCAAACCCTCGGCAACTACTAATCTATGCTCTGCCTAAGGATTTGTGCATTCTGGACTTTGCATGTGAATGGAATCATATAATATGTAGCCTTTTATGTCTGACTTCTTCCCCTTAGTGCAATGTTTTCAAGATTCCTCCATGATGTAGCATGGATCAGTACTTTATTCCTTTTGGTGACCAAAAGATATTCCGTTGTACAGATAAGCCACTTACTGTTTATCCGTTCATCAGTTGCTGGACCCTTAGATTGTTTCCACTTTAGGGCTGGTATTTATAATGCTGCTATGAATATTGGTGTACAAGTTTTTACTTAGACATATGTTTTCAGTTCTCTTGGATAGATACCCAGGTCATATTTTAGCTCTGTTTAGCATTTTGAGGAACTATCAAACTATTTTCTAAAGTGGCTACATTAGTTGATATTCTCACCAGCAATGTTGAAGAGTTCAGGTTACTCATTACAGTTTTCCTGTGGTTTATGCTGAACATAATTTTGTCAGTATTATTTATGCCGAAGATGGCGGGTATAAGAAAGGCTGCAAAACTGCCAGGCATGTAAAACTGACTTCTTCACAGCCAGGTTTCTTGTCTATCAAAAAATAGCAAGAAAAGCAACTCAGGATTTGTGCTGAGTTTAGCATTTTTCCTGAAAACAGGTACTTGGCCGAATGCGTTTGAGAAATTTTAAGCATTACTGGAACCAATGTCTTAAATAAATAGGAAGGTTTGATCTAAAACACACTGGAAAAAGAAGCAATATGCACGTGGTGTCTGTCACAGCAAGTATTTCTCCCACAAGAAATTCTCAATCAGCTGAAGAGATATAGGAGAGTTTTCTGTTCTTCATCCCAACATATTTAAAATTCTGTCTTTTGTTCACTTCTGCCAGTATTTATGGGGCCATTAAATTTCAGTAGGAGGAAATGGATACGATGTTTTTGCTAAAAATCTTGTCTGTTTTGTTGTGTGGATTACACTTGAAGACAGTACTTCGTAAAATTAATACTTCTCCCACAATCTAGTGTTGAGCTTCTATGTCTCGAGGCAGACTCTACCAAGAGTTCCTTCTCCCACTTGGAATCATCAAAAAGGCACATATCGAGTCATCAGTGCATTGACTAGCATGTCTAGTTTCCAGTGTGCTTATAGGTACTTGGCTCAGGTGGGTCCAATCCCATCTTTGGTTTATTTATTAGTAGAAGGCATTTCATACAGCCCCATAGCATGTCCATGATGGCAGGTTAAATCTCACTTTCTTTGGTTCAAGTTCAGATTGGAACCATTACTGACTTTCTCTTGCCATACAGGCATAACAAATGAGACATTAAGTTAACTTTGTCTTGGCTAGTGTCTTGAGTAAATACTTTCGTCTTGCTAAGGTCATTCTTTAACTCGCTTTTCATAGAAGAAATTTCAAGCTGAAAAGGATAAAGAATCATCCACTCTGACTTTCCCAAACTTATTTGAATACAGCTTAAGTTTTTTTTTTTAATTTAGTGAATTTCTAGTAAAATATAATGGATTAAAAATGTGCTTTTTGGAGTTCTTGGTGTGGCTCAGCAGTAAGGAACCTCACTACTATCCATGAGGACACCAGTTCAATCCCTAGTCTTGCTCAGCATGTTAAGGATTCGGCATTGCCATGAGCTGTGGTGTAGTTCGCAGACTCAGTTTGGATCCCACGTTGCTGTGGCTGTGGTGTAGTTCGCAGTAGGCTGGCAGCTGTAGCTCCAATTCGACCCCTAGCCTGGGAACTTCCATAAGCCATGGTAGGAGGTCCTAAAAAGACAAACAAAAAAACACAATATGCCTTTTTTGCTATTCTCTCCCAAATCTTTACTAAAATGATAGTAAGAGTATGTAAGATGGTAAGGGTATGCAACCATTAAAGTTAGCAAGAATAAGGATGATGCTAATTGCCAACAAGAAGTGGCAGCAAGTTTTCTGAAGATGGAAAATAGTATCAGTAATGAATAAATTAGCAAAGTGCAGAAAAGAGACTGCTAAGTGCTTAAGTTGCAAAAACACAAGGAGATACAAGGTCCAGGATTTTGGACAGTCCCATAGTGTACAGGCACCAGATATCTAGAAAGATAAAAGTGACAACTGAAATGTAAAGTCTGGTTGAACTGAAAAAGGAATGGTTAAATCTGCTTCTCTTCCTTTTACATTCTAGTTATGACTTCAGCCAAATCTAGGTAGGAAAGGTAAGTCTATTCTTTGAACAAATCGAACAAGAGAAGTTACAGAGCTCTGGATATCAAGTGTAAATATAAAGTGGGGAGGTGGTATTAGATTGAAAACAGGAGAAAGAAGTAAAAGACTCTGTATTTAATAGGGAGCCTACCAGCAGCCTCAGCCATACTTCCCTATTCAACTACAAGAAGGCTTTTCAGTAAGGCTTTTTCATTTTTTTCCCATCCTGGGCAGAATCTTAGAGGAGTTCTTGATCAAGTTACCAAAGAACCTCTAGGGGAGTAAAAATAGTTTTTCCTCTACCTTTCTGAGTTCTTGGCTGAGATTCCTGTAATAAAAGATGGATTAACAAGAGAAAAACAATAAAAGTTTATTACATGTATACCTCAAGTATACATGGGAGATACCCAGAGGAAAATGAGTAACTCTCCAAAGGAGCTTAGATTTCAGGACTGAATACCATCTTAATAGGGAAAGAAAAGGGATATGTTGCCTCTTATAGGATAGTAAATGATTTTTTTAGGAGTGATGAATGAGCCCCCAGTGGAATAATGGCAGGTATTATAGTTGGTGATGACATGCATGTGGGTGTGGTCCGTCCTCTCCTGTAAAAAGAGTGAATATTTGCTGAAGGATGAGAGGGGACCTATATTTGTGTTCCTTTTGAAGGATCTGTCTTTAGGCAGATAGGGAGCGTTCAGAGAAAGCTTCTGACTTTACTGTTTTACAAGTGCCTACAACTCAAACTAATCAATATACCAAAAAGTATATTTTGGAGTGGCATGCCCTGAACTCCTACAGTCATATTATTGGACTGGCATATTATGCTGCTTCTCAAGCCCTTAATAAGAAACCTATAAATCTAACATTTGGGGGAGTCCCACAAAGAAATGTCCTGGTTTGACCACTTTTTCTTGAAACGCATCCATTTGACAAGGTTTGCTCATGAAAACAGACCTTGCAATAAATTTTCTCTTTTAGATATAAATGGGCAGTGCTAAAACTGGGCAGACAGTACAATTGAGAAATGCACATGGTATTGAAAAAAATACAGTGGGACACAGATACAAAAAAACCCAAAAACAGAGTTTCCTTCATGGCTCAGTGGTTAATGAACCTAACTAGCATCCATGAGGATGCAAATTCAATCCCTGGCCTTGCTCAGTGGGTTATGGTTCTGGCGTTGCTGTGAGCTATGGTGTAGGTTGCAGACACGGCTTGGATCCTGTGTTGCTGTGGCTTTGGTGTAGGCCAGCAGCTACAGCTCCAATTTGACCCCTAGCCTGGGAAACTCCATATGCCGTGGGTGTCACCTTAAAAAGCAAAAAAAAAAAAAAAAAAAAAAGGGAGAAAAGTGAAAAGAAACACAGCTGATGTGGGAAGCAGAAAAGATATTAAAAAGAACTATTCTTAATACTGTAGAAGATATTCAGAAATGATAAGGCATTCATGACCCCCAAAAAACTCAGAATGCATAAAGAAGAAAAATTCTTAGACATTAGAAACATGGCAGTATAAATAAAAAATTCAATAGAACAATTGAAAGTCTTCAGCGATGATATCTTACAGATAGAACAAATGGGTGAAGAAGTAGAAAGAAAAGAAAATTAGAGAATTAATTCAGAATTCCCACTACCTAAATAATAAGACTTTCATATGGAGAGAAAAAAATATGTATATGTTAAGGAAGATACTATTAAAGGAAATATAAAATAAATTTTTCCCTAGCAGAAGGACATGAGTCATGGGATTAAAGACCTCTACCAGGTGCCTAGTGCAATGTCGGAAAAAATATGCTTTGGGGATAATGAGATTATAAAGGCTTCTGGAAAAGGAAGTGTGTCATATCAAAGATCTGGAATAAGGATAGTATTGGAAATTTCCAAAGCAATGAAAAAGCTTGAAAAATGGAGCAACATAAAGTTCTGATTTTAAAAGTTATTTCCAATGCACAATTTTATACCTAGCCAAACCATCAAACAAGTGTTAAGTATAGCATTAAAATATTTTAATACATGTGAAAACTCAAAACACTTACCTCCCATGCACCGTTTCTCAGAAATACCTTGGGGGAAATGCCACCCAGATGAAGAAGTAAATCACGAAAGAGGAAGACATGAAGGCTAAGAAATAACAGTTCCAAAAAAAAAAAAAAAGAAGAAAATGAAAATAGAAAGTCCTAGTTACATCAATGTCTGAAGTTAGGAAAGCAGCCAGTCAGCCCTGGAACAAGAGAAATGTCTCTAATTGTGGAGCTCACATCTCAGACAAAATTTTCAAGGTTGAAAAAGAATTCATAGGAGTTCCCCTCGTGGCTCAGTGGTTAACGAATCCAACTAGGAACCATGAGGTTGCAGGTTCGATCCCTGGCCTTGCTCAGTGTGTTGACAATCCAGCATTGCCGTGAGCTGTGGTGTAGGTCGCAGACACGGCTCGGATCTGGCGTTGCTGTGGCTGTGGTATAGTCTGGCGGCTACAGCTCCGATTAGACCCCTAGCCTGGGAATCTCCATATGCTGCGAGTGTGGCCCTGGAAAAGGCAAAAAGACACACACACACAAAAAAAAGAATTCATAGATACAAAGAAAACTAAACAAATTATATAAACAGAGCAATTTTTAACTCTAGGAAAACCAGAAAATTTTAAGAAAAGTATGATGAATATAGTACATTATATGGCTCAGCTGTAACAATATAATCTAGTCATAATAATGTAAATACTTTTTATGTTTAGAATTGTGATAAAATTATGTTAAGAGAGGAGGGGGAGTTTGATATGTATGGACAAGAGCCTAAGAAAGCTAAATCATATTTATAGTAGAAACCAAAAGATAGTAAAGAAAATTTTACAAACTTACAAAAAAGTAGTTGAGGAACATTATCTACAAAGGTAAGTAACAGAAACAAGTCCAGCCAAATCAGTTTCAAGCAGTTGCTGGTAGGGAAGGGTGCTTAAGGCTGGAGACGGTGAGCTGCAAAGATCCTTCTCTGTATTAATCTAAAGCAGGGTTCAGCTGTGGCCCTTGGGCCAAATTCAGCTGGCTGCCTGTTTTTGTAAATAATGTTTTGTTGGAACCCAGCACCACCCACTTGTTTATGGATTTGTCTGTGGCTGCTTTTGTGCCACAAGAAATTAGTACAAAAGCAGAGTTGAGTGGCTGTGACAGAGACTGTATGGCTTGCAATCTAAAATATTTACTTTCTTTACACAAGCAGTTGGCCAAAGTCATGTCTAGAGCAGTGGTTCTCAAATTGTAGCTGCATCAGAATCGTCTGGAGGGCTTATTAGGACACAAATTTCTGGGCCCTCCTCAGACTCTCTGACTCTGTAGATGTTGGAGCCTGGAAAATCTGTGTTTCCAGTAAGTTTCTGACTCTAATTAAGTGACTCATATACTGGTTCAGGGACTCTGCTTTCAGAACCACTGGTCTAAAGGATGTGACTTTAGAAAATCATAGTAAGAATCATGTTTATATATAGTACAATAACTTTTAAATGTTTAGAAATATAGGTTTGGAAGCTTGCATGTAAATTTAGGCTAACATACATACAAAAATAAGCTCTAGTAAATTGTGTGTGACAAGAAATTATTCAAATGTAATTTTTTTTTTTTTTATTAAGGGTCTTAGATGTGGCATATGGAAGTTCCTGGGCCAGGGGTCAAAACAGAGCTGCAGCCAGCTGCTTACACCACAGCCACAGCAATGAAGGATCCGAGCTGTGTCTATGACCTACGCCACAGCTCATAGCAACACTGGATGCCTAACCTACTGAGTCAGGCCAGGGATCGAACCCACATCCTCATGGTTACTAGTCAGAGTCCTTACCGCTGAGCCACAACGGGAACTCCTAAAATGTAATCTTTGGAAAACTTTTTAATTGAGCAAAAACATTAATAAATTAAACTGAAGAAAATATAGTGTGTTGTATTAATAATAAGATCTCACAGTTGCCAGCATAGATGTTTATATTTTCTAAGACCCCAGCCATTGCTTGGCATTAATCCCAGTGGCTGGCTGGTGGGGAGACTTTTCTGCTACCTCCCACCATTCCACTGTTTATCAAAGGCGGATTATTGCATAACAGCATCAATGATGCCAGTAGGTCTTTTAAACTCCTTTCTTTTTTATTTCCTCTTCTTAAATACTATGTTTTCATTTCATTTAATAGCTTCATGTAAAACCTTACTTTCAGGACAACACAGTTTAGGAAACGTTATTTAAAACCCACTCTCTTCTCTTGACCGCTTTCACGGATGATGAAACTGATAACCCAGGGAATCTCATGGCTTGTGGATCCAAGAGCCCTGACCAGTCCCCATTTCCTCAGCTCTGCCACCCCAGGTCCTGTTTGCTTTGCCTCAGCTGGTGAGAGAAAAACCCCGAAGGAGCCCAAACTCCAATCAGGCATGAAGAAAAAAAGCACTGCTAATACCAGTGACCATCTTTTTTCCTAAAAGCCTGAAACAAAGGAAATTCTCTGCTTCCAGGAATAGCTTTAATCAGTCACATATGTGAACATAGAACCAGAGACTGCTGAGACAATTTTCTAACAACATAACGGGATTTTCCTGGCACATTGATATTTTTCTTTTTTTTTTTTCCTCTTTGGCCTAGTATCAGTATAAGTAATTTTTCTGTTCTTTATTTATTTATTATTTTTAAGATCCTAGGCATAATACCAGATCTTTCAGCCAGGCAGTCAGAATGTTGAAAATCTGCTGTATTTGAAAGTAAAGAGAAATAAAGGATTATTAAGGATAGAAATAGTCCCTGGTTGGTAAAAAAAAAAACAAACAAACAGCTTTAAAAAAAATCTAGGAATTGTGCCCTGAGGGGGTGGGTTTGCTGAACTGTCAGCTTCACCAGTTAATGAGGTAGTTTGTCTAACGGAGATAGAAAAGACCACGTATAACAATGCTGGGCTTTATGTATGTGATTTAAAAATCAAATTGAGTGGAAATGCAGCAAATACTAAATGGCATTGTTAATTTTCTAATTCACTACAGACTACAAAATAAGGTATTAAGTGTATTAGATGGTCTGTGATTTTTAGAAGAGAAAGAACCGAACACATTCACCTCTCCTAGTCCATTTACTTTCTTTTCATCAAAGAAACTGGTTGCAGTTTGAGTTTGAAAAGGACATTGAAATTTGGGGGACATCGCTGTTGGAGTTAAGTGTGTTGCATAAGTCAGCTGGAAAAGCAGTTCCCTTTGCGAGGCTCCATTGAGCCCCGGGGAGCCTGAGACCACATGGTCTCCCTGTTGACGTTGTTCATGTTTAATATTAACAGTCCAGGGTTTCAAGGCCCTGAGAAGGTGACCTCACTGAGGACAGCCGCTCCCATCACATCTGCTCATGGACACTTTGCTCTATAGCGACAATTAGAACAATGCAGGTACTTGGGATATATAAGCACAGTATGGCCAAGGGGAAAGGGCAGAGATGGTAGACCAGCCAGATCTAGGTGCAAATTCTGTCCTAGTCGCAGGCTGATTCGGTGACATTAGGGATAGGTCCTCTAACTCATGGAGACTTAGTTTCTTATCTGAAAAATAAGGACCATAACAGCTTCCTCCTAGGTCTGTTTTATGGGCTAGAACTTAGGGCTCATAAGTGAAGTGCCTGACACATAGTAAATAGGTAAGTGGAAGTTATTATTGATCAAAACATTTTACGGTTTGCAGAAACCAAACTGAGAAGTCAGTGAGGCTTAAAGTCTTTGTTCCCAGCTGTATGCACATCCCAGATGCACTTCCACAATGAAAGTTTTAGTCCTCATGTTCTTTTCCAGGACTGTTGTTGTAACCAAATGCAGATTCATGTACCCAACGCATGTTGAGGCTAAAGAAACCCAAACGCTGGCGTTTAGAATAGAGAAAGATTTATTGCAGGGCCATGCAAGGAGATGCATGGCTCATGTCCCCTCAAACCCCAAACTACTCCAAGGGTTTCAGCAAAACATTTTTAAAGTCCAGGTGAGCGAGGGACATCTCAGGGTGTGTGATCAGTTCCTGCTCAATTCTCTGATTGGTTGATGGTAATCAATCCTTAGGCACCAGAAGATCTGGAGGCTACGTGCTCATGATCTTCAAATAGTTAATTTCTTCATTTTGGTGGGGATTTTTTTCTTTTGTCTTTTTGCCTTTATGTAGAGCTGCACCCGTGGCATATGGAGTTCCCAGGCTAGGGGTCTAACAGGAACTGTAGCCGCTGGCCTTCGCCACAGCCACAGCAACGCGGGATCCAAGCCGCGTCTGCAACCTACACCACAGCTCACAGCAACGCCGGATCCTTAACCACTGAGCGAGGCCGGGGATCGAACCCGTAACCTCATGGTTCCTAGTCGGATTCGTTAACCACTGAGCCACGAAGGGAACTCCCCTTGGTGGTGGTTTTTCAGCATCTGAAAAACTCAGGAATATGCATGAGATACTATTATCTGGATACTTTCAGAGAGGAGCCCCAGGAGGGGATACGGGAGAAGGGCCCCGTCCTGCTCAGTTATGCTGTGATGTGGGTTCCTTCCAGCCCCAGCGCCAAAGCCGTGTGTTCATTCTTGCAAACTGATTCTCAGAAACATATCATTTGATGGGATGACTTATACAGTAATGACAAACTTCCACCTAAGGTTTACCGTTTACCTGGGATTTACTCTGTACTGGGCACTGTTCTTCTCCTGGTATCACCTCGTTACCTCATTTAATCCTCACAACCCACCTCTGAAGTCAATTCTGTTATCATCCCCATTTTACAATAAAAACTGACCTACTGAAGGGGAAGATCATTGTCCAAGGGGGGGAGCCATGATTTGCTCCCTGTTAGTCTGGCTCTAGAATTATGCTCCGAACAACCACTCTCTACTGGCCTTAAGATCTTGTGCCTGTTTCACGCCAGGTGGATTGACATTCAGGGCTTGCCATTCACCAGGGCACCAGGGTTTGGGACTTTTAGATAACAGTGGTCCTTGGGGCCAAAGGAGCCTGTGAAGTCCACTTCCAACCCACCCTAGAAACTATTTCAGGGCCAAGGACTGTGGATGCTAAACATTCCTGGAATGTCCTTATGGAAGACAAGGCAAGTGAAGCCACCTTAGCAACAGGACCTCAGGATGTTAAAACGAGAAACTTCACGAAGGCAAGAACATTAGCACCGTTCCACACTGTATACCTCTAGTGCCTACATCAGCACTTGGCACATAACAGCAAGTTAGGATTTGATGGGCGGATAGATGATTGAATGGAGACAAATGGTAGATGGTGGATGGACCAATGGGTGGGTGGTGCTCTTACAAGAACAGTGTTGGTGTATACTGTTTGACAGTAAGGAACCAATATAAAATATTTCGCTGATCTTTTAACTAACTGCTGTGTTTTTTCCTTACCTTTCATTAGGTTATAGCTTTATCTCCCAATTATATTTACCTTGTCGGGTATGTTATTCCAAATGAGTGCATAAAATGAAAAGTTGTAAAGCCCAAAGTCTTGGAAATACATAAGTTAGAACAATTAAACAATACATTTCTCTAAAAGAAGTAGGAAAAAAATGCATTCATTCAACAAATATTTATTGTCTGTTACCTGTTAAGTACTCTTATAGGAGCTCAAAACGTAGCTGTTAACAAAACAGAAAAACTCTGCCCCCCCCCCACCCATGAGTACTGTCTAGTGGAGGAGGCAGAAATAAACAAACACCCTGATGTATAATGGGTGGAGTTGTTTAAGTGCCATGGAGAAAAGTGAAGCAGGGGAAAAGTGTGGGGAATGATTGGTTTGGGGAAGGGGTGCTATTTAGTATCAGACAGTCGGGGTTATTTTGAAATTGTATGGAAGTTTTGGTCTATATTAGAATGTGAGAATTTAAGAAAAATAAGGTAGTGAGTGTAGGGGAACAACTGAGAATTAGGAGTCCCAGATTAATATTAGAGATTTTTTTTCTTACAATAGATTTTATGATAAAGGAGACAATATTTTTTACTTGTGAGATATCTATGTTATTTTTTCTTACAGGATTAGCAGTTCTGGACATTCAAAGTGATAGCATTTCCCACCCTGAAACTGAGAAGCGGAACGAAAAAGCCCTCCTTCCTGTCATCAGTGTAGCTACATGAGAGGTGGGAAAAACATGCTGGAAAGAAGTAAGGTCTTCTGTTGAACCTTCCTTACCTTTGGCCCAGAACACATCTCAGACTCTCTTGCTCTGAATTCACCTACCCCGCTTTGGTTCAAGGCCTGGAGTGATGTGTTCCTGCCCCAAAGCACCTTCCAAGCTGTGAGGCCGAAACATGACCACCAGTAGCCACGCATGTCACGTGCCAGCAGTGAATGGACACATGACTCACTATCCAGCCGCACCCTACCCATTACTCTTCCCGCCAGTCATTGGAGGACTTTCCCTGCCTCCCCTCCACGGCCTTCACAGCCACCCTCCTCCAAGCGGATGCAGCACTCCGTCACCTGCAAGTAAGTACCACTCGCATTTGCTCTTTTTTCTTGGTTGACGGGTTTAATGGACCTGAGAAAACAGGATGGTTCATTTCCGGGATGAGTGCTTGTTTTGTTGGATGTTGGTGTCTCTTGGTGTCGAACGGTACCTTTGGTTCTATCGGAAGAAATGTAATTTGAAACAGGATAAATGGTGAATTTTTACAGTCCAGTCCATTCTACACCACATGGGTATTTTGCGCTATTGGATAAAATTTAAACACAAATGTTAATGAGCAGATATAACCAATACACCTGAAGAAAATGGTCACTTGGTCAATAACATGAACAATGAATAGCAAGGTGATACCATAAAATCACTAATGAAAATCCTGAGTTTAGCATCTGTTTTGGTTGTCAGGTTTTCTTTGAATCTCTTGCTCCTTTCCCGGTACAGGTAAAATCTGCAGTTGTATTCAGATTCCCAGAGAACTTTGGTACAAGTTCATACCACATAAGCTTTTTAAATGTCCGTGATCATTTTTTGGCTCTTGAAGCCATTTCTTACCTCCAACTGTCTCTAAAATATTGGGTATACAGTACTATAAGATAAAAGTAGTTTGAGTTAGAATTCTTCAAGACTGTTATGACTCATTCATATTCTGTGATTTTTAAAAAGTAGTTCTGCCTATTTAAGGACAGGCTCCGGGAGCCAGCGAGCTCTTCCAGCTTTTAGAAACGTGTTTCCTGCTTTGGTGTTGGGAGGTGAAAGGGGTGTGGGGTCCCTTACCCTGCCTCAGGCATCCACACCACCTTCTCTAAGTTCTCTCAAGTTCATAATTTGACACAACCTCTTGAAACTTCCTCCTGCAGATTATTTCACATTTTGCAGCTTTTTAAGGTGTCCTCCAAATAATGGCTTGGTCTTAGAAGTTTTCCTTTTAAATGACTCCCTTGATTTTTCTGTGTCATGGTCTTGACTCATTACCTTCTCCCCCCTAGTACTTCCTTAACTCACTGGGAGCAGGACCTGCTCCACTCCCTGGGATCCCTAAGCTCTTGATATAGTGCCTTCAAGATTAGGAGGAGATGGATTTTTGGATGCCTGGGTGTTGGGATGGATGGATGGATATATAAACAGATGGACAGACTCTCACTGCAGGGATGTTGGTTGCAATCACAGTGTCATCGTGCCTGATATTTACTGATTTGTTTTCCTTCTTGTAATGATCTGATTCTAATTCTTCTCTTCTGTGGTTTGGATTTCTGGCCTGAGTGTGTGACTAGCAGAGTCTTTTAAATTCCTTAATAACATTTCCCATGCTTCTCAAGTTGAATTGAATGTCAATGTAGCCCAATTCTTGACTGTCAGGAAAGGTGAAAAGAAATCCTGGATTCAAACTATTATCCTGACACAGGTGCCAAATCAAACCCCATTCACCCAACATGAAAATGATATAATAAAGTTACTCTCAACTATCACATGAAGAGGCCTGACTAAATCATTATTAACACGTTAAAATTTTACCTGGGAACTTCTGTAGCTCAGCCAAACTGATGGACAACACATTCTAGCACATTTCTTTCCTCAGATCAGAAGTGTGTTTTGTAGATATAGCCAAGGAATTAAGACATGAGTGTTGGTCCCAGCCTTTCAAGTTGAAAACTCTTAGGTGGCTGTAGCCCCTAGACGCCCAAAGCTGGGCTTCTTTAGTTACTGATTTTAAGGAAAATGCAGAGTATTGTAAAGGAAGGGCAAGTGAGATCTTTATGCTGGGTGAGCTTCCCTGAGCACTTAAACAGGCGCTCAATGTACAAATCCCACACCATCTGTTTGCACATATTTTGAAGTCTAAGGATTCTATAGAACAGGGCTTGGCAAACTACAGCCTGCAGGGCAAAGCCAGTCCACCACCTGTAAATAAAGTTTTATTGGAACACAGCCACATTCATTTGTTTACATATTGTCTATGACTGCTTTCATGCTACAATGATAGAGACTATTTATAGCCTGAAATATTTGCTATCTTGCTTTTTACAGAAGAAGTTTGCTCACACCTGTTAAGGAGATAAGAGGATTGGGACAGGAGTCAGTTCACCCCGAATCTAGTCAGGCTCTGTCTCTAACAGGTGATGTTATTAGCGCCTCTGACTCCTTAGACCCTGAACAAGCTGTGCTAGATCGTAGCTAAGGCCCTTTCACCTACAAATATATAAGGCTATTCTGTTCACTTCACAGTTTCTAATAAATTACAAGATGCCATCACGACTAAGCTGACCCATAATGCAATTGCTGTTTCTCAAGATCAAAAGCAGCCAAGTATTGGAAATTTCATATAATTCAGCCTTTAGAAGAAGAATTTCTGCCGTTCAAAAAAAGAGGGTAAATAATCAATTACAGTTTTTTTCTGAGGGTCTTGATCACAAGGTGTTGAGTAACTAGGCCTTGGAAGGTGGTGTTGGAAGGTGTCTGGCGATGGGGCAGAAATAGGACAAAGTACAGAAAGTTCAAACTGGAAACTCCAAAATTGGCTTACTTCATACTCTAGCTAATACCTTTGTTTAATTATTTCTTACTAGGGACAAAGCACATGAAAGCCACTCAGAAGATCATTAAAAGATGCTGCTGTTACTCTTCTGCCTGTTAGTTGGCCCTTTGATAGGGAGTTGTCTTTGTTAAAGCTTGTCGTTCAGAAAGACCTGGAAACAAGGGTCAGGTCTGAAAATTTACACACAGATTTTTTTCTCTTGCTAAAATTAAACTTGAAGTTTTATTCATGTTGTGAGTTAAAGGGTTTTCACCAAATTTCATAAGGTCTTGATAACTAGCAAAACATGTGCTTGGTTGGAAAGCGGGCCAAGGGAAGGATGCAGAAGGAACAGTTAGGTTGGTGATACTCCATACATGGGGTCTGGTCACTGAACGATGGGATCTGCTGGTGTTTATTTCATAATCTGCATGTGTCTTGGTTCATGCAGCTCAACGAGAAGGTAAATTCTCCTGTGCATGTCATATATAGGCTCCAGAACCTTCAGACTGAAAAGCAAGTGAGGACAATTTCCGTGGCAGCTACTGGTGCTACACCCACTCCTTCCTCTTCCCTCCCTGTGCTTCTGACTCCCTGTGTGGATGGTTCCTAGACTCGAACCAGAACTCTGCCTTCCCAGAGCTCACGTGCCCTCGTTCCCACATATGAGAACATCCTTGACCCAACATCTTTTGAACAGTCATTCAACCTCCATGAATTTCTCTTCCATAAACTATAAAATATTTTTACTCAAAGAATAACAATCAGGAGTTCCCATCGTAGCTCAGTGGAAACGAATCTGTCTAGTATCCATGAGGATGTGGGTTTGATCCCGGCCTTGCTCGGTGGTTTAAGGATCCAGTGTTGCCGTGAGCTGTAGTGTAGGTCACAGATGTGGCTTGGATATGGTGTTGCTGTGGCTGCAGCGTAGGCTGGCAGCTACAGCTCTGTTCATTTCGACCCCTAGCCTGGGAACTTCTATACTTCTATATGCCTCTGCGGGTGTCACCCCTCCCCCCGCAAAAAAAGAGAGAGAGAGAATAGCAATCATGTTTAAATCTTTTCAGGATAAAGATAGGGTATAAGTAAAAAGAAAAATTTTACTACAAAGGAGTGAAACCAGATAATCTCTGAGGCCCTTTCAGCTCCAGCAGGTGTTACAGCTTGGGTTTTCTCCTGGTCTCCTGCAGACAAACAGACCATCTTTCCTTGGTTTGGGCTGGTCGTGGACCCTGTCCTTCTGCAGTGTGGAGTACTGGGCTGTTGGTATGACCATTTGTGACCACACACAACTCAGAGGGAAATCTGTGGCCCCTTTTCAGAAATTCTGCTCTCTGGAACCATCTGACCCAAGAGAAAAAAATATTTTTAGGAAAGACGTGAACTTAAAGCATTTTCTGTGTGTGCATATCCTTGTCTTTGCCTTATTATGACTTAATTCTAAACATCATAGAGTTTCTTTAATCTTAGAAATGGGCAAATGCATTAAAAGAGGAGAAAATAATTAGAAAAACCACTGTGTATTGAGCACCTGCTGGACAACCCACTGAGCATTTGTTTAATGTCTGCCATCCTTAATCTTTTTAAGTAGACTCCTAAAATTGCTGCCAGGCTATTAGCAGTAGTCCCATTTTACAGAGGAAGACCACAAGGCTAGGGTAAAGCAAAGAGCTTCTATGGCTAGTTAATGTTGGAGCCACGTTCTAAGCCCCAGTCTTAGGGCCCCAAAGTGCATGTCCTTCCCAGTGAGTTGGGCACTGAAACCAGGTTACCCCTTCGGGTCCTCCCCCTGCTGCACTGTGGGTGTCTGCCCACAATGGCTCACGGAGTCCTTGGGGATAAAGGACATTTATAGGACCTCACAGCTTCTTGAGTTTCCCCAACTGTGGGAGCAGCTATACTTTTTCATCTAAGTGGGGTGTTAGGATGGGCCTCAGAGGCGGGGAGCTGCTGCAGTGTCTCTGATCAGCTCTCTGTGGGCAGAAAGCTTGTCACCTCCGCAAGCAGGCCTTCCAACAGGAGTACAGCCTGATACGCTGTGCCAGGGACCACTCAAAGTGTAATGATCCAGGGCTCACCGTGAAAGTTGGACAACCGTCTGTCTGTCTCTCCTTATGTTTTTTTCATGGCTGCTTATTCTGCTTTATGGCTGCACGTGTGTGTGTGTGTGTGTTTTAATAGGTTGTTGTAAGCTGGAAAATATTAAGAGTTTTGGCTGCAGAGCCTCTCTCAAAATGATTTCTGTTTAATGCCAGCATCTTAAAATGAGAATTCTTTCCCCTTCTTCTTGAATGATCAGAAAGTGCTGTCCCATCAAAATCACAAGAAAAAGGGTCTTTGCTTAAAAAAAAAAAAGCCTTCTGGAGAAACAGACTGTGAATCTCAGAATTATCAATGACAGGGCATAAAGTGAGTCTTATTTCCATATCTTGTCCTAAACAAAGAAGAGCCTTGTTTACCCAGCTTGTCTAAAGCAGGGTGTGAGGACAGACTGAAATTCCTTATTGCACGTTAAGGACAGTTGCCCAGAGGTGTTGATCCTGTTTCACATACATGCAGATGAATGATCTTAACTGCGTTACCCATCACCCTTTCCTCTCTAGTCTTATCTTCTTTCTACTGTGAGATATATTTGTCCTTAAACATACACAGTGACCCCAATGGACAGAAATCACATCTAATTTTAAGATGTCCAGGTCTTAATATATTGCTGGTATTTAGTGAATGTCAAACATAGCAGTATGGTCCATGTGTATGTTTTCTTCATGATTTTTAAGCCAACTACAAATAAGACAAAGTAGAGTAAAAAAAACTTGTTAGGAATTTGAGTAAACTCAGTTACAACAATTTTGTCCATTTCATCTTCTTTTGGTCATTTGGATCTCTGACGTTCTGAGCCTTAGAGATGTCAGAGGCTTTTATAGGAGTGTTTTAGAAATAGAGTTTAAGCTTTTGGCAAGATTAAATAGTTTTAGCATCTTGCACAGGCACCTGGGGCCATGTGTGTAGTATCTAAGAGACCATTCCTTAAAGGGAAGCAGGTATTAATTACTTCAGTGAGGTGCCTCTTTTCCCCAAGAATAAAGGAATCTTTGTGTCATCTCCTTGATGCCTTTACAGTTTCCCCAGACTCTGAGTACTTCTTGTAATCCTCTGAATAGTTCCAGTGAGGAGCTGGGTTCATTCCGTTTGTTGAACTTTACCCCCAGGGGGTCAGGAATATGTGAACATGAATTAGAATCAAAAGGTTATTCAACTTCACCAAATTATCTATGATGCCCAAAGGAGAATATCAACACTAAAAGTGTGTTTTTGAATAGAAATGGGCTTTCTGTCCACTGAGGTGATTCTAAAAACAGGAATGAATGTTTATTCCTATGATTATTGCTAGGGAGAGCATGTTTGGAATAAGAGTTACGAAAAATGAAAAGGACCAAGAATGGAGAAGAGAAAAAGCTGTTTTAGAGTTTATATTAGAATTCCTTTAGATTTATCAAATAAATTAAACAGAGACACATAGAAAGAGCATTTTTGACCTTATGGAAATTGAACCTCTGAAAACCGGAATCACAACAGGTCTTGAGTTTGCAGACCTGGCTGTGAGAAATGAGACCTTCCAAAGGTTCCACATTTCCGTCCTGATGAATTCCTCCATCTACAGCTCCTACACATCTCAGATGGGCTATTTTGCTTCTAACAGTAAAAAAAAAGAAAAGAAAGAAAGAAAGGAAAAAAAGAAAAAAAAACAAAATTCAGATGACCTTGAGTGGTGGGAAACTAACCTCCACACATGTCCACGTAGCTGGCCATGAAGACAGGTAGAATTGCCACCAGGTGGCTGCCCCCTGAATTGTCTTCAGAACAGAGTTCAAGTGGTTCCACAGAAGCTCTGGTAATTTATGCTGTGTCATTAAAGCCCTAGGACTCCCTCTTCTTTCTTTGCTTCTGTTTTTCTGCTTTGATATCCTCTGATGTTTCAGTGATTCTTTGTAATTTAAATAAGAAAGAGGGAAGAGGATGGGAAGAGAAAGAGGGGAGGGGTGGAGGCGAGGGGAAAGGGAGAGAAGGAGAAGTAAGAGAAAGACATCCACTCGAATTAACCCTTCCTTGAGCTGCAGGTAACCTCCAAGAACTTGAGACCGCCAGACCAGCCAATGGCCAGGTGGTACCATCACTTGTTTTTTTACTTTTCCATGAGAATAAGTGTTAAAATAGCTGCTCTTTATTTAGTATACTCCATGCCATCTATCCCCCAACTGGAAAAGAGAAGTAAACAATGACTGAGGTGACCAGCTTTCCTAAGGTTGCTCAGACAAAACTGGTGGGACTGGGTTTAAACTCTTATTGCCTGGATCAAAGCCAGTCTTATTTTCACAGCTGCATGTTAGCTATGGGTATTGAAGCAGCGCAGAGATTTTTAAAACACTGTATCTTGCACTCCTTTTGGGAAGTCATAATCACCAACAATCATTAGATCTAAAACCTGATTCTGTAAAACTCATAACACCCCCTCCCAGCCCTGCACCTACTGTGCATAATTTTATTATGATATGTATCTTATTCTGCTGTCTTTAGCTGTTTTCTTAGGCTTACCTTCTCTGCGCATCTGTTAACCTGAATGCCTGGCATAGAGTGGAAATTAATTTAAGGTTTGTGGAATGACCGAATCCATGTTTCTTGCTGGTAGAGGATTTGGGTATTTGTGTATATGCATTTGGGTGCGACAGTGATTGGCAGCACTATAAGCATTTAGTCCGCAAGGGCTAGGAGGCTGTGCTCTGCACAACAGCTGCAAATAATAAAGACTTCCCTGGTAGCCTCATGACTTCCCAGCGTCCCACCAGACAGTCATGTCAAGAACCCCCTTAAATGAATTACAATTAACTGAATTAATAATTAATTATATTATTGTAATTATAATTCCATTTTAAATATAAATACAAAATATTATAGTATTTCATTTTATCTTGAATTATTTGGGACTATACTTCCTGTGTAAATCAAGAGAAGGCTGTCTTTGTTTTGTTTGGAATGTTTCTAAGAGTCATTCACCATTTCAGGAAATTGTGTCGCTGATGACAGTGATATTCTTGGTATGTGGGTCACCAAGACCACGCGTTTTTATCAACCTGCATGTGAGGCTAAGACATTCATTGCAATTCTGCATAGAGGAACAAGCATCTTACCACTTCATTGTGCCAGAGCATTTACACATTGAAACAACTATTGTTTCTGTAAATGATTTTCTTTGAATTCACTCTTGATATTTCAGTCAGGGCATTATATCATCTTCTTTGTAATTGCATGTGTAGGTGGGCTGTATTATCTATGATTTTCATTTTTGTATAGTAAAGCAGGTGTTACAACATTATTTCTAAAAGAAGCATTGCATCTACAATGTGGAAAGTTGTTGGAGTGAACGGGTTGATGGATGAATATGTGAATGAATAAATAATGAATAGAGTGAAAAATAACTAGGTGTCAAATAAACTGCTTGGAATGTAAATGTTCTAGCTGTTGAGAGGAAGGAACTTTCTAAGTGGAATGGACAGGAAGAGGTTTGCAAAACCAAATCCAACGATTGTGCCAGGCATGAAACCATGGGCACGGCATTAGGAAAAGCCATGTGCAGGAGACCTAGGGAAAGAAGGGAGGTGTTTGAGGTTTCCAGTCTTGGAGGACATGGGGGGGCTGGCAAGGAACCATCCAGCCTTTGCCTCCATTTCTTCATATGTAACCAGAGTCCCCAAGGTGTACAAAAGGTAATCAAGTGTATTGTTGTTCATGAATGTACTTTTTCAATATTTACTTAACACACCTGTGTTAGGTATTGCAGTTAGCACCTCTGAGTCTCTCTGATGATTTGCTGGGTAAACCCATCAGAGCAATCAGTTCTCATTTGTGTGTTCTGTCAGATCATACCTCCATGAGACATCATTTTAGAATTTGCTGGGAAAAGCTTATGGGACCATATGGGTTGAATTGTGTCTCCCTAAAAGATAGTGGACTCCTATGAATTGACTGAAACTTTCCTTAGAAATAGGGTCTTCTCCCACAGACAGAGAAAACAAACTTATGGCTACAAAAGGGGAAATGTGGTGGGGAGGGGATAAATTAAGAGTTTGTGATTAACATATACACATTCGTATATTTAAAATAGATAACCAATAAGGTCCTACTGTATGGCATAGGACCTTATCACTCAATATCTTAAAATAACCTAGAATGGAAAAGAATATTAAAAAAAGATTTTTTTTTTCAGAAATGTATTTATTACATAAGGCCAAATGTTCTTGAAAAAACTATGTAAACAGGCTAGGGTGGGTGGATGGGTATGTGTGTCACAAAATCCAGAGGAATATCTTTAATCTCCATGTGTCTTAGTCTGGATTAAGCATCCAAATTGCCATCCTTCCTTCCCTGTTTGTACCTTTATCCTGCAAAACTTCCCCTATTTCAGCCTCACACTCTCTTCTCTCTCCTCTGTACACCTGACACTAACACAACATGGTAAATCAACTATACTGCAATTTTAAAAATGTGATCCTTGAAAAGAAAAAAAAAGAAAAGAAACAGGGATTTATTTCTCAGATGATCAAGTTAAAATGAAGTCATCAGGGCGGGCCCTAATCCAGTACCACAGTGTCCTTGTAATGAAGGGAAGTATTGTCACAAGAGAGAGATGCAGGGAGGAGCCTTGTGAAGAGTAACCAGCATCAGGAACACAGGGCAGGAACCCGCGAGGCTGCCAGCAAATCCTGGGAAGCCGGGGGAGGGGCAGGGAGCAGATTCTCCCTCAAGGCCCTGAGAAGGCAGCAGCCCTGCTGGCCCCTTGCTTGGCCCCAGCCTTCAAGACTGTTTGTGATACTTTGTTGTAGCAGCCCAGCCATAGGAAACGAATAGGGACCATAACTAGGGCCAAAACCTTCTAACCGTTGAAGAAGAAAAAGCTATGCTGTTGATCTTCTCCTCCTCTAAAAATATCTAGTAACTCAGAGATTTTCTCACAATTTTATCCTCGCAGTGACATTCTTTTCCTGCATTATGTGACTCCCTTGGCTTGAAAAATGAATGTTTTCGGGAAGTGTTTTTTGTTTGCTTGTTTTTGTTATTTTTTTTTAACTTTATAGCCAGTCTCTCTTCGTTCTAGCAGCTTCAAGTCTGCGGTCATGAGTTACAATATTTAAAAATTTATATTGGGAGTTCCCTTTGTGGCTTAGCAGGTAATGAACCTGACTAGGATCCGTGAGAATGTGGGTTCAATCCCTGGCCTCGCTTGGTGGGTTAAGGATCCAGTATTGCCGTGAGCTGTGGTGTGAGTTGTGGACTCCACTTGGATCCCACATTGCTATGGCTGTGGTGTAGGCCGGCAGCTGTAGCTCCAGTTTGACCCCTAGACTGGGAACTTCCATGTGCCACCAGTGCGACCCTAAACAGAAAAAAAATATATATATATGTGTGTGTGTGTCTGTGTGTGTATATATATATGTGTGTGTGTGTATGTGTATGTGGTTTTAGTCTTAAATAGCATAGTTGATTTACAATGTGTTCGTATGGCAACATGACTCAGTTTTTTATATAGACATTCTTTTTCCCATTCTTTTCCATTATGGTTTAGCTTAGGATGTTGCTATAGTTCCCTGTGCTGTACAGTAGGACCTTGTCGTTTATCATTCCCTGTACAATAATTTGCATCTCCTAATCCCAAACTCCCACTCCATCCCCCCTCCACCCCCCTCAGTTTTTAAAATGCCTCTGGCTCTCTTTTGGGCCTCTCCTAGGATGCTAAACTTCCACCCTCTTTCCTGTCCCCATGTATCTTTCATGATATCCATTTTGCTCTTAGTTTTAGAGCCTTTCCCTGAAAACTCTACAGGGTTACCCGTCACTTTCACATTAGAGCCTGTGAGATTCTCCAGGAGGAGCATCCTGACTACACTTCCATATTTCAAGTTACAGTCCCCGGGAGAGTATTGGCGGCCATGACCTTATCGCTGTAATGATTGGTTCTTTACTATCTCAAACATCACTTTATTGGCTCTATAGCAGTCTCTCCTCAGGATTTGTGAGCTATAAATTCAGCTGACTTTGTCCAACCTTCTGGAATTCGTGGTGGCTTCTCCCTCTTTGATCAGGAAAATTTGAATGGCTTGCTTGTCCAGGCCTTGGCACCCTTCCTGCAATAATACACCCCTGCTTTTTTATACTTAGAGCTAGTTTTGTCATACAGATATTTCTGTGCTCTGTTTGTGTCCTGGACTTTACATGTACCTCAATTAGTTCTCCACATCTGGGATTTTTTTTTAGCTTCTTATGACCGAAAACCTTTTAAAATTGTTTTAAGACCCCCTAAAGTTACATCACATGTAAGCTTTCCTTAAAGATTCTAGGCCTCGTGAAACTTCCCTGGTTAACTTTGCCTTCAGTGATGTGGGTACTTTGGCTCCTGTCTCTTTATGTCCTAAGATGAATCAAATTTATTAGTGTTCAAATCTTTATACATAGAGGGTTTTTTCAATTTGTTGCCAAAATCTTAAAAAAAAAAAAAAAGCCGTTGTACCATTTGATGGAAATGAGCACTTTCCAATAAGAGTGCATCCAGTTAATTTAGTGTTAACATATTTTTCCAAACGCCCATACGTTTTACAAATGTTTAGACAAAATAAAAATTTCCAGGCATTTTGGGAACAAGGGCTGTGGTTTTACCTGTGCCCTGTGGGAGCTGATTACGGCAGTAAGTATAGAGCCATTATTTTGTGGTGAATTATATGTAACCCTAAAAACAGCACTGTCTAGAGACTGCCCCTCAGCTCCACCAGCAGCAAAGAGAAAAGTATGAATCAAGAAGGTCCATCCTGGAGTTCCCATCGTGGCTCAGTGGTTAACGAATCCAACTAGGAACCACGAGGTTGCAGGTTTGATCCCTGGCCTCGCTCAGTGGGTTAAGGATCCGGCGTTGCCGTGAGCTGTGGTGTAGGTTGCAGACGCGGCTCAGATCCCACGTTGCTGTGGCTGTGGCGAAGGCTGGCAGCTACAGCTCCTGTTAGACTCCTAGCCTGGGAACCTCCATGTGCCACGGGTGCGGCTCTAGATAAAAGCAAAAAGACAAAAAAAAAAAAAGGAAAGGTCCATCTCATTGAACCAAAAATGGTATTAATGCAGATAATTGCTGTGGGGGAGTGTTGAAGGGTATTCCAGATTCCATCTGTGTCCTTAAATAGATTTTTTAACTCATATTTCAGCTTCCCGATCTGTAAAGTCAGGATAACGATGGTGCTTTCAAAGGTATGATGAGATTATCATCAGTCAATACAGATAAACTTCTTATAACAGTAAAAACTCAGTAACAGTCGTTCTTCTTACCTGTGCTCTATGGTCAGAAACTGTCCCCTCGCAAGCACAGTCCTTTATTGTCACAGGGCTGTCACTCCATCAGTTCTTTCTAAGAATGGCTTCCCAAAGGTAAAGGCTGTTCTCACCTGCACACGTACCTTTCTGTATTCTTTCTGCATTCTAGGTCTATAAGAGACCTATCAAAGTTTCACTTCACAGAGTTTTAGCCTCGCCAAGATTATCTTTCAAATTTCAGAATGCTCCAGGCGGAGGTCTTGAGTTTGGGTATTGGAAAGGACTCATTTTTTATGAGTAACCATGGCCTGTGGGGTAACTTGTACGTACTACAGAGTGGACATCTGAGCAACGTGTGTGTATCTGAGGTTATGTTCACAGGCATGCTCCCTTCAGAGTCGGAGAGCCCAGATGAAGGCTGAGCCCTCCTCTTCTGGGGCTGCAGGCTCTGCAGGTCACTCTGTCTCCATAAACAATGTCTAATAATGCTTGATTTAATTTCTGGGATCTTTATAATAACATGCATTTCTCAACCATGATGGTTTTTGCTTCTGTTAATACCAACGTTCTTTACATTAATTGCTTAATGGTTATGAAGCTGGCCAATCCAAAATAAGATACCTACAGAAAAAAATTAATCTTGACATTTTACGCACAAACAGCACTAATGATGACCACGTGGTTAAAAAGAAAACTACCCTTCCCGTACTTAATAAACCCCTTTTATCAGAGTGGCTTGATGGAATATTTGACAAAACAGGGATTTCTGTGGTTTCTGATGAACATCTGTCTCCTGCCCTGATCTCCTTGAGGCAGTTTCAGGAGTTGTCTTTCATTTCTTCTTCACAAGAGATCTTATTCCAGAACCAAAGCCAAATAACAAATCAGAGTATGCTTGTGCCACTGTTGATATTGCCTAGTTTGAATCTGAACTCCTCCTAATCAATTTAAGTAAATATACATTAAGTAAATATTGCTGCAAAGGTGAGCATCTCTTTCATACTCATCACAATTTTTCAATCCCCACTTTGAGAATGGAAAACAGAGATGTGTGTCCAGAAGTGGGCAAACAAAGTTCTGTGGAGAAATAGAAAAGACAAGGCTTAATGCTGGGGACCAGCACTCCAAATGCAGACACAGCCAGGAGAGATGGAATACACAAAGGTTACGGCCAGACCTCATACGTCAGAAGAAAAGACAAATAATCCAAACCAGACATAGTCAGTACACTTCATTTTACTTAAGAAAAAAAAAAATTCAGTGTCCCATGTCAACCTCAAATTAGTAATTAAGGAAATGCAAATTAAGACCACCTTGCAATGTCATTTATATCCACTAAGTTGCAAAAATGAAGTATGGTGACAATACCAGGTGTTGGATAGATTGTCGACCAACAGATAAAATACTCTGGGATATATTGCTGGTGAGAGTCTAAATTAGTGTAGTTAGGCTGCAGATGGTTTTGTATTATCCTATAAATGTGATATTCAGATTTCCTATGACCAAGCAATTTGTCTCTAGGTACTAACCTGGAGAAAGTCTTTAATAGGGATTCCAGGATTCATGTTTAAGAACGGTCATAGTAGCACTCTTCATAAATAGTAAAAATTGGATGTCATCCAACTATCTGTGAGCAGATGAATGCATATTCACCAAATTCAGTAGTTTTCATCAATGAAAGCAAAGAGCAGGCAACAACATGGATAGATCATAGAAACATAATGCTGAGTAAAATAAAAGTCAGTTCTTTAAGGCTATGTACAGGATGCTAACATTATTATAAATCTAAAAGAAACATTGTTTAGAAAAAAAAATACGTGTAATAAAATTACACATTAAAAAAAATTAAGGGAATAATAAAGACCAAATTCAAGATAACAGATATCTCCTAGTGTTAAATGAGATAGGTAAGTGGGTGGGGTGGGGGAGGAGCATATGGATTCAACAGAAGAGACAGAGTTCTAATTCCTGAATATTCATTTTGCTACTGTGCTATATACCATTTATATACGCATTACATTGATTTTTATAGTTATTAAGTGTACATTAAAAAGATAAAAACTATGATTATACTCTTGGTGTGTAAGAAACAGAGAAGAGAAAGGAAAAGTGAAGAAAAATGACAATAGCCTTGAGCAGAAAATTTACATGTTACAAAAAGAGGCAAATGGACAATAATAATATTTAAAATTTTTCAGTCTTAAAAGTAATTGTACAAATGCAAATTTTCAAAGAAATGCAAATTGAGATTTTATTTCTTGTTATGAGAAAGCAAAGGTTTTAAAAAAAAGGATTCCCATTGTTACTTGGGTTATAGAGAAATGAGCACTCCTATACAGCCTTGACGGTGAGAATGAAAACTGATATATCCTTTCAATGGAATAATTTTGCAGTAAATGACAAGGGCCTTAAAATATTCATACCAATGGCTTTGCGTCTTTGCTGCTATGAATTTATTCATAAAAAATAAATGTTTTAGTGTGCTTGGGAGAACACAGATATTAGCACAGACTTGTTTATAATTAAAAAAAGTAGTGAAAATCTTCCTGGCTAATAAAAAGTGATTTATTAAAATATAGAGAGAATGAAAATAATAAGCAACCCTTTTAAATGTCGATGGAGAAATATTTGACATGAAAATGTTCAACGAGGAAAACAAGTAACAGACAATAGAACTGTTTTAAATATTAAGAATATTTAATATTCCACTACTTTTTAACTGGTATAGATTGTGTATGTTTGGGGTGTCTATGTGGGTCAGGACAAACTCTGGGGAGCGTACTTATCATATTTATTGCTAGTCATGGGATTATCTGTGGTGTTTTCTTTAACTTCATTCAGGGTCATGATTGTCTCTCCGCTGTTCCCTCACTGCTTAGTCCCTGGCACAAAGTAAGTGCTTACTACATGTAGACTGTATGAATGAATGCATTAAATGCAAACTTGTGGAATGAATTAAAATAAAAGAAAGGAGACTTCCTGTTGAGCTAATTCAGTTGTACTCAACTGAAACAAATATTCTACCTAAATTAGCATCCTGTTCCTCCCAGAGCTAAGTGTCACATTAAAGGTTTTCACCTCTGATTCCGTTTCCAAGGAATTAAGTATTTTGGAAGGGTAACTTTTCATTTAAGGTCCTGACTCTACAGCAGTAGAATTTCCAAGGAGATGCTGTGGAGCAGAAAGGGATTCTATCACGTTCTTCAAAGCTGTGTCTTCTCACATCTGTGTAGTCCATCCACGCCTAAGACCATTTCTGTTTCATTAGACTCCAGATAGGTTATAATTGTTATCAGCATCACTGTCTACAAAAATCATAATTACCTCCTACATGAGAAACTGTACATGTTATCTAATTTTTTTTTCATAGCAAACATGAGGTATTTTTTTATTTTTTAAATTAATGTATTTCCATATATCCTATTTTATTGAGGAAAAGAAACTTTCTAACTTAACCAAAAATCACACCCACCACTTCTTAGAATTATAAAGAAGTACGTTTGGGGAAAGAAAATGGGGAGAATAGATTGAAACAAATCTGAGGCCAGTGCATTAAAATGCATCCCCTATACGGCAGTGATAAATGTATTAAATGTATTAAAATGTTGCTCAGAGGACTTAAGAGTCTGTCCCCAGAAGAGTGTCCACACAGTCATGTGGCTGATAGGATTCATAAAGTGAAGTCACCCAGCCACTCAGACATCACAGACAACTGTACCGCCAAGTGCAGTCCCACAACACAGTAAATCTGACTCTGTTTATGTGTGTTTGTGTTTTTAATAACATCCCTCGATGCAGGCCAGATTAATCATTCCAAAGTTCAGTCAATGAAATCAAGTCCCTACAGGGGTCCCAAGCAAAGTCCCCAGGTACATATAGCTCTCTCACAATCTGAACTTAATCCAAAAATAAATATTAGCATGTCAAGATTTTTAAAAAATGGTCTTCATAGCCTTCAGGCAGTTTCTCCACAACAACTATTTTCTTCGGCCAAGGATTTTTGTAAGCCTTGAGAAGCCATGAATTTGAAGTTACACTCCCCTGACAAGGACCCAAGGAGCCAAAGGAACAGGGTTTCCCCTCATTGAACAATTCTGAGTCAGCTCCAGCAGACACCAGGTTATGGACAAATGCAGAGCGGGCTATTTAAACGTGTAGATTTGGAGCCAGAAAAACCGCCCATGTGACCCCTGGGTCCCGTGGGTAAACCAGCTCTTCTCTCACTGATGTCTCCTGTGGCTCTGCCCATTTCATCTGTCTGGAAGCAGTGCCAGTGTGAAAGCTTGTATGGAAGGTACTTTGCATGGAGCGTCAATCAGGCCCCATTTCCTCCCTCAGCGTGCGTCAGTTTATTGATAGGGAGGCAAGGGGCTGGGGGAAGAGGAAGAAAATGAAGAACTTGAAGAAAAAGTGGAAATGGAAAATAATAGTGTCTAGAACTAAGGCCTTTTTTCATGGAAGGAAAACTACCTCAACAGAAGCAAATTGATTCAAGAACATGTTTACCTGGGTGGAATTCATTTTCTTTGGATAAAGGATGGGGTAATCAATACATATATACCCATACCCCCTTGCCCTCCCCTCCCAGTACTGTCCCACAGACCCACATGTTCAACAAAAACACGAGAGGAGATGCTCTATGCTTCCAAATATGAGCACCTTGACGACGGACCTCACGTCAGTATACTCAAAGGATTTTACAGATAACCCGGTGGTGTTTTTACCAGGAACGAAAGACTGGTTCAGTATATAAAAAGGATCCAGTGTGATGCATCACATCAGTAGAAGGAAAAAGAACATGATCGTCTAAACAAATAAAGATTAAGCATTTAAGAAATCTAACGCTCTTTCATGATAAAAAAAAAAAAAAATTCAACTCTCCAGGAAGAGAAGGAAACTCCCTTCTTTTGTGTAGTCATCGAGGTGCTGATATTTGCTACACAGCATCAGTGGTGGTGGTGGTTTGAGGTAAGAGGAAATATGAAATATCTCCCAGTCATATTGTGGGTCTCGCATTACAGAGAACAGCAGGAGATGTTTAACTAGCAAGTTCTCTATGAGGTCACAGTGGGCCACATTTTTTTCATGGAAAGCTTCAACTGCTCCACTGAAGAATGCATTTCTTTATCAGGCAGATGAAAAGGCGACTGGCCACTGGGGTGATTCCTTGAGGTATGCTTAATTAATTCCAATCTGTTAATGACGGCAGTTTTCTAGTTTCCAGTGATAAATGGTAGCCCTTTCTGAGAGGCAGCTTGAAGTGAAAGGCCCTTCTCCCGGCCTCCAGGTTTTTTATTTTCTTTGTGCTTGGCTACTTCTGTCACTTGCTTCTCAGAATGAGTTCCCATCAGTAAGAGTCATAAATAATTTACAGAAGTAATTCCTGTCTAATCACTTGGGACTCAGAGTTTTTATGATGTTGCCAGATGTGCCATCAAAAAAATCATCCGGTTCAGAAACTTGTGATAAATTGAGTCAGAGTCGATTAATCCCCTGGAGACCACCGGCTAGTTTGTGCGGACTTGTGTTAGAGTTCTCCTCCACCTTCCCCCTCTCCCCTCCATCCCCACATCCCAGCACACGGGGGCCAAGAAGAGCTCTGCAAGAGCTAGGTTACTGGGAGGTGTGGAGCAGGTATTAGACACCTTGGCATGGCTTTTATGTTTCTGTCATGTGTAGGAAGAAATATGAAAACAGTCACTAGACTAAAGGGACTTTTTAGTCTAGTGAAGAGGTAGCAGGAGTGAGTTTGAAAAGGCCCAGACGGTGTTATTTCCCATCTAGGCTCTGCCACTCACAGTGCTGGCATCAACACTGTATAAACATCCAGACACTGTTTGTGAGATAGCACTCCTCTTTTCAGTAAAAATTCCTCACAAAATTCATCTTTACTTCCTCTGGACCCTCCCCACCTGAGTTGTGTGTCTCTAATGAAGAATGTTGGTTATTCACTCTTATAATGTGGTCGGTGGTTTAAACATGGATCCCTTCCTACACACACTGCTGTATATAAAATAGATAATTAACACTGACCTACTGTATAGCACAGGGAAATCGACTTATTATTCTGTAATAACCTTTATGGATATATGTAGATGTATACCTGAATCATTTTGCTGTACACCTGAAACTAATACAACATGGTAAGTCAACTACACTTCAATAAATTTTTAAAAATAAATAAAAGCATAAAGAAAAAAAAAAGGACCCCTTCTATGAAACTGTCAATTTGTTGAGGATAAGTCCTCCATTATAGCCAACTTCTCACAGGATGATTGATGCCTTTCACCGGGGAGATTTTCACTAATTTTGCTGCATAAAGGAAAGACTCCAAAAATGAGTGACTATGAAGTTTTATCCCAATGTACATGGGGGAATAAGGAAAAAGATCCATACTGAGCTTTTAAAACCACTTTGCTCGATCGTGTTGCAGTAAGTAAGCTGGGCAGTAACTTAGTACCTTGCACTGGGAGGAGACTTTAACTCAGTTTGCACCAACTGTGAAAGAACTTGAAATGATACGTCTTGAACCAGGAATTCTGTGTTCCTAAATTACAGTCTCTCAGTGGAGATTAAAATATCTGTAATCCAGTGTAATAAGGCACGGTAGTGTGCTTTGACGACAAATTAAATCTTAGGGGAAAATGTTCCCCATGTTGTCTCTGATTACATTGTCAAGGAATCCTGTGAATTTGCTGATGTGTAGGTTTTCCTTTAATGCAAAGCAGGCAAGGAAGGGAGGGGCTGTGGAGAGAAAGAAGGTTGGGGGCCCAGGGGAAGAATATGGAGTCTCTTAGGGAAAGAGATTAAGTGTTGACCTAATGCAGAGTCTCAGCAGTTATTCTGAAAGTGTAGCAATGATGTCAAGCTTTGAATGCTCAAAATCTAATATTTACATCATTCTTCTTCATTGCATCTTATGGGACATAAATGCAGTATCTTTGTCCAGTGACTTGATAAATATCAGAACAGGATTGTAGATTTTCATAGGATTCTTTAAGTACAACTAAATAACCTCTTATAGTTACATAATTTACAGATCAAAACAAGTGAGGTACTGAAGTCTGTTGGGGACCCTTGTAAGCTTATTCTTCTCCAGATTTCCTGCCACCTTTTTAAAAGGCTTTGATTTGTAGAAATCAATGTAATTGCTTAAAAACTACTGGTCAGTCATTTTGTGGCTTTAGCTATGTTTCCAGGGACTAATTTTCCAATATAGATAGATCTTAGCCATTATGACTTAGATTATTTTCTCATCTTTATTATTAGACAGTAGCCTGCAGTTTATTTTAATGCATGCATTTATTAAAAAGAAATAGCTCCTAAGTGTCTCAATATTGAGACAGGAGAAGGTATCAGAATGTAATTTATCTAAAGTATAATTCTAGAAAATTAAACTATGTTTGTTTTCCTCACTTTTATTTTGGTCTTGGCTCATAGGCATACATAATTTTATATCAATGCAGTCATAAAACAAAAACAATTTTTAATTACGATCTCTGCTATTCTTTACGAAAGGCTGCTGCTGTTTCTTGCTCTGTTGGATGTTGCTGAGGGTAGTCCTTGCTCTGTTCCACAGAGTTCCTTTATGAGCCATCACAGGGAAATGTGTTTTCTGATTTCCATAGCACAAATAAGGTTTCTTGTGAGCAAATATAAAGTTGTTTGTATGTGTGCTTTTTTTTTTAATCATATGGCCATGGAGATTCATTTGAAGTTCACATCTCCCTTTCCCACTGGACCCGGGAAGTCTTAGGTCTCCTGTGTAGTCCGCTTAAATACAGGATGTGTGATGAACAATATCCACACCTTCCTCCCTTCATGCATCATAGTTTCTTCCCCTCATCCAATGGTACTTTCTTCAGTTTTCTGTTTTCTTTCATTTTGCTTTATGTTATATAAAGCCTGTAAAATCCTTTTTGGAATATTTTTTTCTTTTACTATTATAATGTGTTCTTCATAATTATCATTTTAATTTCTATGTCATAGTCATAGTAAGTGAAGTTAAGTCAGACAGAGAGAGGCAAACATCATATGACATCACGTATATGTGGATTCTGCAAAAAGGATACGTGGAGTTCCCATTGCGGCACAGCGGGTTAAGGATGTGGCGATGCCACAGCTGTGGCTCCGATATAATCCCTGGTCTAGGAACTTCCATGTGTTGTGGGTGTGACCCAAAAAGGAAAAAACTAAATTACATTTTAAAAAGGATGCAAATGAATTTATTTGTAGGACAGAAACAGACTCATAGACTTTGAAAACAAACTTACAGGAAACAGGTGGGGGGAGGGATGGACTGGGCATTAAAGATTGGCATATGCACACTGCGGTATATGGAATGATTGGCCAATGGGGACCTGCTGTGTAGCACAGGGAACTCTACTTTATAATCTGTGATTATCTACATGGGAAAATAATCTGATAAAGAATGGATGCATATGTGTAGCTGAATCACTTTGTTGTACAGCAGGAATTATCACGACATTGTAAATCAACTATGCTTCAATAAAACTTTTTTAAAAAAGGAAAAACACCCAAAACACTAAAAAAAATGTAGAGGTAAATTATTATGTGCATGTAGGTGGTTTCTGTCTTTTCTACCAGTGCTGAAAATAATAACTTTGACGGCCAGGAAATTCTTTTCCCCATTTAAAAAAATTATTTTCCTGGAATAAATTTTTAAGAATGAAATGACATGTTCAAATATTTTGTGCCAACAGCCAGTCTCAATCCAATGTTACCCTTTTTTGAAGGTAGGAAAGAGAGTTAATCCATGGTTAGACTAAAAGATATAATTCCTACTGAAAATATACTTCTCACAGGAGGTAACTGAAACTTTATGTTCCAGCCTGCTCAGTTAGTTTAACAATTCTAGGCAGAGTTAGGTCAAAATGAATCTGAGCATCAGAAGTCTGAAAACAACATAAGGTTTTTTTTCCTCTGGTTAACGAAGGAGAAATAACTAAGATATTATAAGATTAATAAAAAAATACATATACATTAAAAATGAACTTATCAGAGTTCCCATCATGGCTCAGTGGTTAACGAATCTGACTAGCAACCATGAGGATACAGGTTCGATCCCTGATCTCGCTCAATGGGTTAAGGATCCAGCATTGCCGTGAGCTGTAGCGTAGGTCACAGACATGGCTGGGATCCTGCATTGCTGTGGCCGTGGTGTAGGTCAGCAGCTGCAGCTCTGATTCGACCCCTAGCCTGGGAACCTCCATACGCCTCGGGTGTGGCCCTAAAAACCAAACAAAACAAACAAACAAAAACAAAAAAAATAAATTTTCATATGCCTATAGTAAAAATTAATACTTTTTTTTTGTAAAGAACCTATTATGCTTTTTAACAATTTAGTATTTAGTAACTCTCCTTACCCATCTGTGTCCTCTATCAGTGGTTCTTAACTCAGGGATTAGAACTGTTCCCCAGAAAGCATTTGTAAATATGTAGGAATTTTTTGGTTTATGGCTTATGGCTGAGGGCTGCCACTGGCAACTAATGGGTACCACCCAAGGATATTCGATATCTGTACTGCACCAGACAGTGCTGTACACCCCCCACCCCGCACGCACACACACACACACACGCACACAGTCATTCTGTTCAAAATGCCAGTAACCTCCACTGAGAAACACAGTGTCTCCAGATCAAATCTGTCTTAATGAGCATGGAGAGAAGGTAATTGACTTGGTGCATTATCCATTGTAGACACTTACTGAGCACTTACTGTGTGCTAGGCACTCTTCTAGGCACTTAGAATATACATCTGTGAATGAAACAAAAAATCACTCTGTCCTGAAACTTACATTCTAGAAAACGGCTTTTAATAAGTGTTGCCATATAGGTGAAAAAGGTGATATGGAAAACTTCATTCACCTTGTATCCGAATAAATACATAATAGAAAACTTGGAGTTACAGCAATGGGGGCCTCGTGGTAGCTCACTTTCTAGGCAATGGAAAAGCATTACGTCACTTGTTCCATTAACTCCTTTTGATCTTGATCTTTTTGGCTCAGTTGTGTGGCTCCATTTTCCACTGATTCTAACTCCTCCCAAACCCTTGATTTTAACATTCTTCCTCATCCAAAGAAAATTTCTCATAGAATGTAATCCAGCCTCCCTTGATAATTCAGACACTTCAGAGACTGTTCCAATACAGAAAGAAGTCTTTTAAAAGTGAACTTTAAAGCAAAAAATAAATCTGTTTGCTCTGGAGGAAAAAGACAGGAACATTAAAACATTAAGACCCTAAAAAGTTCAGAAATCACTTCTCTGTTCCATCAAACCACGATCTGATTGTGCTTTTTATTGTTTTATATGTTTCAATTAACTCAATTGTAATTGCTTGTCAGCATTTCATTCCAAGCAATAAATTTGTCATAAAAAAGAGTAGAAATAATCAAATTTCATTGTTCATCATTCTAGTGTTTGTTCCCCTTATCTGTTTCTGCTATTTCTATTTTAGAATATATTCTTTTGCTAGCAGCTGTTGTGATATGTTTTATAGGGAGATATTTTAACAGTTTCCTTTCTAATTTTCTTTCAGTTATACATGTAGATTATTGCTTTTCAGAGTAAGAAAGAAAATGATCAGATGGTAAAGGGAAAGGGAAAATGAAGGAGGCTATATAAACATGTATGTGTGTATATTTTATGTATTTATGTGACATGTTTATACACTATAAATTACACTCAGTTTTAAAATATGTATCGACAAATATTTTAAAGTGTTTCTATGATTAACCAAGTAGTAAAATGACTATCTGGCTATGCAATTAGATGAGAACATTTCTGTGTTAAGATTAGACTACAGGATGCTGTTGACATCTCTGAACCCTGGTGTCAAATAGTTATCATGGTTGCTATAGTTTGGAATTCTTTGAACACTCAGTGTTCTCTCCTTTTCCCTGACCCTCCTGACTTATTCTTATTAATGTGTGTTCGGTGTGGTAAGAAGTGATACTAATTTATAGTAAAAGGCAAATGATTAATATAGCTTACTAACTTACACCTCCTGTGGATATTTTATTTCAACAGAAGAAATATTTTAAACAAAAAATACTCAAATGTGATTCTCAAAGAACGTGTTTGGCATCAGTATTTGGAATATAAGGGATATTTCTTGATACAAAAGTCTTTATGGTTCCACTGAAATTATATTAAACAAACCATTGACCATTCTCCCTATAGGCCTTAATATGAAAATTTCTTTTCCATAGTTTCACTTGCAGATATTTATTTCTTTGGAGATTACTAATTTCTCATCAACATAGGCCTTATTTTTGAAGTCAGATCACTTAAAAATATATAATGTCTTATATGCTCAATTTTGGATACAATAATTTTTTTTAAAAGCTTTTTCTTATAGTTATTCATGGGCTAATGATATAGATTTAATGCCCTGGATTTAGTAACATGCTAAAGTAATATTTCTTAATATGATTCAAACATTTAAAAAGAGTACTTGTGGAGTTCCCGTCGTAGCTCAGCGGAAACAGATTTGACTAGGAACCATGAGGTTGCGGGTTCAACCCCTGGCCTCACTCAGTGGTTAAGGATCCGGCGTTGCCATGAGCTGTGGCGTAAGTTGCAGAAGCAGCTCGGATCCCGCATTGCTGTGGCTCTGGTGTACACCGGCAGCTACAGCTCCTGTTAGACCCCTAGCCTGGGAACCTCCACATGCCGCAGGTGTGGCCCTAAAATGACAAAAAGACAAAAAATAAAAAATAAAAAGGGTACTTGTGGCATTAGCTTGGTTATCTTTAACGTCATTTTCAGTTTCTGAATTTATTCCAGATAAATCCATCAAATTTCATTCCTATTACTACTCTCTCCATCTTTACTGAATTTCCAAGCATTTTCTTAGCACATTATAATGATCAGTGAGTTTAAAATGCTTTTTATGGAACAAGGGTGCATTAAAAATTTAACTTTGATAGTGAATTTCAGTTTAGTGGAATGTATTATACAATTTACTTACTGCGAAATTATAACTTTATTCCCAGGATGAAAAAAAAGGCATTAAATCTAAATTAAAATTAGATGTAGGGTGAGTGACTGAGATAGTGGAGCAGAAAGACCCTGAACTTACCTCCTCCCATGGACCCACCAAAATTATGGCTGAGATAGTGGAGCAGAAAGACCCTGAGCTTACCTCCTCCCATGGACCCACCAAAATTATGGCTGAGATAGTGGAGCAGAAAGACCCTGAGCTTACCTCCTCCCATGGACCCACCAAAATTATGGCTGAGATAGTGGAGCAGAAAGACCCTGAGCTTACCTCCTCCCATGGACCCACCAAAATTATAACTACTTACAGAGCAGCCACCAGCGAGAACAACCTGAAGACTAGCAGAAAAGATTTTCAACAAATAAAAACACCACAATGAGATGGGTGTGAGGGGACAGAGATACAGTGCAGTCTAGATTTATACCCTCAGGTGGGTTACCCACAAACCAGAGGAAAATTACAATTTCAGAGGTTCTCCTCAAAGATCAAGGACTATGAGCCCAAAATTGGGCACCCCAGTCCAGGAGTCCTGCACCAGGAAGATAAGTCCTTAGAATTTCTGGCTTTGAAGGACGGTGGGACTTGCACACAACAGAGCTGAAGAAGTGTAGGAAACCAAGACCCCACCTTCAAGGGCACATGTACACATTCCATGTCCCTGTACAGAGATTTCAAAGGAGCCTGGGTCAGAGCCACTTGCTGATCCTGGAGAAGTGCCCAGAGAGGCAAAAGGCAAAAGGAACTCCCACTGGGGACATAGAAACTGGTGGCAGACAGTTTAGGAGCTGGTTCTACCACAAGGACACTGGTGCTATCAAGCTTCATTTTGGAATCCTCCTTCTAACCTATAAGTGCTGGAGACTTACCCAGTCACCAGTCATTCAACATATGTCCCAGACCGCCAGTGGACTGGAATCAGTCATAAATCCCTGGCTCCCCAGACAGCCACCCTGGGACCTGGCCCAACCACCAGTGGGTTGTCACCAGACCCAAGACAAGGCCCTGCCCACCAGCAACTGGCAGCCTTCACACAAGACAAAGCCCGGCAACCAAATAGACTAAGAAACAGCCCTACCTACCAGTGTGCCCATAGTAGTCAGTCCCACAATAGCACAAGGGTCCAAACAGCCCACACGGGGGCACCCACTAGAGCATATAGCTCAGGTGACAAGAGTGGAGTGGTACAGTACTGGCCCTTATAGGACATCTGAATAAGGCCACTTCATTGGAAATTGTAACCAACTAACCTAATATATAGAAATAAAAACAGATTTTAAAAAGAGGTAAGTAAAATGAGGCAACAAAGGAGTATGTTCCAAATTAAGGAATAAAAACCCCAGAAGAACTAAGCAAAGTGGAGACAGGCAATCTACCCAATAAAGATTTCAAATTGATGATTATAAAAATGCTTAAGAAACTCAGGAGAAGAATGGATAAGCACAGCGAGAAGTTTAAAAAAAAAAGACTTAGCAAATATAAAGAAGAACTACAGCTGAAGAATATGATAACTGAAATGAAAATTCACTAGAGGAAATCAACATTAGATTATATGATAGAGGAATGCATCAGTGAACTGAAAGACATGGTACTGGAAATCATCCACACTGAACTGAAAAAAGAAAGAAACTTTTAAAAATGAGAACAGTTAAAGAGAACTCTGAGACAACATCAAGAATACCAATATTCACATTATATGGGTCCTAGACGAAGAGAATAGGGCAGAGAACTTATTTTGAATAATAATACCTGAAAACATCCCTATCTTGGGAAAGAAAACAGACATCCAAGTCCAGGAAGCAAAGCAAGTTCCAATAAGAATCAACCCAAAGAGGACCACACCAAAATGGCAAAAATAAAGATAAAGGATGAATATCAAAAGCAGCAAGTGAAAAGCAATTCCTTATGCACAGGGAACTCCTTTACTAAGAGTATCAGGTGATTTTTCAGCAGAAACTTTGCAGGGCAGAAAGGGATGGAATTTTATATTCAGATTTATATTTCCTGAAAGCAAAAAGTCTACACCATGAATACTTTATCAGTAAGACTATGATTCATGGTAGAAGGAGAGATAAAAAGTTTTGCAAGCAAAAAGAGTTCAGCACCTCTAAAGCAGTTGTACAAGAAATGTTAAAAAGACTTCTCAAAGCAAAACAGAAAAGGCTACAACTGTAAATGTGAAAATTATGAAAGAAAAAAATCTTATTGGGAAAGGAAAATATACAGGAAAATAGTAGATCAAACACTTGTAAGGCTACTAAGAAGATTAAAAAACAAAAATAGTAAAATCATCTATATCCACCATAAGTAGTTAAGGGATACAAAACCAAAATGATGGAAAACATGATGTTAAAACAGTAATGGGGAGTGATGTGAAAATGCAAGGTTTTTAGAATGTTTTTGAGCTTAAGATATCATCAACTTAAAATAATCATTTGTTTATATAGATTGCTATATATAACCCTCGTGGTAACCACAAGCCAAAAATCTATAGTATATACACAGACAAAAGGAGAAAAGAACTTAGAACACTAACGATCATCATCAAATTACAAAGAAAGAGAGTAAGGGAATAAAGGAATAAAGAGAACTACAAAAACAATAAGAAAACAGTTGACAAAATGACAATGAATACATACCTATCAATATTTACTTTAAATGAAAATGAACATAGACATAGAATGGCTGAATGGATAAAATATTTCAAAACCCATATATATGCATCCTACAGGAGACTAACTTAAGGTCTAAAGACACAGACCATATAAATTCAAAAAGATAGAAAAATGTATTCTGTGCAAATATAAATTTTAAAAAAGCCAAGGTAGCAATACTTCTATCCAAAATGAACTTTAAAACAAAACTGTAACAAGAGATGAGGAAGGACATTACATAATGATAAAATGATCAATCCAAGATGAAGATAGAAGAATTGTAAATATGTATGTACGCAACATAGCACCTAAATACATAAAAAATATTAATAGACATAAAGGGAGAAATTGACAGCAACACAGTAATAGTAGAGGACTTTAAAACCAGCTTACATCAATGGACAGATCATCCAGAAAGAAAATCTGTAAGGAAACACAAGCCTTAAATTACACATTAGACCTAGAATTTAATAGGTATATATAGAACATCCTACGCAAATGCAACAAAATACACATTCTTTTCAAGTGCACATGAAACATTCTCCAGGATAGATCACTTGATAGGCCACAAAGCAAGTCTCAATAAATGTAAGAGTATGGAAATCGTACCCAGCATATTTTCCAACCACAACACTATGAAACTAGAGATCAACTGCAAGAAATGCAAAAGCACAACTACAACATGGAGGCTAAACAACATGCTACTAAACCACCAATGGGTTAGTAAAGAAATTAAAGAGGAAATTAAAAAAAAAAACCTGGAGACAAATAAAAATGGAAACACGATGATTCAAAAATCTATGGGGCCAAGCAAAAGCAGTTTTATTTTATTTTATTTTTTTCTTATTAACAATGAATTTTATTTCAGTTATAGGTGTACAAAGATAATAAGTTAGTTTGTTTACTTGAGCTTTTTCTTGTTTCCTGAGGTAGGCTTGTATTGCTAGATACTTTCCTCTTAGCACTGCTTTTGCTGCATCCCAGAGGTTTTGGAGTGTCTTGTCTTTGTTGTCATTTGCTTCTAGGTATTTTTTAATTTCCTCTTTGATTTCTTCAGTGATCCATTGGTTGTTTTCTTGTTTTTGAATCCATTGGGCTAGTCTATGTCTTTTGGTTGGGGCATTCAGTCCATTAACATTTAAGGTAGTTACTGATATATATGTTCTTATTGCCATTGTAATAACTGTTTGGGGTTTTTGTAGCTTTTTTTTTTTTTTTACCCTGAAGTTTTGGTATAGGAGTCTATATACAAATGAGATTGTTT
>PVHT021183699.1:12418456-12534203 GCA_004024745.2 Catagonus wagneri
CTGCATTTGTGCTCTCTTCTCACGATTTCTGATTTTGGTAGCATAATTGTGCATGGATGATTTAGTATCTTTACTGTATATATGCCTTTACTGGTGAGCCTTGTCATTTGTGGTGTTTTTGTTTCTGGTTGTGGCCTTTTCTTTTCTGACTAGAGAAGTTCCTTTAAGATTTGTTGTAAAGCTGGTTTAGTGTTGCAGAGATCTCTTAGCTTTTGCTTCTCTGTAAAGGTTTTGATCTCTCTTTCATATCTGAACGAGAGCCTTGCTGGATAAAGTAATCTTGGTTGGAAGTTTTTCCCTTTCATCACATGAAGTATATCATGCCACTCCCTTCTGGCCTGCAGAGTTTCAGATGAGAAATCTGATAACCTTATTGGGGTTCCCTTGTATGTCATTTCTTTCTTTTCCCTAGCTGCTTTCAGTATTTTCTCTTTGTCTTTAATTTTGGTCATTTTGATTAATATGTGTCTCGGGGTGTTCCTCCTTGGGTTTATTTTATATGGTACACATTGCACTTCCTGAATTTGACTGAGTGGTTCCTTTCCCATATTAGGGAAGATTTTGGCTATTATCTCCTCAAATATTTTTTCTGAGCCCTTCTCTCTCTCTCTCTTCTCCCTCTGGCACCCCTATAATATGGATATTGGTGCGTTTAATAGTATCCCAGAGTTCTCTGAGACTAAGCTCATTTCCTTTCAATCTTTTATCTCTTTTCTCATCTGCATTAGTGATTTCCACTAATCTGTCCTCCACCTCACTGATTCGTTCTTCTGCCTCCTGTATTCTATTGTTGGCTGCTTCTAATGAATATTTTATTTCAGTTATTGTATTTTGCATTTCTTCTTGTTTAATTTTTACAGCTTGTATTTCTCTGCTCAGTGTATCCTGTAAATGATTAATCTTTGCCTCCAGTCTATTTCCAATGGCTTGCATCATCTTCAGCATCAACAGTCTAAAGTCTCTTTCTGAGAAGCTGATAATCTCCTCATCACTGAGTTTTTTCTGGGCTTTTCTCTTTCTCCCTTATCTGGATTAGAGTTTTCTGTCTTTTCATTTTTATAGGTTTTTGGTGTGGTGACCTTTGTGCCAACAATAGAGTGGTAGCCTCTCTTAGTTCTGGCCTTTGCCTCCCCTGTGACTAAAGCTGGTATGGAGGGGCTTGCTGTAGGCTTCCCAATGGGAGGGACTGATGCCTTCCCACTGGTAGGTGGGGTTGATTCTTAGCCCTCTGATGGGTGGAGCTTTGTCTCTGGATGAGATTAGAGGCTGGCTGTGTGCCTGAGGGGTCTTTAGGTAGACTGTTTACTGATGGGTGGGACTGTGATCCCACCTGAATTATTGTTTGGCCTGGGGCTTCTCAGCGCTGATGGGAGGGACCAGATTTTCCCAGAAATGGCCCCCTCCACAGAAATTCAGGATGATGAATGTTCCTGAGAGCTTCACCTCCAATGTCCTTCCCCCACAACAAGCCACAGTCACCCCTATTTTCCCAGGAGATCCTCCAAGAATTGCAGTCAGGTTCCACCTGGATTCCTATGGAGACTGCTTTGCCCTGGGACCCAGTGCATGTGAAAGTCTGTGTGTGCCTTTCAAGAATGGGGTCTCTGTTTCCCCCAGTCCTGTGGAGCTCCTGCACACAAGGCCCACTGGCCTTCATGCCAGATGCTCCGGGGGCTCTTTCTCCCTGTGCCAGATCCGCAAGCGTGGGGTTTTGATGTGGGCCTCAGAACTCTCAGTCCTGTAGCTGAGTCTCTGTGATGCAGTTACTTTCCAGTCTGTGGGGCTTCCCACCCGGGAGGTATGGGGTTGCTTCTATCGTGTAATCACCCCTCCTGCTCTTGATGTGGTCTCCTCTTTGTCTTCTGGAGTAGAATATCTTTTTTGGAAGTTTACAGTCCATTTGGTTGAAGGCTGCTTGTCATTTGGTTGTAGTTTTGCTGTTTTTTGGGAGAGAAGTTTAGCTCCAGTCCTTCTATTCTGCCATCTTAATCCAATCTCAGCAAAAGAAGTTTTAAAAGAGGTTTACAGTGATTCAGGCTTACCTCAGGAAACAAGAAGAATCTCAAATGAACAGCTTAAACTTACACCTAAGTGAGAAAGTAAAAGAATTTTTAAAAAACCAAAGCTATAGAAGGAAATAAAACATAAAGATCTGAGGAGAAATAAATGAAATGCATGCTAAATAAACAATAAAATTTCAATGAAACTAGGAGCTGGTTTTATGAAAAGAAGCACAAAATTGATAAACATTTAGCCAGGGTCACTAAAAAAAAAAAGAGATAAGCCCAAGTAAATAAAATCAGACATGAAAAAAGAGAAGTTACAACCAACATCAGAGAAATACAAAGGATAATAAGTGATAACTGTGGACAATTATACACCAGTAATAGGGACAACTTAGAAAAATCTATAAATTCCTAGAAATGTACAGTCTCGCAAAGATGAATCAGGAAGAAACAGATAATATAAACAGATGATTTCCAGTAACCAAATTAAATCAGTTTAAAAAAACAATCCCAACAAACAAAAGTCCAACACCAAAGAGCTTCACAGCTAAATTTTGTAAAACATTTAAAGAAGAGTTAATACCTAGTCTTTTCAAGCTTTTACAAAAAATCTAAAAGAAATAAATGCTTCCAAACTCATTTTACAAGGTCAGCATCACCAAAAAGGAAAATGACAGGTCAATATCCTGGATAAATATTGATGCAAAAATTCTCAACAACACACTAATGAGATGAATTGAACCATACATTAAAAGGATCATGCACCATGATCAAATGGGATTTACTCCAGGCATAAAAGAATGATTCAATATCTCCAAACCAGTGTGATATGTCACTTAAAAATGGAAAATAAAAATCATATGATCATGTCAGTTGATGCAGAATAAACTTTTAACAAAGCTCAACATTCCTTTACAATAAAAACTTTCAAGAAAGTGGATGACAGTGTACCTCAACATAATAAAGGCCACATAGGACAAGCCCGCAGGTAACATTATGCTCCATAGTGAAAAATTGAACGTATTTTTTCTAAGATTAGAAACAAGACAAGGATGTTCACTCTCATCACTTTTATTCAACATTGTATTGTAGGCCCTAACCATAGCAAGGAATACAAGAAAAAAATGTGATCAAAATTGGAAAGAAATAAGTAAAACTGTCACTATTGGCAAATGACATGATACTATACATAGAAAATCCTAAAAATACCACCAAAAAACTCCTAGAGCTCATCAATGAATTTGGTAAAGTTGTAGAATACAAAATTAACATACAGAAATCTGCATTTCTATACATTAACAATGAACTATCAGAAAGAGAAGAGAACAATACCATTTACCATCACATTAAAAACATAAAACTGGTACAACATTGTAAATCTAGTATACTTTAGTCATTTTAAAAATCCTGTAAAAACAAAATAGCTAGGAACAAATCTAACTAGGGAGCTAAAAGATCTGTACTCAGAAGACTATAAGACACAGATGAAAGAAATTGAAGATGACAAAATTAGATGGAAAAATATACTATGTTCATGGATTGGAAGAATTAATATTGTTAAAGTGATCTTACCACACAATACAGTCAACAGATTCAATGTAATTCCTATCAAAATACCAATGTCATTTTTCAGAGAACTAGAACAAATAATTCGAAAAATTGTATGGAAACAGAAAAGATCCCAAGTAGCCAAAACACTCTTGAGAAAGAACAAAGTGGGAGGTATCATGCTCACTGATTTCAAACAAAGCTATTGTGATCAATACAGTATGGTACTGAAACAAAAACAGACACATAGATCAATGGAACATAATAGAGAGCTTAAAAACAAATACACTTGCATATGATCAATTATTCTGAAGCAAAGGAGGCAAAAATATACAACAGGGAAAAGACAGTCACTTCAGTAAATTGTGTTGGGAAAACTTTATAGCTATATGCAAAATATCAATCTGGACTACTTTCTCACACCATGTATAAAATAAACTAAAAATGGATTAAGGACTTAAATGGAAGACCTACAACCATAAAACTGCTAGAAGAAAATATAGGAAGTACACTTTTTGACATTAGTCTTAGCAACACATTTTTGGATATATCTCTTCAGGCAAGAGAAACAAAAACAAAAAAATCAACAAGTGAGATTAAATTAAAATAAAAACTTTTAGGGCAAAGGAAACAATCAATAAAATAAAAAGGCTGCCTACTGAATAGGAGGAGATATTTGCAAATTATTTAGTTGATAAGAGGTTAGTATCCAAAATTTGCAAAGAACTCAGACAATTCAATATTAAATAACCTGATTTTAAAAATGGGCTGAGGACATGAAGAGATACTTTTGTGAAGAAGACATACAGGTGGCCAAAAGACGCATGAGAGTAAGGATTTTTACCTGTTTTATTCCCCGTGGTACTCCAAGCACTAAAACAACTCTGATGTTCTCAGTCAGTATTTCTTGAATGAATGAATGAATAATGAATGAATGCAATTCAGACTCTTCATAGCAAGAGCATTCATCTTTTATAGTTTTGAATTAGACCCTAAGGATCCAAAGATTTGTGTTACTATTAGAGGAAGCTAATTTTAGAAGAGGAGAAAGCTCTTATTCTACTATTTTGAAATTTTGAATTATCAGAATATCAGGAAAAAATTGCTTTGGAGATTGGGATTCATCAAAAAGCTCATTCACATTCGGATGCTAAAATACCGAATGCTCAGCATTATTCCAGTGATTCAGTTAGGAGTTCTATGGCTGATTTTTCAGGCAAGTCATTTGCTCTCATTTTACATTTCTTCTCTATATTTAAAATTCATATAAATAAGTAAGGCACACCTTAGGAGCACCCCCCTACCAATGCATGATGTAGTCTTGTCCTAAAAATCAGCACCATTTTGTCTTTTTTTTTTTAATTGTCTCTGTGCTAGACATTATCTCCACAGGACTTATTTATAGCTAGAAATTTGTATCTTTTGACAACCTCCACCCATTTCATCCATTGCCTGCCTCTGGCAACGATTGTTCTATTCTGTTTTTATGAGTTTGGCTTTCTGGTTTGTTTGTTTATTTTTCAATTCCACGTATAAATGAGAACACACAGTATTTGTCTCTCTATATATGATTTATTTCACTTAGCGTAATACCTCAAGTTCCATCCGTGTTTTTGCAAGTAGCAGGATTTCCTTCTCTTTTATGGTTGTATATTTCATTATGCCACATCTTTATCCATTCATCCATTGACGGATGCTTAGACTGTTTCCATGTCTCGGCTCTTGTAAATAGTACTGCAGTGAATGTGGGTGCAGATATGTTTTCAAGTTAGTGATTTTCTTTCCTTTGGATAAATACCCAGGAGTGGAATTTCTGGGTCATATGGTAGTTTCAGCTTAAGTTTTTTGAGGAACCTCCATACATTTTCCATAGTGGCTGCACCAATTTACATTCCCACCGACAGTGTAGGAGGGTTCCCTTTTCTCCGCATCCTCACCAACACTTGTTATGTGTCTTTTTGATGACTGCCATCCTGACAGAGTGAGGAGCTATCTCATTGTGGTTTTGATTTGCGTTTCCTAATAGTTAGCAATGCTGAGCATTTTTTCATGTGCCTGTTGGCCATCTGTATGTCTTCTTTGGAAAGATGTCTTTTCAAATCTTCTGCCCACTTTTTAATCTAATTCTTTTTTAGTTGCATGAGTTCTTCATATATTTTGGTTATTAACCCCTTATCTGATATATGCTATGCAAATATTTTCTCTCATTCCCTAGGTTGCCTTTTCATTTTGTTGATGGTTTCCTTTGCTGTATGTACAGCACCATCCTACCTTGAAATACATTATTCCTTTTCATTTTTAAAATTGTTTTGTCCTTTTTTTCTTAGAAAAGAGACAGAATATTCCACTGCACTATGCTTTTGATCCAGCTCTCTTTTTTTTTCTCATTTGCTTTACAGAAAAAAAAAATGTATTTCCTTTCTTAAAGCAGTGGGATCACACTAAGCCCTTAAGATTTGGCTGCCCATTCCCCAAGCTGTTTAGCTTGTACCTTCTCTTAACCAGAAAGAGAATGACCAGCAAGGGCCTATCATTCTCCTGGGAAGCCCCCAACTACATTACTGTCCTTGGAGTTCATGAAATGGTCTTTCCTCTTATCAAGGAGCTCCTCACTTAATAAAGTGACCCACGCAGAATACAAAAGCATTGTAGCGTCCTGAGCTGAGTCTAATGTTGGAAAACAAACATGAATCATAGTTCCCTATGTTGAGAAGAGGCTTTAAATTAAAAGGGAAACAGAAGGCTGAGGGCATTTCACCCATTCTCACAGTAACTGTGACAAGTGGCCACAAACCTACGTGTTTCCCCAGACCAGTTTAGTCTGCCTTAAGCTTCTTATTCCCATGTGTCCCCAGCCCTGGCCCTTTGGCAGTCAGGGGAGCTCCAGGCGCAAGCAGCAGAGCAGGATGGTCACGCAGTGATCACTGGAGACCAGAGAAGGTCACTGAGTCCTTCCTTTGTTGCCTCTGTCTTTATTGACCCCTCATTTAACTTCTCTCTTTGGAAGCAGGCTGCCTTTTTAAGTGAATAGTCACACTGTGGGTGGGTGTGAAAGATGATCCCTGACTGGCTGGCTGTAGGTCACATTGGATAGGATGAGACCATGCTGTGTGTCCACACGGTCATAATTAACCCAAAGATTTCCCAAAGTCAGTTTTTTACAGGACTGTGGATAAACCATGGGGTGCTGTTGTGAGACTAGAGAGAGGCATCACCCCAGAGGCAGGCAGGTCTGGAGATGCACAGCTTGGAAAGCACATTTCAGCCCGCTACACCGCATTAGCTGGCCCCACTTCTGCTGGGAACAACCAGCACAGTTGTGTGGAGTAAACCTTAGCCTTTGCTTCATGCCTGCCTCTCCTGTTCCCCTTGACATCTTACTGTAAATCAAAAACCAGACGACTTCTCAGACTTACAATGCAGCCCTATGCAAAACACACTGAAAAAAAGCCTCTCCACCCCTTGTGTTGGAAGATGGTTTGTTTGTCCTCAGGATGTATTTTGGAACTTATACATCCATTGCCTGATGTGTCTCCTAAAACACTGCCAGGGAGTTCTCCATGTGCCATCTTCCTGCAGTCAACCCTGATTTCAAAGTTTAAAAAAAATCTGTAGTAAATAAGGTAAAGTGGATAATCCCATTTATGACAGACATATCACCATAGTCCATGTCCTACTAAAATGAACCCATGAGGCTCTCTCAGGGATCTTTCCCCAACATTTTCCTCCAGAGAAGGTGTTGTTTTCTACAGATGAAGATTTAGAATGGGCTCCACAATTTCTCAGGTCATCAGTTTGGGCCAAATCATAATAAAATTAGATCTTAGCTAGCAGAAAGATATGTGTGTTGATTCTAGAGAGAATTATGCTCACGGCTTTCTTCCTTCTCATCCATCACACCCAAACAGTGCTAGGTACCTAAAATAATACCATTTGTAAGTTTGTAGGACTGTCTCAGTCAAGGGTTGGCAAATTACAGCTCTGGGCAAAATCTAGTCTGAAGCCTACTTTTGCTTTTATTGGAATACAGCCATGCCCTTTTGTTTATGTATTGTCCATGACTGCTTTCTTACTGTAAGATCAGAAATTACAGAGAGACATTATCTGACTCACAAAGCCAAAATATTTACTCTCTGGCCCTTTATTTTAAAAAAGTTTTAAAACACCACTCAATACACATTATCTTTTAATATCAGTATGAACTCAGTTTCTGGTCTAGTCCATATTAGTTTCCTCATCTTGTTAAAATGGAGGTAACCGTAGCTCTCTGACATAGTTGTAAGGGTTAATTTAGTTAATAAACATAAAGCACTTAGAGCCAAGCTTGGGACATAAGAAACACTCAGCAAATGTTAATCTCGTTCATCAAATCAATTGATTTTTTTTTGAGCCTGAGCATATGGCCCTATTACCAAGGGCCAAGACATATTCAAAGCACTTGCCTATATTATTTTATTTCATTTTGGCAAGAACATGAATCAGGTCAGGATCCTAAAAACTCCCTTGACAACAGAGGAAATACTGAGCCTAGGGGAGTTTTTAATAAGTCTTCCTCTCGATTAGCATAAGTTTGAGTCATTCTTGCAAAAACAGGATGAACATTTTCTGAACAGATATCATGACAGTGCCATGATGATTGATTTCAAGAGCAATGGAAGGCACAATACCCTGAAAGTAGTATACTTTGCAATATATTATAGAAGCCACTGTGGCCTAGTGGATGTTTAATGATCAGTAATAATGGTCAGTAACACATAGGGAACAGACATATGTATTTTCCATAGCACATGAGCTCAAGCATCAAAGGATAGAATATCTGCCCAGTTCATTTCCCCATGGTTCAGATCTGAAATTTGAAATGTAAATTTTGACATTTAAGCCAGGAGTTGGCAAATTTTTTTCTGTGAAGGGCTAGATAGAAAACATTTTTGGCTTTGAGTATCATCTAATCTCTGTTGCAGCTCTTCAACTCTGCTCTTGTAGAACAAGAGTGGTCATCAGAAATCTATAAATGAGTGACCATGGCTGCATTCCAATAAAACTTTATTTATAATAACAGGTGGTGGCCAAATTTGCCCCCAAGCTTTAATTTTCATACCCAGGGTTTAAATAATTACAAACTGTATTTTTCTTTATTTTATTTTATTTTTATTTAATTTTTTAATGGGTAACAATAATTTTCCCCCCAGAGGCAACAGTCTACAACTATTAACCCCTACCATCCCACTCCCTCCCCCACCCCCTTGGCAACCACAAGTCTGTTCTCCAAGTCCTTGATTTTCTTTTCTGTAGAAAGGTTCATTTGTGTAGTATATTAGATTCCAGATATTAGTGATATCATATGGTATTTGTCTTTCTCCTTCTGACTAACTTCACTCAGTATGAGGGTCTCTAATTCCATCCATGTTGCTGCAAATGACATTTTATTCTTTTTTATGGCTGAGTAGTTTTCCCTTGTGTATATATACCATATCTTCCTAATCCAATCATCTGTCGATGGACATTTGGGTTGTTTCCATGTCTTGGGTATTGTGAATAGTGCTGCAATGAACATGCATGTGCAAGTATCTTTTTCAAGGAGATTTTTGTCTGGATATATGCCCAAGAGTGGGATTGCTGGATCATATGGTAGTTTTATGTATAGTTTTTAAGGTACCTCTATACTGTTTTCCATGTGGTTGTACAAGCTTACATTCCAACCAACAGTGAAGGAGGGTTCCCTTTTCTCTGCACCCCCTCCAGCATTTATTGTTTGTGGACTTGTTAATGATGGCCATCCTGACTGGTGTGAGGTGGTACCTCATAGTAGTTTTGATTTGCATTTCTCTAGTCATCAGTGATGTTGAGCATTTTTTCATGTGCTTGTTGGCCATCTGCATATCTTCTTTGGAGAAATGTCTATTCAGATCCTTGTATTTTTCTTTCTTTTTTTATCTCTCTCTCTTACTCTTGGGTATACCACCTATCTAGCCTATAAAGTATTCTCATTTGCCAGGAACATAAAGAAGATCCTTTGGAAGGAAAAGAGGTATATTGTGCTGTCTAAATTTCAATTCGTTATGTCAAATATTTCTGTTTAATTGGGGGAGAGGGGATGAGTATTGCTGTGTTCTTCTAATAAGCTGAAATGAGATTATGAAACACTAATGGATAAAGAACCCATAATGGACCAAAGCTTAAAAGTTTCTCTGAACTCCATTTCTTTTTTTTTTCTTTTGTCTTTTGTCGTTTTAGGGCCGCACCCGTGGCATGTGGAGGTTCCCAGGCTAGGGGTCTAATCAGAGCTGTAGCTGCCGGCCTTCACCACAGCCACAGCAACGCGGGATCCTAGTCGCGTCTGCAACCTACACCACAGCTCACGGCAACGCCAGATCCCCAACCCACTGAGTGAGGTCAGGGATAGAACCCACAACCTCATGGTTCCTAGATGGATTCGTTTCCACTGAGCCACGATGGAAACTCCTGAACTCCATTTCTTATTCTCATATTTTGAGATTGAAACTGAAAGGAAAACAGATAAATTACCTAATAAGCCCAGTGCAGAAATTAATACAATAATATAAACTGTTGTTGCCCGGTTGGGCATCAGCAATTCTGACAACTTGCTGTTTAACACTGCCTATATTTTAAAATAATTTTGGGGGGATATTTTTGACATAAATTGTATGTATTTATGGTATACAACTTGATGTATATATATGGATATACTTTATGAAAAGATCACAATCAAGAGAAATGACTTATCCATCACCTACATAGTTACTCTTGAGTGTGTGTGGTAAGACTTAATTTAAAATCTATCCTTTTAGAAAATATCAAGTATACAACCTAATATAGATAACTATTGTCACCATGCAGTACATTCAATTTACAAAATGTATTCACTCTGCAAAACTGATCCTTTGTACCCTTTTACCGATTCCTCTCCATTTTCTCCACCTCCCAGCCTTGGCAACCAGCATTCTACTCTCTGCTTTTCTGAAATATGTTTTTTTAGATTTTATGTACAAGTGAGTCATGTGGTATATTTTTGTGTCTAGCTTATTTCACTTACCATAATCTCCTCCAGATTCATCCATGTTGTTGCATATGGCAAGATTTTCCTCTTTTTCATGACTGAATAATATTCCTTTTTTTTTTCTTTTTGTCTTTTTAGGGCTGCACCCAAGGCATATGGAGGTTCCCAGGCTAGAGGGATCTAATCAGAGCTGTAGCCGCTGGCCTATGCCACAACCATGACAATGCCAGATCCGAACCTTGTCTGTGACCTACACCACAGCTCATGGTAATGCCAGATCCTTAACCCAATGAGCAAGGCCAGGGATTGAACCGGCAACTTCATGGTTCCTAGTCAGATTTGTTTCTGCTGTGCTACGATAGGAACTCCAATATTCCATTGTTTATATACCACCTTTTTTAAACCATTCATCTGTCTATGAACATTTAGGTTGTATCCATAACTTGACTCTTTGAATAGTGCTGCAGTCAACATGGGAGGGTGGATGTCTCTTTGAGATGATTATTTCATTTCTAAAGAAATGATTATCTTAAATATGAGATAGCATACTCTCCAGAACATGTTACTAAATATTCAGATCATCTACCACACTGCATTGTATTCTGATATTACTTCCATGAATGTGCCAATTAGTTTACTTCCCACTTTTTTATCGATATGGAAGAAAAAATATTTTGAAAACCTTCGATTATTAGCTGAGGTCCATATCTGCATGAACTGAAACACCAAAGCAGTTTAAGTCAGGAAACTATGACTTAACAGGTAGATCTATGTAAAGTCTTAGTTACTACAGACTGTTTACCGGGGAACGCAAACTGGAGCTCAGAAAGGAAGTCAGGGACATCCCGAGTGTCCTAACAGCTAATCCTCTGGTCTCTGACTCATGAGAGAACCTCTCTGACTTCCCCCAGAGTTCACAAAGGCTTAAGTAGACTTCTTTGCTTTTTTTCCTTGCTCACCTTGACTTTTATTTTTAACTGCTTATAGGGCATGACACACATAGAGAAGAGTATCTATACTGTATGTAGGCAATGAGTTCAACGAGTTCACAGTGCCAGGGTCGGAACCAGTCCCCCCCGCCCGTTCCTCTCTCCTTCCCGCTGCCATCACTGCCCTGAAATGCTCAAGTCATCCTAACTTCCACTGGCTTAGGTTTGTGGGGCCTGTTTTGTAGTCTGTGTGCCACATCACACAGTCCAGGGCCACAGTCTGGCCCCCTAGATTCAATATATTTGCAGGATCATCCATGTTGTCGCATGGAGCGGCTGTCGGTTCTTTTGCATTGCCATATGGTATTCTGTTGTGTAAATGTACACCACACTATTTATCCATTCTATTGTCCATGGCCCTTTGGGACATCTCCCATTTGGGACTCCTACAGATGTGGCGGCTGTGAGCTCCCTACTGTGGGTCTTTGAGGACCATACTTGCACATTCTCTCTGAGTGTGCTCCACAAGTGAAAACGCTGGGTCATGGCATCTGAGTACACTCAGCTTCGGTATTTTCTACGAAACAGTTTCCTGAAGCTCACTGTAATTTTTAAGTAACAAATTGAAAGCCCTGGTAAAGGCAGGCATGTGGATGGCAACTGTGATGAGTGCTGGCATCACACTTAAGAACATGACATTAGAACAGAGTCTTGCCAGCACAGGAGCATTGCTGGGCCATGGCACGACCACGGTGACTAGTTTTAACTGTGTAGACCTTGACTCATAGAGAATGTCAGACCACGCCAGTCATTCCTCTTTAAAATGGCAAGAGAGGGGGTTCCCATCATGTCTCTGCAGAAACAAGTCTGACTAATATCCATGAGGATGAGGGTTCGATCCCTGGCTTCGCTCAGTGGGTTAAGGATCCAGTGTTGCCATGAGCTGTGGTGTAGGTCGCAGACATGGCTCGGATCCTGTGTTGCTGTGGCTGTGGTGTAGGCTGGCAGCTGTAGCTATGATTTGACCCCTGGCCTGGGGACTTCCATGTGCTGTGAGTGTGGTTCTAAAAAGCAAAAAAAAAAAAAAAAGAAAAAGAAAAAGAAAGAAAGAAAAGAAAAAAATGCAGTTGAAAGTAATTCTGAGCCTCAGTGGGTCTGACACAAGTCACATGGCTTCCAAGTGAACAGTAAGAGTCAGAGGCCCATGTTTTAGGCTCTGACTATAGGCCAGGTTCTTCTTCAATCTCTGTATGTTTCTCATCTTTGGAGTAACTTTGAAAGGATCACCGGAGTTCCCTGGTGACCTAGCAGTTATGGATCCGGTGTTGCCACTGCTGTAGCTTGGGTCACTGCTGTGTCTCAAGTTTGATCCCTGTCCTGCGGACTTCTGCATGTCATGGGCATGGCCAAAAACAATAAAAGGAAGGATAACATCTGTCTTCCCATTTTAGATATGCAGAACAACAGAAGGATGAGAGGCTAAGCAGACCTTTCCCAGTACCATGAAGTCAGCATGCAGTAAAGCTCTAACTTTCACCAGTTCCCTTCCCATCACCCTGCTCTTCGCTCAGGGAGGACTGGCAGAAGGGCACATGTAAACCACACACAGCTACACCAGGGACGGCTGGAGAAGAAGAGGATGGTGGTAGGAGCAGACATACAGTGAAAAACAAATGGGAAATCTACAAAGAAAAACCACCTATCCAACGGGGCTGATGGATTTCACCTAACCGATAGCAGCCCAGCCGGGGGGTCTTAACCCAGCTGCACACAGAATCACCTGGGGCCCAGGCTTTAGTGTCTGTCTGGTTTGAGATGAAGGCCCAGCAGCAGTGTATTTGAAATGTTTCCCAGATGATTCTCTGCAGCCAGAGTTGAAAACCACAGATTGAGATTAAATGCCTATGTAGACTAAGCAATTAAATCTAAATCATGAATGCATTAAAAAAAAAAGAATGAAAATGAAAGCATATATGTGAAAGGGATTGAAAAACTGCAAAGTGTTCTACATACAGCTCTTTAATGAAGAGATAAATGGAGAAGAGCATAATTTAGAAAATAATTGGACACCGGGTCCACCGGGGCAGGGAGCCGGGAGAGCAGGGAAAAGCAGGGTGTGTTGAAGGCTACTAAGGAGAGGGGTTTTTTTGATGCTGTGATTTGAAGCCATCCTTTCTTGGTGACTGGCCCATCACATGCTCTCTGGCCTCCACAGTACAGAAAGGAAACTTGGAGTGAAAAGAAGCCAGCTGTATAAAGAGGTGCAGACAAGAGACTGTCTGAGTTTGGAGTCAGCCATACCAAGACCCCTCCCTGGATTATTCTGCAAGTGGAGTAGTCCCATGATTTCAGAAAGTAATTCCCGACATATTTTGGTATGAGGCTCTAGGATTTGTCAAACCACACTGTGTATGAAGAGGCTAGAACCTTAGAATTTTCATTTTCAATAAGCCAGTTTTTGAAAGGAATTCTGCCCACCAGAGTGCATTTCACACTCAGGGACGGGACCTGTTTCAGAGCTCAGAACTAAATCACCACATGAGAATACATACTTGAAATATGTCAGAGGGGAGCAGTTTCAGACACACACACCCCACATACATACACACATGCGTAAATATACATATATGCACATGCACATATACATACATGTACACATACATAAACACATGCACACACATAGACATACACATGCACATACATAAATACACACATATACATGTATACAATACACATATACACACATCTACACAGTTACATAAACACTATTGTGAAAGTTACACAATGTGTAGCTTAGTTATTAAAGGTGGACACCGTTGTAACTGCTGCCCATGGAAGAAGCTAGATTTGCCAAGTACCCTTAGGAGCCCTCCACCTGCATCTTCCCAAACACAACCTTCGTCCCTCCACCCACAAGAGGAGCCACTATCCTGACTTTTACGGTAATCAGCTGTTTACTTTTTCTTTGTCATTTTCTCACCCAAACATTAGACTTAGTGTTGCCTGTTCTTATTTTTTAAGATCTCGTCGCCTCTATAATTTTGTCTCTTCGTTTCTATTTCCCTCCATTGCTCTTTATTTGCTAGAGAAACCAGGTCATCTCTTGTGGAGTTTTCCTCAGCCTGTGCTGCCTCCCACAGTGTGCTCTCACGTCTGTGTTCCCAGCAAACTGGCTGCAAATCCGGAGGCTTAATCACATTCAGACCTGATTGTTTGGGGGAAGACGTCTTTATAGGTGGTGATGTGTTCTTCATCAAAAGATCCGCACTATCTGATTTTCTCTCTTTTTGTTGTGGAAATAGCCACTGACTCTCAGTGCCTACATCTTTAATTCATTAGGAGTAAATGGTGATATTCTAATTCTTTCATTCTGTCTTCATTTATCTGTTGATATATTTCTATACAAAGAAACTGCTCTTCTGTGGTTTGGTTGTCTGGTGGTACAGTTTGTAGCAAAAAAGGATAAATGCTTGGTACTTCATTTTATTTGCCAGTGGTCAACATAAAGGGTCAGATCCCAAATGCTTGGTGCTTCATTTTATTTACCGGGGTTCAACGTAAAGAGTCAGATCTGTAGCATTCTTCCAAAACCATCCTGTTAATGTTTTCTATCACTATGAGCTCCTGAATACAAACACATTTGACCAGTTTCAACCTATCATAGCTGTGACTTACAGTCTCCATTTGGAGAAAGAATGTTTTCCTGGCTACACAAGCACCAAAACTACACCCATACAGCCATGACCCCAGGAATGTGGGGCAAAACCAAAAGGGTCTGAAGGTTTCTACCCATCCACCTCTGATTCTTGAAGGTCCTGGGGCCACAGGAGGGAAGGTGGCAGATTAGAACGAGTCCAGGTTTCGGAGTGACAGGGAACCTGGGCTTGAATCTTGGCTGTTACTCTCTAGCTGTGTGACCTCGTGTTTCTCCCCAGACCTCTCTGAGACTCCCTTTTCCTCATCTGTAAAGGTGAGAGGAGCAATGTTTGCCTTCATTCTGGGTGTCCGTTGAGAACGTGCACCAAGCGCTTGGCCCGGTGTCTGACCCATAGTCGGGATTCGATACAAGTTCCTTCCCTTGCCTGACTTGCCCTGCGGAAACAGGCTCCGCCGAAGGATGGGACCACCCCTTCAGAAAAAATCTGCTCGAAGATTTAAGCCCAGTGCCTGTAGTTATTTTTTTCTTCTTCTCTGTCTTCTTTTTTGTTTTCATCTAAAGGAACTTCTCATTATTGCCATTCAGTGAGATGTACTTTCATTCTGTTTGTTTTACTGGAGCAAGTGAACTGGTAATTCCTAGAAGCTTCTCATTGTCACACAAACCAGCTTCTCCAGCTTTTGAAAAGGGTGGTCTTCACTAGAGTGCCGTGAGCCTCCCAGGAAGAAGAGAGGCACCCCTACTTTCATCTCATTGGAAGGATTCCAGATTCTAGGGAGAGCAGTTTTCTCTGGCTTTTTTTCAGAAGTGCTATGACATTGTCAGCCCTGATCTCCCCAACACACACACCTCCCACCTCTCACCTTGCTCTTTTGTTACCCTGCAAGGCACCTGTGAAAACCCAGTGTGATGTTCTTCATGTTCTATGTTTCCCCAAATTGTTCCTTTTCATTTGTGTAGCTTAGACAGCTTAAAAATTGTCATTTATTGGGAGTTCCCATTGTGGCGCAGTGGAAATGAATCCGACTAGTATCCATGAGGACGTGGGTTTAATCCCTGGCCTCGCTCAGTGGGTTAAGGATCTGGCGTTGCCGTGAGCTATAGTGTAGGTTGCAGACGTGGCTCAAATCTGGCATTGCTGTGGCTATGGCCAGCAGCTGCAACTCCAATTCAACCCTTCACCTGGGAACTTCCATGTGCTGCAAGTGTGACCCTAAAAAAAAAAAAAAGGAAAAGAAAAAAATTTTTCAAAGAGAAAGAAATTCTCTCTAGGAATAGAAAACTGTGGCTGAAACCAGATGCAGCTGGGTTGAGCCAACTAGTGGTTTCCCCAGGCTGGATGACTGGATGACATCTATCTACCTTTAGGAAAGGAGGACTCTGACACATTCTACTGTAGAGACACAAAACCTTATCAACAATTCTGTGAGAGAGAGTAGTAGGAAGTCATTTCTTTTGTGAAGGCCTGATGTTGTGGTAGGGTTTAAATGAATCTATGCAGAAAAGGTCAAGTGCACGTTTGCCTCTGATCCTACGGAAGGCTAAGAACACACTTCTACTCCCAGTTTCTAAAATAGAAAACCAAGGCTCAGAGAGGTGACTAGGGTCCCAGAGCTGCTCCAGCAGAACTACCGCTCAGCTGCCCTCACCCCCCACCCAGTGGTATTTTTGTCACCCCATCCCAGGCTCCACTTCTCCCAAGGAAGCTTCAGCTTTTACATTCACACATGCCTTGCTCCCCAGTGAGAAGTCTCCTGGCCTCTGCACTTGAACTTCCTGCTGATGCAGGCACTTGAATCCTTTCACTTACCCTTTCAGTCAACCCATCGTGCAGTGTATCCATTCAATTCTAAGGACTTTTTCAGTACCTAGGTTTTGTCAAGCACTGTGCCCCAGTGTTGCAGCAAACAAAACAAGGTGCTTATAGTTAAATGGAAGAATAATTTAGACATGTGTGTACATATATATATTTATGTCTGACATTTCCTATTAAAATCGACTCTTCTCTCCTGAAAGGAAATTAATAAAACTAAAGCCTCTGGGTAAAAAAAAGTCTGTGTATCCATACACCGTGCTGTAGTAAAGAGTAGGGAGATCTCAAGTAACCTTTTCATATTCAGGTGCTACCCTGATAAAAAAAAAAAGAGCACGTCCAAGCTGAGGGTTGGAGAATAAGCATTTAACTGCTCTGAGTTGTTGGGTCAGAGCCATTTTATCTTTACAGTTTGAAGTCGCACTAATGTGTTGTTTGGGCTATAAAATCAGCAGTGTGCCTTACAGAACCTAATGCAGCTCTTGGTGTGCAGACAAGGATCTAAGAGAGTTTGTTTCTTTGTTGTCCCATCTCACTTGCAGGCAGCTGCAAGCCGCCCTCCCTCCTCCCACATCCCAAACCCGTGTTCACAGAATCTTCAAATAAAGCATGGTTTTGTTTTTTGAAAATGGTCTTTTCTGGACAGTTGAGTTGGCTCATGAACCACAGCTTCAAGGCTTCAGGAAGTCCCTTTAGGTTTGTCAGAGTGTACCCCTGAATGGTTTTGGAATGCAGGCTTCTACGTGCTCACCCTGCCAGCTCATCCAAGGCTTTAGGATTCATACAAAGAGAGCCAAGTGTGATCCTTGAAATGGAAAAAAAATTAATCTAGGATCAAAAATAAAAGTAAATCTATATAATGCAGCACGCATGTCTCATTTTAAAGCTATTGTTACTAAGCGCAAAGAAGACATTTGAGAAAAGCGTGTTGACTGGAATTCATTTTTTTCTGTAGATAATTTTGAATAGGGATATAGGATTATCTTAATGCATCTGATCCTCTTACATAACGAGAAATCCACTATTTAACATGTTCTGTAAAACCCTTGTGTGCGGCCATTGATTAAATATTGTATTCGAACTGCCTTTGGACTCTTTCACCATAACTCTAGCTCAACCAGTCCACTTGACAGCTGTATTTCCCTAACTGCATGGTTCAGCAGATGCCACTAATAGACAATTTTCTTCTGTTTAGGAAAACGTAACAATTTTTCTGTATATAAGAATTCATCTTGTAATAGAATTCATCTTAGCTGCTTGACTTTTAACCGGTATTTAATAGTTACCAAAAGTCTTTGGATCGCTGTTGGGAGTCTTTTGAAGAAAGAACTGTATACAAGAAAGAGAACTTATCTTTAGGTTACAAGACCCAGGCTCAAAAGCTAACTCAACCGTTTATTCCTTATGTGATATTGGACAGGCAGCTCTTAAGTGGAGATGGTCGTTCATAGTCTTGACTATCTAATAGGGTCATTGATGCAGGTCAAGTGAGATGAATAAATAGCACTTGCAAAAGTGTAAAGCAATGAATTATGTAAGACATTATTATCTTTAGGTTTTGTTTTTTCCACTTCATACACACACACACACACACACACACACACACACACTGCTCAACAGCTCTGCAAACCTATTCCTTTTTATTTGTAATTTATGCTCCACTTCCGAAAAAAATGTTTTGAAGAGGCTATATAATACAAGACACAGACATAACAGAATCAGTCAAACAAGGGTGCATGAACAGCAACTAGACAACAAAGAAGAGAGAAAGTAGGAACTACTAGCATTAAGCATAAAATTCCCTGAGCTTCCCAGCCGTCAGGACAAAAGGGGAAACATTATTTGCATGGCTCTTCCAGTCCAATTGAAAGAACCCTTTTGGTCCTTGCAGCATACCATAGTTAAAATAGGCTTCATAGATCATTACTGAATTCTTTTTTAGGAAATCAAGATCTTTATCAAAATGCTCATTTGGTAAAGTGCTGTAGCTACACATAAAACTGATTAATTCTTTGTGAATCAGTATTGCTCAAACCTATTTTAGAATAGTGTTAAATAAAAGCCACCTTTCTATTGCTCTGCCCACACCTTGAATGAATGGAAAATGTCCTTAGGGTTTAAGTTCTATGTTTCCATAACATGTTTATCACCGAAGGGCACGCAGGTGCCTGCCCTGTCTGTATTTGTATGTCCAGAAATCGCCCTGCCTATGAGTTGTGTTAATAGCTTTTTAACACTTTTCCTGGATCTTTAGTGATATCTGGACCTCAGAGGTAATAGAGGAAATGGAAAAATGAATTATATTATTACAAAATTCAAATGTACACTTGGGTTCAAGTTGAGGAGTAAACTTCTCTCTAGTGACCCATGAAGTCTTAGAGGCTGCATCCGTCACTGGACAGAGCCTTGTTTTATAGTCAAATAACGGGAAGTTTATTTCTAAGCTTTGCATGTATTGGGTGGCTTTAAAAGTAAGGTCACTTGGTGTATCTAATCTTCAGTTTCTCCATCTGTAAAATACGGGTGCGCCAAATCCATCCTGTGGAGTTGTTCTAAGTATTACAGATAGAGTACCTGCCACATACGTGGCAATCAACACATAACAGTTACTACAATTCCACCCCTTATCTACAGTTCCAACCCCCCAATTTTCCAGACTCCAAAAACGTGTCTCATTACTTCCTAGACAGCAAATTCTTGTCTAAAACTCAAGCATAACCTGACCTGAACTGTTGTGAGGCTATTTAGAGTCTTTTGACCATTCAGTGGAATTTTAAAGCAAAAGCAGAAATGTTTATGCATTTGGTTATGGAGCGCCGCCCCAGACACCACTGGGGATCCTGCATCACAAATATGATAGCACACTCAAATGCCTTTCTAAACTCTGAAAAATTCTGAATTTTCAAACATACCCAGTCCCAATGGTTTTATAAGGGATTGATGACATATTTTATCACTGGGGCTGCAAATTTCCTTAATGTCTACCTTATCAAAACGCATACTGAGAAGGGACATCTCCTCTTCTGCATCCCTCATTCAGAATGACCTCCCTGGCCGTATTTGTCCTGAGCTCTTTGGATTTGGGCAGGGTTGGTCTTTGGTCACAGCCTGGTTCCCCTCTGATTGTCTCAATAGTCTATCACACTGAACTGAACGCTGCCTCCCTATAATTTCTCCTGCTTGTCTCTGATCCTTAGAGCTGAGAGAACCAAGGAGAAACCAATGCCCTCCCAGGTGACTGTGTGTCAAATACTTGAAAAATGTTCTGCTCTTTCTTAAGTCATCTTTTATACAGGCAAACGGTCTCATTTCTTACAGCCAGTCTTTAGCTGACGTATTTCCAGCCCGCTTCTAATTTTTCTTTATTTTGTCTGTTTTCCACTTACTGCGTGCGATCTAGAATCAGAAGTATTGTGGTCTTTGTCCTAAAAGCTGTTCCCCGTGGTTGGCGATGAGCATCATCTCTTCTGGCCCCATAGTCTTCAGAGGGACTGAAGTTTTATACAGCGGATGGTTCAGGCCCAGTCAAATTCTGAGTCACCCATTTACTAGACCTTAGGTGAGCCGTATAAACTTTCAGACCCTCAGTCTTCTTATCTGTAAAATGTGGATGATAACGTGAGCTTAGTTGCTGTAAGAGTCAAAGTTAGCCCCTAAGAAGAGTCTAGCCATATACCCGATACAAAGTAAGCAAGTAATAAATGGTAACGATTATAACTAGAAGTTTAATAAATGACCCCCCTCTTCTTCATCATTATATGTTTTATTGCTTTCTTAGGCTGATACTGGCACTGTCAAAATTCCATACACGCCAAAGACATCAGTGGGTTCATTGTTAGGTCTAGTCCATATGAAAGTAATCTGTCATGGTGAAAACACAATTTGTATAATAAACAGTCTCTGCCAGCCTTAAAAGGAAGTCACGGGACTTCTTTCCCTCCCTCTTCCATCTCATTTGAACCAAATGCAGCTTCCAGGACAACTTGATTGACACAAGCACTCAATTCTTTATCTTTCAGGCATCTCTTTAGAGACTTACAGTAGAAATTCATTTTTCCAGCCTAGAAACCAAGTGGATTGCAGGGTATCTTGTTTCTCCTCTGGAGACTGTGCATACTGCGTGAATGTGTACACAGTAAAGCCATAAATTATATTTTGATCAGTGCCAAAAACTTAGCACCAAAGAACATCTTGACATTACTATTAGCGTATGTTGTATCCCATAATTAAGCAGAATCGGCTTGTAGATGTGTTTTTCTGAAGACAGAGCCCTCCTTTCATGGGAGCGTAATTGGAATGAGCTATTGCTCTCATTAAGTGACTTGGCAATACATCACCAGTGTGATCTGTCGTTCTCGTGATGCATTAGTGTAATTCATCAACAGGGTGAATCCCACTAGTGAGGTGTTGCTCCAGAGACAGGCCTTCCCAGGCGGAGAGCATCCAGGCGCAGATGTAGGTGGACTGTAGCCCAAGGCCCAAGAAACTCTATGTAATGGATTCCCCTACCCTTCTTTGAAGTTTAGCTTTTTTTTTTTTTCCTAAGCCACGCCTGCAGCATATGGAAGTTCCCAGGCCAGGGGTCAAACTTGCACCACAGCAGTGACCCAAGCCACTACAGTGACAATGCCACCTCCTTGACGGCTGTACCACCAGGGAACTGCTAAAGTTTAGCTATCTTTAAACTATCCAGATCAAAGCCCATCTGTCCCCAGACTAGTCTAATTTTTTTCCTTTCTGACCAACTCAGAGTTTTTTACTGGCCCAGGGAAATCTAACTTTCATTCCTTTGGGTATATGATTGAGACATTTGGTTCTTTACTGAAGAGTCACACTTCAAGAAACTTTAGTTTCATAGCTAACACTGTCAAAGTACTTCTCGATTTCTATACGCTTTATAGTCAGCATCACTGTAAAATGGATAAGTTTTTTTAAAAGACCCATTCATTGATTCCACTCCAATAAAAAGATAAGAGATAATGATACTAAATCAAGGCTTTGCAGCTAATAGATAAGGCTTACAGAGCTAATACTCAGTACAGGATTACAGACAATGAATTGTATTATATATATTAAATCTGCTAAGAGACTGGATCTTAATTGTTCCCACCATTAGAAGAAATGGTAATTATTTGATTCAACAGAATTTGCATCAGTTTTGCTACAGTGACAACCATACTGCAGTATAAATCTGTCAAATCAATATGTTGTTCACCTTAAACTGAAACAGAAACAGAAATCATATCTCCAAAAAGAAAGTAAAAGATTCTATGCCAAAAAGAAGAAATCAAGGCTAATATAGCTAGTGCAATTGAATATTATATTTGTCTCTGAGCTTCCTGGCAGCAAAATCAAAAAGGGATGATGGATTGAAAGTGGAAAACATTTTGCTTGGAAACTTTCTAATATTGAATTCTAATTACTTTTTATTCAAATCTGAGGAAACTTAAGGAGCTTCTTCAACTTTGCCGTCAATGGTAAAATCACTGAAAATTTTCACAGCGATTTCTTATTCGCAGCCGATAATAAAGTCAAGGATATACTGTAATTAAAACCTATCCATTTAAGGCATTTTCTGTTAAAAGCAAAGCTGATGTGGTTCGGGCATATGATTTACTTTAGGAATAGAGTTTGAAAACTTGTGGGAATGAATGGGAACATTTCTTTCTGCTGTTTTCCCCTAAAACCACCCCTCTCCTCTGAACATTTTTTAAGAGATGGATAACAACATACAATTTTTTAAGCTTTATGGAGATATAATTTGCAACCAAAAAAATTCACCCTTTGTAAGTTGAATTTGTGATAAATTTTGGTATCTGTAAATAGTCATGTGACTACCGCCCCAATCAAGACATTGGGAGTTGCCACTGTGGCACGGTGGGTTAAGAATCTGACTGCAGCAGCTTGGGTCACTGAGGAGGTGTGGGTTCAGTCCCTATCCTGTCACAGTGGGTTAAAGGGTCTGGCATTGCTGCAGTTGAGTCAGAGGTTGAAGCTGCACCTCAGACTCAGTCCCTGGCCTGGGAACTTCCATAGGCTGTGGATGTAGCCATTAAAAAAAAGGCATTGAACAGTCTTACGCTGAAAAGTCCCCCATGCTGCTAGTCACCTCTCCTGATACCCCACTATCAGCATCCACTAGTCTCCTTTCTGTCACTATAATGTTGTCTTTTCTAGAATTCCAGATAGAGTATACATGTAGTATTTTGAGTTTGACTTCTTTTATTTTACCTCTGTTGTTGTATTATTTAAGTTTTGTTTTTTTGTTTTTGTTTTGTTTTGTTTGCTGAGTAGTATTTCCTTAGGATGTCTTTTCATAAGAAAAAAGCTTAAAGGATATTAAGAGCAGTTGCTGGAAAGAATATCCATATGAATGTAATAAGAAGCATAGAGGTGGCAATATGTATTCTTGCTGAAATAGAGAGCCAGTGCCTTCTATTCCAGTGTATGCTTTAGTCCTTTACCAGGGCAAGCTTGAACGCTAAGTGATGGCAGGAACTGTGTCCCTAGCTTGTTTTCATATCTGCAGTATCTAGACCAGAGTCTGCTTTTACAAGGTGCTTAATAAATCACTGCTAAATGAGTGAGTGGAGACATTAATAGATGCTCATCATCCAACAACAGCAGTCATATGAAGAGAGCAGTCACTCAAGATGAGGAACAGTAAAACACAAAGGGGAGCATTACACTCATTACCACGTACTGAGCACTTATCACAGAAGTGCTTGTAAAGTGACTTGGTGCTCTGCACATATTTCAGGTTCCTTACAGACTGGTTTTTAGCTCTATTACTTGTGCATTGTTATAACCTTTCGTGCAGATTTCAAAAGTCTACAAATAATAAATGATGGAGAGGATGTGAAGAAAGAGGAATCTTTGTACACTGTTGGTGGGAGAATAACTGGTACAGCTACTATGGAAAATAGTATGGAGGTTGTTCAAAAAGCTAAAAGTAGAACTACCGTATGATCCAGCAATCCCACTCCTGGGCATATATCCAGCCGAAACTTTCATTCAAAAAGATACACGCACCCTTGTGTTCATAGCAGCACTACTTACAACAGTCAAGACGTGGAAGCAACCTAAATGTCCATCCATAGAAGAAAAGATAAAAAAGATGTGGTATATATACACTGTGGAATATTACTAAGCTATAACAAATGAAATAATGCCTTTTGTAGCATGGATGGACTTAGAGATTATCATACTAAGTGAAGTAAATCAAAGACAAATATATTATATCACTTAGATGTGAAATCTAAGAAAAAAATGATACAAGTGAACTGATACAAAACAGATGTAGAAAACATATGGTTACCAAATGGGAAAAGGAGGAGGGATAAATTAGAAGTATGGGATTAAAATATTTACACTACTATACATAAAATATATAATCAACAAAGGACCTACTATATAGCACAGGAAACTATACTCAATGTCTTGTAATAATCTATAATGAAAAAGAATCTAAAAAAGAACATATAGGAGTTTCTTGGTGGCTTGGTAGGTTAAGATTGGGTGTTGTCACTGCTGTGGCTCAGATCGCTGCTGTGGCATTGGTTCAATCCCTTGCCCCTCCCAAAAAAATAAAAGGAATATATATATGTGTGTATATGTGTATGTGTGTGTGTGTGTGTGTATGTGTGTGTATGATTTATATATATATATATGTCATACACCAGAATCATTGTGCCATATACCAGAAACTAACACAACATTGTAAATCAACTATATTTCAATAAAAATTTAAACAATAAAAATAAAATATTTTTTATCCTGTGTATTTTATCACTAACTCCCAATTTTGAAATAATCAACTGTGTACATTTATGTCACCCTATCCTTTTATTTTCCTTAAACTATTTCTAAATACACAGTAATTTTCCAAATCTTCATTTCCATGATCTTCTAAACATATAAAAATGTAACCAAGGAATGATACACTTGGAAGCGGAACACCATAAAATGTTAATACTTAGAAGTGGTTTGGTCTAATGTCCTCCATTGAAAAGAAGAAGAAGCTGACTCTAAATTGACTTAGCTCTATTCATAGTTTGGTGGCAAGTATTGTGCCACTGATGATAAATTTGTTAATAGTCTCTTAATCCCAATAAGCAAGCAGCTAGTTTGAAGAATTGAACTGAAGGCAAAAGAAAGATCTTTTAGTTTGCTTACGTGTTCATATTCAAACTTTACACAGGATAACTGGGAGTGTGCAGTCTCTATTATGCTGAGTGGTGTTTTAGAGCATGTCAAGGAAAAAATAAATTTTACAAGAAGAAGCTATATAGCTTGAATTAGAATCCATGTCCAAGCAAGAAAAACAGAAGGCAGAATTCTATACCGGAGCAGACTGAACCTCAGCTCAACCAGATATCTCAGCAGATGCCAAAATCTGATAGTTATATGTGCCTCAAACAAAACCTTTATTTGGCCTTTAATATATATTCTCTCTGCCAAATCTCTAGGTATTCCAGAAATTAGGTTTGCAAGTAGAATGCTTGTCTGAAATCTTGATAGGTGAATTGGCTCCTGTCATATACCCTATCTATGAACCTTAGCATTCTCCAGGATTTGGATTCAGCAGATAAAAAACCTCCAGGTGCAGTCCTCGGTAATGCCCTGAATTTTGTAGATCTAATGAACCATTAAGATACAACAGAATTGTGTTAGTATCCAGCAAGCTGATACCTAAACCAACACTTTAGACGTCCCCTTGTCACTAGATAAAATTCTGGCTTGTTCCATCTATCCATTCATCCACTAATGCAAAAAATATTTATCAGATGCTTGCTAAGTGCCTAAGTGCTACAACACAGGAAAGAATAAATACTCTGGTGGGACAAGAGGAAGAACCGTGATCTCAGTGTGGGAAAGGAATTAAGGAAGACTGCAAGAGAAGGTGGCTCGTGAGCTGGATCTTGTATGAGGAGAAGCATCTTAGTAGCTTAACATGATGAAGGTAATTACTGGAGCTGCAAAGAAACTCAGGAAAGGGCAATAAGCAGAGTAGGTTCATTTTGGAAGGACATAAATTCTTCCAAAGAGAGGAAGTATACATCAGTAGGCCAAAATGACTTGGTCATATTTCAACACCAAATACATGGAACTCAGCATCATTTAAGATTCTATACTTTCTGGAATCATTAAATTTCCAGTAAGTAATATGCCATAACCAAAATGGTGAAGTCTCTCAAAATGGGATATTGATACTATAGAATGTCACTATTTGACCTTTTTAAAAAAAAAATTGCAACTAGACATAGATGATATAGGTACATACACACACACACACTTGTGATAGCAATAGCCAAAACTGTGACATACTCATTTCTGATAAATTTAACAGTATGATGATAATTTTGGCTGGATTTAAAGCAAAACACATACACACACACACACAACAACAAAAAAAAACATGTTTTTGTTTTTATGGCTCAGCAGTAATGAACCCAACTAGTATCCATGAGGACATGGGTTCAATCCTTGCCCTTGCTCACTGGGTTAAGAATCCAGCATTGGCGTGAGCTGTGCTGTATGTAGGTCACAGACATGGCTCAGATCCTACATTGCTGTGGCTGTGGTGTAGGGTTGCAGCTGCAGCTATAATTAGACCCCTAGCCTGGGAACTTCCATATGCCATGGGTGTGGCTCTATAAAGACAAAAAAAAAAAAAAAAAAAGCAAGAGTTGAGCAACATAGCATCCATCACATATTTTTTTTTATTGCAAAGTTTTTTGGTTATCTTCCAAATAAGAATGATTTTATTACCCTTAAAACCAGGAAGTCTATAATAAAAGTAATTTTTAAGTATCTGGTGTTTTAAATGTTTGTAGGATGACTATAATCAATCAAGATAACTGTAACCTTTTTAGGCAAACTGCCCGTATGAACATTCAATTTTATATGATGCGTAAAGGGAAGAAGTTTCACTTTTCTAAAAGTTTTGCCATTAGATTTTTTAATGTTGTATTTTTATCTTGTTCACTTAGATCAGTACAGTTACACATATCTTCAGGCTTCACGTTTCCTCTACAAAAATGAGGCACTTCTATTCCATTATCAAAGTTTTGTATTGTATTGTATTGTATTGTATTGTATTGTATTGTATTGTGTTGTATTTCTTGTCTTTTTAGGGCTGCACCCGTGGCATATGGAGGTTCCCAGGCTAGGGGTCGAATTGGAGCTGTAGCTGCCAGCCTACACCGCAGGCACAGCAATGTGAGATCCTTGACACACCTGCCACCCACACCACAGCTCCAGCGACACCAGATCCTTAACCCATTGAGCGAGGCCAGGGATCAAACCTGTGTCCTCATGGATACTGGTTGGGTTTGTTACCACTGAGCCACGATGGGAACTCCCATTATCAAAGTTTATTTTAATTGATAGTACAAGAGCCTTTATTAAACAAACTTTAAAATAGCAGTGAAGTAAAAAAATAAAAGTACAATAGCAGTGAAGTTACTCATATAATCCCATTACAATACTTCTCTTAGGAAAAAAGTGCTATGGTCAAACTCCTTTGAAAGGGAACTTAAAGTCAGCTTTATGATGAATTCCTAAGCATTTTATGGAAGTCTCTCTCTACATAAGTTTTCTTGTTTTCTCGGGAGAAAATCTCAAAAACTGCCAATCCTTATGTTTTAGTATCATCTATAGTACATACATGACAGGTAAACAAGTACATCTGCTGAAGGGCGTGAATTTGATTTTACATTCAGCTTGTCTCCAAGCAGGTTGCCTGCTTCCTGAATTGCTCATGATAGTCAATCAAAAAAAAAAAGTATCTACCTTCACTTCTCTGGCAGGTTACCCTAAGCTCTGTGCCCTACTTATCAGACTGCTCTGTGATGCAAACACAAGGAGACACAGTAGAAACTGATCAGGATGTGACAGGTTCAGGAAGGCTGAATGTGGGCCTTTTGAGGACCCGCTGTTTATCCATAACTGCATCTCAGGAAGACTTCATTCTGTGACTTTTCTCTTGAGTCAGCCCATGTCACACTGTAAGGGACCTGTATACAACAGCTCACATTCAACCTTAGCATGATTATTTTTGATTAATTTGATTAGGTGCTTTGCTTTCCTTAATGAGCCCAGTTAGTCTACTTACTGTTTCAAGCTTTAGTTTTTATTCCAGAAGCTGATGTTTGGACACTGTAAAGATATTGATTACAGAGAGTCATAGAACAGAGAAAGCATGTGTGCCATTTTTAAAAGATGGTTATTTGACAGGTTCCTAGGGTCACTGGTCAGGAATATATGTGGGTTGAGACAATATTTAAAAATTAAAGACTTAAGAAGTTCCTTTGTGGCTCAGTGGGTTAAGGATCCAGTGTTGTCACTGCAACAGCTCAGGTCACTGCTGTGAGTTCGATCCCTGGCCTAGGAACTTTCACATGCCCCAAGTTTGGCAGAAAAATATATAAATAGGTAAAAATAACAATTAAAGACTTGAGAGAAGTAAATACAAGTCTGAGCATTTTACCTTAGATTAAAAAGTGGAAATCTTTTCAAAAGAGTAAGTTATGCAATGAAATAATCAAATGATCAGCCTGACAATTTGACACAGCATGGAAGATGTAACATTTATCCATCCGAAATGGGGATATATTTGATATTAACTATGAACGTATTGCAGAAATTTCATATTGCTCATGAGGATAAATCAGAGGTTCCTTTCCTTGCCATTTCTACTTCCCATCCCCCAAAGTTCACAATTAGGATCGTACAACGTATGTACTTGTGTGACTATTTTTTTCACTTCATGTAATGTAAATACAGTTGACCCTTAAACAATATGGGTTTAAACTGTGCAGGTCCATGTATATGTGGATATTTTTCAGTAGTAAATACTACAGTCCTGCATAGTCTGCTGTTGGTGGGATCTCTGTGTGCAGAGGAACTGCAGACACAGGGGGCTAACTATAAATAACTCAGATCAAACCCCACCTTGTTCAGGGGCCAACTGTATTCCCCAGACTGTTACATAGAGATACGCTCAGGATGTAATGTTTGAGTCTTGCATGGAAGACAAAGTGGCTCACTTATACTTCCTCCCGTTCCCATCATACCACATAGTGTTGATTAGGTTTGTATTATAAACGTTTATGGCATTTGCATTCTCTTTGTAATTATAATTTCCATAGTGGTTTATCATAAGTGTCTTCTAATTTCACATGGGCTCAGTTCTCCTGGATCATCCTTTCGTTTTACATTTTCCTCTCCGTGAGTTGTATATCCTCATGACTCATTTCTGGATAGACTATATTCTGTTATCAACTAGATTTTTCCAATAGTTCACTTTTGTTTAGAATGACTTTCTTTGCCTTTAAAAGTGACTGAAACCTTGGCTAGGTGTATTAGTTTTATTTTTCTTCTAGAAGTCAGTAGACATTGCTTCAGTGTCTCCTCAGAGCATGTGTTGCTCTCGGGAAATCTGAGGCTAGCATGATTTTTATATTTTATAGGTGATTTAATACTTTGTCTAAAGCCCTCAGGTTTCTTTCTCTATCCTTGCAGTTCAAAATCCTCACCAGACTATATCATCTTACTGATTATTCTCTATTTTTTTGGTCCATGCCTATGGCATGTGGAAGTTCCCTGGGCCAGAGATCAAACCCAAGACACAACAGTGACAATATCAAATCCTTAGCTGTTTGGTACCAGGGAACTCCTCTATAATTATCTTTAATTAAAAACTGTTGTGCCATTGGATCTAGAAATTGTTTTTTCATAAGAATTTTTTCTTCTATTATATCTTTAAGAGTTGGTTTTCTTTTTTCTTTTCCTTTTTTTTTGGTTACCCATTAGTTCAGTTCTTTAAGGATTCTCTACTCTTCCATATCTAATATAACTTTCATTGATTTTTAGTTTTTCTTTGTATTTACAGCTGATCCTTGGACAGCACAGGTTTGAACTGCCTGGGTCCACTTACATGTAGATTTTTTTTCATTAAACATAGTGAAACTTTTTCAGAGATTTGTGAGAATTTGAAAAAGAACTCACAGATGAACCACATGGCTTAGAATTATCAAAAATTAAGAAAAAATTAGGTATGTCATGAATGCAAAACATATATAAACACTAGACCTTTGATTTATTTGTTACCATAAAATATATACAAATCTGTCATAAAACGTTAAGCTTTATCAAAACTTAAGCATACACTTACATGGCAGCGTTCACAGTCAGAAGAAGTGTAAACAAATGTAAAGATGCAGTAGTAAATCATTACAGCATAACATTAATTACAGTACATACTGTACACTCACTGTAATCGCTTGCAGGCCACCTCCTCTTGGATCACGATGAGCTTAAGTGCTGTGAGTATCCCTGTGATACTCATCATCTCCACGTGAGCAGTTCATCTCTCCAGAATACTGCATATCTGTTGAAGTAAAAAAATGATCTCTCTAGGTTCCCCCATATTTTTCACTGTATTTAGTGCAATACCACAAACCTTGAATAACACTATGTTACCCATTTGAGGTGCTGCTAGTGGTGCTGTACATACTCCCAAGAAGCAGAGAAAAGTCATGGCATTACAAGAAAATGTAGAATTGCCTATGTACCATAGAATGAGATCTGCAGCTGTGATGGCCACCACTTCAAGATGAATGAATCCAGCAGAAGAACCACTGTAAATAAAAAAAGGAAAGGAAATGTGTGATGCCATCACCACAGACACACCAGTAGGTACAAAATCCTTGCATTTCTTGTGAAACACATTTTTTTAATTTTGGATTGAAAATACAAATTTTATGTGGGTGCAGGATTACCAGAAGAAAGGCATACCTATAGACCCTAATATGAAAAATAAAGTCATAATATACAACCTAAAGCAAGAGGAAGGTGTAGGATATAAAGCTGGAGATTTTAAAGCCAGCACAGGATTGTTTGATAGAAAAAGGTTTGGCTTTAACAATGTCAGAGAGTTCCCTGGTGGCTCAGTGGGATAAGGATTCAATTTTGTCATTGCTGTGGTACATGTTCAATCCCTGGCTGAGGAATTTCCACATACCACCAGTAGAGCCAAAAGAAGAGGTCAAGATAACAGGAGCAGCAGCTTATACCCACCAAGAGGTGCCAGATCAATTCCCAGACTCCATTAAGAAAATTATTGAGGGGAGTTCCCATTGTGGCTCGGGGTAATGAACCCAACTAAGATCCACGAGGATGCAGGTTTGATCCCTGGCCTCGCTCAGTGGGTTAAGGATCCGGTGCAGATGAGGCTGGAATCCTGTGTTGATGTGGCTGTGGTGCAGACCAGCAGCTGTAGCTCTGATTCAGCCCCTAGCCTGGAAGCTTCCATATGCCACAGGTGTGGCCCTAAAAAGCAAAAAATAAAATAAAATAAATTTTTTAAAAAAGAAAAGCATTGAGGACAAAAGATCTCTGTCTGAACAGGTTTTTATAAATGCAAATGAAAATGCCCTATTCTGGAAAAAAAAGCCACAAAGGATATTCATTAGTAAGGAAGAGAATCGAGCACTGGATTTAAGGCTGGAGGGTTAGGCTAACTCTACTGTTTTGTGCAAATGGGGTTGGGTTTATGGTCAACACTGTCCTCCTCTGTAAAGCTGTTGACACCTAAGCCTAGAAGGGAAAAGATAAACACCAGCTTCTAGTCTTTAGGTTAGACAATAAGAAGGCCTAGAAAACAAGAACCTTTTTGCTGGATTAGTTGCTTTGTCCCTGAAGTCAGGAAGTCCCTTGCCAGTGAGGGACTGCCTTTTAAAGTTCATTTGACATTGGACAGTGCCCACCTGCCACCCATAACCCTATGAATTCAACACTGATGGCTTCAAAGTTATCTTGCTTGCCCCAAACACAATGCCTCTAATTCTGCCTCCAGATCATTGTGTCATAAGAACTTTTAAGGCTCATCCACACATCATGTTCTATGGAAAGGATTGTCAGTGCTATGGAAGAGATCCCAATCGAGAGAACATCGTGAAAATACGGGAGCATTACATCACTGAAGATTCCATTGTTGTTATAGCAAAAGCTGTGAAAGCCGTCAAGTCCAAAACAATAAATTCGTGTTGGAGAAAACTGTGTCCAGATGTTGTGCATGACTTCACACTGATTTGCAACAGAGCCAGTCAACGAAACTGTGAAAGAGATTGTGGATATGTCAAAAAAAAAAGGGGGCCAGGAAGGAAGAGGGAGACCCAGAGTTTCAGGGTATGGATCTTGGAGAATTCAAGAGCTGACAGACACCACATTAGAGGAATTAACAGAAGATGACTGATGGAGATGAGGGCTTCCGAACCAGTGCCAGATGGTAAGGAAGAAGAGGTGAAGAGGCAGTGCCGGAAAACAAAATGACATCAGACAATCTGGCAGGAGGTTCCGATTACTCAACACTGCTTCTGACTTCTGTGATAGAAGTACTCAAGCTAAAGCAAATGGTGGAAGAGGTATTGGTACCATATAGAGACATGTTTTAGAGAAATGAAAAGACGACAAAGTCAGGCAGAAATTACTATGTGTTTCTGGGAGTCACACCATATGTGCTTGCCTCTCCTGCCTCCCCTTCACCGCCTTTACCTCTTCTTCCTCTGCCACCTGAGGCAGCAGGACCAACCCTCATCTTCCTCCTCCTCTGCCTCCTCAAGGTGGAGGGGACAAGGAGGATGATGACCTTTTATATGATCCACTTCCACTTAATGAACAGTAGACTCTCATCAGGCCCTACAGTCAGTAAACTTATCTGCTGTATATGGGTGTGAGTGTCTGTGTGTGAAAATCTATTAACTGTAGGGCAAGAACTCCATAACACATTTCTGTGTCATCATAATCGCCTAAGTTTTCATTGTGTAGAACATCATATGAAAGACTTGTATTTCAGTGGACAGCCTAAAATTAACTAGGTATTCATTGCCTGACTGTGTTATAACTTTGCTTTCAAAGAATTAAATAACTGTACGGTCTGCCTCTATCTCTGCCAGTGGAGAAACTGCGTCAGCCTATCAACCCAGGTAAGTGGATTTTTTTTAAATGTAACCCTTTTTCCAATATTGTATCATGACTATGACTGTAATACTGTATGCCATAAAATTTTTATAAGGATACATTCATTAGTGTGTAGACCAGGCTACCATGAAGCTAAGGTTTTGATTACACCAGGCTACTAAAAAGCAATCGTGCTGCTGCTTTGTTAATGCATGAATTGGTACACCTGGAAATACTATGAATTTCTTTTTCACATTATCTTTTCATTTTTGATGTCTAATGTTTGTAATATCTATAACATCTATGTATATACAATATGTTTTCTATCCCGTAAAACAATATGGTTGTAGGTACTGACAGATGATTCATCTTATAAACAGATGACTTAAAGTATCACTAAATACCGTAGAGTACTGTGAATGTATTTTCTCTTCCTTATGATTTTATTAATAACATTTTCTTTTCCCAAGCTTACTTTATTGTAAGAGTACAGCATATAATACATATAACATACAAAATATGTGTTAATCAATGTTTATGTTATTGGGAAGACTTCTGGTCAATAGTAGGCTATTAGTAATTAAGTTTTCAGGGAGTCAGAAGTTATATGTGGAGTTTTGACTGCACAGAGGGTCATCAGCCCTCACCCTTGTATTGTTCAAGGGCCATCTGCATGTTATTATCTTATGCTTATCCTCCACATAATTGCCTCTATTTTTAGTAGTATCCACTCTGCTTCTAGCTGTTTCTGATGTGGTTTCCTTTTATTTAATAATGGTTTATTGCTTTCTTTAATTTATTCCCTAAGCATAGTCAGATTGGCCTTTTATCTCTTTAATGAACTTCTCTATTCTTTCATCGGTGGTATTGATCCTTAGGTATTCTCCCCACTTGCCAAAGATTCCATGGATCCTTCCATTTTCCTTAAGAGAAAGAGGAATATTTACAGTCTTCCTTATTTCCATGTGTTGATGGAAATATGAAAAGCGTTGATTGTTTCTTACGTATCTTCTTGACCCATTGTGGTGGGAGCCCAGGGAATATCAAGGTATCTTACACAAAGATGTGGCATGTGGATTCTTGTTGGGTGCCAGTCATGTGTGTGTGCGACTGTGTGCTCACCACTAGTGTGAGCAAAATTCCCGTGTAGGGAGTGGGTTGAGACTAACAAGACTGTCTCTCACTAATGCACATTCTGCTCTAGAAGAAGATTTCTCTCCTGGGAGAACAAATCACTGAGGCAGAGGTTAGGGTGACTCATGGTGAAGTTTCCCTCACCAAATTGCAATGGTTTCTCTCCCTATTCTTTCCTTCTTCTTTGTTTACCTGTCTCCAGTTAGTATCTTGGCTCTGCAAGAAGCCAGGAAACTACAAAGAGATTTCTTTGTCCTGATGTCCTGTCCACGAACTCAGCACTCACCCCTCTAGAGGAGGAACTACTCCCTGGGTCTTTCAGTCCGCACTAACTCACCTTCAGAAAAAACATGTGCCCTGCTGGAGAAGTTTGCAAGAATCTGTTGGCATTTTTTTTAATCAACTTGGAACAAACATCACGGTCAGGCAGACTGTCCTTGTAGCCTATGATTTGTGGTTGTAATTATTTTTTAATTTAATTATGAACTATTTTCTACCCTTTTTAAAATCCTTTTTGTTTGTTTCCATGAATTTCAGGAAAAAGGATATACACACATAACTTTCATCTCCACTTCTAGGAATTTCCTGTGACTTCTTAAAGATGTACAAAATGCCAAGACCCCTAAATTGAATTTGATAAAGTGTGATAGAGTTTTAAAGTTCTCTTTCAAATTTCAAACCAGTAGAACATTGTAATTCTCCATAAATCATCATCATTTGCAATGACTATTTACAAATTAGTGTCCTTTACTGATACTCTCGCACCCTAATATGTTGGTAAGCATTCCACCCTAGAAATCACGGCTATCTTGGGTAATGGTAAAGAGATGTGTGGACCTTTTGCTACTATTTTCCTATCAAAGATAAAGTGACAGATGTGTATGTCAGTGAAATTAAGTTCTGTGTTTTTAAAAATGCAGCAGACTTTATCCCCCCTAGCAGTCACTGTTAGAAAGCATTAAATTGAGCATTCAAGATTAATTCTCTGGTAGGTCAAGAGGAGAACAGCATGCCGCCAATCCTACCTTAGTGTTCCTTCTTAATGGCTCCAACACAGTGTGAAAAAGTAAACAGTTGTGACAAGAGATGTAATGGATGAGTTGGGTGTGACAGGTCACCCCAACTGAAGTTCATCCTCTCTTGAAGTGTAGTCTGTAATGAAGTGGACTATGGTTTTTCAGATCATCAAAGACTTATATTGTAAACCATATTTCTGGAGTAGGGAGGGATCTTGAGTAAATATATTATGAGTGATGGTGCCTAGTGACACCAAAGGAATAAAAACAAATAATGAATAAAGGATGCATATCCTGAAGTGTTAGCCTAGAAACCCCTGGTCTTAATGAGATCCCCTTCTCCTTTCTACATTTCTACTGCAATTTTCTCTTATATACAAATACTCTATTTAAAAATGGTTTAATTTCTCAACAAGTATTTAGAGGAGAGTGATTTTATAACTATCAAGAACAGTAAGCTTGCAGCATTTTTTCCCCAAATCCAACACATCTCACACCTTTTCACACACAGGGAACACAGAGGTACATAGACATGAAGTGAAGTGTTGGTCAAGCCGTCCTTCCCCATTTCATGGAATTATAAATTAAAATGGGACACTTTCCCCTTCTCCCACTAATCCCACAATTTCGGGGTGATGGACTGATAGGAAGAAGCCAAAATAATGCTGTATTCACTGACATAAATTGTTTCTCAAACCTGAAGTAGACTATTTCAAAGCTAAGTTCTTTAGTCAAATTATATTTGCCTCGTGGTTAGTTTTTAACAATAATTATCATGATAGTTAATATTTATTTAGTAGCCATATGTATCAGGCCCACTAATAAGCATTTTACACACATCATCTCATTTAATTTTCTCGGGTGGGAAGCATTCTTTTCAGTTTATAGAAACCTGAGATTTGTCCTGGATGATAGCATGAAAACCATAGTCTTCTGGACTCCAATACCCACAGCCTTTATTTCTGTCCTCTGCAGTTGCAGTGCTGTCCTTTATGGTAGCCACTGACCACACGTAGCTATTGAGCACTAGAAATGTGGTTAATGTGATAAGAAACTGAATTTTAAATTTTATTTAATGTTTTTGGGCTGACCCTACAGTATGTAAAAGTTCCTGGGTCAGGAGTCGAACCCGCCCTGCAGCAGCAACTCGAGCCACAACAGTGACAATCTGATCCTTAACCTGCTGAGCCACTAGGGAACTCCTTAATTTTACATTTAAAATAGAGCTACCGTATTAAACAACACAGATCTAGCTATTTTCAAGATTCATTTTTTTTAAATCTTTGTTATGCACCAGTAGGTAATCAATACCCTGAACAAGAACTGTGATATCTCTAAAAATCCTTGAATCTATCAGAGTTCCCTTGTGGCACAGTGGGTTAAGGATTTGGCACTGTCACTGGAGGGGCTTGGATCACTGCTGTGGCATGGGTTCAGTCCCTGGCCCAGGAGCTTCCATATGCTGTGGGCAAAGTCAAAAAAATAATAACAATTGGAGTTCCTTTTGTGGCTCAGTGGTTAACGAATCCAACTAAGAACCATGAGGTTGCGGGTTCGATCCCTGGCCTTGCTCAGTGGGTTAAGGATCCAGCATTGCCGTGAGCTGTGCTGTAGGTCGCAGACGCGGCTCGGATCCCACGTTTCTGTGCCTGTGTCGAAGACCGGCAGCTACAGCTCCTGTTAGACCCCTAGCCTGGGAACCTCCATATGCCGCGGGTGCAGCTCTACATAAAAAAGGCAAAAAGACAAAAAAATAAAAAAAAATAATAATAACAATAAAATCCTTGTATCTAAACTATTATGAAAATAAAAAAATCTTATGCAAATACAGAAGTTGCTCTATAAGTTTGTTTTATTGGCTCTCAGCTCCTAGCAACACCCGCTCCTTAAAACAAACAAGTATTTAACATCCAGTATTCCAGGACAAATTGACACTTTGTTGTTACCATTTTAAGGGTTATTCCAGAGAGACATTTGGAAGTAAGAACATAACATTTCCGGTGTGTTTAGCCAAAAGACTGTTCGTCAGTATTCAGGAGACCAAAGCAATGCCTGCTTTTCTTAGGAAATAGAAGAATTCCCACCTTCTTTAAAGTTAGCTTATTTGACTTATAACCACATCAGTCCTAGTTCAGAAGCATCAAAGGCAGGGTCTTTTTTATTACCGAGTCTCTTCCAGCGTGTCTAAGGTCAGACCCAGAAATCCTTGTAGACCTTTAGTGTTGCTTCCTCTCAGCCAATCAGCACTGTTAGAAAGCAGTCAGTGCCCTGAGACCTTTTAGGTTATTCCTTTGAGAAGTCAGAGCTATCATAATAGTTATCAGTATATAAGAGTTCCAGTTTTTCGACATTTTGTCAGAAACTAGTAATCATTTTGGGGGGGGGGGTTTGTTTGTTTGTTTGTTTGTTTTTACCGTACCCATTCTAGAGTGTAATGGTATCAGCTAAGGTCTAAATTTTGCATTTCCCAAATGCTTAATGAAGTTGAGCATCTTTTCATGCCTTTACTTGTCATCCATATATCTTTGAAGAATCATTTCAACTTTTTTGTGCATTTTTAAATTGGGTAGATTGCTTTCTTTCTGTTGGATTTTAAGAGTTCTTTATATATTCAGCTTGTAAGGTCCTTGCTGGAGATGTGATGTGCAAATATTTCCTTCCAGTCTGTGGCGGGTCCCCTCCCTCTCTCTCTCTCTCTCTGTCTCTCTCTCTCTCAATCTCTTTAGGGCTGAACCTGAAGTATATGGAAGTTCCCAGGCTAGGGGTCGAATCAGAGTTATATCTGCCAGTCTACACCACAGCCACAGCAACACCAGATTTGAGTTGCATCTTCAGCCTCCACCACAGCTCATGGCAATGCTAGATCCTTAACCCACTGAGCAAGGCCAGGGATTGAACCCGCATCCTCATGGATACTAGTCAGGTTCATTTCCTCTGTGCCACAATGGGAACTTCCTTTCCTTTCTCTTGACACTGTCTTTCACAGAGCAAAAATTCTTAATTTAAATGAAGTCCAATTTACCATATTTTTTTCTTTTGGTATCATGACCAAGATTGCACTTCCCAAAAAGAGTGACAAAGATTTTCTTCTGGAAGTCATATAGCTTTATGTTTTCTTTTTTTTTTTTTTTTTTTCATTTTGTGATCTCACCCATGGCATATGGAAGTTCCTGGCCAGAGACAGAATCCAAGCCACAGCTATGACCTTTGTCACAGCTGCAGCAATGCTGGGTCCTTTAAGCCACTGCACTGGGCTACAACTCCATATAGACCCAAGCCACTGCAGTCAGTTCTTAACCCACTGGGCCGCAGTGGGAACTCCTAAGTTTTCCATTTAGATCTGTGAGTTATTGCTTGAGATTTATTTTCCTTTTATTATAGATGTCAAATTTCCCATGGACCATTTGTTGTAAAAACTGTCAATTCTTCATTTAACTATCTTTGTACCATTATTAAAATTAGTTGATCATATTGTGTGTGTCTACTTCTGCACTCTCTATTTTCTTCCATCTATCTATGAGCTTATACTTTCATTTTAGTAGCGTTATAAGTCTTAAAATACAGTAGTGACTCCAATTTTGTTCTGCCTTTTCAAAATCATTTTGGCAATTTTAGTTTCTTTGACATTTCCAAATGAGTGTTAGAATAAGTTTCTTGGTGTCTAAAAGATGATTCTCAATGTGATTCCATTGAACTTATAGAACTGTTTGGGAAGAATTGACATCTTGACAATATATAGTCTTCTCATCCACGAGCATAGTATATGTCTTCATTTATTTAGGTTTTCTTTGAGGGTTTTTTTTTTTTACCATTTTTTAAATAATTTTCAGCACACATCCTGCCCATGTCTAAGTATTTATTGATTCTATCATAAATGTTACTTCACAAAATCTTGATTCCCAAATATAGGAATGCAATGAAGGTTTTAATATATTGACCTTGCATCCTGTGATCTTGTTAATATCACTTATTAGTTCTAGAAGTATATATGTGTATGTTTATAAATTCCTTAGGATTTTTCATATAGCAAATCATCTCTTATACGAATAAAGACAGTTTTATTTCTTCCCTTTTAATCTGTATGCCATTTTTTCTGCCTTTATTGCATTGTCTAGGATTTCCAGAACATATTGAATGAGAATGATGAAGACAGACATACTTGTCCTGGTCCCATTATAAGGAAGAAAGTATTCGGTTTTTTATCCTAAAATATAATGTAAGCTATAAAATTTTTAGATACGCTTTATAAGAGTAAGGGCATTATTTTTATTTCTGATTAGCTGAGAGTTTTTTTATGAACAGATGTTGAATTTTGTCAAATGATTTTTCTGTATCTATTAACAGGATCACATGTTTCTTCTTTAGCCTGTCAATATCATGGTAAGATTGATTTTGAATGGAAAAAATCAGTCTTGTTTCCCTAGGACAAACCCAACTTTGTTGTGATGTATTATTCTTTTTGTATTTCTCTGTATTCAATTTGCAAGTATTTTGTTGAGGATTTTGAAGTCTGTAAGGGATATCAGTCTGTAGTTTTTTTGTAATATCTCTCTCTGATTTTGCTATTCAGGTGATTTTGGTTTTAAAATATGAATTGAAAAACATTAGTTGCTCTTCTATTTTCTGGAAGAGATTGTGTAAAATTGCTATTATTTCTTTCTTAAATATTTGTTTGAATTCACCAGGGAAACCATCTGGGTTTGGAATTTTCTTTGTTTGAAGGTTATTATACTATAAACTCAATTGCTTTAATACCTATAGGCTACTTCTTCTTGAGTACGTTTTGATAGTTTGCCTTTAAAGGAATTGTTTCATTTCATCTCAGTTTTGGGTCTGTAGGATATATAGTGATATCCTTTCTTCATTCTTAATATTAGTAATTTGTGTTTCTTTTCTCTTTTTTGTTGATTAGTCTGTCTAGATGCTTATCACTTTCATTGATCTTTACAAAGAATTAGCTTTTGTTTTTATTAATTTCCTCTATAGATTTTCTGTTTTCAGTTTCATCTATTCTGCTCTTATCTTTACTATTTCCCTCTGTGTGTAGGAGAAAATATTATTTTTCCTACTGCCATTCTAGAGTCTCCAACTAGGCCCTAAAAATTAAATTGACAAAAGACAGATTAATAAGAGATAAACATACCAGTTTATTTACTACAAGTTTTACATGACACAAGAGGTTTCACAAAGATAAATGGTAAAACCTGAGTCTTTTAATATTGGGTTTGGTGAAAAGTAGAAGGTGATGGGAAAGCATCATAGGACAAAAGGGTTGAGCTAATCATGGTGAATGGTTGGCAACTTAACAGAGCCTGTTCTCTCAGACAGTACTCTGCTCCCTCCATCTCTGGAGATAAGGATGCTCCTTTCCATCAGATATAGGTAGGCCTCTCTTATAAATATGTGCTGTGACCTTCTTCAGGGGAGAAAGGGGTGGTTAGAGAGTCTTCCAGCATTTTCTGCTTCTATGACTTTCTCCAAGGAAGGAAGGAAAGATCACAGAGTCCCACTACCACTTGCTGAAAATACTGTCTTTTACCCATTTTATGTTCTCACTTCCTTTGTCAAAAATTAATTGACTGTAGGTGTCTGGGTTTATTTCTGGGTTCTCTATTCTTTTCCATTGTTCTGTATGTCTGTTTGGTACCAGTATCACACTGTCTTGATTACTGTGGCTTTGTAATATTGCCTGAAGTCTGGGAGAGTTATGCCTCCTGCTTGGTTTTTGTTCCTCAGGATTGCTTTGGCAATTCTGGGTCTTTTGTGGTTCCATATAAGTTTTTGGATTGTTTGTTCTGGTTCTGTGAAAAATGTCATGGGTAATTTGATCAGGATTGCTTTGAATCTGTAGATTGCTTTGGGTAGTATGGCCATTTTTACGATATTAATTTTTCCAACCCAGGAGCATGGAATATCTTTCCATTTCTTTGAATCCTCTTTAATTTCCTTGATTAAAGTTTTATAGTTCTCAGCATATGTCTTTCACCTCCTTGGTCATGTTTATTCCCAGTATTTGATTTTGGGGGGCACAGTTTTAAAAGGTACTGTATTTTTGTATTCCTTTTCTAATATTTTATTATTAGTATACATAAATATGACTTATTTCTGAATGTTAATCTTATATCCTGATACTTTGCTGAATTTGTTGATCAGTTCGAGTAGTTTTGAGTTGAGTCCTTAGAGTTTTCTGTATGTAGTATCATGCCATCTGTATACAGTGACAGTTTTCCCTCTTCTCTTCTAACTTGGATACCTTTTATTTCTCTGATTGCTGTGGCTGGTACTTCCAATACTATGCTGAATAAAAGTGGTGAGTGGGCATCCTTGTCTTGTTCCAGATTTTAGCCATAAAAAAAGAACAAAATAATGCCACTTTGAAAATAGCAACATGGATGGAACTAGAGACTCTCATACTAAGTGAAGTTAAGTCAGAAAGAGAAAGACAAATACCATATATATCATTTATATCTGGCATTTAATACATGGCACAAATGAACCTTTCCACAGAAAAGAAAACCAAGAACATGGAGAACAGATTTGTGGTTGCCAAGAGGGAGTAGGATGGACTGGGAATATGGGGTTAATAGATGGAAATTACTGCCTTTGGAATGGATAAGCAATGAGATCCTGCTGTGTAGCAGTGGGAACTATATCTAGTCACTTATGGTAGAGCATGATAATGTGAGAAAAAAGAATGTGTTTGTGTATGTGTGACCGGGTCACTGTGCTGTATAGTAGAAAATTGACAGAACACTGTAAACCAGCTATAATGGAAAAAAATCAAATCAAAAAAAAAAGAAAAAAGAAAGATCACAGAGTCCTACCTCCATTTGCCATTTCTCAGATTCCTTCAGCTTAAAATATGCAACATGCCAAGGTGCCATGTTCTGGGGTAGCATGTTCTTAATCTCTCCTTTGCACCTGTTCCATGTCTACATGGTGTGGGGGTGAGCCTGAGGCTTATATCCTTTTATAACATAGAATTCAAAATCTTCTTCTCCAGTCTTCTCTTCCCTGGGATTTTCCCACACTCTGGTTCCAAAGGGACCCCTTTTCCTCTTTCCTCTAGCCAGAAAGATGAGTTTCTCCCCCTAAACTCTTCCACTTTTCTGAATGACACCCTTGGGTAAATCAACAAGAGAAAAGAGGGAGGATAAAAGTACAAGGATTTCCCCCCACACACACACTTTGGACCTTGGGGACCTCATTTTCTGCTTCCTCTGGCCAGAGAGGCAATTTTTCTTCTTAGAGTCTTTATATCCATGTGGTTGTGGCCTCTGTGATATCCGCACCACATTAGCATGGCTTCATAGCTGGGACTATGCACAGAATAGGAATGGGTGAGGGGAGAAAAACGCTCCAGAAAAAAAACCTTTTGGCTCATTGGGGCCCCTTTTTCTGGTCAGAAAGAGAGATTGCTCTTAATATTTGCTCCTCATGCCCATTCCATAGTTTTGGAACTTTGGCACTCAAGCCCCCATCTGTAGATTCGATGATACTGATCATTCTTCAAGTTTCAATATTCTTCTCTATCTGCTTGCAGAGTGTCTACTTTGTGGAGTCCTCAGATAGTTGCTAATCTCTGTCTGGGTGTTCTCATTATGATATGTAGAGACAGAGCCTCAGGCAGACTAACAGCATCTTGGCAAGGACTGTACAATCTCACCATCAATTTTTTTTTCTGCTTTTTAAGGCCACACTTGTGTGATATGGAAGTTCCCAGGCCAGGGGGCTAGGGGTCCATTCGGAGGTACAGCTGCTGGCTTACACCATAGCCACAGCAACCCCAGATCCAATCCACATCTGTGACCTAAGCCACAGGTCATGGCAAAGCCGGATTCTTAACCCATTGAGCAAGGCCAGGGATCAAACCCGTGTCCTCATGGACACTAGTTGGGTTTGTTGCCACTGAATCACAATGGGAACTCCTCACCATCAAATATTACAAGCAGAATCTTACTCAGAATACCAGAGAGTTTCTGGAAGTTGGGTTGAAAATGATAGTAGATTCAAACGACTAGAGACATTTGAGTGAGTGAGGAAACTGAACTGCAGAAGCAGCCTCTTTCTCCTCACCAAAAGAGCGTGGATATGTTTTCAGAGCCCCAGCAAAGGAGAAGAATGTTTACTCTTCATCATGATTGAGGTTCAACTGCCTTTTCCCCTTTTCTGTGTCTGTAACAGTCATCATGCTTTTTACTCACTTAAACAGCAGACAAAAATGTTCCATAGATTGTAATAAGCAAGTCTGCTGTTTCATGTGGTTAACCACTTTTCTATAACTTATTACAGCCCTTGGGTAAGGTTATAAGATAATAGGGCAGAGTGAAGAAACACACACACAGGTATACACACGGAGTGGAAATGTTTTGTTACAAAAGCCCTTCTTTGGCTACTATTCATTTTTTCATTTGTGCATTAAAATAGAAATAGAAACCTCATTGTTTTCCCCACATCACTTGTATCTGTGAAACAAGCAATGCCAGAAAAAGTGGTCCAATACTTACTCAGATTCAATAGACATTCATCACCTCTGTTTTTTACATTAACATCAACTCAAGGGTCCTGAATCCAACATCTCTAGATATCTTACAAGATCATCAACACCAAGCACAAGTAGCCTGAGAAAAGAGTACATGTGCATTTTTCAGGGATCATGGTTTTTATTCTATTTTTTTTTTGGCCTTTCTAGATATTCTCTTTGCATGTTCCTCAGGAATACACATTTCTGACTTTAATCTTGATGTGGTTATCTCATTGTATGAATGATCAGCCTTATACTTATAGCTTTATGCCCTGCTTCCACTCATTCGACAGATATTAATTGTGCCAAGAAACCATGCTAATTGTTAGAGTTAAGAAGTAATAAAAACAACAGCTGTGGTGGATTGGGGGGTGCTCCACATCCTTTTACTCATCAGCAGCGTTTAAGTTCCAGGTAATTTCAAAGACAGAGCAATCCTCTTTGTTTTTACCTCAAAATAGCAGATGGGTAACAGCTTACTTTACATTTCTCTGGCCAAATATTTATTCCACTGATTTTCTTCTTCTGAAAAGTCCCGACCCCTTGAATTAAGAGTCATAATATCTAAGCGGCCATGATGTTATCAGTAAAAGAGGACTGAAGGAAAAGATGGAGCGTTAAGAACCAGTGAAGGAGAGGAGGAAGGAGGAGAGGAAGAGAGGAGGAAGAGGGAAGGAAGAAGATTGTTTTCCCCTCGCTGTGCCCTTAATCAGCATGGAAGAGCTGGTGCCACACACTATTAATATTAATATATGTGTGTGTGACAGAGAGAATAAATACCTAGTCTTCCATCAACATCCTTCTGCCACCGTTGCAACGACCTAGCACTGCATATAGAATTTAGTATTTGGCAAAGAGTATAAGAGAAAAAAGAGCAGGATTCTTCCTGGTGGAACATATTTTATGAAAAGTGCTAGGACCAGCTTGTAGTTTAGATATTGTTATTATTTATCTGGAAGCTCTTGTATCAGTTCTTACGGTTTATTATACTTTTTCAACATTAAAGTTTTCATTTAAAACCTCAGAGACAATAACATTTATCTGATAATTGTCTCCTCTCTTATCCTTCTGTTTCTCTACCTAAACACTGCTCTAAATGCAAGCTATAAGCCTTCCAGTATTGAGCTAATCAGACTCTCCACATTTTGATATTTTTCTGTACTTTTGGTATCTCCTGAAAGAGAATATCTCATGTTATTATCATAATTGCCATCTTTCCATTTAATAAAGTTCTCTTTTTATCTGGAAAGATTTCTTTTAACAGTTAAAAGCTTTCCTGCCTTAATACCTCACAGCAGAAGGACTCTGAATAGAACAATACTCAGGATACTTTGGGTGATCCATTTCGAGAATTTGGTTACTAAAGAACCGGAATGAAAAGGAAAAAAGAACCAAAATTATTTCATAATAAGTTGATGTCACTCACTAACAGGGTAGCTTCCCAAAACAACATTATAAAATGATTTTAAAGTAACGAGAATATAATTTTTAAAAATATTCTGTTTCTTTTCCTTTTTGTCATTCATTTTCCTCTTTTTACATTAATATTTCAAATAATATATGGCACTTTCCTATTGTAAAGTGCGGCAAAACTATAAAGAGTTCTTTGTTTTACATAGGCTGGTAATCTTTGTTTAAAAATTATACTCCAGGAGTTCCTGCTGTGGCACAAAGGGTTAAGGTTCCCAGCATTGCCATAGGGTGTGACATAGGTTGCAGCTGTATCTCACATTCCATCCCTAGCCTGGGAATTTCCATATGCCATGAGTGCAGTCAAAAAAGAAAAAAAAAATTCTACTCTCAAAATACAATATATTTAAGCATTCGGTCAGAAATTCCAATATACTCTTTTTCAAAATGATAGTTTTATTTATATAATTCACATATCATACTTTTAAAGTGTTCTATACAGTGGATTTTAGTATATTCATAGAGTTATGCAACCATCAACAATGTCTAATTCCAGAACACTTTTATCACCCCAAAAAGAAACCCCATACCTATTAGCAGTCATTCTGCATTCTACCCTCTCTCAGTCTAGGCAATTACTATTCTACCTTCTATCTCAGTGGATTTGCCTATTCGTATTAATAGGCTCATATAATATGTAGTCTTTTGTGACTGGCTTTTTTTTTTATTTACAATAATGTATTCAAGGTTCATTCATGTTGTAGCATGTATCAGTACTTCATTCCTTTTTATCGTCAAGTAATATTCCATTATATGGATACAATGCTTTTTGTGTATCCATTCTTCAGTTGATGAACATTTGGATTGTTTCCATTTGATGGCTATTATGAATAAAGCTGATATAAATATTTGTACATGTTTTTGCTCAGATACTTATTATCAATTCTCTTGGTGTATATCTAAGATTAGAATTGTTGAGTTATATCATAGCTCTTTGTTTAACTTTTTGAGGGATAACCTTTTTGTTTTTTTAGGGCCACATCCATGGCATATGGAGGTTCCAAGGTTAGGGGTCTAATTGGAGCCGTAGCCACTGGCCTACACTACAGCCACAGCAACACCAGTTCCAAGACACATCTGCAACCTACACCACAGCTCATGACAACGCTGGATCCTTAACCCACTGAGCAAGGCCAGACATCAAACCTGCATCCTCATGGGTGCTAGCCAGATTCCTTTCCACTAAGCCATGATGGGAACTCCAAGGGACAACCTTTTTAAAAGCAGCTATACAATTTTACATTCTCACTATCAGTGTATGTTAGTATAACATATTCCAAGTAAAGCTATCTGAAATAAAATATCAATCCTTTTAGTTGGCTGGCATAATATCATGAGACATATAATGAGTCACAGCAAAAGGAATATAATATTAAAACTATGTCACTGTTTCCTGAGCATTATCCAAAGGAGAGGGATGTGTGTACCTGAGATAGGTCATCAAAGATATGCACTCATTATGCTGGAGAGAGAGTAGAGAGAAGTGAACTCTTCTACACTGTTGGTGGGAATGTAAGTTGGTGCAGCCACAAGGGAGAGCAGTACAGAGGTTCCTTAAAAAATTAAAAATAGAGCTACCATATGATCTGGCAGTCCATATTCTCCTGGGCATATATCCAGAGAAAACCATAATTCAAAAAGATACATGCACCCCCTATGTTCATAGCAGCACTAGTCACAATAGACAAGACATATAAGCAATCTAAATGTCCATCAACAGATTAATAGTTAAAAAAAAATGTGGTATTTATACACAATGGAATACTACTCAGCCATAAAAAAGAATGAAATAATGGCATTTGTGGCAATATGGATGGACCTAGAGACTATCAAACTATGTAAGTCAGAAGCAGAAAGATAAATACCATATGATATCACTTATATGTGGAGTTTAAAAAATGTTACAAATGAAGTTATTTACAAAACAGAAATAGACTCACAGACATAGAAAAACAACCTCTGGTTACCAAAGTGGGAAGAGTGGGGGTAGAGTAAATTAGGATTTTGGAATTAAAATATACAAACTACTATATATAAAACTGATAACCAACAACCAAACTGCTATATATAAAATAGATAACCTGCATAGCAGAGAAAACTACAGTCAATATCTTCTAATAACCAATAATGGAAAAGAATATGCAAAAAGAATATATATATTCTCAAACAACTTCAACCCCCACATTTGCAGACACAGTAGATTGAGAAAAATATGAATTTTCTCTGGGGACAAGGACCTGGATATTTAACTTGTTATCAGACCACAATGTGAATTCTTAGATCTACAGCCAGCTCAGCAATAGCTGGCAGTGGGCGATCAGAGATCATTCTTTGTGAAAAAAACAATTTCTTTTCCTCATACCTTAAATATCATTATGAATTCTTCATGGGACTCTGTTATTATCTGCTCTGTGTCACTTTTGTGAATTTCCTCCCCTGCCTTCCTCATCCCTCAGAAAGGGTGCAATTACGAATTCACGAAACAATTGAACTGCGAGTTTGAAGCAGCATTTCACCCTTGGCAACCAGAATCCTTAATCATTATGCACCTTGTAAGTGGAAAAATAAAAGCTAATGTTTTATCGTGATGAATAAGAGTCAGTACTTGCCATATAGGGCTTTCACAGAGCTGATAATATGGGCAAAAATACCCTGTAATTAAAGATTTGTGGTGCAGATAGATTTTATATCATATTAGAGTGGTTTATGCAACACAATTTTAGGTATTTATTAGCTGAGCTGCTAAAGTCCAAAGACAGCTGGAACCTGGTCTTTTAAATGTGCAATTTTGAAAAAATAAATTAAAAATGTTACTTTTGGAGTTCTCATTGTGGTTCAACAGGGTAAGGACCCGACATTGTCTCATGAGGATGCAGGTTCAATCCCTGGCCTCACTCAATGGGTTAAGGATCTGGTGTTGCCACAAGCTGTGGTGTAGGTTGCAGATGTGGCCTGGATCCCAAGTTGCTGTTGTTGTGGCATAGGCCCCAGCTGCAGCTTCCATTCAACCCCTAGCGTGGAAACTTGTATATGCTACAGGTGCGGCAGTAAAAAGAAGGAAAAAGATAGATTTACTTTTGTACCTTTGGTCTGGGCAATAAAGGCCGCTGTGCGTGTGTGTGTTTGTAAATTCATTTAGAGCATTTCATAAGATTTACTGACTTTTTAGTGAGATTTCTCATAGGTGAATTTTTCCTTTTAAACTTTTACTTGTTTGTACTTATTTGTGACTATCTTCTGATCTGTTCTGTAAATGTCTATATGGTTATAAATATGAGGAATGGTATCACACTTGGGCTGATCTTCGAGACCTTAATTGTTTCAACAAGTGGGTGAAAGTATGTATGTGTGTGTGTTTAAACATCAAACTGTGTAACTGTTAGTTATTCAAAAATATTCGTTGAGGCAGTATTGTGTACTTGCCACGCAACTGTGATAGAAGCCGAAGAACCAATATTCTGCAGAAGAGGTATGGTCCCTTCCTGCCATCAAGGAAATGCCAATCTCTTGGGAGACAGGAACTGAACATACATACATGGACAGTCTGCAGAATATGTATTATCTTTATCTGCCCCTTCTCATAATTCCTTCTGTCTAGAAAATCCAGTTCCCTTTTTTGTGGCACCCATGGCACCCACATAATTTCTTCTAACACAGCGACAACAAAGAGGGAATCATTAAGGAGGAGGAAAGGAAATTAAAAAGCAATTGGGGAGTTCCTGTTGTGGCACAGTGGAAATGAACCCGACTGGTATCCATAAGGATGCAGGTTCCATCCCAGGCCTCACTCAGTGAGCTCAAAATCCAGCATTACCATGAGCTGTGGTGTAGGTCACAGACATGGCTCGTATCTGAGTTGCTGTGGCTGTGGTGTAGGCTGCAGCTGTAGCTCTGATTCAACCCCTAGCCTGGGAACTTCCGTATGCCACAAATGTGGCCCTTTAAAAAAAATAATAAAAGCAATTGATTTAAAGAGGTAGATCCTATCGAGTGTGTCAATGTTGTGTTAAAATTTATACAGAAAAAAAAAAAAACCCAAAGCACTATCCTGGAAAGCACCTCATAATCAAACATATACCTACAACTTTAGAATCTTTGAATATTTGAGCAAACATTAGCCAAAATTTATGAACCACGACTCAAAAAAACAAATCCCCTTCTCATAAAGGTTAGGAGAGTGTCAGAAATAAAATTTGGGGAGTTCCTGCTGTGATGCAGTGGGTCAATGATCTGGCTTATCTCTGTGGTATTGCCAGTTTGATCCCTGGTCTGGTGTAGTGGGTTAAGGAGTCAGCGTTGCCACACCTGTGGCAGAGGTTGGAGATGCAGCTCTGATTGGATCTGTAGCCCCAGGAACTTCCATATGCTGCAGGTGCGGCAGAGGAAAGAAGGAAGGAAGGAAGGAAGGAAGGAAGGAAGGAAGGAAGGAAGGAAGGAAGGAAGGAAGGGAGGGAGGGAGGGAGGAAGGAGGGAAATTCTGGAGCTCCAGTCATGGCTCAGCAGTAATGCCGAATAGTATCCATGAGGAAGGACACATGTTCAATCCCTGGCCTCGCTCAGTGGGTTAAGTGTCTGGTGTTGCATGAGCTGTGGTGTAGGTCGCAGACGTGGCTCTGATCTGGCGTTGCTGTGGCTGTGGCGTAGGTCAGTGGCTACAGCTGTGATTCAGCCCCTAGCCCAGGAACTTCCTTATGCTCCAGTTATGGCCCTAAAAAGAGGGAAAAAAAAAAAGAAAGAAAATTCTGACTATGTAATCAGTGGAGCAGAAATGAGAAAGAAAACTCCAAAAAACTAATTTAGCTGCCTATGGAGTTTTCTAATAATCCTATATATTAAAATGGAAGATGTGTTAAGTATGGGAAAAGATAATACCCAACGATGAAAGTAAAGAGAGAACCACAGCCTATTTTTGAGAGGTCTTGGGTGGCGGTTTATGAAGTTCTGTCTGCGCTTGTTTCATTATACACCATTCGCAAGAGCTTAGAGGAGAGCATTGACTTCACACTAATAGTAATTGTCTAAAAAAAAAAAAAATTATGAAACCAGAAGGACTGTTCCAAAACCTCTTGAAAGCCTGGAAAAATGGACCAAATCTTACCAAGGGAAATGTAAATTGATCAAAGCAAAATTATATAGTCACATTCAAACAACATCTGCCCCTGAATGGATGGGGAATGAGCTTACCAGCAGCACTGGTGGCGACTGACAGGAAGTTCAGCGTGACTCAGCCATGTGCTATGTCTGCCCGGTAACTTCATCTGATGCTCCAGTGCACATCAAAGTTTGTGCTAGTGAGCCATGCTTGGAGTAGCCTGTTCCGTCTGGGGACCACATTTAAAGGGAAAAGTTGACCAACTGGAATATCCAACCAGCACAGGGGATTGTTCTAACAATGAAAAGGTAATTAAAACCATGGTCACAGAAAAAGCACTTATGAAGAGGGCTTTTCTCCTGGAGGAGAGGAGCTACTCACGAAGACGTGGAGAGTGACCTCGGGTGCTGGAAAGACTGACCTATGAAAGAGTGATTATGCTGGATCCTGTCTGGGAAAGTAGAACCAGGGCAGAGGAGTAGGAACTCAGTGGCAGCACGTTTGGGCTGAATACTGAGATTGACCCGGAGAACAGCTGAGGTTGTCCAGCTGGGAACTTGGCCTCCTCAGGAAGCCTGTGCATTAGAGATGCTTACACTGAAGCCTCTTGCTCCAGGGGTGTGCTTGCTGCCTCCACCTTCCGGGTGCTGTCTGCCTCTGTGCACAGGAGTCCTCCCAGGCCCCTCCCTTTCCTTCCTGCTTCTATTCATCCATCCCACTTCCTTCCAGCTTTCCCAGGCTGCTCATTCCTTCGCAACGCCCCCGGCCTCCTCCGTCACCCATCATCCTTTCTATAGTCAGCGTCCACCCAATCCCGTGCCCAGAGATACCCCTCCCTCCACCCTAGCTTTTCCGTCTGGAAAATTCAACATTTTCTTTTTAAAACAAATTTTTGTTACAGCTGACTTACAATTTTCTGTCCATTTCTGCTGTACAACGAAGTGACCCAGTCATATATGTATAGACATTTTTTTTCTCACATTATCCTCCATCGTATTCAGCCTTTCTCTTCAAAGCCCACATCACTGTCTACTCTCGAAGCTCATTCAGTCCCTCCCTCACTCTGTATCCCATGCTCCCCCAATGAGCCAGTGAGGTTTCAGATGCACCTGTTAGAGCAGCTCTCATCACCTTGCCTGATCCACCCATCCCCACATAAATGCTTTGGTAAAGACGACTTCTCTATGTAAATAATACAGAGGATGTCAAAGCCATTCTGTCTTTATTTTAAACAAAACCTACTTTTACCTTATGCATGAGTCAGGCCATCTCCCTTCTCAGCAGAGTCAGAGCCATGGCCTCTGCTGCCGTTCTCCAGCAGGAGATTGGAGGTCCTTTCTTGGGCAAGAGGAGTGGGGGAACATTTTTTTCACAGGCTTTGGTGCTCACATATCCATGTGGGGGCCAGCCAGTGTGGAGCCAGCTTCTCAGCCTGCCTTTTTCTCTCCTGGGTTTGTTTTTGGAACTTTTCTCCCCTTTCTCCTTCCCTCGTGGTGTGAGTTCGTGTGTGGCTGGTTTTCTTGGGCACAAGGCCCAGCTGAGTTTCAGCTTTGTTTGTTGTTTGTACTGACTGAGATCAGCCTCTGATACCCAGTGATCAGAATTCCCTGTGATAGGGGACCCCCAGCTGCATTTTTTAGGCCTGCTTGGAAGACAGCATGCAAGAACACCAGGGTTTTGCAAGTGAAAAGAGTAGAAAGCTACAGTGTTTGGTGTGGAATTAGATATACACAGATATATGTTTTTGGACCCTCCATGTTCTGTTTTAAGCCAATAAAGAACTCCGTTTTTTTTTTTTTTTTTTCCTTTTTAGGGCCACACCCACAGTGTATGGTTCTCAGGCTAGGGATCGAATTGGAGCTACAGCTGCTGGCCTATGCCACAGCCACAGTAATGCAGGATCCAAGCCACGTCTTCGACCTTCACCACAGCTCACGACAATACCAGATCCTTAACCCAGTGAACAAGGCCAGGGATCAAACCCACAACGTCATGGTTCCTAGTCAGATTCGTTTCCTCTGCACCACGATGGAAACTCCCCAATAAAGAATTCTAATCGAAAGGAGATTTGTCCCAGGTATTCGCCTACTGTTTACACAGAAACCCAATGACCAATAAGTTCACTGAGTTAGGATTTGTTCACACTCCTTTTTAGTGAGAGAAAACAGTAATAGACCACACCCCCTAAAAGGCACAATCCTGTAGACTCAGCAGACTCTCACAGAGAAGCCCAAGAGGCCACACCCCAGAAATAAGAACAAACCAGAATTGAACCAAGTCTTAAAAACCTCCTCCTTTCCCAGCGCATCCTGATCCTTAATTGGCTTGGATCTCCCCCACCTGCCATTCACCTACCAGAGGAGAAGGGAACTTATATCTTGTAAGAGATGCAGTCTAGAGCCTTCTCCTTCAAGTTACCCTGGTATTGATTACTGTCAATGTGCAGAACATTCCTTCACCCTGATCTCAGGTGTCTAGGCCACCACCAAGGCTGGCTGACTCTGGGAAAGTTGCTTAACTTTGCTAATCCTTGTTTACCTTATCTAATGAATGAGGGTGATGGCAGAGCTTTCTCACTGGCTGCCGTATGGTGAAAATCAAGGGAGATGAAGACAGCAGAGCTTAGTCTTCATCGTAGCTTAGAGGTTTAAGAACATGGCCTCTAGAGAATCCTGGCTGTCACTTACTGAGCAAGGTAGGGCACGTTAACCTCTCTATGTGTCTCTTATCTGTAAAATGGAACTAATAATAGTGTCTACCTCATAGGGTTGTTATAAATTCAAAGAGTTAAAATTTATAAAGCACTTAGAGTAGTTTCTGGCAGGAATTGTATGCTATATATGGATTGGTTAAATGAATCATAGTACTTGCCTCATAATGAATGCTTAGGAAGTGCCCGTTGCTGTTGTCCTTGTAATTTGATGTTGGTGATGGTCTTGACCGCCACGGCCACCACCACCTCCATCATTCTCTTATCTTCCTCAGCCCTACTCCATTGGAGCCTCTGCCTCCTTCCCTTCTTGAAATTCTTTGTTCCTTTGACTCCCAGGATCCCACTCATGCTAGTTCTCCAGGAGGTTTCCTGCTCATTTCTTCTCCACCTTTTTCATGAGCTTCTATTTTTGGAGCACATCTTACATGCTCTGGCCCCCTGGGTCCTATCCTCAGCCTAATGTTCTTCTCATTTGTGAGCGATATCAGCCGGTGTTGTTATTCAAATTACCCCCCATATGCTGAGGACAGCTCCTCATTCCAGATGTCAAACCCATCAGCAGTCAAGGCCCCTGAAGGTTCAGCTGTCCGCCGTGTCTCCATCTGGTGGTCCCAGATCATTCAGAAGGAAACTCATCATCTTCCCTCTAAATTGGCTCTTCCTGGAGTTCCCTTTGTGGCTCAGTGGTTAAGAAATCCAACTAGGAACCATGATGTTGCGGGTTCGAGCCCTGGCCTTGCTCAGTGGGTTAAGGATCTGGCGTTGCCGGGAGCTGTGGTGTAGGTTGCAGACGCGGCTCAGATCCCGCGTTGCTGTGGCTGTGGCGAAGGCCGGCGGCTACAGCTCCTGTTAGACCCCTAGCCTGGGAACCTCCATATGCCACGGGTGCAGCTCTCAATAAATGCAGAAAGACAATAAATAAATAAATAAATAAATAGGCTCTTCCTCCTCCATTTTATATGTTATTTGTGATGACATTGATATCCTGTCACCCAAGCTAGAAAAGTAAAGGTTGATCTGGATTCCATCTTTGTCCAAACCATCACTTGTTCTGCCAGTTTTACTGGCCAGTATTTCCCAGATTGATATGTTCTTTCTCTTTGGTTTCCCACTGTTTTAATTCTGCCTCCTCCACCTCTCACTTTGACCTCGCATGCGGTGTCCTTCCTCTTGGCCTACCTTCTTCAAGCTCATCTTCCATCTAGCTATCCCATTAATGTTTCCAAAACACAAAAATGATGCTGTTATTCCCTGGATTGATGCCCCTCTGAGGCCCCCTCTTTTACAGACTAATGCTGACTCCCTATTATGGAAGTCATATTATCTATACAGTCTCATCTTCAGTCCTTGCACTCATCAGACTTTGTTCACTGTATCAATGAAACTGGTCTTTATCCGAAGTGACCAGAGTTCACTCACTATACTGGTATCTACTGGTATGAGCAGAGTCTACTGGTCATCCAGTAATACTTGGCTTAGCCATGACCCCTCTCAGAAGCTTCTCTTATCCCCATCACTCCTCTCTCTTTCCACATAGCAGTTGGATTCTACCTACCTCTGTATTAGTTTTACAGCAAAGTGCCACAAATGCAATGTTGTCCAAAAAAAAAAAACAGCTCAAATCTATTTTCTTACATTTCTACAGGTCTGAGGTCTCGTATGTGTTTCATGGACAAGGATCAAAGCTTCAGCAAGGCTTGTCCTGTTTGTGGGTTTCACGTGGGATCTGTCTCCTTGCCTTTTTCAGGTGCTACAAGCACCTGCATTCCTTGGCTTGTGGTCCTTTCCTCTGTCTTCAAGCCCAGCAATGGCTGGTTGAGTTGCCCTCTCATCACATCACTCTCACTTACTCTGCTGCTTCCCTTTACCCCTTTTTATGACTTCTGTTTACATTGGACCCACCTAGAAAATTCAGGATGATCTAGCTATTTTTTATTAAATTTTATTGGAGTATTATTGACTTACGATATTATGTTACTTTCAGGTATACAGCAAAGTGAATCAGTTATACATATATCCATTTATTTTCAGATTGTTTCCCCATATAGATTATTACACAGCATTGAGTAGATTTCCCTGTTCTGTATAGTAGGTTCTTATTATTTATCTATTTTACATATAGTTGTGTGTATATGTTAACCTCAACCTCCTAATTTATCCCTCCCTGCTTCCCCACATTTCCCCTTTGCTAACCATAAGTTTTGTTTCAAAATCTTCGAATCTGTTTCTGTTTTATGAATAAGTTCTTTTGATCATTTTTATTAAACTCCACATATTTGTGATCTTATGTGATATTTGTCTTTCTCTGTCTTACTTCACCTCGTATGATAATCTCTAGGTCCATCCATGTTGCTACAACTGACATTGTTTTGTTCTTTTTGATGGCTGAGTAATAGTCCATTAGATACTTGAACCATTCCTTCTTTATTGGGTCCTATCTGGATGGACATTTAGGTTGCTTCCATGTCTTGGCTATTGTAAATAGTGCTGCTATGAACATTTAGGTCCATGTATCTTTTCAAATTATGGTTTTCTCTGGATATAGGCCCAGAAGTAGGCTTATGATAGTTCTATTTTTAGTTTTTTTAAGGAATCTCCATACCATTCTTCATAGCAGTTGCACCAGCTTACATTCCACCAACAACGTAGGAGTGTCCTAAGATCAGCTGTTTAGCAAACTTGATTCCTCTCTGACATATATGGAACATATTTATAGATTCTAGCATTAGGGCATGGACGTCTTTGGCTGTTATTCTGCCTACCACAATGTCCCTTTCGAGGTTCCCATAGAACTCTGTGCTTACCTCTGTCATTCCATGCAATACCTACCATCATAGCATTTTGTGTTTTTTTAATTGAGATATAACTGACATGTAACAGTGTACAAATTTAAGGTATACAACATGTTGATTTGATATATTCATATACTGCTGTAGTCTTTGTATATTTGTCAGTCTCCCTGTGTTTTCTTTAGGGTCTATTCATTTTTTAATCCCTATATTAAGAACAAATAATAGACCCTTAGTAGACATTTTGGATCATTCAAATACCTAGGAATAATCTCAATTCCCTTTAGGGATCCGCACAGACCAAGAAAGAACTGGTGTTCAGCAATGAGAGTTATTCATGTCAATAATTCCACTTCAGAGTTCCCATAGTGGCTCACTGAAAATGAATCTGACTAGCATCCATGAGGACGCAGGTTCTATCGCTAGCCTTGCTCAGTGGGTGAAGGATACGGTGTTGCTTTAAGCTGTGGTGTCAGTCGAAGACGAGGCTCCATTGCTGTGGCTGTGGCGAAGGCCAGCGACTACAGCTCTGATTGGACTCCTAGCCTGGGAACCTCCATATGCTGCAGGTGTGGCCCTAAAAAAAAAAGACAAATAATTCCACCTCTATGAAAATTGTTCAACCAATATAAGATGTTAGGAATATGCACTGCCTTATTCTTACCCCTATACTAATATTTATTGTGTTTCTTATTATACAGCAGACATTGTTCTTAGTGGTTTTCATATGTTAATTTATTTAGTTTCTATGTCAGTCTTCTGATGTAGATACAAGTATTACTGTTCATTTCATGAATGTGGAAACTAAGTCATGAGACATTAACTAACTCGCCTGATATCAGCCAGTTTAGTGTACAGAAACCCTGCATTAACCACTTTACTCTGCCAACTCAAACAACCCCTTCTGTGGCCAGTCTACATAAATGTAGTTAATTTGAAATTTTGTTTATTTCTCATGAAACTCAATAGCCTTTAGCCTCCTGGGTTTAAGGAAAGAACTGAGTGAATTAGCTGGCTCCATCTGAGATTTTTCAAGCAGGCAACTTCTAAGACAGATGCTGTGAACCTCAAGTGTAAAAATGAGCTGCATATTATCTTTCAAAGCCACCTTGGTCTTTGGGAAAATCCTTGAGCCTAACCGTGAGTCCATGCACGATCGTTTTGTCAGCTTGCTGAGAGCCGGTCCCAGGGGAAGGCCGGCGTGCCAGGGAGGAGAGATTGAGGGAAGGAGACGTTAAATCTGCAGTTGCTTACAGCATCTGCCTTTGATGCTGTCTCTGGAGGACGTGCTGATCGCCTCCACTCAGTCAACAAAGTCTACATCTTCTCAGCCGTTCTGAAGGGAGAGACCCCTGGAAGGCATTTTGCTCTGACAAGAGTATTTCTCTGAGAGCTCTGGAAGGGAAAAGAAGCCATCAAAGGCAAAGGGGATTAGGAGCTTGTTTTGTGCAACAGCAACAGAATTCCTAAGTTTCAAGGCAGTTATATCAGTTATATCAGCAGCTCAAAGAGTGGCAGAGTAAACTAATAACGTGAGTTGTTCGTTTGGCTACTATTTTCTCAGAGGTTGATCTTGTGTTGCCAACAACTTTGTTGAGAAAGATGATGATGTTTTTCACTGAGTTAGAAACTCTTGCTAGACAGTAACCTGGCTGGTTTGTAATCTGAGAAAGTGGAGAGGAAAGTGTGAAGGACTTTAAGGGGACACCATCATCCCAGGATGCTTTTGAGAACCTGCGGGGGAACCCTTCCCGTCTTTTTCCTCCACCCTACAGACGTGGTGGGCAAGAGCCATTCTCCTTTCTCTCGGGCCGGGCTTCCTGCCAAAGCTTGAAGGATGCTTTGTGGATTCAGTCTTCGTTTTGGTCTTCTGTTGCTAGCATTCTCAGAAGCTCCAGAGAGTTAACTGAATAACATGTTCACAGTTAACTTCCCCAAATCACATGTTGCTTTATTTTAGTTCCATCCAATGTAAATGTTTATAAAATTTAAATTTTATGAAAATCATATAATCGCAGTAGAAACTGGCATTCTCCCTCTCTTCCACCTCAAGATGAAGGACTGATTTGACCTTGAGTCAGTATTGATGAAGGACCTGCATTTTACTCCAGCTTTTTTTTTTTCTTTTTATGGCCACACCTGCGGCATATGGAAGTTCCCAGGCAAGGTGTCAAATCCGAGCTGCAGCTGCTGGCCTATGCCACAGCCACAGCAATGCAGGATCTTTAACCCACTGAGGGAGGCCAGGGCTCAAACCTGTATCCTCACTGGACTAGTTCAGTTCTTAACCCACTGAGCCACAATGGAAACTCCCATGTTACTCCAACTTTATTTATAGAATCCATAGTATTAATTTTGAGCAGCTGTGGCATTTTAGGCATTGTAGGGAAATGGTGGCAGCCCAGCCTTCTAACTGTTCAAGCAGTGAAGACCTCTCTTCAGAGGCCAAACAGCGGCCGTCAGTCCCACCCTGGCCCCCAGTGTTCTCCCTCTGCAGCTCAAACTGACACTGCCTCATCTCTACTCGGGTGATTTCACTGTTTTTATTTTTAGTTTCACCATGTTTAAACTGTTTCCTAACCCTTCCACCTACTTCTTGGATCTGTCCTCATTTTATCACCTGTTGTTTTTAGGAATAAAATGCCATTCTTGTCAGTGCAGGTTATGGGCTGGAATTCTCCAGAACCCATCCTTTTCCACACTTGACTGAATTTATTTTTACTCTATACAAAACGTGACGGAAGCCTTTTGAAGAGAGATGTTTAATATTTGGGAATCATCCTGAAATTCAGTTATTCGGATTTGGGAGTTATCAGAGTGGGAGTTCATTCTGCAGAAGAGGGCTATAACTTGTGCTTACCTCAGGATGTGGTTAACTCTACAGAAAAAATCAGGAGTTCCCGTCGTGGCTCAGCAGAAAGGAATCTGACTAGCATCCATGAGGACACAGGTTCAATCCCTAGACTCGCTCAGTGGGTTAAGGATCCAGAGTTGCCATAAGCTGTGGTGTAGGTCATAGAAGTGGCTTGGATTCCAGAGTTGCTATGGCTGTGGTGTAAGCCAGCAACTACAACTCCAATTGGACCCCTAGCCTGGGAAACTCCTGGAAATATATATATTGACAAAATCAGACTGTTATATATGGTAAGGGCTTAGAATCAAATACTCTCATTTCCAGTGTTTATGGATTGAGCTATTCTGAATTAACTATCCAAATCCAATATGGAAAACCGACAAATGTACACCGATGATGCTAAAGTTAATATACTTTTTATTTTGATAATTTCTCAAGGTTTTCAACAAATTCTAGAAAGGTTAGATTTTTCCTAAATTATCTGTGGCTCTCATATCAAATTTCTTGGAACATATAATTGAATTATAAAATTTTTACCAAAATTTTATAACCAAAAAAAATAAAGCTGTACCCTCATGGACCTTTTCCATTAGAGAAGACTTGGTGACAGTCACTGGTTTTTAGAAAGAGCAAAGGTATCCAGCATTGAAGGGCTTATGACTGGGTGTAGACTAAGTGAATCTCTGCATCCTGTTGGGTGTGCACATGTGCAGATACATGCCCTAGAAAGTGCCTTACCCGCTGGGGAATTCCTTTTTGTTCATAACATTTCTGATTCACAGTCTCCCAGGAAATGGAAATCCAAGTGCTTTGTGCTGTACAAAGCAAATCTATTGTTTTACATGGTATTTCCCCAACTCAGATCTTAGACGTGGTGTATTTCAACCCTAGCCCCCAGCTGGATCACTGCTTTTGATAAATCCCTGTCTTACGAATTCCAGAAACACCAGAGTTCATGAATTTTAGCCCCCTTTCACTCTGTTGCACTCACCCTCCCTTCCTCAGGGCCTTCGCATTTGTTGTTCCCTGTCTGAGATGCTCTTTACCCGTTGTTCATTTTCTCCTTTGATTCTGGGCTCTCTCAAACATCACCTTATCCTGGAAGCCTTCCCCAATGGTCCTATGTAAAACATCTGACCTTCCTCACACCTTAGCACCCCTTTCTCCTCTTACCTGCTTTATTCTTCTTCCTGGTCCCCACCGTTACTTGATATAGAAATTTTTATGCAGGTGCACGTTCACTGCTTGTCATAACCCTTCCTCACCCATTAGAGCAAAGCTCTGTCTCTTGGTACACCTGGAATCTGCAATAGTACCAAGCACATGAGTGGCCCTGAAAAAGATTTGTGGAATACATGGATGTGATGCAAATATTCTCTTCCAGTAGTATGTAAGAATGCTGAATACCAAAAGTGATTATGGCTTGCTTTGTTGTCCCGAGTAAACTGTCAGGCCAAGACAGTTGGTGTCGTGGAAGATAATTGTTCAGGTGTGTTCCAAAATATATCTCATCTTGGGCTATTAAATCCTAAGTCCTTATAGCCATATCGCGGGGTCACTTCAGAAGAACACAGAGGAGTCATAGAAATGAGTCCCTGACTCTCTTTAAATGTTCTGAAATGAGAGATCACAAGCAATAATCTATCATTTATTGTTCCTCTAACATGGATGTCCTGTAAGGTCAGTGGATCATTGACCAGCGCCCATCACTGAGAAGCAGTAACAAAGACTTTAGACCTGACTGCCTGACTTCAAATTCCAATTCTTCTACTTAACAGCTTCATGGCCCTTGGCCAAGCTAGCTCTCTCCTAGCTTAAGCCTCAGTTTCCTCGACATAAAATGGAAATACCAGCAAGACTTGCTTTGCAGAATAGATGTGAAGACCCAATAAGTCAGTACATGTGTACTACTTAGCATGGTGCCTGGAACGTGGCTAGTATTCAATCGCTTTAAATTAAATAGCAGGAAGAATGGCCAGTTATTAAAATAACAGTAGAGTCACTTAGTTATTTTTAAGGACATTATGACTTCGTTGTTAGATCTGAAAAGGTTTTTTAGCAAAATACCTATACTCTCCTTGACATTGTTAAGTTTAAGTGGTCAAGGGTCTTGAAGAAAAATTTCTGCAAAGAAGGCATACAAATGGCAGCAAGTATATGAAAATATGTTCACATCACTAATTGTTAGGGAAATGCAAATCAAAACCAAAGTGAAATACCACTTCCTACCCATTAGGATGGCTGTTATCCAGAAATAAATGATCAAAACCCAACAAAACCCCAAAAATAAGTGTTTGTGAGGAGGTAGAGAAGTTGGAATCTTTGTGCATTTTTGGTGGGAATGTTTAATTGTACAGCCACTTGTGGAAAGCAATGTGGCAGTTTCTCAGAAAATTAAAAATAGAATTACTATATGATCTGGCAATTCCACTTCTGGGTATAAACCCAAGGAATTGTAAGCAGGGGCTCATACAGATATGTTCAGATCAGTGTTATTTCTAATAGCCAAAAGGTGGTAACAAGCTAAAATGTCCATCAGCAGAAAAATGGATAAATAAAATACAGTCTATGCACAAAATGAAATATTATTCAGCCTTTAAAAAAGAAAGGAAATTTTGACATATGCTTCAATGTGGATGAACCTCGAAACATTCTAGTAAGTGAAATAGTCATACACAAAAGTACCAATGCCGTATGATTCTACTTATAATGAGGTACCTAGAATAGTCAAATTCACAGAGACAGAAAGTAGAATGGTGGCAGTCAGAGACGGGGCTGGGGGAAGGCGGAGCAGATGGGGAAAGAGTGTTTGCTGGGTGCAGAGTTTTGGTTTTGGAAGATGGAAAGATTCTGGAAATGGACGGTGGTGATGGTTACACCACAATGTGAATGCATTTAATGATATTGAACTTTCCACTTCAAAAAAGTTAAAATGGCCAGTCGTGTTTTAAGGGTATTTTACCACAATACAAATATGTGCCATTGACCCTTGAACAACACAAGTTTGAACTTCATGGATCCACTTATACCGGGTTGCTTTTTTTTTTTTCCACTAAATACACACTACAGTTCTACATATTCCACTATCGAATAAGTCTGCAAGTGCAGACTCACAGATGCAGACAGCCAATTGTAAAGTTATACGTGGATTTTCACCTGTGTGGATGGTCAGCGCCCCTAAAGGCCCAGTGTTGTTCAAGAATCAACTCTGTGCGTGTGTGTGTGCGTGCATGCGTGTGTGTGTGTGTGTGTGTTTTAAAGAATGTCATTTTTTGGAGTTCCCATCATGGCTCAGCAGAAAGAAATCTGAATAGTATCCATGAGGACATAGGTTCCATACCTTGCCTTGCTCAGTGGGTTAAGGATCCAGCGTTGCTGTGAGTTGTGGTGTAGGTCACAGACGCGACTCAGATCTTGTGTTGCTGTGGCTATGGTGTAGGCCGGCAGCTGTAGCGCCAAGTCGACCCCTAGTCTGGGAACTTCCATATGCCCGGGTGTGGCCCTAAAAAATACCAAAATAAAAAGGAAAGAAAAAAGAAAGAAAAGGGGAAAAAAAAGGAAGAAGAAAGAAAGTCATGTTTGAAGCAAATGGAATGTATCAGTATAGACTCAAATCCACCTTGGACCTAAAACAGAAAGTCTATACACAGGACTTACTGGGAAAGAAGTAGGCTTGCTCTCACACCCTGTTAATTCACACCTGGATAACACGTTCAGGTTACAAAACACATAAACATGCCTCACTTGATGATGTTCTTACAGCCCCCTGTGCAAAGACATTTTTCTTATCCCTACTATACAGATTAGAAAAGTGGATCTCAGAGGAATTGGGGCATGGAACCCGAGGTTACATCACTAGCAAGTTTGGCCTCGGGACCTCAGCCTCCAGAACCGTCTCCCATGCTCCGTCCTCTAAATCAACCCACCTCTGGACCAGATCTTTCTCTCCTTAAATGAATCACCTGTTCCACTTGTCAGGGAAATAGAAGTAATGCTCATCCCTGGGCTGGCAAAGAATCAAGGGCCTCTTATAAACTGTTTTACAGTTTGTAAAGTGAAGTTGTGGAGATACTGCAACCACCAAAAATGAAGGATTCTGGCTTAAATTCATGATCCTTTCATTTTTATTAGAGTAAATGAAGAGACACTGGCAAGCGTTTAAGAATGAGATAAAATACCAAGATAGAGACGGCAGCGAGTTTGCCTTTCCATGGGCGTGATACGGTTTTTCACATGCAAATTAAAGTGCTCACCAAAAATAACTGACTGCTGGAATGTCATATAAGATAAGCGTGCCAACATCCCCAGAATCTCATCTGAAATGTGTGGCCCAAAAGAGGGTCGGTTTCCTGAACCGAAAGAAGTGATCAGGAAAGTTTAGTCATGTTCCTTGGCCATGGGCCTCTGTATTGGGAGAACTTGGTGCTTTCTGTGTCTCCGGGAGAATTAAGTTGATACTGGCATTCAAATAACTTGCTTTTGGAAGCGTTTCCACAGAAAGGTTGTCGGTAGGTGAAACAACAGCTCCATCATTCCTGCAGCGTGATTCTTTTAAGCATCGCAGAGCAAGGCAGTTGCTCTCAGATCCTTGCTACTCCTCAAACTCATTCTCATCATATATTTAACATGCAAGGCAAGGATTTTCTCATACAATTTAGTAACTCTTCATTGTAAAGGAAAACCAAATACACAAAGCACTTTTTAAAAGATCGATGTGCCTGTGCTTTTATTGTCTCAAACCACTGTCTGCTAAGTTTTTTTTAATGTCCAATCTTGCGAAGCACACTAATGACATGCATAGCATGAATAAGCACCAGCACAGTTTAAAATTAAAATTTGTGTCTTGGAGTTCCCATCGTGGTACAGCAGAACTGAATCCAGCTAGGAACCATGAGGTTGCGGGTTCAATTCCTGGCCTCACTCAGCAAGTTAAGGATCCACCGTTGCCATGAGCTGTGGTATAGGTCACAGACGAGGCTCGTATCTGGCATTGCTGTGGCTATGGTGTAGGCCAGCAGTTGTAGCTCTGAGTCGACCCCTAGCCTGGAAACCTCCATATGCCACACATGCGGCCCTGAAAAGACAAAAGACAAAAAAAAAAAAAAATTGTGTCTTTATCATCTACAAATTTTCTATCATCTACCTGGTTGGGATAGTTCTCAGATCTTCTTTTCATTGTTGGATGCAGTGGCCACTAGCTATGTGGGACTATTTAAATTGCAATATAAAATAAGTAAAGTGAAATAAGAGTCAAAATTCACTTTCTTAGTCATATTTGCAACATTTTGAATACTCAGTAGCCACAAGTGGCTGGTGGCAAAGTATCAGTCAGTGCAGACATAGAACATTTGGTCCTTGCAGAAAGTTCTATGGACACGTCTATGCTTGCTTCAAAGTTGTGTCCCTCTTGGATTGTGTGCCATCCTGGTCAATGGAGGGACTGTTGGGAGAATCCAGTGTTGCACCAACTGAAACAAAGCTGGCATCAGCCAGTCAGGGCTGGTAGATATGCTGTGACCTCACTCTATGGGCACCAGTAAGGTGACTTTGCAACTCACCCCTGTCTGTCTGTCTAACAGAAACATCTTGAGGACAGGATCATGTTCCCGCTTTATTCTTCACTTCCTCAATAGCAAAGACCTCCAGGGAGTTCCCACTGTGGCTCAGAAGTAAGGAACCTGACTAGTATCCATGAGGACACAGGTTTGATCCCTGGCCTCGCTCAGTGGGTCTGCAGGCAGGGTTGAGACCCACAACCCTAAGACGTGATCCTCATACCTCAAGTAGTTTTGTTCCAAGGCATCTCAGTCCCTGGATCAGCCATGAGCAGCACCAGGCCGGGACACGGGAGTCCTGACTTTGGTTTCCCGCCCTCCCTCTGACCGGTTGTATACCTTGGATGAGTCACTGTCCGCCTGGGCCTCCAGATCTTGCCCTGTTCATGAGAGGGCTGATTGTGCTCACACCCAAATTCAATCAGCCTATTCAATACCAGTTCCTACTTAATCTGATCAAATAGAACTCTTCCTGTTAAGTCAGGGAAAGAAATCTTTTTTCTTTTGCCATCCCAGCTAGTTCCTATGCACTTTATACCCACTAGAAAACTGATGCTGTACAAGCCTCTGAGATCCCTGAACCTACCAAATAGCTGCCCACTATCGTGGTGTCCTGGGGGGAAAGGCCACCAACACAGAGTGGTCCTAGGCACTGTTTAGAGTCCAGCCGAGGGTTCAGTGGCTTCTGTGTGGATGGATCCACCTGTTGTATCAAGCACAGAATCATCGCTGATGTTTGGGCCCCTAACGCAGCGCTCTAGCTGGCCTCAGCTGGTGTGCACAATATGCTAATGCTTCTTTTTATGTCCCAAGTCTTTCCCAAGGTTCATTCATGAAATCATTCCACTTCCTTCTCCAGAAGTTTTTTTCAGCTGGGCTTTAAAATCATCATCTAATGGGAAGTGGGTTGAAAGTTATATTTACATGATGTTCAGATCTGGTTATGACTTGGGTTTCTTCCCTCCCACTTTCGCCAAAGCAGACTGGCTTCTTAGAGGCCACCTCATATGTCTTTGAACAGGCCCATCGCTCATGCGCTGTTAGAAGTGACATCTCCCAGCTCATCCTGTCAGAGACAGTGACGGGATGACACCTTTCAAGGTGACAGTGTGTGTGACGGCAGGCAGAGGGGAACGTGTGCTCACTGGCAAAGATAAGGAATGGGCTATCATTTGGTTTCATCACCATAACTGCTCATGGCTTCAAATGGCCCATGAATCACCCTGTAAGTGCCTCAGAATAGGGAAGCGGTTGCTAGCCAGCTCCTGACTCCCCTTTACAAATATTTCACTTCCTCAGTGTCTGCCTGTCTCCTCTTATAATCCGCCACTGAACGTCTGGGCAGTGCGTGGGCTTCCAGCTTTTCGAAAGATCCTTTCCAAGCAGCTCCTGGAGAGGGCTGCAGCCCTAAGCACGGCATTTAAGCCTCCACTCTGCCCTCAGTGAATCCTCCTAGCCTGCCCCGACCCTGCCCCTCTCTGCGCACCCCAGCAAGGATGTTGCTCACTGTGGGCTCTGGTCACATCGTTCTGTTGGCCTGGAGAACCCTGCAGCCCAGAGCTGCCCAGGAGACACGCATCCTGCACCACCGAGGTATCATTAAACTTCCTCATCACTGTGTTAAGAAAATACGCTAGAGAAATTCATTTCAACAGTATATTTTGACTAATTCAGCCTGTTCAAATCCTCTTTCAACATGTAGCCCGTACAAAAATCATGAATGAAATAGTTTACCTTCCCTGGTTCATACTAAGTCTTCAAAATCCAGTGCGTCTTTTGCAAATGTTAGACACCTTAGTGTAGCCTAGACCCAATTCAAGTACTCCCGTGTGGCTGATGGTCATCGGTGGCCCTTGTGGACAGGGCAGTTCTGCTCCCTCCCACCCTCCTCAGCAGGCTTCTCCAGCTCCCTTTGGAGGACTCAGATCAGGAACTGATTTTAAAAAGCCATCTCTGAGCTCAGCCCCCACACTCAACTAGCTCAGTGGCTCTCAACCTTTGCCACCCAGGCAGGTTTTTAAAAGGCTGAAGATGAGGCCTCTCTGCAGATCAATCAGACCTGAATCTTACCAGGATCCAGGCTGGGTTCGGTGAGAGAGGGAAGCTCAGTTCCCCCGGAGATTCCAGTATGCAGCCACGGCTAGGATCCACTCCAGACCTCGTCACTCAGTTACCCACTCTTCAAAGCAAGAGTAGCTGAGCACATTCCAGGAAGCAGGGGAAGAGACAGGAAGTAAATAAATACACCGTGCGGCTCTCTATACTGCAAGGAAAAGTGAAGAATGACTTGCCAGTGGGGAACTTAGACAGGGTCATCAGGGAAGGCTTCTTTTTCCCAGGGCTGCTGAGACAGTGGGGAAACCAGAATAAATTTCTGGAGCCCGGCTGTCTGAAAATAAGACCTCAGTCAACCCTGCCTATTTGCTGTAATAATGCTGTGAAACAAGCAACCTCCAAGGCTCAGTGGTTTATGACCCCAGGATCTTTTCCGTGGTGAGCTGGGCTCTGCAGGACCTTGCCGGGCTGGGTGGAATTGGGATCTGGCCCAGGGTGCAAGTCAAGTTCTTCTTTGCTCCTCTTGCACCCACGGCTGCCTCTTTACACAGTCTTCCCAGGATGGTGGCAGAAGTATAGGGGGCACCAGAGGAAGCACTGAAGGTGGCTTCAGGCCTAGGCTTAAGAAAGGCACACCGTCGCTTCTCCCCACATTCTACTGGCCAAAGCAAGTCAGTAACCCAGCTGGACAATGGTGGGGTCGAGGTGTCCTGTGCCCACACTGACCGTGGCAGTGCAGGCAGGGCAGGAGAAGGCGAGCCAATACTCAACCCCCTATGCCATTTAATGATAACTGAGGGGGGCAGCTTTAAATAAGACCTAAGGCCTCTCTTGCCCCATGTTGTCATGTGCTCCTTCAGTGCCCTCTGTGGCTCTGTCATCTCAGTCACTGTACTCGCAGGCCTCCATGCAGCACCCTTAAGAGTTCAGAGTCCTGACTCATGCAATTCCAGATTTTTTGGCACCTTGGCTCACTGCCTGTAACCTTCAGAAGCCACCTCCCTATACCGTCAGCCACAGGAGGACCCTATGCTCTTCCCTCTTTGATAATATGCACCACCCTCAGGAGCATGTATGTTCAACAGTTTTATGCCCTATAGCCTAAAAGCTCCAGGAGGACAGTGGTGGGGCCCACTCTGTTCCTGGCTGAATCTCCAGTGCCACGGTCGGGCACCAGCATCATCAGTGTTTATTAAATTGAATCTTATTACCCTAAAATCAGTGGCAAAGTCAGAGCCATAGAGAGGGTCTCCTAGGAAATGAGAACATCCCTAGCTCACTCACTTTCCTCTTTAAAGTGAAGTTGATAGGCTCCCTTCATGGCTAGTATCCAAATCTGACTAGTATCCATGAGGACACAAGTTCAATCCCTGGCCTCTCTCAGTGAGTTAAGGATCCCACATTGCTATGGCCATGGTGTAGGCCAATGGCTACAGCTCCAATTCGACCCCTAGCCTGAGAACCTCTATATGCTGTGGGTGCCCTAAGAAGACAAAAAATAAATAAATAAAAATAAATAAAATGAGGTTTGTAATCTGAGGTTTACATTATGGGGGATGATGTAAATATTAAATATTTCATGTAAAAGCCCTAATATACATGTACATCATAAAAACTCAATAGATAATTTGGTGATCTGTGGAATGGGAATATAAGAAACCAAACGATGTAAAATATAATGGAAGGAATTTCATTAAACACGTTCCACGCCTTATTTTCTCTCTCTTATAACTAACTACAGAGCTTGTCAACATAATCCCCAGACCATTAGCTGCTACTTGATAAGTTTGGGGCAAAAGAAAACTGTCAGAAGATACTGCCCCTCTAATTTCAAACACAAATGAACCTTTCCACAGAAAAGAAAATCATGAACGTGGAGAACAGATTTGTGGTTGCCAAGGGGGAGGAGGAGGGAGTGGGAGGTACTGGGAATTTGGGGTTAATAGATGCAAACTATTGCCTTTGGAATGGATAAGCAACGGGATCCTGCTGCATAGCGCTGGGAATTATGTCTGGTCACTTGTGATGAAGCACCATAATGTGAGAAAAAAGAACGTATGTGTGACTACAGCAGAAAATTGACAGAACATTGTAAATCAGCTATAACGGAAAAAATGAAAATCATTATAAAAAAAAAAAAGAAGAAGTGACAGGCTGAATGTTTGGCATGGGAAAAAAAAAAAAAAGCCAGGTCAAAAATCCATTTGCAGATACCTGCAGGAGAGCAGGGTCTTGGGTAGTAAGCCCAGTGGCTGTGTGAAAACCAGCCAGATCAGTCTCCTCTCCCTGACTGGTTGACAGGCCTGGGGATCAAGAGAACTTGACCAATATATCCTGACATTTCATAAAATGAAAATTCATATCTTACATCCAGAGCTGGTCATCTTTTCTGCTTGATAAGAGTTTAGACAGGAAAGGAGAAAAGAAGAGAGGACAAAAAAAAAAAAAATGAATGAATGGATAAATGAATGGACATTTGCATGGTTCCAAGAATAGATAACGGAGATCTCTAGTCAAGGCCAATAATAATAACAACAGCAAAGCCTACATCCATGTATTATCAGGTAACTTCCAGACGGAACACCTGTTCAAGGAGCAGAGCAGAGGCTTAAAGCTGTGAGGCATAAATTAAGGTGGCACTAGTGAGGAAGAATTCGCACAAGTTATCAAAGAACCTGCCAGCTACCTTGTGGATGCCAGTGGGAGAGGTGGTGGCGGGGGGCGCATGGAGTCTAGGACCTTCTCAGCCACCCTGCACACCTCACTCAGAGAGCCCCAGGGGGGCACTTGACAGAGAACTAAAGTAGTAAAGGGAAAACTTATGCATGAAATCCATGGATCAGAAGCCACAGGAGAGTTCCTGCCCAACTAGGTTTTCTCTAGATCCCAGAAAGCAGTGGCTCTCCGACAGCAGTTTATGAACTGACGTTGGCCTCAGAAGTGAACACACAGGTGATCTTGCACCTCTTTTTCAGTCACCTCCCCTCCTCTAAGTATATCCACTCTCTGACTTCTGACAGCCTGCTTTTGTAATTTGTATAAATGGAATTGTACTGTATTTTCTCTTCCATGTCCGCCTCCTTTCACACATACAGTGTTTGAGAGACTCATCCTGTTTGTGCAGCTGATTGCAAGTGGTTCGTTGTCATTGCTGCAAGGATGTAGTGTTACATTCGTGTGTGTTTCTTCATCCTGAGGATGGACATTTGGGTTGCATCCTCTTCACGATCATTGAGACCATTGTAGCTAATACCCATCTTATGCATGCCTTTGGGGGCACACGTGTACACATTTCTGTGGGGTCGCCTCTCTAGGCATCTGTTTAACTAAAGCTAGGAAATGAAATCCTCAACAGGTTTATTTTAAAGATTAACTAAGATAATGAATGTGAACCTTTTGCAAACTTTGAACGTGATACAAATATAAGAGTTGCCACTTTCAGGGACATTCTAGTCTACCATTTTTGCTGTACCCATCAAAAAATCCAGCATCTTTCTTGAAATATTCTGTTACTACTCTCAAGCCTTCCAAACCCATATATTTCATAGGGTCTACAGCACTAGTTCTTGACTCCAGGCCAACGTAAGCAAGTACACCAGTGTCTCTACTTGGGGGTGCTGCCATATATCTGTCGATATGCAGATTTGATTTCTGCCACAGCTGAAACTCCATTAGGTCCCAACATCCTCTATCAAAAAGAGACTGAGCGGGTCCTATAAACAGGTAGAAACCAGGACAGAGCTGCTCAAAGTAAGGGAAAGAGGGAGAGGCCAACATCAGGCCAAGCACCAAGGAAATTTACATAGTTACCACATTTTATGTGAAGTTGGCCTTACGAGCCTGTTAAGAGAACAGAGTTGAGGCCATGACATTCTGCTCAGTCTGAAACACTAAAGGGACCACGTGTGAGAGCTAAATCTTTTGCAGACTTGGGGGAATTCCGCGGTATGTGGCTGTGGTGTCGTTGTAATGATCTTTGATTTGTTTAGTATGTAATTCTTTTTAAAAGTTGAAGTATAGTTGATTTACAATGCAGTGTTAATTTCTGTTGTACATCCAAGTGATGCAATTTTATATATATATTCTTATATTATTTTCCATTATTGTTTTTCACAGGATATTGACTATAGTTTCTGTGCTGTACAGTAGGACCGTGTTTTTTTATCTATCCTATAAGCAATAGTTTGCATCGGTTAACCCCAAACTTGGGATTTAGTTTCTTTTAGGGCCTCCAAGCATGACACCACCATTTCAACGTTTGAACCCCAAACGATGTGACTCGTAGCCAGTTGTTGTATGTCCCTTCTCACATGGCGATCACAGCAATGCTGTACCCTTGCACCAGGCTTTATGATTTCCATAACCATCCTCCACACACCATCCCCTTGTGTCCTCACAGCCACCTGGAAGTGGGGCAGGGTGTGGAATGTCTGTATCCCTATTTTACCTAAAACTGAAACTCAGAAAGCCCATCGTGTCCACGTGTCCAACGTTATCAAGTAGGAGGAGCCAAACTTGGATCTCCAGCCTTCTCACTGCCTCTCACTCACCACATGCCTCTTGGGTGTGTACTCACCTCCCCTGCTGCACTACAAATGCCCTAAGAGCAGAGGGTGCCCCTTATCCCATGTTCTGTTTCTCTTCTGCATCTGCTCCTACATCTTAAACAGAGTGGGTGCTTAAACTTGGGATAAGAAAGTCTTCTTTAGAGCCCAGTTCAGTAGGTTGCTCTAAGAACTCACAATTGTTTCTAGAAAATAAAAGGCATTATTTTTAAAATTATTTTATGTATTTCTTTGGCTCTGCCCAATGGCACTTGGAGGTCCCATGCCAGGAGTAGAACCTGCACCACAGCAGTGATAATGCCAGAGCTTTAACTGCTAGGCCACAAGGAATTCCAAAAGGCACTCTTGACTGAGACAAGATCTTAAAGGATCTTTTTTCCCTGCAAGTGAGATCTCAGGACACATCTAGAGAAGAGGCAGGTTATTATTGATCACTGGAAAAAGTATTTCTTCCTGGCAACTTGAAAGGAAGATTGGGACCTAAAGGGAGAAAATGGGAGAAAAGATTAGAGTGGCTCTGAAAAAATATGGTGAATGAACAGGACTCAGAAGGAAATATGGCCAATGATAAATTCTCTTTGGTGAGGATGCTCGAGTGCTGGTGAAGATCCCTTTGTGGCTCAATGGAAACGAATCTGACTAGGAACCATGAGGTTGCGGGTTTGATCCCTCGCCTTGCTCAGTGGGTTAAGGATCCAGCGCTGCCGTGAGCTGTGGTATAGGTCGCAGATGTAGATTGGATCCTGCGTTGCTGTGGATGATTTTGTCCCAAATTTCAGTAAAATGAGATTACATATCCTGTGTCAGTGGTACTTTAGGAAATTGAGGAGGAGGGCTTAGGTGAGTCTTAGGTCTGAAGAGGGAAAACAAGAGGTAGAGCAAGTGCCCCAGGAGGCAAAACAGGAAGAGAAGGTTGAGAGATGGGTCACAAGCAGGACACAAGTCTCCTGAGGAATGCTTAGAAAATTCAAGAAGGTCACAAGACTTGCTGCAGAACATGGGATATTAGGGGGCAAGTTATTTTAGCTGGATATTGGAAAAGTGGTGACCCCAGAAAGCTGGAAGTCTTGAAGACAAAGAGGTTACATCAGTATCTATCAACTTTTCCAGTTACGATTTGGGTACTTCAATCTTTGAGAAGTTCACAGAGTTTTATTTTGCATTTTTTTCATTTTCCATTGTATTTGCTGTTACACTATGTTCTCCATCTGGTCTGTAAATGACCAGATTTAACATTCTTTGCTTGCTTGCTTGCTTGCTTCCTTGCTTCATAAACCAAGGACATATGCAAAGCCAAGAAGCCTAATGATGTGGGGTTTTCCAATACTCCACCTCACTCTTGGCCTTAGAGTTTTGTGTGTGTGTGTGTGTGTGTGAGAGAGAGAGAGAGAGAGGAAGAGATGTGTAAGGGAGAGAATAAGCAGGGTCACAGAAAGAAGGAAGATCACTTACCAGCTTAGAGACAAACTTGTTTGCTCTTAAATATATTTTTATTTCAGAGTCAGCAAAAGCCAGAGCCCATCATGCCTATGAAACTGCATTTGCATTTATAGTACAAATAAGAAAAGTGGATTCTAGATAGAGCATGTCCTCAAAAAGATTATAAATCCACACTCTTGACTGGAGCCCTGGGAGGGATTGGGTTGGTGTCTGAGGATATGTGTTGGCAGTTGTAAGTTAAGGCAAGCAAGACATTTGGGAAAGGAGCCAGTGGGGACATTTCGCCACGGGAATAGTTTAGTCACAGAGAGCCATCTCTTTTCTGTGGAAAACTGCTCATACCTGCTCATTCTGTAGACATTTATTCCTCAATGAAGTTTGGCTTCTGGTGGGTTAATAATTCGATACTCTGTGTGTGTAGTTCAAGTGAAGGCCACTAGCCATGACTTCACTTTGGCTGGGGTTTCCCTGTAATCCATTTAGCAAATTAAAGAGATTACTTTGATTGGTGCCATTATCTCCTATTCTCTTGCGGGTGAACCACTTAACCTGTGCTTAATTGAAAGAGATAGAGAGGGTACAGTAACAAATACAATCAAAAGGAAGAGGCAATGGGATCCGTAGGCCAAACAAATGATGGCACCAGGCTAACAATAGCAGATTAGAGGTGAGATCAATTAATTAGAAGCTATTGTAGGCGTTGGGTGGTTGCCAAGGTTTCTAATAGCCTAAGCCATCATGCCAGCTCTGTTTAGGAGGATTTTAACGACTGGGAGTTGATGTGGCTATTTCAATAATTACTTACTTTTATAATTACTTCATTAGAGTACTAAATGCATTACTTCCATGAGAAAGTTCTTCATTCCCCCACACGTCCAGCCAGAGTGGAGGCCACATCTTCCCACAGAGAAGCCTCCTGTTTGGAAGAGGCAGTGGTCTGGATATAACAGCACTCACGTTGTGTTAAATAATGTATACGAAGTGCTTGCTCTGTAAGGCCCTGGGCTAGGTGTTTGGAGTACAGAGATAATGAGGCCACCTCTTTGGGATGGAGGCAAGCATAATTTCCATGCAATTGTGTAGGAACTAGAATAGAATCGTGCAAAGGGTATGCATCCATCAGTTTAGTAGAGGAGAGAGAAGTTGTTCTAGTTGTTTCCAGCAGAAAGGGATTTAATATAGGGAGTTGGGTTCCAGATCTGGCCTTTCATTGCCCTCTTGACCCCATCTCTTCCACCCTCTCCATCCTTGGCCCGCATCAGCCACACTGGACTCCTTCCCACTCCATGGATTCTCCAGTGACATCCCACGGAGAGGCCTTTGCCTTGATGGTCCCCCACCCACCCAACCCTGCATGGAATGGTATTCCCTCATGGCCACCTCCCCTTCCTTCAGATATGTCCTCAGATGTCACCTTTTCAAGTGAGGCTTACCCCAGCTGCTGGATTTTAAATTGCCACTCACTCTCACCTCCAGCGTTTCTAATTGCCCTTTCACTCTTTTACTTTTTTCTGTTTTTCGTAGCACTGAATGTTTAAAACACAAAATATGTATTTAGATGTTTATTGGTTATTCCACACACACGGTAGAGTGTAAAATCTACAGATAGGATTCGGCCTCTCCATCACTGCTGAGTCCCAAGGGCCTCAACCAGTACCTGGACTATAGATGGTGTTTGGTAGATATTTGCTGAGTGAGTTAGGTGCCCATGGCATGGCCGGAGATGCTGGTGGAGAGGCCCCTGGAGCACTGCCCCAGACCAGTGGATGGTGAGTCGCACCACCACAGCTGCAATCCACAGCCTAGGCAGCTATTACTGGTATAGCACAGTGCATCCCTGGGCTGGTGCCCAGGTCAAGGCGGGGGGCTTGCCACTGCAACACTTGCATCTTTGAGAGTTTCCTTGATGCCTTCCCTGCCCCTGGAGGATGGCCTCAGCTTCACTGCCACCTCCCAAACCCCTAGGAAGGCAATCTGGAAAATGTAATATTTACGTTTTCAATTTCTTCAAGTAGAAGGAGGTCGGGAGGCTGGAGAAGCCAACCCGACCATTGCCATAGGACCTTAAGGGCACAGGGAGGAGGGCTACTGTTCTCCCTCTTAGATGGGCATCCTGGGGATGAGGGCTGTGTGATGGGCTGTGGGTTTCACAGCAGCAAGTAGGAATCTCTTCATCCTGAAGCCCTTGCTTCACTCCACATCATCTCTGTGGGCTACTCACAGCATCATAGTAATAAGACCAAAGTCAGGAGCTCAAGTTCCCAGGGAGACTCTGCCGTCCCCGAGAATGATGGCTGTGACCTTCAGTTTTGCCATCATGGACCAGACCAGAAAGCAGAGCTAGGCTTAGAGAAACCCATCAGAAACTGAGAGCAGCGGTTCACAGCACTGCCATCTCTGCGGCAGGTTCTTTGTTATCAGACTCAGTCCATGTAGGTTGAAAACACTCAGTGATTTCCCTCTCTATTTGGGACCTGACCCCAAGCAGAAATTCTTAGGTTCCTCTGTATCTCAGCATTGGTGTCACATCCATCTGACAGGAGGCCACATAATTGCTGAAATTAAAGCGTAATACCTGACACCTTAGAGGTGGCTTGCCAGAGTCTGTGAATATTTATTTAATGGAAATGGAGTAGGTATGACCTTACTGGGTCAAACTGACTGTTTCTCTCTCTGACACACCTTGTGAAGGAACAGAGACATTTTAAGCTGTGGATCAATAAGATCATCTGCTGTGGGGCTGCTGTTCCTAGCAGGATTATTCCATCACCACAAGGGGCCAGCTGGTGACTGGCAGTGGGTTCGGATCAGTTGGGATACAGCTGCTAATTACCTCTACCTCTGGGCGTTTGTATGGTGAGTGGGACAGGAAGCCTCCTAAAATGACTCCCAGTACTCCCCCCTCCTGGTATTCCCTCCCTTCTTTAACCCTCTCCCCTTACATGTGGACAGTGGACCTCGTGACTTTTCTTCTAATAAACAACATACGGGCAAAAGTGATGGGAGGTCATTTCCAAGGTCAGGTTATAAAACACTGTGACTTTTCTCTCTCTTGAAGTCAATTTCTCCCTCTCTCTCTCTCCCTCCCTCTCTCTCTCTCCCTCCCTCTCTTCCTCCCTCCCTCTCCCTCTCCCTCCCTCTCCCTCCTCCTCAACATCATGCTTGTTGTGACAAAGCAAGCTGCTGTGTTGGAGGGGCCTACGTGATCACAAACAGGGTGGCCTTCACCCAGTATCCGGAGGCCCTCAGTCTGCAAAAGAATAGGAACCTGAAAGTGGATCTTTTCCCAGTTAGGTTGGGTCTAATACAACTCTGCCCCAGTCAAGACCTGGATGGGCCATTCCCAGCATCGCACTAATAAGACCAAAGTCAGGAGCTCAAGTTCCCGGGGAGGCTCTGCCAGTTGCGGAGCCTGGGAGAAGCCTGGAAGTAGAGAACCCAGCTAAAGCTCTGCCCAGATTCCTGACCAAAAAGAGCTGTGAGATTATAAATGTTTAAGTCATCAAGCTCTGAGTAATGTTTCCCACAGACAGATAATATAATGAGGGGACAGAATTCTAAAGTATGTGTATGCAGCGCCCCGTAGATTCCTGGGCAATGAAAAGGTAGCAGAGAGTCTCAGGATGCTTAGTAAAACCACTAGGCTGTGCATTCAGGAGAACTCAGAATTATCAATCAAACCTTGACCCCTGTTGGAGTACTAGTGACATTTTCCGGTGTCCTTAGAGCAGCTCTGTGAGCTAGGTACTCCAGGGTCCACTCATGCATGTGTTCACCCATTCCTCCCCTCCTGTAGTCGCCTATGCATCTCCTGAATTCACCGTGTCTGAAGGCATGGAGCTTCCAGTTTGACAGGTAAGGGCAGCACTGCCTCAGTGATAACAGCCAAGAATATATCTATAAACCCTGAGATGCTTCCCAGAGTAAATGAAGAGTCCTAACAAAGGAGCTTGACCCTGGGTGGGGCCAGAGCAGGCTTCCCTGAGGAAGTGACGTGGTGAATACTGAAGAATGGGTTAACGAGGTGACCTGAGAAGGAGAACTCCCACCAAAGGCAAGAGGGTATATGGAGGCCAGGTGCTGGGAAAGCCAGGTTCAGTGGCCCTCAGAGTGCCAGGCTGTACAGAGGTTTGTAGGAAATATAACAGGAAGTCATTTCAAGAAGCCACTTGGTGGTGACATGAGCAGATTTGCACTTTGGAAGCATCACTCTGGCTACAGTGTGGAAAGCAGAGGAGGGGAACTTGACCTCAAGAAACCAGTTAAGGTGCTCTTGCAGGTGGGAGGGGTACACTAAGGTGGTGGCTGAGGGCTGGAGAACATTTTTTTTTAACTTTGAATTTTATTTCAATTATAGGTGTACAAAAAATCATCACAAATCAGTTTGATAGGATTTGCATCCCAAACCCTCAGTGCATCCCCCCCACCCCCCAGATTGTCCTATTTGAAAACCCAAAGGTTTTCCAAAGTCTGTGAGTCATTGTCTGTTCCGCAAAGAAGTTCATTGTGTCTTTTTAGTTTCCACATGTAAGCAGTAGCATTGGGTGTTGCTATCTAACTGTCTGACTGGTTTCACTTCGCATGATAATTTCTAGGTCCATCCATAAATGTTGTTATTTCTTTCCTTTTAATGACTGAGTAATATTCCATTGTGTATATGTACTATATCTTCCCTATCCACTCCTCTGTCGATGGGCATTTAGGTTGTTTCCACGACCTGGCTATTGCACAGAGTGCTGCAATGAACACTGGAGTACATGTGTCTTTTCAAGTCATGGTTTCGGGCTGGAGAACATTTCAAGAGAGGCAGGCAGAGTGGTGAGTTTTGGGGGTAATGCTGAGGAGGTGTTAGGTCTGTCTCAATCTTACAGATGATGCGCTAAGGCTTAGAGAGGGTGACAGGCTTGCCCAAAGTCAGTGGCGGAGCCAAAGAGAAGAGCAAGATTATAGATGCTAAACTCTATCTTAGACAACTGAACTTGAGACTAGCCTTCCTCTTTCTTCTGTCTCCATCCCTGTGTATCACTGATGCACACATCCAAATGCATTTGCACAGGCTCAAGCAGGCTATGTGACATGGGTGACCTCACAGTCCCACATTCACACACACACACACAAACTCAAATGTACTTTCAAAACCCACTTTTTCTGCCTTCCCTATTTTGTTTCCTTTAATCCGCCTCTCTCAACCAAGGGCCATTCTCTAGCCACCCACCCCCGTCTGACGCATTGCTAACTCCTGGCCCTTCTCATGCCACGTCCCTTGAGTACAGCACCAGATTCTCTTATTGCCGCTGTACTCCCACCCTCCAGCATGTTTGCAGTAATGGTTTCATGTGTCTCCTTCTCTCCAGCCTCTTTCTTCTCCAGGGTGTCCTGTACAGGGTCACTGGATTGATTTTTCTTCAACTACCTCTTTTGTCAGGACACACCCTGCTCAAAGCCTGCCTGTGCCTTCACTACCTTAGCCTACAGCCCCAACTTCTTTCACCCTCTAGATGCAACTTCCTATGACTTTTATCTGTGATTCCCGGCTCCCCCAAATTTTTCTAAATCTTTGTCCACCCCTCACTGGCCATTTGAGCATTTTAATAATAGCTAAGCATCGACAGAGCTCTTTGCCATGTTCACAACAGCCCTGCAAGGCTAATATTTTCACATTTCACAGAGGAGAAAATCAAGAGCAGCTCTGTGAGCTAGGCACTCCAGGGTCCACTCATGCCTGTGTTCACCCGTTCCTCCCCTCCTGTAGTGTCACCTAGTCCGTTGTGGTAAACAGCACCTATACTCTTACTTTTCCAATACTCCTCTTTAAATGAACCTGTTTTTATTTAGATGGGTTTATTTTATAAGCAACTTTGTATAGCATGGCCACAAATGAAAAACATCCCCATCACTTTTGATAACTATCTGAAGATGATCACTTCTGTTAATCTTTTTTTTTTTTTCGTAAAGAGGAGACTGGAGTGGTAAAGACATGTCACCACTATGAAGGCTCTCTCCTGGCTAGACTCAGAAGCCGTGGAGGAGGCCATTGCCTCCTCACCATGTGACTGTTCTCCTATTTGTATTTATGAACCTCCTACCTCCGAGGGACGCAGGTCTCACATCTTGGGCAGAACTGCCTTGTTGGTATGCACCTCTCCTTGAACAAAGTTAAGCAACCAAGGTGCTCCGCTACAGGTCTTGGTGTTCTCTTCCAGTGGACACTAAATGCATCTTCATTCCTGCACCCAAAGTCCCTTCCTGGCACGGCTTTGTTTTTTCTGTATCCTCCGTATTCTCAACCACATTTCTTCCTATGTTTCTACGTATAAGGAAGAGAAAGAAGCTACATTTTTGGAATAAGCAATTTCTTTACAGAGAGTCCCAAGCCTGCACTCATATCAAAGCTAAATCACCTCTCATTCTAAGGGATGTTGGTCCCTCAGGCCAGGGCTGAGTTCATTAGCAGGGCAGAAGGGGAAAGCGTGGACGGCAAATGCTTTCGTACATCCTGATCCACACACAGACCCTCAGCCTCCCTTAGCATGGGGCCAGCAGCCCGTGCCCAGCATCAGGAGTCATTTTGCAAATCCCAGTTCCTTTTGTAGGAGTTCAGATATTTAAAAAAAAAAAAAAAACCTTCCCCTTTGTCATCTGACAAAATGCACAGAAAGCAATTTGAAAATCACTGTGTTCTTCGTAAACATAGTCTCCTGTATTTCATATTTTTCGGTATTCAGATTATTTTGAAAACTAAATTCCGGAAGGATGCAAATAGACACTGTGAGAAATGACCGTCGCTCATGGTAGAGCCATCTCTCTTCCATTTGTTCTTAGCTAGAGTCACCTGGAGCTCAATAAAAGCAGACCAACAGCGATCCCAAACATTCAGGCCCTACAGGTAGGATCACAAATTTATACATTCAAGGCACATGGTAAAGGGGCAGGGAAGACATTTGTCACTATTAAATTATCCACAAAGCTGGTGGCTTTTAAAAAATCCGTATTGAATAAAAATTGAATAGTGTGTTTATCCAGCTAAAGTATCACATTCAGTTTTAAAAGTGAGTGGCAAAATACAATAAACACTGTTAACAAATTCAAGCTGCAAATACCAAATACCGTAAGGCTGTCACAGGGGACTGTCTGCATGGGTTACAGGCAATACTGCGTCTTGCCGTCAATTGTTTTTACTGTAGCCCCAGCTTGGAGAGAAAGGAGGGAAATGGATAGGATATTCTGGAATATAAAAAATAAATAACTAGCAGCAAAACAAAGACTCTAGAGAGACTTTGGAGCTGGGTTCCAAAGAAAACTATAAGGCAGCTGAATACTGCTTCTCTACTTAGTCACATTGGGCTGGTGGTAGAAATGACTTGAGTCTTTCTAAGGGGACAGAAGTAGAGACAACACAGTCAGTGTGCTATTTTATTTGGTTCAAGTCTTTGGTGCAAAATATTCTCCATATTTTTGCTGCCACTTGCAGTGAGATCCCAGTTTTGTTCATTCAAATAACCCGTGAGCCCAGGAGTTGACCTGGGCCCATTTGCATGTGTGAGGGACTCTGCCCCAGGTGGTAGCCCTTTGGTGAATGATTACCTGGAGATGCTTCCGTTCCTGATCCTCAGCACAACTGCCCACAGCAGAGGCAATGAAAGACAGGCATCCCAGAGCCGCTGTCTTTAAAGAGAATTTGTCATGCTTTCGGGCCGTGCTTTGTCTCCTAAAGGTTAAATTTCTGTTTTCAGCTGTCCCTGTGGACCCTGAAACTTTACCTCTTCTCCTTAATGCAAGTTCCGTTTTATGCTAGTTCCCATTCAAAGGCCACTTCCCAACAGGCAGAGGAGCAGAACCCTCTCTCACTCCTCATTCCTTATGCTTCACCCATATCCAGAGGCCTGGGCTTATGGAATAATAATCTCATGAGCCAAAGGCAACGTTAACTCAGTTATACTGTCCCACCACTGAGGCGGTGCTTCGTGGTATCAAAGCACACGCTATTGCCTGGACCAGCCGAGAAGCCTGTTCAGATGGGCCCAGCACTAGGTTAGAGTCCAGATTTGGAGCCAAAGCTGAATTCAGATATCAGCTCTCTCTCCCACAGGCTGTGGAATCCTGGTCAGGTTCCTTAGTGTGTCTGACCCTATGTCCTCATTCGCCAAAAATGATAAAAAGGCTTCTTTCCCAGACACACCTAGAGATTGAAATAGAATAAGTATATAACGTGCTGGGCACGATGGTGGACCATTGGGAAATGCTTTGTGAACTGTGGACTGTCAAAGAGACGGAGTATCCACTACCCAGCCCCACCACCTTCCTCTCCAGCACAGAGAGTTACCTTTCTAAAAGGCCACTGTTGGAGTTCCCTGGTGGCTCAGTGGGTTAAGGATCAGGCATTGTCACTGCCTTGGTTCAGGTCACTGCTCTGGCACGGCTTTGATCCCTGGCCTGGGAACTTCTGCATGCCACAGGCATGACGGAAAAATAAGTAAATTAGTTAATTAGCAATAAAAGGTTAAGGTTGTCCACAGATGTCTTTATTGTATATTTGTGTAGATAGACCAAACTGAGCTGCAAGGAGGTTTAAATCAACAGAATGGTATGTCATACTTTACTAAACCTCCGCAAAAAAAGGGATTCTGTTCGTCATAACTCACATCCACTTGAAATAACCTCACTTGACTTCATTAAGCTTGAGGAATTGCTCCTCTCCTTCACCCCCTCTTCCTCAGACTTACTTAGCCTTTACGGCTCAAAAGATAATTGCCCTATTAACAAATGTTTATAGTGTAATAAAAGAGTAGGAGGCACAGGATTTCTTTCTTTTTTTTTTCCCCCATCTGGGCCATTCCCTTCAGTTTCTTGGAAGTACTGGACAGCACTGGAATAAGCCATAAATTATTTTTGGAATGGAACCAAAGGATTCCTTTTTCAGCCACTAGCAGACAGTTCTTAGCCAAGAGACTCCAAGGCCTTGTGGGGAATTAGACTACCAAGAATTCCGAGTGGCTGAAAGGCTGTCACCACTTTCTGAGCTGTGAAGAAATACTGGCTTTACTGGAAATCAGGAAAAGGCTCTGGCAGGTAGTTGCGGGGTTGTGGAAACTCCCTCTGCGGCCTGGGGTGGGGGTTGGAGAGAGACTTCTGCGGGACACACCCCTCTTCTTGGGGCCAGGGAAGGGTCCGACTATTCCAATAGAAATGTCTTATAACCGTGTGTTATGGGCTGAACTGGGTCTCCTCAGAACTCGGGGTTTGAAGTCAAATATCCCAGCACCAGGCAGTGTGACTGTCTTGGGAGAGAGCCTTTAAAGAGATCACGAGGGCCGACCGAGGTCCCTGGCGTGGGCCCGGATCCGGTCTGACTGGTGTCCTGCATAAGCTGAGATTAGGACACAGGCACACACGGGAAGAAGGAGACCGTGAGAAGACACCAGGAGAAGAGGCTGTATACGAGCCAAGGAGAGGGACCCTGGAAAAAACAGCCCTGCCAAGGCCATGATCCTGGACGCCCAGCCTCCAAACTGCATTGAAACTGCCCGGTCTGTGGCGTTTTGTTAGCAGGCTGAGCTGACTAACACACTGTCTTAAAGGACACAGCCACATGTCCTGACTAGGGAGGAAGGTTCCTTCCTGGTCTCCCTCCTCTAGACATTCAGAAATGTTTACAAAGAACTCCTTGAGACCAGGAGGCCGTAAAAGAGCACATGGTTTAGGTTCAAGGTCAGAAGGGCCCCCACCCGTGTAGTTCACCTCCTTGAAGAGATGGTGCCTTATAGGCTGACCCCCTGCCTCTTGGGCTGCATTGACTTCTTTCTGGGCATCCTCCCCGTCTGAATGACATGAGGTGTGTTTTCACTTCCTGCTCACTCTGCTTCCCGCTCACCTTCCTTCCTCTCTCCCCCTCCCCCAGAAGATAAATTGTGCTTTGTCTTTGAGCCAGCAGTGTTTTCCCTGAGAATTACCTGTGAAATTACCCGGCCATTGATACCCAAGCCCTCTCCCCACCTCTGACCCTGGAATTTTCTATGGCCGACTCATAGGGTAGGGAAATGGTGACCAGGCAACGTTGTCTTTAAGATCCCTCCAGAATTAACATGCCGAGATTCTAACCCACCTGCTCACTCAACAAAGACACGCACAAATATGCACATTGAGACACACCCAGCTCTCTTCCATGGGATCGTGAAGGCACAGCTGTTTTTGAAGACCAGTTCTAGTGCCAACACCTAATGCTGTTCATTCTGTAAAAAAAATTTAAGCAATCCGCTATACTTTCAGAATCCAGCCATTAATGGTCCCAAATAGGACCGTGAACTTTCCTTTGTATTCCTGTTTTCAAAGGGCTGTAAAAATGCTTACCCTACATCTTGCATATAAAAAGTCATAATTTAAGAGAGATGGGTGAAAATGCTTGAGACAGATGTTGGATTTTTTTTTTTTTTTTAACACACACGGCTTGTTTGCACACTGCCTTTTACCCGGTGTTGCGTTTGGCCTCTGAGGGTAACTAAGAAAAACCTCTGAGATTGTTGGAGGGGAGTTTCACCTGCCAGTCTGGGCTGCAGGATCGCTATAGCAACCAAACATAAATCAAGGAAATGGCCCCTTTTGTAAGTTGGTTAATAGGCACAACATGCTTCTTTAGAAAATCCAACCATTCTTTCAATAGACTTTGATTGAAAGTCAGCCTTTTCTTCAGACCCATTCACATTCACATCTAGTAGCAGCTTGTATGGCTGTCCACAGGCTAATTTATTACCCTTTAAAGATCTGGCGAAGAAAAAATGGCTCTCAGAACAATGTTTACATTCAGAGGCATAAGCACAGAGCCACAAAAGACCATCCTTTTGTTCTGAACTTTGAATATCAATCTTTAACCTGGGGGACTTTAACTTTTCCCCCTCTTAGGGGGTTCCTCTCATTAAATTTTTACCAATTTAATACGACTTTGTTTCTAATACGTGAGAAGGGGGCAGTAAGCCTCCCTCGCATTGTCTGGCCCCACCTTGGTGGAGATGAACTGTTTCTCAGACGCCTCACTCTTGGCTTCCAGAATCCCCTGCCTCAGGGACTACGGATGAGGGAAGCTGGTGTTCTTGTCCCAAAGAGGAGAATTTGGCTAACTGACCAGACTGCGGGGTGTCCTCTCACCCGTCTTCATGAAGCTGGGCAAGGGCCCTCTGTCCATGGGTTGGCCCCATCTCACTCCCATCCCAGCAAAAATGGAACTTGGAAATAGATCCAAGACATGCCCAGCTTTGGCCCAGTCCTCCCCAAAGTCACAGAGGGTGAAGGCAAAGTGGGGACACACCAGGCCCACCCTTCCTGTGGGCCGGGTCCCATCACTGAACACACAGGCACATTCTCTTAAGGGGGAAAGAAGACGCCAAGCCTTGCCTTCCTTTGAGGGAGGGAGAAAAGATGGGGAAATGCCTGAAGAAACCAGCCTTTGTCCATTTTGGAAGTCGATGACGGGACGGACAAGTACTTGTAAAACAGGAGGGAGCTCGCGTCGCTCTGCCAAGCTTCACAGTACAGCTGAGGCTGGACAAGAGATGGCTTAGGTGCATGTCTCCCTCCTTAGCTTTCTCAAGTCCTCAGGAACCCACGTCTTCAGAAGCCAGACGCTTCAGGCGCTCCCTTCCCTCCACCAGGTAGCTGTCCCCACTGACAAGAGGGGAATAAAGGGTTGATTTCCAAATGTGCGTGTTTAAATGCACCCTTTATGTTAGTGGTAGCCCTAGGGTTTTAAGAAAAAGCTGCCTCCCGCTCATCAGGGCTGGTCACTTAGAAATAGCTTTTGCCTTAGCTTTAGCCTGAAAATACCTTGAGGGTCTGTGAGACCGAAGGGCCCCCCCAAAAGGTAACCCAAAATAAGCACAGTGTGTGAGAGACCCCCTCAAGAAGAGAAAAAGATCCTAGCTGATTGGCGAAGGGAGTTGGCCCACCTGTCACATGGGGCCAAAGGCGTTGGCGATCGTTGCCCTGTGGTCACAGCCAGATCAGACAGTCCATGCGTGATTTTTCCACCCTCCGCCTACATCCCATATCTTGAAGAGTCATTACAGTCCAGTAGTCGACCTTGCGGGCAAAGGCACCAAACTGTCAGGGTTCAAATGCCAGCTCTGGCCCCTCACCAGCCCTATCACTCAGGCACATGACTTGTGTTCAGTTTACTCAAGTGTAACATGAAGTTCTAATAATACCTCCATCAGGCTGTGAAGAGGATCAGTGTGTTGTGATAAGCCACTTAAAACAGAGCCTGTCCTATCATGAGCCCTATGTTAGTTATCATGAGCAATGTTAGTTGCTGTTAACATTTTTAATATTTCTATTATAGCTGATGTATTGATACCGTTGGCTACAGGATGGACGAATGCACATTACCCAACACACAACAAATCGTGTTCCAGGTTGAGGTGACAGTGCAGAACACCGGACAAAAAGAAAACAGTTTTCTAAGGCCGCAGTTACTCGTTAAGAAAATCTGGAGCTAGAAACTCATTCCGTTTACCTGAAACCATTAGCACCTGGTTTCTCCATCCCTGTCGACACTCCTATTTGATGGAAACATCTCAGGCTCTGGAGTTCTGGTGGAAGACGCCGTGGTGTGTGTGTGTGTGTGTGTATGCATTGTTTTTGTTTGTTTGTTTGTCTTTTTAGAGCTGCACCCATGGCATATGAAAATTCCCAGGCTAGGGGTTGAATCAGAGCTGTAGCTGTTGGCCTACGCCACAGCCACAGTGTTGCAGGAGCCAGACCGCATCTGTGACCTACACCATATGGCAGTGCTGGATCCTTAACCCCCTGAGCGGGGAACCCGCATCCTCATGGATCCTAGTTGGGTTTGTTACCCCTGAGCCATGACGGGAACGCCTGTGTGTGTATTGTGTGTGGGGTGTGGGTGTGTGGAGAGGGTTGTGGTGTGGGACGTATATGGTGTATGTGTGTGTCTGTGTTGGGGGGTATGTGGTGTGTGGTATGTGGTGTGTGTGTGTGTGTGTGTGTGTGTGGGAGGGTGTGTGTCCTGTCTCTTCTCTGCCACCAAAATGAAGAGCCTGTTCTCCCCACTCCCCTCGCCAGTCTCAGGGCCACAACGTAGTTGCATTTTTGCAGCCCCGGGGCCCAGTTTCTCACGTATCACGGCCAGGAGCGGCCAACCAGGGCTCTGTCCTGCCCCTAATCATTTGTTCAAGGGCTTTGATCCCTGCAATAAGCCTCAGCTTTGGCACAAGTGTCAAGGAGACGGTGCATTCAGAGGAGGTTTGGAAGAGATACCAAAGAATTCACCAAGGAAAATGCCACCTGTTTGCCAGGAAAGAGCCCAACGTCCATAAGAATTTCGTGAACAAATTGGAACTTGCCAAAAGAATCAACAGAATTAAAACACTGAAGAGGACTGAGATTTTAAAAATACATATTTTGCTTCTTCTGGTAAGAATTGTAAACTTTGGGTCCTCACCAAGGAGGAACATTTCTAATAGGAGGGTTTAGTTGTGAAGAGACATGTGTACCCCAAGAACTGAACTTCAGTACATACCACGGGACCTTAGGCAAGTGCTAGTCTTGAATTCATTCCAGCCGTGCATCAGTCGGCACCCAGTCAGGACAAACACACTATCCCAGTTACTTCTCACAGAGGAATTTAGTAGAAGGAGTTGGTTGTACAGCTGATGGGAGAGCCGAAATGGGAGCCAGAAAGCTGGCACAACCAGATGTCAGCTTCCACAGGGAACGGGGGCGGGGGGGGACCAGATTCCAGAGGAGGTTCAGTCACCTGGGAGAAGCACCTCGGGCACAAGGACCCATATCTTGGCTTCTCCTCTCCTCTGCCCCTGCTGGTGGAAACTTCTGGAAGCCAGTTGGCAATGTATTCCCACCTTCACAGTCTTCTCCCCTTCTGCTCCTGTAAAAAGAAAAGGAAAATTCAGAGGCTTTGCAGATTATCTCCCAGATTGATTCCCCATTCTGCTCTGCTTTTTATCATCGGGGTTCCAGGGCGTAGAGGCTGGTAACCCAGGCCCAGTGAGCCCTGTGCTATGGGATCAGTCCTGTACTCTAACCTCAGAGGACACTGGGAAGTATTTCTTTGTATTTTCCCCTGAAGACATTTTTTTATTTAGTTATTTTTCCCCTGAAGACATTCTTAATCTATTCATTTTCCCAAAAGGACCATCTGTAAGCTCTTTGTCTCCATCTACCTTGTAACTCTCTTATGCTAGAGGTAGCCTGGATAAGAACCACCCCTGGACAGCCTCAGAATCACATTAAGCCCTTGGATTCACATCCTGGCTGTACCTGCTGTGTGATGTTGGATTAATTTAATTTCTTTCCTCCTCAATTTCCTCACTGTAAACTGAGATTAGGAAGAGCCCCAGTCTTTGGGCATTTTCTCTTCAGTCTGCCTAATGATGCAGGGCTGTGTTCTTCCAAGTATTAACTGATATTTTTCTGAGGTCCTGTCTGAAGTTCTGATAACTCAGTGGCCCGCCTTTAAGTGCTGAGTAGGATGATCCCTGAGACTTGTTCTGCCTCCCTGTTGACTGAGGTACCAATGTGCCGATAGGAGCTCCAAACTACCTGTGAGGCAGATTGTCAGAAGCAGAAAGGGATGTGCTGAGAGGAACTTCCACGACCGCTCACCCCATCACCACCAGCAGCCCCTGGAGGATCCACAAGTACCAGGAGGCAGAGCTTTGCCTCACATGCTAGAGTGTTTCTCAAAAGGTTGTCGTGTTGACCAATTCAGGAAATATCCTTGGCTATTTTTTATTTTTAATCCAACAGTTTTTTTTTTTTTTTGAAGTATAGTTGATTTATAATGTCATGTTAGTTTCAGGTACACAGCAAAGTGACTCAGTTACACATACATATTTTTTCACATTCTTTTTCCTTATATATTGAATATAATTCCCTGTGTATACAGTAGTACAGAAATATGTCCTTGTTGTTTATCTATTTTATATACCTTAGTATATATCTGTTAACCCCAAATTCTTAATTTATCTCTCCCCCTGCCTTTCCCCTTTGGTAACCATGTTTGTTTTCTATGTGATTCTCTTTCTGTTTTTTAAAGAAGTTTATTTGTATCTTTTTTTTCTTTCAGATTCCACAAATAAGCAGTATCATATGATATTTGTTTTTCTCTTTCTGGCTTACTTTGCTTAGTATGATAATCTCTAGGTCCATTCATGTTGCTGCAAATGGCATTATTTCATTCTTTTTGTGGCTGAGTAATATTCCATTTTCATATATACCCCATCTTCTTTATTTATTCCTCTGTTGATGGACATTTACGGGGCTTGCATGTCTTGGCTATTGTAAATAGTGCTGCTATGAACACTGGGGTGCATGTATCTTTTCAAATTATGGTTTTTTCCTCTGGCTATACGCCCAGAAGTGGAATTGCAGGATCATATTGTAATTCTTTTTAGTTTTTTGAGGAACCTCCGTACTGTTCTCCTTAGCAATTGTACCAATTTACGTACCTGCCAACAGTGTAGTTCCCTTTTCTCCACACTCTCTCCAACATTTATTATTTGTAGACTTTTTGATGATGGCCTTTCTGACCAGAGTGAGGTGATACTTCATTGTAGGTTTGATTTTCATTTCTCTAATGAAATGTTGAGCATCTTTTCATGTGCCTACTGGCCATGTGTATGTCTTCTTTGGAGAAATATGTCTTTGGCTATTGACTGCCTAAGAAAAGTACATTCAAGGATGCATAATCCAACATAATATAATAAATGCTGAGACAGTCAAATACCAAAAGAGGCAAAACTCGAGATAAGCCTTGAAAAAAGAAACTCAGAAAAGGATTAGAAGATGAAAACATCGTGAAATGTCCAAAAAAAAAAAGAAATCCTCTCACCCACAGCAGAAAACCTGAAGGACAGGCAGCCATAGAGTATTTCCAAAAGACTTTCTTTCTTTCTTTCTTTCTTTTTTTTTTTTTTGCCTTTTGTCATTTTAGGGCCGCACCAGCGGCATGTGGAGGTTCCCAGGCTAGGGGTCTAAGGGTCTAATTGGAGCTATAGCCACCGGCCTACACCACAGCCACAGCAACGCGGGGTTCGAGCCGCGTCTGCGACCTACACCACAGCTCACGGCAATGCCGGATCCTTAACCCACTGAGCAAGGCCAGGGATCGAACCCCCAGCCTCGTGGTTCCTAGTCAGATTCGTTAACCACTGCCTGCGCCACAACAGGAACTACTCCAAAAGACTTTCTGGGAATGAGGGTTTTACTGGAAGCTGCTGCTGAAAGGAAAATTGAGCTGGCTGTGTCCATTGGAAAAGGTGGATAGCAGATGAGTTCACCACAATTTCCTAGCTTAGGGACCTCAGGCAAATTATGTCCCAGTGCCTCTGTGACATCTTCTATAAAATTCTGATTTTAATCATACCTCCCTCTTGACATTGATGTGACATTAAAATGAGTTTGTACCTGAAAGTACTTAGCATGGTACCTGGCAGGTAGTAAATATCCAAAATGTTTAGTTCGATCATTTTTAAATTATTTGGTGGTGAAGGTTTAGTGAATTATTCAAGGAAGAGAAGAATAGGAACGATCTGGATCACTGGGGGAATAAACCTTATTCTACCTAGCGGTGTCCACTTATTCCCTAAGCAGTTTACTGCTTAGTCCAGTGATTCTCAGGGTGGCTCCCGCCTGAACCAAGAACTGGTCCATGTCATTATTACCAGTTATGGTTTGGAGGTCCCATGACCTCCACAAGTGATCGTTGTGGTGAACCGGCCGTCTCATCAGTATGTCATCTACATCAGTGCTTGACTTTCTGATTTGGAGAGGATGTTTCACTGGAAGAGGGAGCTATTCCTTCAGTGTCGTGGGAGGTCTCGAGGCTCGTGGACCAGAATGGTTCCTGGAGACTGCATTTGGTATCGGGCTCTCATTCCCTGTGCGGCCATCATCTAGAGAAAGAGTTAGATGGACTGCCAAGTAGCTTAAGACCCAGGCTCTTCATCTGACTTCTGTGGACTCCTAAGAGTTCTGTGTATAGGAACTTTAGGATACCCATGTGTCTTCCTGATGGCAGGCGTGACGGTATATGCCTGGTGCCTGTGCATCTTTCTTAGGAGACAGGTCACTGCTGTCTTCATATTCTCAGAAGGTTAAAAATAATAACTTGCTTAGGATAAAGTCAGGAAATTAAAGTCTCGATTTCCCACCAGCAGAATAATCAGACCAATAACTGAAACAGTATACTGGAGAAAGAAAGGAGATTATAATCAGTTCATGTACCCTGCAGCCTCCCTCTCCTGCCCCCTGACATCGCACAGTTGGAGAAAAAAATGAGGATCCAGAAGCCACTTTTCTTTTTCCCAACTTAGAGTTTACTTTTAATTTTATTTTGGATTTGGACTGGTCAAAGGCTTTCCTGCCTTCTCTACAGAGCTGTAACATAATATGAACTCGTAAGAACCATGGTTTGTTTGTTTTGTTGTAATCTGAAGCAGCTTTTATCAAAAACCTAATTCATGAGAAGAAGATAATCATGTACAGGAAAAAGCAGATCTTCATGAGTTCTTTTTTTTTCCCTATCCTTTAGGATATCAGGGCTAGAAAGTACTATTTTTTTCCTTTTGTTTTGTCCCCTATTAAAAGCAAGAGTCAACCCAATTTTTTCCCTCGTCTCCGAGTCTGGTCCCACACATGGGATTAATTAGACAAGACAAAGCCCTTGAAAGAACATTTGTCTTTATCCAGGAGATGGTTTTCAGAATTTTTTGAGGTTGTCCTAGCATTTGTACTTTTTTGTGGCTTTTCGCGATGACAGATAGGCTCAACTGCTTTTAATGCCTGGTGAGGCAAGCATTCGCTATGTGTTGTGTAGCTGTCCATATGAGAAACATTAATTTTTAATTTACTCTGTTTACCTTGAGAACTGCCAGTGGATGATTCAGATATTCCAAGGAAAGGGGCTTTTCTTTTGTAATATAGGACAAAGGACAGCTAAGCCCGTGTTCTTTCTTCTAAGCGGAAGATCGGACGGAGGCAGCAATGGTGTTTATTTGTCCAGCTTATAAAAGAACTGTTTTTATTATGCAAACATTCATATAATTTTATTAGGAGTTGCTACCACATCTTTTCATCCAGTGTATGCTTAAAAACTGGGCTTAGATACAGGGATAAAGAACCAGCACGGACTGTTCCCATGTTCTTTTTACTGAATAGCGCATTGTGTGTCGAGTGTTTAAGAATCAGATCTCAGGACAGTGATTTGGGCAGGGGTGAGTTTAGGCTGGCCTCTAATTTCCTGTGCCAGGTGTGACACCACCATCCTGCTCACCTGTCTTGGACCTGGCTGCCCCAGGAGGCTGGATGCATGGGATCTGCCTATTCCACGAAGGAGCAGAAGTTCCCTGCTTCCCTGGGAGGGATCTAGATGAAAACTAGAGTATTCCATTTGGGCTTTCTGATAACTGCTGTAGACAACTTGATTCAGGAGATGAGAGGCCCCTTCGACTCTCTGCCCAGGTTGGCTAAGAGCTACCAGGGGTTTCCTCAGGTGAAAGAGGAGAGTCCTGATCCCAAAAGCCACGAAGGAACTGGAGAATCTGCGTGATCACTGATGTTGCAGCCTGGTGGGGCCTGCGGCAGGGCTGCCCTGTCTGGTCCTGCTGATGGGCGCTGCACAAAGACAGCACATCTCAGGGGGCGCCGTTCACATCCAGAATATCACTGACTTGTGCAGTAATTAAAAGGGTTTTCCTGGAGGATGGCCTCAAGGTGGCTTGTTCTAACGAAATCATTGTATTAGCTCCGTTTTAGGTGACATGAGAATGGTTGTTATTATTCATGCAGCTTTTGTTTTTGTAGCAAATAATTAACATTTAGTGAGCATTTCCTGGAGAAGAGTGGTTAACTGCATTTGATCTCTCCCTTCACGACAGGCTTCTTAGAACAGGTTCAGAGGATCCGTCAGCTTTGATAGGAAAACAAAGAAACAAACAAAAAGTTGTATCTTCATTATCACTTACCCCTAACTGAAATTTAGGATTAGAGACAGAGGCAACCAACCACAATATTACCAGCAGCACCTGTGATTTTTTTTTCATACATTTATGTTGTTGCAGTATCTCAAAATGCTACTCATGCTCGTCACTATTTCAAAGTTATGCTGATTTGAAGACCTACCACTAATAGGTTATTTAATGAGTTAATCAAGAGGAACATCTATTACTGTGTCACAAATTTAAAAATGCATATGTTAACTGTCTTTCAATAAAAGTGGCTTCCTTTATGATACCATGTAGTTTATCTTATGAGACTCTGTTCTGAGAAGGGGTTCACGAGTCCCAAAGCCTACCGAAGAGTCTGTGGCACAAAAAATGTTAAGTAAGAGATTTTGCGTTGCAAGTGCAAGTCTAGGCAGTATCAATACCTTTCTCTCTCATCTTCGAGAATCATTTGCCCCCGGCTCCAACTGACTGTGGAAAGTCGTAATAATTGTGTGAATCCGCCTGAACAGTTCGCCTCTGTGTCTAATTGCCATGCAACGTAATTATGACTGTGCATGGCATTAAGTGTATGTCACATCGATTTTTAGTTCATTTGCTTTGATTTCAACACCAAACTCAGTTCGTTTCAGCAGGTTTCATAGTGTCATAGTTTTTGCCTTAGCGAGATGTGGCTGAGGAGTGGATGATATGGCGTAAAATCCCTCGAGAACCGCGGCTCTACAGTTTACCTTCCGTCCGCTCTCTCTGCCACAGCTTGTCTGATAAACACTGTCATGTGACAACAGGTGACACGCTTTCTACGAAATGTCCTTGCGTGATCGTTTGTTCAGCACATGCTCCCAACTGTGGAAAAGAGATTAAGATGCTGTACAGTGTGGCCCAACTTGTAGATGGTACTTTTTGTTTGGTTTTTGGTTTTGAGGGTTTTGTTTTTTCCCATGTTTAAAAGTTTTGTTGAAGTATAGTTGGTGTACAATATTGTGATAATTTTTGCTATACCTCAGAGTGATTCAGTTCTACATATACATGTTGCCATTCCTTTTTTTTTTTGTCTTTCTAGAGCCACACCTGCAGCATATGGAAATTCCCAGTCTGGGGTCCAATCAGAGCTGCAGCTACCGGCCTACACCACAGCCACAGCAACACCAGATCCAGGCCGAGTCTGTGACCCACACCACAGCTCACGGCAACATGGGATCCTTAACCCACTGAGCAAGGTCAAGGATGAACCTGCATCTTCATGGTTACTGGTCGGGTTCATTACCACTGAGCCACAACAGGAACTCCCACACATTCATTCTTTTTTGCTCTTTTCCCATACAGCGTATCACAGAATACTGGGTACAGTTCCTTGTGCTATACAGCAGGGCCCTGTTGACCATCCATTCCTATACCTCAGTGTGCATATACCAATCCCGAAGCCCTAGATGGTGCTTTTGCAGAGGCAGGAAGGCGAATGCATGCCTGTTGACACTTTCCTTTTCATGCTGTGCACGATGCTTTCCTGTGCACACACGCCTCCTCACCCCGCATGGCCTCCCAGTCTGACAATTAGCAGAGATGATTGAGTCTCTGAGCCATTCACCCCAGGTTCTAGAAGAAGGAATATGACTGTCCAACCCTGATGTCCTCTGGGGTTCATTCGGGAATCCCAGGGGACCAGGTCTTATGGCACAAAGAGTCCTGCGGGGACCCCTGTGAGTAGAGGGCAGTTCTCTGAGAAGAAGCAAAGGAGCCAAAGCTTTCTGGAGCAGGGTCTGAAAGGCTTAAACAGGAGGGAAAATAATGATTCTCAGGGAAGCCCCCCAGCCTGTGAGGATTGACAGGACATCCCCTTGGTGCCTGCTACCAAGGCCTGGGCATGAAGACTGTGCTAGCAGTTCTTGATATTTTCAGATATATATATTCAGGGAATACAGTAGGGCCTTTTACATGAGTGACTGTTAGAGAGTTTTTATGTACATGTCTCATTTAATCCTCAGATTTTCCCCAGGCTCCACCTGCCAATATCTCTCTGATGTCAGTGTCCGTTTTGGAATTCTAGACCTCCCCTCTAATGCCAGCTATTTCCATGAATCCCCAGCTTCACAGGCAGAACAGTTTCCTAGCCTCTCCCATGGGTGTGTCACTCTTACTCGCCAACTTGGTCCACGTGGGTCATTTCCCTTCTCTTCTGCTTGGCCCCCTTGGATCATGGCTGAGCTCTCCACTGTTTCTACTAGAAGATGTTTCTCCACCTCCGTGATCCCAGTGCTGATGCCAGCAGTGTACACCTGTGCCAAAGATTCCCTCCTCTGATCCAGAACTGGTGCCACCTCCCCTGTGGTCCAAGCCACGGGCAGTGGGGACATTGGCAGTGGCCAGGGCAAGAGCCTCAGATACTGGGGACAGGAGAAGGTCTTTGTCCCTTCAAGACCAAGACCTTAAGTCCCATTGAGATTCTGAAATCTGAACCTTCTGAAGCTCTGCCGGATCTCTAATTCAAGACAATGGCTGGAACACTTGCAAAAATCAGCTCCTGACACGCACCTACACACAGTGAAGAAATAAGAAGTGCAGCCAACAAATACATACCCATGCTCCACAACAAAACATGAAGCAGGTAGGTTTCCCACTAATTAGAAAGAGAAGCAGATAGGACCTCACATTCTTAGCAGAAGGTGGCTATGCTTACACCACCTACAAGAGTTATAAGTAACCCAGCACCTCCTAAGAGCCAGCCACACACAAGGCCGCCTAACCACCAGGCCAAGGCAGGACATGCAAGAGGGCGTTCCCCTGTGGAAAGTGAGCACAAAACTGAGTCCCCAGGACCCTAGCAAGACCAACCCCACAAGAAGGAAACTGCATGTTCAACAAGTGGAAGAACTGATACCAATGCAATAGAAATTCCAAATAATTTTAAATTTAATTTAAATTAAAAAATAGAATTAATAACCTCTGAGAGCTAAAGGAGGGGAATCTCATCACTAAAATCAGTATAGGTTATAGTAAAAAAAAATAAACAAACAGGAGTTCCCTGGAGTCACAGTGAGTTAAGGATCTGACATTATCACTGCTGTGGCTCAGCTCACTGCTGTAGCATGGGTTTTTTTTTTTTCTTTTTAAAATTCATTTTATGGAAGTGCAGTTGATTTTCAGTGTTGTGTTAATTTCTGCTGTATAGCAGTGACTCAGTTATACATACATATACACTCTTCTTCATATTTCTTTCCATTATGTTTTATCACAGAATATTGAATATAGCTTCCTGTGCTATACAATTGGCTCTTGTTCTTTATCCATCCTGTATAGAATAGCGTGCCTCTGCTAATCCCAAACTCCTGCATTGGTGGTTCAGTGATAGACTTCTCGCCTGCCAAATTCCCAGTCCATCCCTCGCCCACTCCCCTTCCCCCTTATTAGCCACAAGTCTGTCCTCTATATCTTTATCACATCAATGTCTTTTTTTTTTTTTTGGCAGTACCAGGGCCATGTGGGAGTGCCCAGGCCAAGGATCGAACTCGTGCCACAGCAGTAACACCAGATCCTTAACCCTGGCACGAGTTTGATCCCTGACCTAGGAACTTCTGCATGCTTTGGGCATGGCCAGAAATTTTTTTTTAATTAAAACTTTTTTAGGAGTTCCCATCGTGGCTCAGCAGAAACGAATCAGACTAGGAACCATGAGGTTGCGGGTTCGATCCCTGGCCTTGCTCAGTGGGTTAAGGATCCGGCGTTGCCATGAGCTGTGGTGTAGGTTGCAGATGTGGCTCAGATCTGTCATTGCTGTGGCTGTGGCGTAGGTAGGCTAGCGGCTACAGCTCTGATTAGACCCCTAACCTGAGAACCTCCATATACTGCTAGTGCGGCCCTAAAATGACAAAAAAAGGCAGAAAAAAAAACTTTAAAAAAAATTTTTTAAAAGAACAGAGTTGGAAAAAAAAATTCAGAGGTCTTAGAAATGAAAGTTAACAATATGAAAGTTAAAAACTCAACAGATAAGCTGAACAGCACACTGGTCACAAGTGAGGCATAACTCCCTGAGCTGAAAGGTAAATAATGAGATGGGAAGTATTTAAAAACAGGTTCTGAGGAAGTTCCCAGGTGACACAGGGAGTTAAGGATCTGGCGTTTACAAATAAAATATGGAAAAGGTTAAGACACCTGAGGACAGATCCACCAATTTCCAGGTTTCATCTTATAAATGGTATAAAAAGAGAAAGTCTGCAAAAGAGAAGAAACAGTGGCCATGAACTTTTTAGGACGTGAGTCCTCAGACGAAGCTCACACAAATGCCGAGCTGAGTACACGCGAGTGCGTCGTAATCATCGTGAGGTCTTACTTCACGCTCACTAAGATGCAAAACCCAAAAAGCTGGACAACAACAGGTGAGCAAGGATATGGCGAGAAAGGAGCCTCACGCATCGCAGTAGGGATTTTAAATGGTTTGACAGCTTTGGAAAATGGCAGTTCTCACAAGGTTAAACATAGAGGACAGCACATAAACCAGCAATTCCACTCCTAAGACATAGCCATGAGAACTGAAAACGTGTTCACATAAGAACTTGACTGTGGAGAGTTCCCTTCGTGGCTCAGTGGTCAACCAAACTGACTAATATCCATGAGGTTACAGGTTCGATCCCTGGCCTTGCCCAGTGGGTGTTAAGGATCCGGCGTTGCTGTGAGCTTGTGATGTAGGTCACAGACGCAGCTCGGATCCCGCATTGCTGTGGCTGTGGTGTAAGCTGGCAGCTATAGCTCTGATTTAACCCCTAGCCTGGGAACTTCCATATGCCTTAGGTACAGCCATAAAAAGGACAAAAAGACCAAAAAAAAAAAAAAAGTGGAAACAAGCCAAATGTTTATCACTTGTGAATGGAAAAAGAAATGTGGACAAATGGATAAACCTAAAATGGGATATTATTCTGTCATAAAAAATGTCGACACGTGCTGCAACAGAGAAGAACCTTGAAAACGTGTTAGGTGAAAGAAGCCAGTCACAAAAGACCACCTACTGTATGGTTTCACTTAGATGAAATGTCCCGAATAGACTAATGTGACAAAAGGTAGATGACTGATTGTCAGGGGCTGTGACGGGACAAAATGCAGAGTTACTCTTCGCGGGTACGGGTTTTCTTTGGGGGAGGATGCAAAAGCTCCTGAGTTAGATAGCAGCGATGGTCACACAACTCTGTGAATATACTTACAACCACGGAATTGTGTAGCTTAAAAGGATGTGTTTTGTGTTATGTGAATGATATTTCAATTAAACTAGTAGAACAAAAATTGAGTCCTCACCAAAGGCAGGCAGAGGGCACACGAGGTCCCGTTAGGATTTGGTCCTGTTCCCCAGTCATAGGATGTGTGTGTATGTGAGAGAGAGAGAGAGAGAGAGAGAGCGCGTGTTCATTATTTTGCTGCCTCCTCCATCCTCAGGTTCTAAGAGGCTGGCCTGCAGGATAACCTCAATGGCAGGCTGGATGCCTCCTTAAGTTGACTCTGACCCGCTGGGCCCTTCGGCACCTGTGACCTTTCCCTTCCACAAACAGTCCATCCCCCCGGCGTGCACGGAGGTCCAGCCCGGAGTCTAGTCCACTCAGAAAACTTTGGGAGGTGGCGTTATCTCCATTTGCAGCTGAGAGAAACCAGGCTCCCTGGCAGAAGCACACTGTGGCACAGGCCATGACTGGTCAATGCGGGACCTGCTGAGCACAGGGAACTCTTTCCCTGTGTGCTGTGATCATCTCTGTGGCAAAAGAATCTGAAAGTGAGTGGACACGGGTACGCGTATAACTGAATCACTTTGCTGAGCAGCAGAAATTATCACCACATTGTAAATCCACTACACTTGGATTTAACTTTAAAAACGAAGGAAAAAAAAGGAAAAAGCAAAGAGAACGGACCTTGATTTTAACCTCGTAAATTTGCCTACCTCCTGTAATCTGATTCTTCACACGGCTCTTAACAGTGAACCCTTCTTGACTAAATTTGCCACAGGCCTTCCTGTTTTGTGATAACTACGATGAAGCTGGAACACGGTTGTGGACGATAGCAAAACTGAGCTTCGAGTAGTGTTTGCGGCTAGCCCAAAGAGTAAGTCGGCCAGAGGCCCTGATGGGTGAGTGCCTCCAGGAAGGCCCGAGTCCTGTCTGACTTCTGGTTTTCTCTCTCATCCCCCACAACCTCGGCCAGGCGGGCACCCACGGGCACCCACCGCAGTGCTGAAACCTCATCGCGTACAGAAAGTTCTTTTCCACGTGGTGGTTGCCTCGTCTCTCTCCCCGTGATAGATGCGGTATTTAGTGCTCAGGTTTTCCTCTCTGCGAAGCTTAGATACAATAACAACTTCCCGCAATCACTGGCAGAATTTCTTTCAGAAGAGTTACTTTTGAGCCCCACAGAGCCACCGCCAGCCTGGCAGAATGGTTTTGTTTTGTTTGGTTTGATCTTGGTTTGTTTCTTAATTGTAGGCTGGGATTCAAGGAGGAATTGTGACCGTGGGTGGCCCACTGTTTTAACAAGGCTGGTGAATACTGTCAGGTCAGAGCCAGTGCAGTCCTGAGGCTTGCAGGTACCTGCTATGGAAAAGAATACAGCACAGCTGCAAAGTTCCAGAAAAACTGAAAACATGGTATTTCCTCCTGAGGCCGTCTCACCTCTGCCACAGGCACCCACAGACCTGCCCGAGGCACGTTTAACCCCCTTGACCTCAGTAATATGGGTGCAGGCACACCTTTCCTTTGCTAACCTTAAAAATAAAGTATCCTTTTAGCAATATTTTCTGCATCTCCCCTCAAGCAAAAATGAACAGATGGGATCTAGTTAAACTTAAAAGCCTTTGCACAGCAAAGGAAACTATCTATAAAACAAAAGACAACCTACTGAATGGGAGAAAATATTTGCAAATGATATGACCAATAAGGGGTTAGTTAATAGTCAATGAATATATAAATAAATCATACAACTCAATATCAAAAAAAAAACAGTTTAAAATTGGGCGGAATACCTGAATAGATGTTTTTCCAAAGAATACACACAGATGGTCCACAGGGATGTGAAAAGATGCTCATCATCACTAATCATCAGGGAAATGCAAGTCAGAACCACAGCGAGATATCATCTCACACACGTCTGAATGGCCATCATAAAAAAGACACTAAATAAATGCTGGTGAGGATGTGCAGAGTGGGGACCTTCATACACCATTGGTGGGAATGTAAATTGGTGCAACCGCCATGAAGGAAAACAAAAAACATGGAGATTCCTGAAAAAACTAAAACTGGAACTACCATGTAATCCAGAAATTCCATTCCTGGATATATATTCAAAGAAAAACAAAAGTACTAATTGAAAAAGACACATGTGCCACAATGTTCATGGCAGCATTATTTACAATTGCCAAGACATGGAAACAACCTAAATGCCGCTCAAGAGATGAATGGATAAAGAAGTTATGGTATATATGTGTGTGTGTGTGTGTGTGTGTGTGTATAGATATATACACACACATATATATGTCTGTCTATATATGCATATACAATACTATATACATATATATATCTTTTTTATACACTTTTATCTTTTATTATTTTTATACACTTTTATTATCTTTTTTGTATACTTATTTTATACACAGTAGTTTGTACCTCCTAATCATTAATCCCATATTCCTAGCTTGCCTCTCCCCTCTTCCCTCTCATATAACCTTTCACATCAGTTTTTTCATTTTCTTCCGCCCAGGAGTGGAATTGCTGGATCATACAGTAACTCTATTCCTATTTTTTTTAAGGAGCCTCCACACGTTCTCCATAATGGCTACACCAATTTACATTCCCACCAACAATGTAGGAGGGTTCCCTTTTCTCCACACTCTCTCCAGCATTTGTTATTTGTAGAGTTTTTGATGATGGCCATTCTGACAGGTGAGGTGGCACCTCACTGTGGTTTTGATTTGCACCTGTGGCTCCGTCTTGAAAGTCCCCCAGAAACTACCCACTGCTCACCCCCTGTACAGGTACAAGGTACCATTCATCCTGCCTCAGTGATTGTAATCATCACCCAGTAAGACTTCCTGCTTCCACCCTCGCCCGTACTGACTGGCTTCCAGGGTGATCCTTTCAGATTGTAATTTCAGCCACTTTCCTGACCTATTCAGACCCCTCCGATGGCTTCCATTACCCAGAGGATTTAATTCAAAACCCACCAAGATCTGCCAGGACACATGAGTGATTCAAACTGTCTTCATAGAGTTTGACTGTTCATATTGGCCGTAACAGCTAGCATTCAAGGGTTTACTCTATATGAGGCACTGTTCTAAGCCTCTCACATGTTTTCCAAGTTAAAAAACTGTCACAAAGAGGTCAGGAGATTTTCACCAAATCCACTGGCAGTAAGCACTGAGCTAGGATTTGAACCCAGACCACCCTCTGGGCCCCAGCCCCTGCTCCAGACACAGACCATACCAAGATGTGCTGCAACCCACGCTGCCAGACCCGCATTGTAATTGCAAATCTTCCAGTGAGAAGCCCAGCACTGTTTGCTGTCTTCTGTTTGCAAAGGCATCAATGTGTGACTTAAACCGTAGGTGGAAAGATTTTAAGGAAAGAAAAAGAGAAAAAGACTAGAGCCTGAATTAATTAGGGAAGTCCAATCGCCCAGACAGCAATGCCTGGGAGCCAAGAAATTTGTTTTAAAAATACGATCTCTCCCAAGCTGAAGATTACGTCAAATAGATGGTGATATACCACCCAAAAGGCAAAAACCACAATTTGCTTGTTTAAAGGTTGTTTTAGGTTGGCTTGGCTGCTGCTCAGAGCTGCACCACAAGCCATGGGCTGCAGTTCCTGGGCAAGGGGTTGAAAAGTCATCTGGAGAAGAGGTGGTGTGGTTCCCCCCTACCCAGCCTCGGAGGCTCTGTGCCTTTGGAAGGTGCCCTGGGATCCAGACATTGTGTCACCACACTCCCTGCCCGTGACAGGGAGAAGGCCCGTCTGTGGAGTAAAGAGCTTGGGCTTTGACCAGAATTCCTCGGGAAGAGGAAAATGTCCCCCAGCGGTGTGACCAACAAGGGCTGGAGAAGGATCTTAGGCCTCCGGGGGTCAGTGTCACTGAAGAGTCAGAAGTGGGCGGCGAGGGATTGGTCGTTTGAAACAGTCATGCCTTTCAGGCGATTAAGCCACCTGGTCCCGATCTTGCCTTCCGGGGACCAACTCCTCTGTGGATTCTGCATCGTGAGGGCCCTGTGGATACCTGGAGCCTGTCGCGTTTGGAGAAGGGAATTTAGAAGGCTTAGCCTGGCCCCTCCCCGACCGTATTACACGGTTGTTATCTGAAACCATTGAGAACGTGGCCAGGAAAGGCCATGACACTCCGGGCAGCAGGGCCCTCATTTTTGGCAAGCGCTAGTGAGCGAGCGGGCGTTGGGTTTCTTGATCAGGTCTCTGTGGCGGGCCCGCTGCCCCCCAGGAAGGCCTGGTATCCCTGTCCTCTGTGTGAACCTGCCTGAAAGGGATCCAGGAGTTATTGGGTAATCAGGACTTGTCAGCACCTCGGTTATGCAGGATGGTTCAATCCGATAATGTGAATGGGGCCTGTAATAGTGCTGATGAAAAGCGCTCCAGTTTCAAAAGGGCCTTGAATGATTTTTTGTTCATTTTCTGTTTACATGTAATGTGTTATTGATGTCATTACCTTATAATACAGCAGCTTGTTTCATAGAAAAACCAGGAATTATTCATTCTTAAAAAAAAAAAAAAAGGACTAAGAAGACGAAAGAAGAGAAGAAAGAAACCCTGTTACGTGAGGAAAATTGCATTCGAATGCTGCCACTGAAACATATTGATTTTCTGGCACCAGACTTTTTAGATTAAAAATGCCAATACAAAATCCTTTCATGACCCATAGTTCATATGAAGTTCGCATGTCATTTACTATTATTCTGTGGGGGGAAAAAAAAAAGCTGAATCTTTAATGAAAATATAGTTGGAGAGAATGTCTGCCATTTCTATGATTTGCATACCATTATAATAATGCCTACTCACGAGCTAAGCGTGCTGATAGTGGGGCGGGTTGAACATTTTCATTAGTTCAAACCAAAAGGCACGTGTCTCTGTTACTCCTCCGCCTGGCTCAGCCTCATCCTGGTGAGGGCCGAGCGTGGACACCCTTGCATCGTCCAGGCCGTTCAGGGTGGCGTGTCAAGCTGCACAGTGATAAGATACATTTCTTCGAGTTCTGTGAGGACAGAGACCTACTCTGCCTCGTCTCACTGTGATCTGGAAAACATCCGTGATGCCTGTTGGTTGTTAAGAACCACAATACAGCCACATCAGTTCCTGACTTTTAGTCCTGATTTTGCTGCATAGTTACTGCTAGTCTCACAAGTCCCTGGGCCGACACCTCAAAACCTCCACGACATCTCTGGTTGCGGTTTTGTTACGTTGTGCGATGATCCAGGTTTGGAAGTCAAGCAAAAACATCTTTCCTAAAAATCTGTTTCCTTTTTCTCTCTTCTTCTGGGTGTTCAAGTCATTTTCACCAACCTGGCTGCCTTCCCAGAGTTCTCTCTGCATCTTACTAAGCCAGGGACTCTCTGGTTTCCTTGCTTTGGACAGAGACGAGCACAGTTTCTCATTTTTTAGCCTCGGTGTCTTCGTTGCTAGAAAGAGGATGAGGCACTCAAAAGAGTACAGATTTCTTTTGTAAGCAGCTTCTCTAACTAGAACCATACTTAATGTTCATGGCAAGGGTTGGCAAGATCCACAAGCCAAATCCAACCTGACGTGACGCCTGATTTTTTAAATAAGGCCTTATTGGAACACAGCCACGTCCCTTTGTTGTCTATGGCTCTACGACAGTGGAGTCGAGGAGTTGCATACAGACCGCATGGCCAGCAAAGCCTGGAGTATTTTCTCTCTGTTCCTTCACAGAAAAAAATGTGCCAACCCCTGGCCTATAGAATTGTGTTTCTCTAAAATCTTCTCCCACACTGTGGTGGCCAAGAGTCGGTACGGCTGCCTCTCGAAGCCGCATAGCAAGCCAGGAACATAATAGTAGGTTAAATCATGAGTTTAAAATCATGGCTTTTCAAGTTAAATGGACTCTTAGAAACTACTTCGTCCTTCCTCCCATCTGACTGATGTTTGATTACCCTCAATAACATTTCCAGTTTGGGGAGGACTATTAATCCCCAAACAGGCCATTCTGTATTTTGACAGTCCAGTTAGGAAATCTTCCTTTTCATTTGGTCATATTCCTCTGCTTTGCAATCATACGAACAAGTATGATCATTGTCTCCTGCATTCAATGATCATTCAGGTATTGAAAGCTATTGCTATTTTCTTCCTGAGTGTTTTCTTCTTCAAGTTAGGTATTCCTTCCAAGTTTATTTCCTCGGTTCCCTTTATGTTCAAGTACCGAAGCCTTTACCAATTCAGTCACGTTCCTTTGGATGCATCAGTCCATCACCAGGTACTAGTGCAATATTCCAGCTGTGGTTCCACCAGTGTGGAGTTAGGCAGAGTCGTTGCCTCCTTCATTCTAGAATTAATGCTTCCGTTGCTGTAAACTTACTCTTAACTTTCCTTTGGCGAGGCCACAGCTCACTGTTGATTCAGAGCGTGGGTGAAATCAACTGTCTCACTCCACTCTGGCTACCGTAACAAAATACCGTAGACTGGGGGGGCTTAAACCGTAGACACAGGTTTAATGTCTTCATGATTCTGGAGGCCGGGAAATGTAAGATCAAAGTGGAGGCATATTTGGCTCCTGTGAGAGCCCGCTGCCTGGTTTGTAGACAGCCGCCTTCCCACCGTGAACTTGTCCAGCTTCTCCTTGGTTGTGTGCATGTGAAGAGAGAGGTCTCTCTATCTCCTCATCTTATAAGGGCACTGACTAGCCCCACCAGGAGGCCCAACCCTCATGACTTCATCTAAACCTACTTACCGCCTCGCTTCTAAGCACCATCACACTGGGAGTTAGGGCTACCGCCTATAAATCTGGGGGGACACGCACATTCAGCCCATAACATCAACTTTTTTCAAAAAAACCCTTCTCTAGAAAGTTATGCAGCTGTTTTCCCTACCTTGGTCCTTTTCCTACCCACAATTCCCGACACACACACACACATACACACACACACACACACACACACACAGCCCTGGCATCATACCTGCCTGAACCGTATCTGATTTCCCAGTGGAACTTGGTTCCGTATCATCTGAGAGTTGCTTCTTAACTGGGAAGCAAGAAAACAAATGTCTACAAATGATGGATGGAGGGAGATTTGGGGACATGACTTCTCCCTAACTTTGTAGTCTTTTCCAACCTACTTCATCTATTTCAAATGGAAGGACAGTGGCTAAAACCAAAGATACCTCATGGGAGCCACAGATGCTCTCCTACACATATTTCTGCCTCCCTACCTTTTGGCAGCGTGGTAGCATTGCCAGTGCTGGCTTCCTGCCGCTGCGCAGACCATGTGATGAAAGCTGGTCAACAGCTCATGACGTGCATCACTTCCACGCCCAGCCTGGAACTGCACATTCAAAACCCTGGGCCCCTCTTTCTCTGGAGTGGTGATCAGCAGCGTTCAAGACAGTGGCTGTTGTATGAGTCTGGGTGTCAGAATTTGGTGGCAGGGAGCAGATCCCCTGCTAGGGCCGGGTGGATGTGGAGCCTGAGGACATGGGGACTGAGCTTTAGGGGCGGTTTTCGCAGCATAGCCTGGCCTCTCTGACTTACACTCACATTTTCTAGGCACTCATTCATTCAGCATGAGACAGCCCTTTGTGGAGTTATCCACTGTGTGAGAGTGCCTGGGCTATCACAGCGAACCAAACAAAAACCTCTCCCCTGGTGGCAACAGAGGAGTTGGCCTTTAATGCCATGGCCACATCAGACCTGCAGAAACACAGTGTGGCAGGGAAAAGAAACACATTCAGACTGAGTGTCTTTAGATTATCAGTGAATACACTAGAGGTCGTCCAGGCTGGGAGTAGGAGTGCCGGGCGTTAAGGCTAGTTTGCCTCTGGCCTAATACGGACTTTGAACTGACCACTTTACCTGTCTGGGCCTCCATTTCCTTTATCCCTTCCATTCACGTTTCATTCCATTCCATGTCATTCATACTGCTGGTTGTCCAGACTCTACTTGAATACTTCCAGAAACAGGATCCTCACCCCTTCCCAAGGTGGTATTACTTTTCTGAGCACCCTGTGTCTACTTGAATGTTTTTCCTCCGAAGCTCTTAAGCTCGAGAAGCCCAGAGATGCAGCAAACTGCATTTTGTGGTGAAACCCCCAAGGCCAGCATTTTCAGGTAGATTCATTTTGTTTTTTTTTTAACTGAGTTCCTATTCTGTGCCAAGCACTGCCTTGGACCAGACATGCTGGAGCTTGGAGGAGAAGCGTACGCCATGGCCTCGAAGTTCAAGTAGACAGAAGAGAGGGGCAGGTAGGCATGAGGGCACGACACATGGTGCTAACTTGTAGGTCTGAGTCAGGGGAAAGGGAGGAGTGGCGGGGAAGCGTGTACTTGAGGAGGGCTTCGGGGAAGGCATTGGACTTGTGTGCAGCTTGGAAGGACCATAGATTCTAGGGAGGTGGAGGACACCAGGGAGAGACGTATCGGACAAGAAGGGCAACCTTGGGCAGGCGGGGAAGCAGAAGGTGCTGTGGTACGGAAGCGGGACATGGCCCTCCCGGGCGAGAACATAGAATGAGAGCGAGAGCCAGATTCTGACCAGCGCTGTGTGGACAGTTATTAGAATGGGAGTCCACCGGTAGCATGTGGAAAGACAGACTACCAGCCATCCAGACTGTCTTGGTATCTACTAAAGGATTTCTTCATTTCCTTTTCAGTTGAATAGCGCCTCCCCCGTGGCTTAATGAAAGAGCTTTACCAATCTGGGACTATTCCTGTGATCACAGATTCCCTGTTTGTTTAGGTTGTTTGCGTTTTTTATTTTGGCTGTGCCTGTGGCATGCAGAAGTTCTCAGAGCAGGGATCAACCCTGTGCCACAGCTGTGATAACACCAGATCCTTAACCGCTAAGCCACTGGGGAACTCCTGTTTCATTTTTATTTCATTACCAATGGCTATCAAATTTTCAAATTAAAGATGTACCTCCCCCAGTCATTCCTTGGGCTGATGGCAGATATTGCTGCATTCCTGTACACGGGGCCGCTGAAGCCTTCCACAGAGAGGCGGGGGGAGGCTTAAGCCTGTCTTCACGCAATCACAGGACTTTTGGAGTGGGAAATGTGGAAAGGAACACTGTTGCTAAACGAGTTCCATCCTTCATCCAAGTGGAGGGTTTATTTTATCTTTCAATGAAAACGGCTTTTCCCCAGTATGCATATGGTGCATAGACAGTTTAGGATCATGACACAAACCCCAAAAGTGCAGAAAAGAACAGTTGGGGTATGTGGAGACACGATCCAGCCACCTTGCTCTGCCTCTCAGCTCACCTAAGTAAACCCATCTCCTCGTTCAAGTGAGTTTCAAGCCTCCACAGTAATACTCAAGTGCAGACAAGACTCCTTAATGTTGTGCTTGGTTAAAAAGAAAAAAATGTAAGAAGCTATATGGGGAAAAAAACAAAACACTGTGTTCAAAATGGAAGTTCGTCGGGGCAGATGAGTTGTTTTCCTGCGGTGTCAGGGGAAGTGGTTAATGAACTTACTGAATCCAAGGCAATCATTTTTGAAATGCCAAAGATGGTGGGGGTAGAGTCAGAGACGGAAGAAAAATTAATGTTGTTTCTATAAATGGAAAGAGGGGGTTGGGGCTAATTACCTTTTGGAAAATTATGGTTATCCTCAAAAATAATGTGCTTATTTTTCTATAGATCTTGATAGTTTTCAAAATGCGTTCAGACCCAATGCTTCCTTTGACTCATGTAGCAACCCTGGGAGGCAGGCAGAGTGGATTTTTTTTTTTTTTTTTTTTAAATATTTGACAGATGAGAAACTAGAGGATTCATTTGAGATGACTCAAGGTCAAGTCAGGCTTTCAGAGACTCAGTCCTAAGTCTGGTCAAGTGCGGAGGAAAAGCAAAGCCTGGGAGGTAACCGTGGGTTCCTAAAATGCAACCCGCTTAAGAGAGGAGGTGTGGCAGTGTGGTTCAGTGGGCAAGAGCTCACTCTGCATCAGAAATCGCAAACAGAGGTCAACATCGAATAGCAGATGAACCTGTCCAAGTATGGCCCAAACAATGTAGACAAAGTTTTTTCAATTTTTAACAAGATTTAAAAATCAGGACAATTCCTGTGAAGTCTAGATTTCTCGCCTCTCTTAAAATCACCACATCCAGTTCCCCTGGCCAGTGTCCCTCCATGACAGTGGGATATTACAAGCAGCTGTCCTGCTGTGATAGACATGAGCTCTCCAGTTTGCCACAGTCCTCACCATTCCTAGTTGTCCCTGGCCCCGAAGACCAGAGATCAGTTGATATTTCCATCACACATGTGCTATTATTTTTCTCCTGCTCATCAGCATCACTCATTGGATTCTGAAGGCATTTGAACTTGTGCCCCAAGGCCTGGAGGTAGCCTCCTAACTATGTCTGTTTCTGACTCTTTGAACACAGCAGATTACTTTCACTCTGTTTCCATTGTGTAAAATAGGAATGACAATGGTGTCACTATAGTGGATATTTAGGAATTTTTTGTGGGTTTTTTCTTTTCTTTTTTTTTTTTTTTTTGTCTTTTTAGGGTTGTACCCTTGGCCTATGGAAGTTCCCAGGCTAGGGATTGAATCAGAGCCGTAGCTGCTGCCCTGCACCACAGCCACAGCAACCCAATATCCAAGCCGCATAGCTTGCAGTAATGGCAGATCCTTAACGCACTGAGTGAGGCCAGGGATTGAACCCGCAAACTCATGGACCACTAGTTGGGTTCTTAACCTACTGAGCCACAACAGGAACTGCCTTCTTTCTTTTTTTAATTTTTTTATTACAGTATAGTTGATTTACAATGCTGTGCCAGTCTCTGCTGTACAGCAAAGTAACCCAGTCATATGTGGGTTAATATATACACATTATTTTTCTCATATTATCTTCCTTCATGTTCCATCACAAGACATTGGTTATAGTTCGCTTTTATTTTTAGATCTTTTTTATTGTAGTATAGTTGACTTACAATGTTTCAAGTGTAGAGCAAAGTGATTCAGTAATAAATAAGTGGGTGTGTATTTATGTATGTTCTTTCAGATTCTTTTCTGTTATAGGTTATTATAAGATATTGAATATAGTTCCCTGTGCTATACAGTAGGTCTTTGTTGTTTACTTTTTTATATAGGAGTAGGCATTGGCTAATCCCAAACTCCTAATTTATCCCTCACTCCACCTTTTTCCCCTTTGGTAACAATAAGTTTGTTTTCTATGTCTGTGAGTCTATTTCTATTTTGTAAATAAGATCATTTGTATCATTTTTTTTTTAGATTCCACATACAGGTTATATATGGTATTTGTCTTTCTCTGACTTACTTCACTTCATATGATAATATTAGATCCATTCATGTTGCTACAAACGGCATTGTTTCATTCTTTTTTGTAGCTGAGTACTATTCCATTGCATAGACATATATATACCACATCTCCTTTATCCATTCATCTGCCAGTGGACATTTACATTGCCTCCATATCTTGGCTACTATAAATAATGCTGCTATGAACATGGATGTTTGGGATTTTTCTGTTGTTGTTGTTGTTATTTTTTTCTTTCAACATTGTTTCTCCCCTTGGAAGTTCCCATCTTATGAGATAAAGAGACTCAAGCATTTTCCAAGTCTCCCTGGCACCTAGGGTACAAGTAAGTGATCCTGGTGCCTCCAATCATTTGGAGATGAGCCAGACTTAGATTTGACAGCTAGAGACCCAAAGGAACACACACATATATGGTTCATGTTGCAAGAGCTACGTGGCATCTCTGGGAATAGCCATGGCAGACACATCAGAGGTACCATTCAAAACCCATCATCAAGGAGTTCCTGTTGTGGCTCAGCTTAAACGAATCTGACAAGCATCCATGAGGATGCAAGTTCGATCCCTGGCCTCTCTCAGTGGGTTAAGGACCTGGTGTTGCCATGAACCATGGTGTAGTTTACAGATGCTGCTTGGATCTGCGTTGCTGTGGCTGTGGGGTAGTCTAGCAGCTACAGCTCAGATTCAACCCCTAGCCTAGGAGCTTCCATATGCCACAAGTGCGGACCTAAAAAAGACAAAAAAAAAAAAAATCAGTGTGTTGGAGATGTGTGCCAATAAAGGAAGCATCTGGGCTCCCTCCATTCCCCACTACGGTGTTAGCCATTATCACTGGTTGCATAACTTCCCAGCTTTGCTCCCTGGCCCTCCCAGAGAAATGAGAGCTCCTTAAGATCCTTTAGTGCTTGTCCTTTGCCTGTTGGCTCTGAGATCCCTTCCCTGTTCTTCCCTGCTCTGTGTTGTAAGGGCAACCACCGTAAAATACATTTCCCAGGCTCCTGTGTCAGCAGGTTGTAGGGCGTAAAACTCATGCAATCCGGGGGCCCTTTTTTTATGAAAATAATTCAAAGTTTAAAATACAAAATTGTGTACTAAAGGGAACGTTTATTTTAATGAAAAGAGATCACAATACAAATATTGTAATGAGAAATCTTCAAAATGTATTTAGAATGAGAAAATAATAGAATAAAAAACAAAAAGCCAAAAAAAAAGGGCATATTTTACTGAATTGTGGCAGATGTCTCTCTCCTACCTTTTTCCTGGATTTTTTTTATATACTCTTGGATTGTCTCTTCCTATAGTGATAGTTTTGTATAGAGAAAAGCAGAAATGAATTATATTTTTGCTCAGTCTTTGCTCAGCATGCTGGCTGTAGTTCACTTTTTTTTGTCTTTTTTTTTTCTTTTTTTGTCTTTTCAGGGCCCCACCCATGTCATATGGAGAGTCCCAGGCCAGGGGTCTAATCGGAGCTGTAGCTTCTGGTCTACGCCACAGCCACAGCAACGCGGGATCCGAGCCGCGTCTGCAACTTACACCACAGCTGACGGCAACACCGGATCTTTAACCCACTGAGCGAGACCAGGGATCGAACCCACAACCACATGGTTCCTAGTTGGATTCGTTAACCACTGAGCCACCATGGAAACTCCTGTAGTTCACTTTCGTATTACTGACAGGTTAGGAAAGTTTCCGTTGTCAGTTTATTATTAACAGTTACGTAAAGGTTTAGGAGCATTGTCCGTTGTGGGCAAGCCTCTATCAACTTGCTTTTGTCAAAGAGCTCTGAGATTTTAAAGGCAGTTTAAGTTTCTCATGTTGACGACCAAACAGTTTGTCATCAGTGTCCTTAGTTTAAGGCATCTAAGTGAAAGCCTACTGAAAAGGCACAGTGGAGAGCCATGCATTAGTGCAGGCTAGTCTGACACCAGGAAAAACTTTTTTCACCTCTCTGAATGTCTGATAGGACTTTTAAAATGTATGGTCGTTCTCAAGGGCGTGGGACAGCCTGATGCCTACAGGATGGCCTTTTAGTAAGAAGTGCTGGCAACTCTCCATGCTATGGCAACAATCACACTCTACAAAGAAATAAATGAGGACCACATGCATACACCTGACTAGACACTAACTAAACCACCTTCTCCTGGCCAGCCCCCAGGTATGTCCCAGGCCATCTGAATGCCACCACTAGAAAAACTGTGATGGGGAGGGGGGAGGCGGTCAGGGTACAGAGACAGCAGTCATAAACGCGAGTTAAAATAGGACGTTTCCCAGATTTCATCCCTATGACCATGTACACGTGCGCCTTCCTAGGGCCCTGTCCGGGGACTTCATGGTGAGAGGCCCTTAAGCCTGGGTCTCGCTAACTTCCCTCTTGGTCCACTTCTGCCGGCCTGGTTTGGCCACTAGGAGCCACTGGCAGGGGATGGGTAGGCGCCCGGCCTTTGTTCCTTTCCATCCCATCCCGTTCCCCTGACCTTCATCCCTCCCGCTTCTGGCCTGTGTTCCTCTCCATCCATCCTGTTCCGTTTTCAGTGCTTACAAAACACGTGTGACTGGTTGTGGTGTCCAATCCATGCTACTGGCCCGTCTAGAATGGGGTTGTTCTAACTGGGCCCCGAACCATACTCTTTTTCTGCTTGAAAGAATATGGTAGAAATGTTTGCATATTTCTGAATTTGGCCTAAAGATTTGTATAAATAGATCCCTTTTGTCTTCAGGAGACTTTTTATATGTGGCACCAGGCTAAGCCCACAGGTTAGTTTGAGGGCCACTCAATCCACATGTCTTTTTCATATACTTATATCATTTCTATTCTATCTGCTTATTGAGAGACAGAAGAGTGTCAGTTGTCTCCACATTTGCAGACACATGAAAGGTGACATATTCTATTAAAAGAAAGCCTTAATTGTGGGTGAGCATCACCCAGAACTCCCTAAAAGGACCTTATATAATACATGTAACAGGGCCAAGTTATAAAAAGTGCCAGAGAACCTAGTGGGATTAGAACTAGGAACAGAAAATGAACTTTTATTTCGTTTGGAAAAGCCTGCCTGGGGAAAAATAATATATAATTCAGATCTATCAGTAAAAGAGAAAAACCAGGATTGTGCTGAGGCTGAAAGAGGATTAAAATAGCAGTGACAAAAAACTTGGTGTCAGCACCATAATCAGATGGTAGTAACGTTTTAAGAGTATGAACTAGACTGCAAGTTGAGGAAAGAACAGCTAATTTGTTAGTGTACATGGTAAAAAAGAAAGACAAAAGGAGTTCCTGTCATGGCGCAGTGGTTAACAAATCCGACTAGGAACCATGACGTTGCGGGTTCGATCCCTGGCCTTGCCATTGGGTTAAGGATCCGGCGTTGCCATGAGCTGTGGTGTAGGCTGCAGACGCGGCTCGGATCCCGCATTGCTGTGGCTGTGGCGTCGGCGACTACAGCTCCAGTTAGACCCCTAGCCTGGGGATATCCATATGCTGCGAGTGTGGCCCTAGAAAAGGCAAAAAGAAAAAAAAAAAAAAAGACAAAAGAGTACAAATTGCACTGCGGGGGACTAACAAATCTGAAAATGAGGATATTTTGTACTTTTTTATTTCGTCTTTTTTTTTTTTTAGGGTCCCACCTGCAGCATGTGGGAGGTTCCCAGGCTAGAGGCTGAATCGGAGATATAGTTGCCAGCTACAGCCACAGCCACAGCCCCACCAGATCCGAGCCATGTCTGTGACCTACGCCACAGCTCACAGGAATTCTGGGCTACGCTGTTTCAGGTTGAACACAGCAAAGACCTCATTTCAGACAAATAAAAGGCCAGTCTCGTTTACACGTTGAGTAGACTTGAGATCACACAGAGAGCTGTCCGGGAGTGTCAGGAGCAGGGCTAGTAATCAATTGCCTAAAATTACAAATGGGATCTCACTATCTGTGACTAAGCGGATGAACCCAGAATGGGTGAAGAAGGTGAATGATAGATCATAGCCTTATTGCCTTTAGATATGTGCGGGAAAATGGAGTAGGCTAATAAAATATTACCTGAAAGAGATCACTGGGGGAGTTCCTGCTGTGGCTCAATGGAAACGAATCCGACTAGTATCCCTAAGGTTGCGGGTTCGATCCCTGGCCTCGCTCAGTGGGTTAAGGATCTGGCTTTGCCGTGAGCTGTGGTGTAGGTCGCAGATGCGGCTTGGATCTGGCATTGCTGTGGCTATCGCATAGGACAGCAGTTATAGCTATGATTGGACCCCTGGCCTGGGAACCTCCATATGCTGTGGGTGCAACCCTAAGAAAAAAGATAATTGGGGGAAACTCTTTTCATTAATTGATAATCATGTGTAATTATCATCTCACTTATGAGTAAAAGGAGGCCTCCTGCTTTAGGATGATTCTAGACAGCTCTCTGGTATAAAAACATTACACTGGCACCGCTTTCACACTATTAATTAGATGTGCAGATGCTTGTCTTCACACCACATTCACTCAGCCTCTGTCTGAATTTTCACAAATGTGTCATTAGAGGAGGTCTGAAATAGCAGTGTTTTTCAGGACACCGAAATTGTTGGAAACAGCAGACACCCTGTTGAATGGTTAACTGGGGAGCTTGAACACATGTCCCTGAGAAAAGATTTCATTTGTGTCTCTTCCTGCAGCAAAGTTTGTCTCTCTGATCATGTAATTGTTAATCTTACATATTTTTTAAACTAATGAGCAGAAAATCCAAGGAAAGACTGCAGTTTCTGGCCCTCTTTTTTCCCTCCTCACGCGTGGCTCAGTTCAGTCACCAGCAGCACTCAGTTCCATGCAGGGTTCACAGCCATCACAGGAGCTAGTGCAGTTTTAGGTTAAGCATATTTTACCCATAAATTGCTGTATTTGGTTCTCGAGTTATTATTGCAGTTCCTTGGGGTACATTTAAATCCACCTTATTGTAATAGATTATGGAATATAGTGGCTAATGTGTCTAATGTAAAATAAATGACTATAATGATTTATGATGCGACACTTCAATTTTATTGAACATAAGGATCATTGTACTGAAATGGATGGTATATTGCTGGTTTAGCATAAAATACTGAATAACATATTCAGGAAAATGAATGGCTCGGCCAGTTCATAATATTCTGCCCCTTCAGCTGAGAGGTCTTTAATAAGCAGGAGTGTCATTACACTTGAAAATGTATGGATAGGTAATCCGTTATCTAGAACAATGACAGGGATCTGCTCAAGTCCTTATAAAGAAGGAGCTCTTTAGAAGAAAAGTCTCCGGTCTTCCCAAAAGGGTGATTTCCACCCCAACACACGGCACCTATAAAAGCGCTTAGCAGAACTGTAAGTGGCCCCCACGTGTAAGCGTTATCACCTTGAGACTCTCATGACCTAATAGGGGAATTTCAGAAAGATTTTGATTCTTTTCGCACTGTCCTCAGACAGTCTCCTCGATGTCCTTTTCTCTCTGTGTTCTTTCATCAACATTTTAACTCTTGCGGGGCCCAGCACTTAGTATAACACATGATGTGTCTTTCCTCTGAACTCCGTGTTTGGTTTGATTACTGAGTAACCAAGTAGAATTAGAAAGATCTGATTTAGGGAGTTCCATGGTTGTTCAGCGGGTTAAGGATTCAGCATTGTCACTTCTGTACTGCGGGTTCAGTCCCTGTCCCAGGAACTTCCGCATGCCGTAGATGCAGCCAAAAAAATAAAATAAAGGTCCAATTTAGCTGTTAATTTTTATCAACTACAATATTAGAGATGGTTGCCAGTGATATATTGGGTCGATGTATTTGTGTTCTCAGGCCTGGCAGATGAAACGGAATTCTTCTGTGAGAGATGGCAGGCTTAAATTAATGGTACAGCTCTATCTTCCAAAAAGCGGAGGGGACGGGAGGAATACGCGAATTGACATGAGTGTTTTCTGACCCTCTCACCCTTAACATCCTGTAAGGCTGCCACTACAGCCCCCCATCCTCCTGGGATGCACTTTAATGACAGAGGCAATTCCCACCTAATAACTAAATTCTCGTGGAATTATCTTAATAGCAAACATCTCATTCATGGGAAGGAGAGCTAGTTTTCCTCCTGTGGCGTGGCCATGCTGTCCTCAGGGGAGAGGAAACCAGGGTATTTTGAACCCAGCTGCTGGCTACATGGCAGTTTTGATTCCCTTCTCCTCCGTAGCAGAATTCACTGCCTCCCGAAAAGGCCTGGGTCGTGATGAGAAAGTAATCTGGCGACCGAGTGAACGCTGTGTTTGTGGAGTTAAGGAGTTTCACATTCCAGAACAGAAAAATAATGTTTACAATAGATTCTGTACTGTGTGGATTTCAGACATTTATTTATTCAGGATACCTTCTCAGGCCATTTTTTTTTTTTTTTGTATTATTATTGTTTTGAAAAGGTGACATAGCTTGGAACCATTCACTGCAGAAAGTAACTAGAGATATCCTGATAACCTAGCTTAATTGGGGAGGTCAAAGGCTTGTTGTATTTCAGTCTATTTCTGGAATAGTGTGGATGTTTTCTCTGTAATCAGCAACCCAAAATGAGAGTGATAAGACCCATCTTTTCGCTAGTGGTATGTTGCCTTTGGATCTCTCAATACATCAATCTGGAGAAGACCAAGGCAAGGGATGCTGGGATAACTCTGACCACCCTCCCACACACACAAGGTCCCCTGACCTCTAGAACCTGCCCACCCCCAGTTCCCAAACTTTAGGATTCCTTTCCATAATAAATTTTATGCAATCATCCAAGATAGCGGGGATTGTTTCCATAGAGAACATTAGGGCATGTTCTTTGTTCTTCATGACTTCACTATTTTCCCTCCAGATGTTGGAGAATATTTAAGTGGGTCCTCTTAGCACTGCCCCGGGAGACCTTGTTTTCTCTGCCTCAGGCTCTCATACCGGTTTCAGTTTGAATCTCTATCTGATCACCTCTGGAGACTGATCCCCAGAGGGTTAGGACGACAGAAGAGATCACCAGGACCCAAACACACCATCTATAACTTGGCCATCGAGTGGCCTTCTTGCTCCGACTCCGTGACCCGCTTCCCAACCCCACCCAGTGTCCCGACGTCTTTTCCCTTCTGCCGTCTCCTCCCACTGTGCCACCTGCACATCCCTGCGTTCTGCATTCCTCGTCGTGCCAAATATCTACTTGGTTTCCTCTAAATTCTCATCTTACTTCTAACACCAAAGTAATATTTAGAATCCAGGCTTCCATTTATGTGGGTCCATGAGTAGAATTTCTAGAGGTTAACACATTTCTCAAAAAAAAGTGCTCCAGGGGCTTTTGCTGAAGCTAGGATTTACATACAGAGTTTGACCAGACATATCATTTGGCTTCTTTCCCAGGGAATTCATCCAACTATTTCTTCTTTCAATCTTAAAGCACACAGTAAAATCCCAGGTAAAGCCTCAGTGTTCATCACTTTATCCCTTCAAAACACTTCGATTTATGGAACAGACTTGTACCTGGGAAATTTTAAGGTATTCGCCAACCATGATGTTTTAAAGTATTTTTTCTCTATATCCTCCTTCGAATTATAAGCCATATAAGCCCATCAGAGGAGCTTGGGTTTCTCTCTGGGAGCCTTGTTTTTCTAAGTTTTGGTGTCTTTCTGGGAAATTAGCCTCAATTTAACAGGTAGACCTCCCCGTGCTGGGCACAGTGGGTCCAGGACAAGTTGGGAAATCACCAACGTGATCAAGGCTGATTATACACGCGTTAAACAGTGCCAGTGCCGTGTCTGAAGGTATATGTGTCACACTGAAGCTGAGGACTTGACTGAAATGACTTTGAAACATCTGGGGGAAAGACCTGCGTTTACTTGCATAGTGCAGTAAGGTATCTGTAAGCCAGAGTTAACTGAATATTTGCGTTGTCCAACTTTCTTTTTTTTACCCCGAAAGTTAAAATATCTAGAGATAAGCTCAACAGAGACAAATAAAGAAAAATTTTAAATGCTGTCATCAGCCACCGTAGTTCTTAAAGAACTGCAAAGATACCTTGTTCTTAGGGAGGAGAGTCTAGTGTTGTAAAGCTGTAACTTCTCCCCAGAATGAGCTGCAAGTTCATTGTGATGCCTCTGAAATTGAAAAAAAAAAAAAAAAGGATGTTTGGGGAATTTATGGAAGCAGACAATCTAGGATGAATGCTAACTTGATGTAAAGGT
>PVHT021183699.1:12535203-12599614 GCA_004024745.2 Catagonus wagneri
ATGCTAACTTGATGTAAAGGTGCTTAAGTTCATCCAGAAAAGTTAAAAAACAATAACGAAGGGGTGAAAGTATAAAAAGAGACAAAAAAGAGAAGACCTCCTTTCCATATAATAAAATGCCTTATAAGCACTAGCAAGGAAAACAGTGAGTTACTGGTCCAGGATAAGCAAGATGAGTGGAGCAGCATCTCAGCAAGAAGGTGTCCCAAGTACAGCGGGAAAGTGAGCAGGTGAATAACCTTCGAACGAAGGGTGGAAAGGTGTACTGTTTAATAAATGCTGGAGGAGAAAACGAAGCAAGCTTCATACTTCACTTCTTCCACCAAAAAGAAAAAAAAAAATTCCGACAGCCGATAGAGGGATAAATGATTGTAACAGGGAAGACAAAAAGTTAATACCACAAAGCTGTAAAAGAAATCTTAGGTGGGGAGTTCCCTTCATGGCTCAGCGGTTAACGAATCCGACTAAGAACCATGAGGTTGCGGGTTTGATCCCTGGCCTTGCTCAGTGGGTTAAGGATCCGGCGTTGCCGTGAGCTGTGGTGTAGGTCGCAGACGCGGCTCGGATCCCGCATGGCTGTGGCTGTGGCGAAGGCCGGCGGCTACAGCTCCTGTTAGACCCCTAGCCTGGGAACCTCCGTATGCCGCGGGTGCGGCTCTACATAAAAAAAGACAAAAAAAAGAAATCTTAGGTGGTATTTTATGCTAAAGAAGGGAAGACCTCTCTAGCAGTGACTTGAAAACCGAGCTGTCTTATAATGTAAGATATTCACATATCTGACTGCATAAAAAAAGAGGTTCTCATCAAAAGTCAAAGGACAAACCACAAACTCGTATAAGATATTTGTGATACATATTGCAAAAATCTGATTTTCTTACTGAGCAAAGTAATTCATTTGTATAGGAATATACAAGTAGAGATACACACATACGTAAATAAATATACCATGCTAATTTCTCCAGATAGATTCTTAGTATTTATGTGCTCTGGTAGGTATACATCAAATTTTTTCCGTGCCTTGGGGACATTCTTTTATCTAATTTTCTGATTTTATTTGTGTAACAGTACAAACGTATTATTTTTATAAACTGAAAGCTGTGTTGACACTATGTGTAACTTTGAATGATCTATAAATCAATGATTCTTAACCATTTTGGGGACACAGGAGTTACAAATCCCTGCCCTGAATGGTTCTCCTAAAGTGTGTTAGTCACAGTTATCCAGTGATGCATAACCACGCCCAAATGCGGTGACTTAAAAACACAAACCATTGTATTGTTCATGATTCCGTGGGTCAGAAATACCGGCAGGACTCGGCAGGTACTGCTTGTCTCTGCTTCAGGTGTGGTTGTCTCCCTGTTCCTGGGGGGTCAGTGGCCCCCAGGGGCCTCATTTCCATGTCTGTGGGTGGGGCAGAACAGCAGACACGTGGTCTCTGAAGGCCTGGATCTGGCAGTTACACAGCATCATTTTCCCCACCTTCAGTTCATCAGAGCAAGTTACAGGGCCAGCCCAGACTCCAGGTGAAGAGAACAGACTTGCAGTGGGAAGGATGGCATGGTCAGACAGCAAAGGACAGGCAAGATGGGAAAGGGTATGCTGTGGCCAAATTAAAACCATCCGCAATGGTGAGACTGAAAACCTGCCACTTTAAGCCAACAGGTGAATTGTCCATTTGTGTCCTAACACCCATGTTCAACAAAAGTAATCTAGGACTGACTGTAAGTTATGATAGTCATCTAATCAATTTAAATACCCCAGGTGTTTTTTTTTTTTTTTGGCAACTTAATATCTCCCCAGAATAAGAACTAGGACCATGTGTGTATTCATGGAATGGGAAAGGAGGTGCCGTAACTTTGGCTATCTCGTATTTCATGCATTTCAAAATAAAATACTTTGCCCATAACTGGAAAGCTCTAGTTTGCAAACTCTTTAGAAAACCCACAATCCTGGAAAATAAAGGGTGGCACCGTTTGGGTGTTGGACCTGCAGGCCCACACTCAGAAACTGAAGAAAAAACAGAAGCCCTGACACTAAAATGGATTAATGTGGTGATAAGATTTAAAAATTAAAGTTAACTTATGATCCTAAAGCCCAAGAGAACTTTCAGTTGTGTAATAAATTTAACCCTAAGTTTATCTCCCTTCTAAAACACCACTCAAACACTAGTCCCTAATTCCTAAATGACAGCAGACTATCAGGAATTACCAAGTATATGAAGAATGCTTCTGATGTAAAACAATAAACAAAACAAAAAAGGAACCTAAAAAAAAAACAGATATAATAAAGGAAATGGTAGAAAATAAGGAAAATTACTAAGTTGTAGTCTCCAATAAATTTGAAGATATTGTATGTTGATGAAGATCAGGAAACTGAAAAAAAGAAACAAAAATAACCGGAAATAAAAATAAAATTGCTCGAATGAAACAAGATGTGAAATTCAAATTTTCTTGTGCTCTCAGTTTTAACTATATCCAAGATAAATGGATTCCAGATGACCTATTTAGTCCACACAAGAGAACATGAGATGGATTCCAGCCCTCATCATCACGCATCTTAAGCATATATGAGAGAAGATGAGATTTAAGGAGTAAGGGCAAGTAGTGAGAACTTCTTTAGAGAGAGGTACCAGTGTGCCCTTCATTGCTAATTTCCCCGGGAAAGGAAATTCACTTCTGAAAAAACACTCAAAGGCATTGCCATATGTCTGTAATATCCAGGGAGACAGAATGATTGGTACCTAACTGCCCCAGCAACAAGGAGAAAGCACTACAAGGGAGAGCGCCCTGCATCCTGCTGGTGGTTGAACAAATCTTTGTACTTCCCATGGGTCGCATGTGGAAGCTATGGAAAGAACAGAAACTGTGTCCTTCGGAAAGGGACTCCTAGGCAGGCAAAATGTCCCCGGTTGTCTCTTGAGACAATTGGCTAACTGAGACCCTTTTTAATACCTGAGAATGGCCCAAGTTTCTTTCAAGGGCAGGAATTCAAAATAATATGGTTTACAGACTACGGTGTTAAAAAAATAATTTCCTGATTTCAGCCTAACAAGTCCAACTTTTTTCCAACAGACTAATTCTACTTGTGGTTTCACCTTCCTCTAGCATCTCCTTAGTAGATCTGTAAGTTCTGCTGTCAGTCGCGGAGTCTCTCCTGGGACTCTGAGGCAATCTGAAAAGTCACAATTAACATCTTTTTATAGAAATGAAAATATTTAATAGGGAACTAAGTGAGACTATTAAACTTTCCCCAAATGCAGAATAAAGAACAGAGGGTTTGCAAAATGAGAGAGAGGGAAAAAGAAAAAAGATTTGGACCAACACAGGAGGTTTAATATTTGACTATCCGTAATTCCAGAAAGAGAGAATAGATAAAATGGATGGGAAGAAATGTTTTTAAATACAAACTAAAGGAAAGTTTCCAAGATCTGAAGGACATGAAGTTCCAGGTTGAAAGAGCACAACAAATACTTAGGTACAATAATTGAAAAATCAGTAAATAAAAGATCCACACCAAGGAACACTACGAGGATATTTCAAAATAACAGATAAAGACTCAGAAACCATTCCAAAAAGGGGGGTGGGCAAGTTATACTCAAAGAAAGAACCAAAAAGTGTTTAGACTTTTTAACAATCACAATTAGAATATAGAAAAACATAAAAGCAGTATTTTCACAATTCTGAGGAGAAGAGGTTTTCAACCTAGAATTCTACACCTGTTTAAACTTGTAATCTGGTGTGAGCACAGAATAAAGCATTTTAAGATTATGCATGGTTTCAGAATATTTCTCTTCGTTGCACACGTTCCTAATCTGGCCCTTGAGCTTTGGCTTTATCACACAATTGGCAAATCACACAATTAATTCTGAAATACCAAGTGTCCACGAAATAGAGGATCCAAGAAATCAGAAATTTAGAACAATATCCAGATGAAGGGAAAAATAAAGTCCCAGATGACAAATTGTGCCATTAGTCTAGAGAGAAAGAAGTTCAATGTAAAGCAAGTGAATGAATGGCTCTGGGAAGGAGTTTGCCAACGGAGGGAAAAAGGAATTGATATATTATCTGATCTGCTTGACTATTGAAACTTATAATAAGGCAGCTGAAAGATAATTAAGGATAGAAATATAGAAAACTGAGCAAACAATAAAAGAAGCAATTATGAAGTCATTTGTACAAAAAATGAAAACTAATTATAGCACACTACTTGGCTCTGCGGTAAATAATGATGTACTTAAAACTGTTGATTTAACAAAAGCTTTATTAGGAATTATATCTATTTCTAGTATGTCATTAGAAATATATATTCTTAAGTGGGATGAGAAGGAAAATTATGTAAAAGCTATATCCTCATGTCTCATAAAGGATACTTAGATACAAAGTATAAAATTAGTATACTAAGAAATACCAGTATAAGAAATGTTGCAATCTGGAGGCCAGAATAAATTGCTAAAGAAGATTTAAGGGAAAGAGGTGGGAGTTTGGGGCATGCAGGGCGAGGGAAAGAGGTGTTCAAGTGTTTTATGTCTTTTGTCACTTTTATTTTTCTTAATAATGTATGTAACTGCAGCAAAGAAATAAAACATAATGAAGAATATCCAGCATGGTTTGAGTCAATTCAAGCTAACAGCATTTATTGGTCATCTTTTTTTCTCAACTCAGTGTGAGTGGTGGAGGATGTGAAGATAAGACACGGTCATGTTCCTTGTGGGGTCACTTAGGGATGGAGAACAATAGGAGATTGGATAGTAAAGAGCACAGGCTCTGAGGTCCAGGCGCCACCCGTGCTGGATGGCTGACTCTGGACATCCTCTCTGTGCCTCTTTCCTCATCTGTAATATGGAAACGGTAATAGAACAAACACATTGTGCAGGCGTGTTGGGAAGATTATGTGAGTGGATGCATATCCAGTGCTTCAGTCCGCAGCGCGTACTCAATGCTCAATAAGCAGCAGTTATCGGTTTCTTTTAGCTGATAACACACACAACGAAGTGGAAGAGGAATATGAGGAAGGTGTTTGAAATGCTTAGGAAGCAAAGCCATGGATATTTTAAAAAATAATTCCCTGATTAAAAAAAAAATCATTGTTAGTTACAAATACTGATAGAACCCTGATTAGGAACAGAAAAGCTTTGCAAAAGCGATCCACCACTTAACAGACTTCCCAAGCCCAGCGTGTGGGTGTGTCTGCTTGGCTTCTGTGTCCTGCATTTTGCAGGTCAGGCCAGGTTTAGCACTTAATGAAGCACTTTTCTTGGCTCCTCTGGTTCCATCGGTGCAGTCTGCAGTCGCCTCAAGGTTTTTGCTCCAGCACAACTGCTGACAGCATTCACCCCATCCGCTGGCTGTCAACCGAAAGGCCACGGAGAGTTGACTTCCTCAGGGGAGCCCTGCTGGAAAACAGATAACCCAGTGCAACAGCCAGAATCCCACATGTTTACTTTTTGCAAGGGCAGGCAAGTAAATACTGAGCTTCTGCCTCTGAAGGTCTTATCTCTATGTTCTCCACTATATTCTTTTCTTGAACTGATATTTTGTCACCTATACGACGAGGGAACAGACTAAAGCAAAGCACAATAGACAACGCCAAGCATCCAAATACAGAAATTTCGTTGGACTATGCAGTAATACACTTTACGTAAACATTGTCTAATCAATAAACCATTTATGTATTATTTAGCCAATAAACAGAGGTTTTTAAAACATGCAAAACATACCCCTAATCTTAAGAGGAAGATAAGAAGTAAAATTATGGATTCCATATGATCTTATCTATGTAAGAAGGAAAAAAAAAGACAACTGGAAGGAAATAAACCGAAATGTTGAGAGGTCTTTCTCGGTTCAAAGATTATGAATAGTTTGTATTTCCTTCCTTACTCCTTCTCTCTTCTTTTTGTGTTTATTCAGGATGTCTATTGTTTTATCGTGAGAAAAATACATATGATTTAAAAATAAGTAGTAACAGCCTCAGGGTAAATAACACAGATTTAATTCCAAAAATATTTGAGTACTTATTTCTTAATGCCATGCTAAATGCTCTTAGGACTCAGTGCACTTTGGTGATGAAATTTATTTTATTCACTTAGAATTTAGTTTAACGGCATCTTATTGCAATTTTCCTCAGTAGATTGTACACCTCTTGCAGGAAAGAACCAGCTGTTAGACTTTTCTGTGACTCCAGTGCCTGGCCCAGCTCTTGTGGGATGTTAAGTGCTTGTAAATATCCCAGCTTTGAAGCTGTGCCGCTCCCACCAATTTAAGGTTCTTTGTGCTACTGTCCTGGGGCACTTGGCCTTCTTAATCAATGAAAATCGATAAGACAACAGGGAAGAGAATTCAGGCAAGGCTTTACTGGGGCCCCTGCTGCAGCAGGGGGGAGCAACAACAAACAGTGGGTTCCCTTGCTTGCTGGCTCACTGGGAGGGGCAAGCTGGTTCCTTTAATAGGGCGAGAGTAGGGATGGCTTCTGGGGGCGCAGAGGGATGGTTTGGGTGGTCTTCCCACCCTTTTGGGGGTGTTGTGCACAGGGGGGCCTGCATACTACCCAACTTTTCTTTCTGACACCCCGTTTTCGCTCTCCCCATTCTTCAGAAGTGTTGGTTGGGTTTTTAGGCTTTTTGTATCTTCTTGCCCATAATTTGTCCCAACTGTGCATGTCCACAGTTTCTTTGAATTTCTTTGCTTGAGATATTCGTCCAGGTGCAAGAACTGCAGCTGATTCAGCAAAGGGTCTGAGGTCCCAGGCCCCTGCCTGTTCTCATTAGAATGAACCCTCAAAAATGACAGCAACCCTTTAGAGGAACATGGCCCCCTCTCACCCCCCAGAGCTCCTCTGAACTGTTCCTTAGTGCCATCACCTGAATGTTAAAGAGGCTGGACGGTACCCAGGGGATGCGGTCCCCAAGCAACGGCCCTTAGTACATCATGTTCGGGATGAGAGGACATGATAGGGAAACCCAGAGTGCCTTCTGGTCCTTCTCTTGACTGGTGCCCTGCTCTGTGAGGCTTAAGGGGGGAACCAGAAATGACCGGGGCAGGGGGGTAGATGAATCCAGGCAGAGTGTGTCCAGGTATTCAGTGTTTGCAAACCACCACCACGGATGCCAGGAGCAAAACCCCTAACCTCAGGGAAAATGCATTCCACTAGAGAAACTCCATCAGATCCCAGGTTTTGGAACAGGTATCACTGAAGAAACTGTGTATAAAAAGAGTACTCTGGGGCACTGGGCTAACTCAGAAAAGGCAAGAATTAGAAATGCACACTTTGTCCCTTTTTTGTATTGAGCTTTAGTTCTCAACACGTCAACCACTAAGCCACCATCCTGCCCCCCCCACCCTCCCCGACCAAAAATGAAAATATTAGTGCACATTTACTGTAGAATCACCTGGGAAACCATTCCAGGTACCAACAGTAATCATTTTATCTTTAGGAACATGTGTGCCCAGTTCAGTACCCTCATCACCACCGTCGTAGCTATTTTAGGAAGCGTTCCGTTCTTCAGAGAGAAATTACAGCGTGGGTTTGAAAAGCCCCCTCCACCTGCTGGAAGGCTGAGACTCGGGGGCTTCACCAAGGGGGACGTTAGCCTCCTTCCTACGCTTGCAGCCTCGTTCAGGCCACTCCGGACACTCAGCATCTTGACGTGACCTGAACTCACCAGGATCATTCCCATCTCAGAGCTTTGGCTTTGATTGTCCTCTCTGCCTGGAATGGATTCTGCCAAATATTTACAGGGCTCGCCCTTTCCTGACCACCCACCCACCACTTACCGTGCTTAAATCTTCTTTAGAGTACTTACTGCTCCTTGAAATTGTAAGACAAATATTTACTTGCGTACTTATGTATCTGTTTTTTTTTTCCTCTAGAATATAACTTCCATGAGTATAGATTTCTTGTTTGTTCTCTTCCTACCTATGTCCCTGGAGCCTAAAAGAGTAGATAATGCAGAATGGATACTCAATAAATATGTGCTGAATACATAAATGAAGGAATTGAATTGAATTGAGTTTATCTACAGATCATCACTGGCGGCCCAAGAGAATTAGACCTAAAACTCCTAAGTTACTTCCACAAATAGTTCACCCTAAATATTTCACTGAATCATCGGCTTTAGAAATAGAATCACCATTACTGAGCACCCAAACACACACATGCACAAAGAATTAAGCAAAGTCCTGAAATATAAATGTTTTCTTGGGCCCATGCGCTCCATTTTGGTTACATAGGTAATATGACCTGTAATTTCCCTTGGGAGAACTGGAGATGTGGCAGCTTGAGGTCGTGTTTACCAAGGCAAGGCTCTGGTCAGAGGGCCCCTGGCTATTGTCACACTGTTTGTTTTTCATGATTGGAATGTGTGGAGGTGGGCTAGTGTCTAAACTGAATGGGTGAAGAGAAGCAGACATTCTCTTTGCCACCTTTGTAGAAAGGGGGCTGGGGAATAAAGGTACTGCATTACCTGCTGTCAATTATTGATGGCTCTGGCTGGAATCATTTACCCTCTCCAGTTTCATTGACATGTGGCCAAAAGGCAGCTGTCAGCCTGCTTGGTTCTTCAGCAACCTCTTATGCATAGGAAAGTTGCTAGGAAAAGGCTGAAATCAGCCTTAGAATCTCCTATGGATTTCTGGCGAATTCAGGACAACCTCATCATTCATAAGTTGTTATTTGTGTGTCATTCATCTATTCCTTCATTTAACTTTATCCACGAAAGAAAGCAAGGCTGATAGCAGTCTGCACCAATTCAGCTATCCTGGTTATTAAAACGGTGAAATGCAGTTCACCATCGCACAATGGCAGAGGGCCTCGGGGCCCCGACCCAGTGCCGCTGAAAATCCACATAGAACTCATTTCCAAGGTTCCACATCAGTGGATTAAACCAACTGCAGATCACATTGTACTATAATAGCTACTAGTGAAAAAAATCCACGTGTGAGTGAATCCATGCACTTCAAACCCGTGTTGTTCAAGAGTCCACCATCCTGATCCTCCCACCACCAAGATCTCCAAGGTCTCCTCACCGGCCCTCCCCCAAATCAGCACTCAACAGTCAGTGTCCAGCACAGCAGGGAGCCTCCTGGCACAGGTTCATGCTGAGGAGCAGCACCCACTACATTCCACGTGATGAATAGTTAAATATCAGGCTGCCTGAGACTGTAACAGCAGCAAGACTTCCATTTGAAGGTTCTACGTCCTTGACTTCTGAACAATGCAAGGGTAGCTTAACAAGAGATGAAACTCACATCATGTGAGAATGTTAAACCCTTTGGAAACATCCTAGAGGAAAAATACCCCAGGATCTCTTTCCATTGCCTGGCTTTACCAAAACAAGCCTCATACCCTTTGCCTACCTGGAGAGCATTTTTAAAGAAAGGGCATTCTGGCCTTTCTTTCTTTTTTTTTTTGCTTTTTAGGGCCGCACCCTCGGCCTATGGAAATTCCCAGGCTAGGGGTCGAATGGGAACTGCAGCTTCCAGCCACAGCAACACAGGATCTGCGCAGCATCTGCAACCTACACCACAGCTCACAGCAGTGCCAGATCCTTAACCCATTGAGCAGGGTCAGGGATCGAACCCACATCCTCATGAATAGTAGTCAGATTCGCTTCCACTGCACCAAGGGCATTCAAGCTTTAACACCCACAAGTGAGCGAAGATCTCTCCTCCCTCCTACGCGGCCTGCCTCCTGGGCTGGGGTGCATGATTGATTACATCGTACTTCCCAGGCTCCATGCACCGCACTTCCAGAGAAGGTCTGAGGACAGGGTCCAGTTAATGACATAGTCTGCAGTGCTGGGTAACCTGTTCATTTTCTGGAAATGAACTTTGCCCTCAGCAGTTTCCACAGGACACTGTTTGAATCTCACCTAACTCTGGCCACTGTCTCTGTGCTGTGATTTAGACAGTTTCTCAGAAATAAACTAGTCAAAGGCGGAGATGACCATGAGCTTAAGACCTGTGGAGGCCCTGAGTGGGAGGAAAGGCCCTGCGTGGGCACGTGGAAAAGAAGACCTTCGGCCCACTAACCATCGGAAACAGATGCCTAACTTGAGAGGGGACGCTTGACGCAAAGGTCACTGACGTGAAATGCAGACTGGCTGCCACTGTCCTTCCTGTGAAGGAGGCGGAGTGGGGCTCCTTCCTCCGTCTCAATGCCAGGCTGATTCCAGATGCTTCCAAGGGCCGGAGGAAGAGAAGGGAGATTCGTGGCCCTTCTGTGTTCACCTCATTGCCCTGGTCCAGGGGATTTTTCCCTGAAGGGGCTCCCCGGGTGAGAGGCTTTCACCTCCGTGGGATAATAGATTAATCTCTCAATTACCTGAGTTCCAGATTCAACTACCCCTCCATTCTGAGCCATGTTTCCTATAAAATTTAAAATCTACTTTCAATACGTGAGGAATGAGCCGCCACCATCAAGCTCTCTTTTGTAGAAAAAAAAAAAATAGAAATGTGTATTATTAGTTCTTATAACTGTGGTTTTATTTTCTAAACAGCCTGGACCTGTGAATCACTGTGTGGTTCTGACCCAAAGGAAAAAAAGAAAGAAAGAACAGACCTAGAAGACACAACAGTACTTTTTTTTTTTTTCACTCAAAGGATCTGGCTCCACAAAGTAGGAAAGAAACATTTGCCTCCCTTCGATTTTGCTGTCTTTGGCCATTGACTTGGCCAGACAGGTGATAGACCAGCAAGATTTGAGAGGGAAGCTCTGCCTTGGGGAGAAGGGAGAAAAAAAACATAGGTCAAAAGCTCAGCAGAGAATTTGAAGAGAAATCTTACTTTGGGGAAGCCATCATCAGAGCCCAAAGCAAGTGAAAAAACAAGGGTCGATGGATTGGGCAAATAATTAGGAAGAATCAAGCCTCATGGAATTGCTAATCTAGAGGCAGCTTATCAGAGTGAGTGCAGAGTCATTGTCATTAATCATTGACTATCAGAATTATCATCAGGAAGTCTTCTGCTAATGTTCCCCCTATCACCATGGGTGCTGAGTCATGGACTAAATGGGCATTGCCCTTGCTTCTCCATCTGTTTTCTTTTGAAGGAACACGCAAACATCAGGAAGTAACCAGTGCGTAAGGAAGGGCTCCCTCTACCACTCAGTACCGCCCCCGGGTGATCGGGGCGGGGTGGGGCAGGGGGTGGGGGGGTGCTTGGACAACGCAGCTCTTTACTTATTCTCATTACTCCTGTAACATCTAGGACAGGGCCCGTGCATGCACAGGTCAGAAAGAAGGAAGCAGGACGCAGGGCACCATACAGTCTGGACGCATGGGTGGAAGTGCACGGTGTCCTCTAGGATGCCTTCAACCTGCAGAGAAGTGAAACAACTCCATCTATGCTTCCAGACTTCATGGCACCCTGCAGTTGGTGAAAAGGTGAGTAGGAGAAGGTCACAGGACATACTGTTTCGTGAGGGTGCAAACCAGAGGGGATGTAGCCCCTCTTTGGCAATTATTCAACAAGCACTTCTACGAGAAGTGATTTTTAAAGGTCTTTGAATGAAGCAAAAACGCTTGAAAAACTTACCCAGGATCGAGATCTGGGTGAAAGATGAGCACAATCATTGACGTCTCCTTGAGGCATGACTGAGTCCACCATGCATCTTTCCAGCCTTTGTTTAAATCCATGGTTCTGAACTGGGCATAGTTTTGTCCCCCCCACTCCCACCACCGCCCCCAGGGAATATTTGTCAATGTCTAGACCTATTTGGGGTTTTCCCAGCTGAGAGGGGGGAAGCTATTGGCATTTGGTGGCAGGAGGCTAGGGACCCTGCTAACCACCCCACAAGGCACAGGGCAGCCCCCACAGCAAAGACGTCTCTAACCCCAGGTGTCAGCAGTGCCAAGGCTGAGAAACTTTGGTTTCAGTGTACCTTGGGGAAGCCTCCCCCGACACACCTCCAACTATGCTAACTTCCTAGAATAGCCTCCCCTCACTGCTTACCTCCCCTCTGGAGCATTTATCACAATTATAAGTAAATAATTAATATTCGTCTCTTCCATTAAAAGTCAAACTTCCTAGAAAAAGAAAGTATGTGTGTCTCATTCACCACTATCTCCGCACACCTCTCAGAGCATCTGGCACACAGTAGAACACAATACTTATCTGTGGAATGAGTGAATCAACAAATGACCAATATTAGGAAATGAACAATATAGACACTCGAGCTGCAGTTTCAACAAGCATCTGAAGTTTGTCAGGTGGGCTTGGATTTCTCCTCTATTTCAGCTCAAGAGAGTGATGAGTTCGCTGGTGGTACGAAGGGGAGGTGGAACTAATGGTCCTCGGTGCATATGCTTTTAATGTGTAGACTTAACTGCGGTCTTCCTAGCACTTTAGCTCTTTATCAGCAAAGGAACTTGGATGTCAACCATGACAAAAAAGAAGCTCTGGAAGTTGAACGAGGATTGATCTTGCGGCAAAGGCTCTTCAAGTGTTCCCCCGGGACCCATTCAGCCTTTGGTTTCACCATGAAAGGGAGAAGCAGAGCAGGCACCAACCTTCTTGCTTCGGTTGGACCCAACATCAGCAAAATGCCTGTACCTGGACTAATGAGGCAGCCAGGAAAGTAACCTGTCTTGGTCGGGACCACTGCACTGGGGTTTTCTCTTGCCTGCAGCTGAACATGGGTCTACCCGATGCCACATCTTTCTGCCTTGGCCGTTCACCTTTCTCTTTTTAACGATGTGAGAGCAGAAGCGAAAATGTTAGCTATCACAGTTTGACCTGGGCTTAAATCTCATCTCAAGCAGAAAGTGGATGAAGGAATCTAAGGTAGCAGAGACTGTGGCCTTGAACAATCAATGAGGAATCCAGTCCACATGACAGAGAGAGCAACAAAGACAGCTGGGCCTGGAGGATGTTCTCAGTCAGTAGTTTCCCAATTGAAAACTTACAGTTTTCTCCCCTTTGGTCTCTAAAGTACTTGACGGTGGAGAGAGAAAGGGGTATGCAAGTCTGGAGCAGGAAATTAATTTTTTTTCTCATCTCTGCTTTTTTATCTCAAGCCATAGTTCCTGTATTTTAAATAGAAGGGAAGGCAAAGCTCTGAATTAGGAAGAAATCTGAAGGTAAAAAACTTTATTCAAGAAAAGAATATTTCAGGAGTTCCCGTCTTGGCTCAGTGGTTAACAAACCTGACTAGCATCCATGAGGACGGGGGTTCGACCCCTGGCCTCGCTCAGTGGGTTAAGGGTCCGGCGTTGCTGTGAGCTGTGGTGTGGGTTGCAGATGTGGCTTGGATCTGTCATTGCTGTGGCTGTGATGTAGGCCAGCAGCTACAGCTCTGATTTGACCCCTAGCCTGGGAGCTTCCATATGCTGTGGTTTTGGCCCTAAAAAGACAAAAAAAGAATATTTTGAATTTTGAAAACAAATTTTCCCAAACCCAGTTCTTTATTATCTAAAATATAATTAATTTCAATACTATATGAGTTTTAGGTACATAATTAGAACCCAGTTCTTTAAATAAAGAGCTTAGGAAATAGTGGGTTAAAGAGTTACTGCCTTTGCTAAGCCAGTGTGTGCTGTGTTTTCCTGAGAGTTATATGGTTTGCTACTTTCCAAAACCCTGTTTAACTATGTAACCCAAAATGAGTTCCAGGGGTTTAAAAAAATCATTGGATAATGGTTACCCAATCATTTTCTCACTCATGGCTGCAGTGGACTACACAGCTCATGGCAAAGTTTGGGAACTACTGTCATATCATAAGGCTTATAATGAGGAAAATAAAGGGAGTTTACAGGAAGAATTGAGTAAAAGGACAGAAGAAGAAATTCATAAAATGGGAACCTCAAGCAGACAGAAAGACACAGAAGCTATGAGAGGAAAGCTTGAGTGTCCCACCTTCCATGACAGCCTCTAAGTGTTTGGCTTAACGTGGAGACCAAAGACGGCAGGTTGGTGACGTTTTAAGCTAGGAATCAGGAGCCTGGTATTATATTCCAGAAACTTCCTCTGATCGACTTGATCACTTTTCAAAGCAGATGGCCCAAATAAACCCTTCAGTTCTTCTTTCATAAAATCACATTTGAAAATGAGCTAGAAGCTCAAGTTGGTAGAGAACCTTTGAGTTCTTCAAGCGTCAGCAGATGAAGAGACTTGGTACTTTGTGAAAAACAATGTGGACTAATTGCAGTCTGAGGTTCTGAGGATCTTGTTTTCACATTAACAAGTCGAGAGCAATTCATTTCTGAATAATGTTTATATCTGAGGGATTACAAGTGGCCAGTTGAGTAACAAAGAAATGAAGAAACAGCAGAAGGCACACGCCGCAGCCCCAGTGTGGTGTGTGTGATGATCACAGTAATAGTTGTGACTGGTCCGAACTGGGCCCACCGTTTGTGTTTCACAAGTACCTAGTGTGATATCTAGGGATAAATTTTTCAATTTCAAGTAAACAAACACCTGGTTTTTCCTTTGACAGAATCTGAAATGTCCAAGATGTAACACAGCTTGGCGAGCTCCGCGTTATGTAAATACCTTGTGAAAACAACTTTGGTGCATAAAGTATTAACGCTGTTTGAGAAAAATCAGTTTTTGTTTGCTGTGTCTTTTGAAGCTAGTGTAACTCCTGGTCATTCTATATGACTCTGAAAGCTTGTTGGAATCAAATCCTAATCCCGACATGTTTTTCTTGTTCATTTAAACCTTTTATATACATGTGGGAGCCCAAGAGAGTGGAAAGCTTTCAGGGCTTAAGCTTAAATTGTTTGTCATTCTCATGCCTGCTCTCTGAAAAGTATTTGGCCTGCTTGTGTTTGTAAGGTAAAATATACACTGGTGTTCTTAAGCATTTTCTTTCTTTTTCCCTTTGTGCCGCTTCATTGGGTTTACAAATATAGACCATCTAACTGTGAGAGAGCAGACCTCCTGAAGCTGGATTGTTTGACCTGCCACCTTGTAAAAAATATCTGTGGGAGTTGATCTGCTAGGCTAGCCCCTGACTCAAGCTTCCAAAGGAAAAAGAATGTTCTCAACCCAACTCAATGCTATTAAAACCCCAAAGAGCATTTAAAAAAAATTAAAAAAAAAAAAAAAAACTGAACAAACGCAACTCACCAGAGCTTTATCCAGAGCCGTAGGAGTCCACCTTAACCTCTGGAGTATCTCTTGGTTTTAGTTTTGTCATGAAAAAGAAGTAACTGCTGGGCACAAATTTATGGTACTTTATTTTCCCCCAGTGGCTGTTACATCCATTTAGCCATATACTGGCCAACAGGATTAAGCTACATGAAATTCATCAAGGACTAAATGTAAATGGACGTAGGAAAAGCTTAAAAAAGATTGTTCTGTATGTCAAAGCTGCAGATTGGAGCAAATAAGTATTTGTTTCTCAAGAGGTGATTATGTGTGAAATGAAATACGGGTGACCTTTGAACAACACTGGGGGTTGGGGGCACCAACCCCTGTACCGTCAAAAATCCACATATAGGGAGTTCCTATCGTGGTGCAGTGGTTAACGAATCTGACTAGCAACCATGAGGTTGCGGGTTCGATCCCTGGCCTTGCTCAGGATCCGGCGTTGCCGTGAGCTGTGGTGTAGGTTGCAGACGCGGCTCGGATCCCGCGTTGCTGTGGCTGTGGCGAAGGCTGGCAGCTACAGCTCCTGTTAGACCCCTAGCCTGGGAACCTCCATATGCCACGGGTGCGGCCCTAAAATGACAAAAGGCAAAAAAAAAAAAAAAAAATCCACGTGACATTAGTCAGCCCTCCTCAGCCTCCACCCACCCCATCCGGGGTTTCAACCAACCGCAGGTCGAGTAGCAGTGGAGTACATGTCTAGTGAAAAAAAAAAAAAAAAATCCACATAAAGTGGACCCGTGTGCAGTTCAAACCTATTTAAGGATCAAGGGTCTATCAGTTAGCTTTTGATGTGCAAGGAACTTCACACCTAACCACCTGTAACCAGCTCATGACTCTATGAGCCTACCCATGGGAATGGCTCCAATGACTGTTTCTTCTGGCCTGGACTGGAAGCGACTGATCTCAGTTGCATTCACCCACGCATCTGTAGTCAGCTGCTGGGTCGGTGAGGGGCCGTCTGATCAGGGGTGGGCAAAGGAAAGACAGCTGAGACCTCTCACCATGAGGCCTCTCAGCCTGGTCCCTTATTGGGATAAAACTTGCATGCATGTCTTTTCCATTTTTATTTATTTAATTTTTTTTATTTTTTTACTTTTTGCTTTTTTTAGAGCTGCGCCCACGGCATATGGAAGTTCCCAGGCTAGGGGTCGAATCAGAGCTGTAGCTGCCGGCCTCCACCACAGCCACAGCAACGCGGGATCCGAGCCGCGTCTGCGACCTTCGCACGGCAACGCTGGATCCTTAACCCACTGAGCAAGGCCAGGGATCGAACCTGCATCTTCATGGATGCTAGTCGTAGTCATTTCCACTGAACCACGATGGCAACTGCCTCCATTTATTTTTAATATATCCAGGTCTCTAAATTCCTCTTGTAATTTCTTTAATCTGTGTCATATTAGAATATTCCTAAGGGCAGCATGCTCTCCCGGTGGCCTGGGTTTCCTGCAGACAGGGGGTGGGGAGAAAGCCAACATTTCTCCTGACTTCTTTTCCGTAACTTTTAGGGTTATTTTATTTGCGTCTTTAATTGTCATCAGCCCCAAATGCTTTCAGGAAGGAACCACAGTCCAAACCAAACTAACTGATTCATTAATTAGATGATCGAATGATTAAAAATTGATGGCTAAATGAATTAGCATTTTTATTGGATTTATTGCCTTTAATTTCTCCTTCCCGTTTCCTGTACATCTCAGAGAAGCTGACCCATCTCTGGCAGTTTTGCCCTTAGAAGCTCCATCCCGAAGCCAACACAGACACTGCTGATCAGTTCTGCAGCCGTGGCAGGATTCGCCCTCGTTGTTCCCCACCAGTTCATGGGGAAGCACGAATCGTTATTTTGATACAGCTGTTTGGACGAGGCTGTTTGAGGCCCTCTACTAGACTCACTGGCATTTGGGAGGGGGACGTGGCCCAAGCATCAAGGTTTGAAAGCATCCACTCATCTCTCCTAAACGATAAATATTCAAATGCGTATCAGAGCCCCCACTGCAGGCCAGGCCCTGAGGAGGAGACTGTGTGAGCAAAACCGAGGCCAGTTCAGCCCTCCTGAGGCTCTGGTCAAGTTGGCGAGAAAAACTGGTCATTGTTAACCTTCCAACTTGGTCAATACAAGCTATACTGAGTGTTCTGAAGAGAAACATTGAGAAGACGGGTTTCAGGACAGGAAGGAAGGTATATAATCGTAGTGGTTGAGAATGGAGGACCAGGTTGACCGGGAGAAGAGACCAGGCTACCAGGGGCTAACAGACACCATGAGGTCCCAGGGATCCTCCTCCAGCAGGGCTCAGCCGCCCAGATGCACAGCCTAAGAAAATGGATTATTGGATACAGCCAGGACCAGGTCATGCAAGTTGGATCTGATGAAATTATCAGGGCTTAAAGGAGTTTAAGGCATAGGAAGGAGGAAGTTTCCCTTGTGGCTCAGTGGTAATGAGCCCTACTAGCATCCATGAGGATGCAGGTTTGATCCCTGGCCTCGCTCAAGTGGGTTAAGGATCCGGCGTTGCAGTGAGCTGTGGTATATGTCATAGACGTGGCTCGGATCCCGCTGTGGCTGTGGCATAGGCCGGCATCTATGTAGCTCCAATACAACCTCCGGCCTGGAACTTCCATATGCTTCTGGTGAGGCCCTAAAAAAAATTAAAATAGAAAATAAAGCATGGGCAGGAAAGTTGTGAAAGGGTGAGATGTGAAATGCACGCTCGGTGGGGGTTATAAGTGGGATAAGGATGTACTTTCTGCCCCTAACAGCAGACTAGACAGCGGTTTTGAGCCTGTGAAGAGGTAAAGAGCTGGCCATGCTAATCTATAGAAACCCAAGCCAGAGGCAATCACTGTCACCCACTTGAAAATGAACACGAAAAGAATGTTCTAAAATTCTTTTTGTTTCTTTTTCTTCTCTGATTGCCATGGTAGGACTTCCACAACTATGCTGAATAAAAGTGATGAGAGTGGGGAGTTCCCTTCATGGCTCAGTGGTTAACGAATCTAAGAACCATGAGGTGTCGGTTCGATCCCTGGCCTTGCTCAGTGGGTTAAGGATCCAGCGTTGCCGTGAGCTGTGGTGTAGGTCGCAGATGCGGCTCGGATCCCGCGTTGCTGTGGCTGTGGCGAAGGCCGGTGGCTACAGCTCCTGTTAGACCCCTAGCCTGGGAACCTCCATATGCCGCGGGTGCGGCTCTAGATAAAAAAAGGCAAAAAAAAAAAGTGATGAGAGTGGACATCCTTGTCTTGTTCCAGATATTCGTGGAAATGCTTTCAGTGTTTCACCATTGAGAAAGATGTTAGCTGTGGGTTTGTCATATGTAGCCTTTATAATGTTGAGGTATTTTCCCTCTATGCCCGCTTTATGGAGAGCTTTTATTATAAATAGGTGTTAGATTTTGTCAAATGCTTTTTCCGCATCTACTGAGGAGATCATATGGTCTTTATTCTTCAATTTGTTAACGTGGTGCATCAACACTGATTGATTTACAAATACTGAAACATCCTTGTATCCCTGGGATAAATCCCACTTGATCACAGTGTATGATCCTTTTAATGGATTGTTGGATTCACTTTGCTAGTATTTTGTTGTGGATTTTTGCATCCATATTCAGAAGATGATGTTATACATAGAAAATCCTGAAGATGCTATCAGAAAACCACTAGAGCTCATCAATGAATTTGGTAAAGTTGCATGATACAGAATTTTTCTTTAAGTTTTATTGTTGATTTACAATGATGTAATACTTTCTGCTGTGATTCAATTATGCCTATGCACACATATATTCTTTTTCAGATTCTTTTCCCGTATAGATTGGGCAAATAATTAGATTATCACAGAATATTGGGTAGAGTTCCCTGTGCTCTACAGCAGGTCTCCATTAGCCAACCATTCCATATACTCAGTGTGCATGTGCCAGTCCTGAAACCTCAGTTCATCCCTCCCGCCCGCACCTGTGCCCTGTGGTAACCATAAGGTTGTTTTCAGTCTTGAACACGGAGAACAGACTTGTGGTCGCCAAGGGGGAGGGAGTGGGATGGACTGGGAACTTGGGGTTAATACATGCAAACTATGGCCTTTGGAATGGATGAGAAATGAGATACTGGAGTTCCCTTCGTGGCTCAGTGGTTAACAAATCCGACTAAGAACCATGAGGTTGCAGATTCCATCCCTGGCCTCGCTCAGTGGGTTAAGGATCCGGCGTTGCCACGAGCTGTGGTGTAGGTCGCAGACGCGGCTCGGATCCCGCGTTGCTGTGGCTGTGGCGAAGGCCGGTGGCTACAGCTCCTGTTAGACCCCTAGCCTGGGAACCTCCATATGCCGCAGGTGCGGCTCTACATAAAGGCAAAAAGACAAAAAAAAAAAAAAAGAAATGAGATCCTGCTGTATATCTAGTCACTTATGATGGAGCATGATAATGTGAGAAAAAGAAATGTATATGTGTGTGTGTGACTGGGTCACCTTGCTATATAGTAGAAAATTGACAGAACACTGTAAAGCAGCTATAATGGAAAAAATAAAAATCATTTAAACAAATGTTTTTCAGGAGTTCCCTTCGTGGCTCAGTGGTTAACAAATCCGACTAAGAACCATGGGGTTGTGGGTTTGATCCCTGGCCTTGCTCAGTGGGTTAAGGATCCAGCGTTGCCATGAGCTGTGGTGTAGGTTGCAGACGCGGCTCAGATCCCACGTTGCTGTGGCTGTGGCGAAGGCCAGCAGGTACAGCTCCTGTTAGACCCCTAGCCTGGGAACCTCCGTATGCTGCGGGTATGGCTCTAGATAAGGCAAAAAGACAAAAAAAAATATTTTTCAAAATCTGTGAGTCTGGGGAGTTCCCATCATAGCTGAGTGATCACGAACTCAACTACCATCCATGAGGATGTGGGTTCAATCCTTGACCTTGCTCAGTGGGTTAAGGATCTGGCTTTGCTATGAGCTGTGCTGTAGGTCACAGGCACAGCTCAGATCCAGCATTGCTCTGGATGTGGCCTAGGCTGGCAGCTGCAGCTCCAATTTGACCCAAGCCTGGGAACTTCCGTATGTCGCAGGTATGGCCCTAAAAAGAAAAAAAAAAAAAGTCTGTGAGTTTGTTTCTGTTCTGCAGATCATTTGTATGCAGGATATAAAATTAATACACAGAAACCTTTATATTTCTGTATACTAACAGATCAGGAAGGAAATTATCAATGATAGGTCACAAAGAATATTGTCTTTAGGCACAGTTGTATTTTGAATGAAGTTTTATTTTCTCTGTGTTATTTATTATCGCTTTTTCATAAAACTTATTTTGGTGAAATGTATTTTTCAGACACAGTGACAAGGGAATCTAAGTTAGCAGCCCCAAAGCAGTGAAAAGATGTGGCAATAATGGAAATGTCAGGTTTAGACATTTTGTAAAATCAGCAAAAGGCCTGAAAGCCCATTTAATCCATATTGTTCCAAGATTTGTGTTTTATGAAGAAGAGAATCTGTGTGATGCGGTGAAGAAGTTCATGCGGTGACTACTCCAATCATTCACACACATTCACCCAATGCCCACAAAACACAGAGCGAATCCCATTAACCAGCACTGGGGATATTGTAGGAAACTCTTTTCAGGAAAGTTCTGTCTTCTCTGGACTTACTGTCCACAACTCTGGAATCTTTGAGGACACTCTGGCCCTGTCTTCCCAGAATTCCTGTAACCTCTGTGATTAACACGAATCTCCAAGCTGGTTCCAGTCTTGTTTGGTCCGCCTGAATCTCCCACCGCAGCCCTCACCGGCTTAGTGATCCTAAGAGCCACATTTCAGCAGCCAGCCACCTGACAGCAATAGCTTATGAGATCCAACAGATGTTCCAGAGTTTGAGTCATTCCCTTAGGCGAGTCCTTATCATGGCTCAGTGGTTAACCAACCCGACTAGTATCCATGAGGACTCGGGTTCAATCCCTGGCCTCACCAAGAGGGTTAAGGATCTGCTGTTGCCGTGAGCTGTGGTCTAGGCAGTCACAGATGTGGCTGGGATCCCGCGTTGCTGTGGCTGTGGTGTAGCACCAATTCAACCCCTAGCCTGGGAACGCCCAATGTGCTGCAGGTGCAGCCCTAAAAAGTAAAATAAAATAATAAAATAAAAGAAAATAAAATAAAAAAGATGTAAAAGAATACAATAGGGTATGTTACTCATGTCTTATCAACTTATCCTATCAATAAAAGGTATTTTGGACTGAGTTCCCAAAATACATATGGAGTATATACTAATGTACTTCTGTGCTAATATATATGTATATATTTTTTTTCCCCCTTTTTTGGCCATACCTACAGCACATGGAGGTTCCTAGGCCAGCGCTCAAATCCAAGCTGGAGCTGCAACCTATGCCACAGCTGTGGCAACACCAGATCCTTAACCCACTGCTCTGGGCCAGGGATCCAACCAGCGTATCCACAGAGACAAGCCAGATCAGTGACCCACTGCACAGGAACTCCTAATGTATTTTTATGTTACTAAACCAAATAGGGTAGCTGTTTTAGGGGATGATATTAGGTGAAACAAAACAACAACTGCGGTATTGTAAATTTCATGGTATTAAATAAAATTGTATTCTGGTACTCACTAAAATATTATTTTCAATAGTATCTATATTGGGGACAGTGTCGTGGCTCGTAAAAGTGTGAGTCGATCAAGAAAATGTCACCGCTGCCCGTTTTCTTATTTGTTTCAGCTTGGCAGTTTCTTTGCAGGAATCCTTTAAACCACTTGACCATTTGAGATAGGTTAGTGACACTGAAACTAGATAATATAACTTATAAATCTGCCATTGGGCATTAAGTAAAGAGTAATCCTTTTAAATAAATTGAAAGTGAATGAAGGAGTGGAGATAAAAATGTCAAATCCTTTGGCTTGTGCAAAATGTCATATCACATAGGACACAAGGCTCAAGAATCAAATGAGGACAGGAAAATTGATTGCATGTAAATGTTAATAATGCTTAAGGTTTTAACTCTTTAAATTACAAATAAATTTTTTTCAGACTTTTAATACTCGAGTGTGCATCAAAAAATCAGCCAGCAGTCTCATTACATACTGAGCCCCAGCCCAGAATCTCTGATTCAGTCCATCTCAGGAGGTGCCTGTGACGTTGCATGTCTCCCGAGTTCCCTGGTGATGCTGATGCTGCTGGTCTTAGGACCACACTTGGAGAACCACCGTGATAGGTCTTCTCGATATTGTAACCTCTTGTGACTTATGATATATGGAACACAAATGTAGTTAAGAGCAATGCCCTCCAGAAGAGATGTTCCCATTATAGTCCGGTTTACAGGACCCATTCAAGTCCTAAATCTCCCCCCACCCGCTCCTCATCATCCACCGCCCTCCCCCCCCACCCACCATGGAGGCGGAAAGGGCCAGAGAGCAGGGCAAGGATGGCACATCCTCTCTGAGAATGCAGCCGGCAGTGTGCACTACCTGGTAAATTCATGGCCTCAGCATGTTTCCCCAGGGTAAATTAATTGCTTTGCTTTTCCTTTTCCTTTGCATAAAGCTAGGCAGATCTGTCCCCTGTTTGGACAAGACTTTGTTGCCAGCACTTTCCGAGGATGGCCAGAAACTGGCTGCTGTCTGAGGTTGATAGTGTTGTCAGGAATTCCAGGGTGGAGTATTGTCACTTGAGTTGGGAAATGCTAACTGAGGTCAACTCCAGTTCAGCTTCCTACCTACAGAATTATGGCAGGACGTAAGTTTGGCCCTCGTGAGATGAATCGGTCAGCAGAAATGTATTCTCGCCTTCCTAATAGCAGGCATCTCTATTTTTAAGCCTTAAGTCAGAACATATTTTTTCCCCTGTTTGAGATCCAGCAATTCTTATCCTCAAGTGAGGTATTTTAAAAATCAAAGAAACGGACAGTTGAAACCAAGAAAAAGCTAAGCCCGTGAAAAAATTTTCCAAGCCAAAATTGTGCATAAACAGTGATCACATTAGTATCTGAAATCGAAAGTCAGTGCTCTTTTGCTGAATAACAAAACTAGGCCAAAACCTGGTGGCTTGAGACACCAACCACTTTCTTTCATTGCTGCTGGTCCTGCTGCAGCTCTGTGTAGACAGCCAGCCCCTGCTCCTTGCCGAGTGGGCGAGCCCAGAGCGGGGACCCCCCCACCCCTGTGCTGGGGCCCAGTTTCCCTCGCTGTGGTCTCTGCCTGAGGCTCGATCGGGCTTCCCACAGCACGGTGGGCTCAGGACAGAGGGCCCAGTGGGCAGAAGCAGAAACTACCGGGCCTTTTTAAGGATTTAGGTTTGAGGGAGTCGCGGGGCCAGCCCAATCCCAAGAGGCATGAATGGGAGGAAGGGCGGAGCCTTGGAGCCACTGAGGCCAGGGCGACCGGAGTCACAGGTACTGGATTTTCTCCTCCCTCCTGCTCCAGAGCACTTGTGTCCAGTCAGGCCGGTCAGCAGGGCACAGGATCTCTCTCAGGACGGACATCAGAGCCTCCCAAACAGGCAAAACTGGCTCTGACTTGATGTGACAGAACTGTCAGAGAACGAGGGCTTCTCTGTTTAACATTCTGCCAAAACATTCCTCAGCTGCGTGTGCGTGCTCTCCCCTGCTCCTGCTGACTTTTTTCCTGCCTTAGAGCTCACAGCTGCCTAACACTTCCCTAAAGTTGTTTGCAAGGCTATTGTCTGTCTCCTAGCATGGGAATGTTCTTCGAATGTACAAAGCCCAGGGGAAGGCACTTGGTCCCCTTTGCTCTCTGCTGGGAGCCCAGCACCAACCACAGTGCCTGGCTCAGAGAAGGCCTGGCAAACGAAGGAGAATAGAAATGTCACATTTGAGAAGATGCCTCTGAGGCAGACATGGAAACCCCTAAATGCATTGCACTGATGTAGGGCTGTGGCGGGGCTTGCGTCTCCACTGCAGGCCCTGAGCCGGGCACCCCCTCGTCCCCTCTGCTGGTTCCCTGGGGAGGGGGTCATTGTTCCCAGGTGTCAATGGACATCCATCACGGGTTTTCTGTGGAGCCTCCAGCTCCTTTATTTGGCCAGTTAGGTTTTGTGCTCCTGTTTCCAAATACAGAGGTGGAAGAAACATGAACCTGGCTTTATCTAATGCCTTCGTCTTAAGGAACAGCCTCGGGTGCGGTGCTATATTATTTCCAGTTAGACCTTGGCCCATCCTCACCCCGGCTAGACCTGGTTAGTAAGCATCAGCTATTCATTCCTAAAAAGAGGCTTAACCAGATAGCTTTTCATTATGTCCTGCCTTTCAGTGGGATGTAGGAGGAGCTTGCTGTCTTTCTTCCTTTCTCTTGCCTTTTCTTTCTCCCCGGCTTTGCTTGCTGCCAGTCTATTTTTTTCTTGCTTTGCTTTTTTTTTTTTTTTTCCTCGAGCAGCCCCTTGAAAACTGGATGCTATAGGTTCGAATCCCTGTTTGAGCCCAGCCTCCTCTCCATTTGCTCTCTTGATTGTTTATCGATCCCAGAAAAACAAATCTGATTTCTTTAATGAATGTTATGTGCTTGCATCTGATTTGGTTAGAAGTCACCCAGCTCTGTCGTTGGTGGGGTCTCTCATGTGGATGCCCCGGCTGGTTCGTACCGATTAGGGACTCCATCCGAATCCGTTCCTCCTGGCTTGGAGCACCTGCTCAGAATGGACCTAGGCTGTCCTTTTTGGCCGTTTTCCCAGCCCAGAGACCTCTGTGTGCTTGCAAATAAGGTTAAGAAATTCCTTTGAGAAAGCACTGTATATGTTTTTCTTGGACTGGGCCCTGGTTGTTTTCCTCTGCAGCTTTTTGTTTGCCCTTCTTCCACCCCCACCCCCATTCCACCCCTGCTTGTGTTACCAGAGTCTGATGACCCGCGCGGTGGGCACCACTGCCCAGTCTGGGTGCAAAAGGAAGGCATCTGGCTGAGACGTTCTTCAAAGCACTCATGTGAGTGCTGTTTCTGACTACAGTAGCCTTACCCAAGTTCTTCAGACATGCCATAGTACCGTCAGGGTTTCCTGAGGTGTGTCAGACCCTAGGCCTGGAGTGCACACAATGTGTGCTTTAAATCCAGATAAGAGACCCTGTGTGCACCCTGTATACAAACAGCACTCCACACCGCTTACCCAGAAAAGCCTTGAGTGTGTGAACGTGGAATTCAGCAGTGAAGTCATCCAGTGGTGCTCCTAAAAGCAAGCCAAGGCAAGGCCATGCGCGTGGCAGGACCTCGACATAAGAGAATATGAACCCCTTTCCCCTTGGCAATCACCCCAGCTTTCTTTCTTGCTCTCTCCTCCTGAATCCCCTTCTTTCCTGATGTCTCTGGCTGTCCGAAGCTGGAGAAGAAACCTAATCCCAGAATCTTGGGTTTGGCGACAGCCTTGAAAATGGACCCCTACCAGAAGCTGGATTAAACCCATTTCTTATTTATCTCCTCGGCTCATATTTAATGAGCAGATGCGTCAGTAGCTTTGCTCGTGTCTGCTTTTGTGAACTTAACCTATCCCAGTTTTCAAGGAACTTACCATTTTCCTTCATTTCTCTTTCTCTCCCATCTGGTTGCACTTTGGTAACTATTTAGCTTATTGCTCATTCCTCTCAAAACCGGTCCATTTAATGTCAGCGGGACAGAATTATCAGGCAGCTGTGAACAGGACAAAGTCCAACTTTACGAACCCTCATCTTCCATGATTTACTGCAACCATTTCAGTAAAAAGTCACTCATTACTTCCCCGCTTCCTGCTGGGTTATGGTGGGAAGTATATAGTGGCCATAGCTTGTATCCTGGGAAGAAAAATACTGGACTGAGAGGTAAAAAGTCTTGAACTCTAGACATGGATATGCAGGCGTGAACTGTGCTCCCTTTGGACATCCAATTACCTTCTTTAAGACTGAGTTTTTTCCACATGCTTAAAAAGAATAATCACGACCTCCCAGCTGATTACGGAATCATCGAGCAACCAAGTGAGAAGCAGAAGGCTTTTATCTACTCGGCAAAGTGCTAACTGTGCACTTGCCATGTACCAGGCGACGTTAGGCAGTTAGAAGACAGATTTTATTTTTTATAATTTTCATTTTTTCACTATAGTTGATTTACAGTGTTCTGTCAATTTCCACTGTACAGCAAAGTAACCCAGTCACACATACACTTATATATACATTTTTTTCCTCACATTATCCTCCATCATGCTCCACCACAAGTGACTAGATACAGTTCCCTGTGCTATACAGCAGGATCTCATTGCTTATCCACTCCAGATGCAGTAATTTGCACCTATTAACCCCAAGCTCCCAGTCCATCCCACTCCCTCCCCATTCCCCTTGGCAACCACAAGTCTGTTCACGAAGTCCATGAGTTTCTTTTCTGTGGAAAGGTTCATAGGTGCCACATATTAGATTCCAGATACAAGTAATATCATATGGTATTTGTCTTTCTCTTTCTGACTTACTTCACTTAGTATGAGTCTCTAGTTGCATCCATGTTGCTGCAATTGGCATTATTTTGTTCTTTTTTGTGGTTGAGTAGTATTCCATTGTGTGTATATACCACATCTTCTCAATCCATTCATCTATCGATGGACATTTAGGTTGTTTCCATGTCTTAACTATTGTGAATAGTGCTGCAATGAACATGTGAGTGCATATATCTTTTTCAAGGAAAGTTTTGTGCGAATATATGCCCAAGAGTGGGGTTGCTGGGTCATATGGTAGATCTATAGTTTTCACAGATTTTAAAGTGAAGGTTCTTGCCGCCCTTTGGAGGCTGTTCGTGCTCATCATCATTATCACCACACAGCTGCCTCTCCTGTAGTATTCAGACCCACAAGAGTAGACAGCCCACCATTAGCTCTTGGTCTCATTCATCTCTTTCACTGATCTGTGATGATGCAGTTGATGCCAGCAGCCAGGAAACCAGACTCTGAGCTCCCACAGCTCTTTGTTGTCACTCCTGGACACAATGTGTTGAATCTGCGGAATGTCCCCATACCATAGAATTTGTCACAAAGTAGCATGTCCCCAGAAACTTGCTTAAATTAATGTACGAATAAATCATGACTGAGTTATTGGATGATGATATGTTACGCTGCACAATTTAAATTTATTTCCTGAGCTTGGCCCTATCCATGGAGATACCTGTGAAGCTCATTTTTTTTTGGGGGGGGGGGCATCCTGTTTTATTGGATTCCAGTTCGTTTTCACTGGAAACTGATTTCCTCTTAACTCATTAAACTTAACTATAAAATGGTTAAGATTTTATCTCTGGAGATAAACTACGGGTGAGATTTTTTTTTTTTTTTGTCTTTCCCGAAGTAGATTCAGTAATACTGTGGGAAAAAAGTAATCGAAACCAAAATTCAGATTATTCCTGTCTGCCTGAGAATTCTCAGCGACGGCTGGGTGTTTTCATGCTTCCTATCCCAGGGGACCATGGGAAGAGGAGAGAGTTATGAGTTAAATACACTGATCTTGACCCAGTTGCCGCAGTAAACCCAGCCCTCAAGCAGTTCTACTGTGTCATCTTAAGCTGGCTATGGAATTCCATTAGGACCTGAATGTATAACACAGTTTCTAAGGACAGGGAGTTTATAAGGTTTGTGAACCCCATGAAGTAAAACGCAGTACATTGTGACAACGTGCCCATGCATTTTTCTGGGGTGTACATTCCTATTCCCCAGCCTCTCCCAGATTTTCAAATATTCTCCCAGAGCACCATGATCCTTCCCCTTTCACCACCAAAAACTGAAATGGTTAAGAACAGTTGATTGAAAGATCCTAGCCCACTTAAAGAATGTGATTTCTTATGAATATCGTGTATTACTTTTCCCAGAACTGCTGTGGAGCAGTAATAAAAATGTAACCCTCCAAACTGCCTGGCAGTAGACTTCCAATTAGACGAGTCTATCGTGTGACTCATGGAACTTTCTCATGCTCTTGCATTCAATAATCAGGAAAATCCCGTGTAACTGTTTCATGCTTCTGAAGACGGTAATCAGGAAAATCCTTGAGGAGACTGTGGTTTGAAAGGATGCTAAATCAGGTTATGGTCATGTGTACCCTGATAGTATGTTTTTCCTCTCTGGAATTTCCTCTTGGGGGTGGTCTGTGCTTCTCATTTCCAAAACTTGTATCAACATCCTCTTGGACCCAGAAGCGTTAGCTGCTAATTTATTTCATGTCGTTTGTACAAAGGAGAAAAGGAACCATCATAAGCCATGGGAAACTCTCCCATGGGACAAGCAGGATCAGATTCTTAGTTCTCACCTTGCGCTGTAGACCTGGAAGCTAAATTCGCTGGTCTCCCGTCAATCCCTGCCTCTGAGCCACTCTGTGTAAACTAAACTGTGCATCCCAGCTGCCCATCTCAAGTGAAATGGCCAACATACTTCATTTTGCCTTTGCTGGGTTTGATTTATTGGTGACAAGAGTTGCACACATTTAGGGAATGTGGAGGTGCTTAAAATACTTTTTAATACTTCAAAAACAGCCTGTGCTTTGCTGCTACTCAGCTGTCACAGGACAAAGAATGCTGTCTAGAGTTTCACGAAGTGGGAAAAGTAGGAGTTTTGAATCACAAAAATTCCTCTGCCATGTCTTTTTTCCAGCATCGCACAGTGACAGTGAGCTCACACTGTGGGTTGAGAATGTCTGGGTTTGAACCCTAGCTTTGCCACCTACGAGTTGTGCCACTTTGGGCAAATTATGGGATCTCTGTGTCTACCATCCTCACCTAGAGACTAGAGATGCTGACGCTGCCTACCTTACGGGATTTACAGGGAAGATGAAATATTTATAAAGCTCTTAGGGGACTGTCTGACATGAACAAATTGCTATGTACATATTTTTGAAGTAAATCTGATTATGGAGGGTAATATTGGCATTTGTATGGGTACACGTCACCAGGATCAAGCCCAAGAAGCTGATTGCCACCACTGGACCAGTTGTTGGTAGTAGTTATTGATTGTTTTGCCTTGGGGTTTTGGGGTTTTTTAATCTTATCCGTCCATCTCTTCTGAGGGCAAGGTTTTCCTTGGCTGGCCTCCCCATGCTCCAGGGGCTTTCGGGTCTGAGATAATCTGAAGGAATCTCCATGTTTTAACCCCCTTGTCACACACTGAGTCATTCCAATCAAGGCCACTTAGCCTCTTCTTGACAGGAGTTTCTTTGGCGAGAAGGGTTTTGTTTGTTTGTTTGTTTTGTCCCCTTTTCCACCTGTGGCTGACTTCCACTCCCAAACCCTGAGCCTGATCTGACTGTTTTATAAGTTTCATGATTCCCCAGGAAGCATCCCCAAGTCGGTTTTGAGAAGAGCCCTTTGTAAGTCACCATAATATTCATGATCAAAAATAACTATGAGTAGACTTGAGCAAAAAAGAAAGCAAGTCATTGCGGACACAATATTTTTCAACCTCATAACTACCTAAAATAGTTCCAATGTAAGAATAGCAAGATTTGGTTTAGTCATGCAAATTGTATCCTAGAGCCTCATGAAATACGCTTATGCCAGAACACAGAGAATAATTTTGTTTGCTTTGTGATTAGGTCTCTTATTTTTTTATGAGATATATCTGTAATAGACTTAGCTATTATTAATTAGGAAAAAATGGTAAACAGGAACTCAGAAAAAGACTCTTTTTACTCAGTCCTTACATAGAGAATGATCAGTATCACTCTTGGAAGTTTCCTTTACTTAAAAAAATTCTCTATTTGCAAGTTAACAGGTAAGGAATTGTAGTTAGGATTACTGATGGCAAGATTTATTCCTCACTGATGTTTATTCTGATCACATGTAGTTTTAAGCAAAATAAATGTGTTTCTCCAGAAATTTTAGGGATGTAACAGAGCCATTCTGAATTTTTCAAAAAGAAGTATTTGAAAAATTTCAGAATTGTCTAACCCAGTTGCTTTATCTTTTGGATGAGAGACTTGAGACCCACAGAGCTCACTGATTGCACCCAGCTAGGAGAAATCAGAGTATGAAAGCTAATTTTCTAGGACATTGCAAGAGGAGAATTTTTTAAGGTTTACACTTTTGCCTTTGGATTCTTTTCTGTTTTGTTTACAATAAATAGTCATAGTGGGTTTTTTCATCTTTACTGAGGTGTAATTGACATATGACATTATATTGGTTTCAGGCGTCCAGCAAGATGCTTCTGTATTGGTACGCATTAGGAAATGATCACCGCCATAAGCCTAGTTACCATCTGTCATCATATAGCTTTTAGGATTTACAACCTTGGCAGCTTTCAGTTATGCAGTACAATATTATTGCCTACGGTCACCGTGTGGGACATTACATCCCATGTCTCCCTCTCTCTCTCTTTTTTTTTTTAGGACCAAACCTGCAGCATATGGAAGTTCCCAGGCTAGGGTTTGAATCAGAGCTACAGCTGCCAGCCTACGCCACAGCCACAGCAACGCGGGATCCGAGCCGCATCTGCGACCTACACCACAGCTCACGGCAACGCCAGGTCCTTAACCCGCTGAGCAAGGCCCACATCTTCATGGATACTAGTCAGGCTCATTACCACTGAGTCACAGTAGGAACTTCCCACTTGTTCATTTTTAGATTTGTTTGTTAGATTCCACGTATAAATGAAATCATATACTATTTGTCTTTTTCTGACTTGTTTCATTTAGCGTAATTCTTTCAAGATCTATCAGTATTGTCACAAATGGCATTATTTCATGGTCTGTGATATCTATATGTATATATCATATCTTCTTTATCCATTCATCCATCGATGGGCACTTCGGTTGTTTCCATATCTTCGCTATTGTAGATAATTCTGTGATACACATAGGGGTCAATCTTTTCAAATTGGTGGTTTCGTTTTCTTTGGGTAAATACCTAAGACTTGAATTACTGGTTCATACGGTAGCTCTTGTTTTAATTTTTTGAGAGATCTCCATACTATTTTCCTCCGTAGTTGCACCAATTTATTTTATTTTATTTTATTTTGTCTTTTTGCCTTTTTTTTATCTAGATCTGCACCCGCAGCATACGGAGGTTCCCAGGCTAGGGGTCTAACAGGAGCTGTAGCTGCCGGCCTACGCCACAGCCACAGCAACACAGGATCCGAGCCGCGTCTGCGACCTACACCACAGCTCACGGCAACGCCGGATCCTTAACCCACTGAGCAAGGCCAGGCATCGAACCCTCAACCTCATGGTTCCTAGTCAGATTCTTTAACCACTGAGCCATGACAGGAACTCCAGTTGCACCAATTTAGATTCCCACCAGCAGTGCACATGGGTTCCCTTTTCTCCACATCCTCACTGCTACTTGTTATTTCCTGTCTTTTCGATGATAGCCATTCTGACAGGTGTGCGGTGATAGCTCCTCGTGGTTCCCGTTTGCATTTCCCTGATGATTAGCCGTGTTGATCATCGTTTCTGCTTGAGCGTCTGTATCTGTCTTTAAAATAATCTGTTTAAAGAGAAAATTGGTTCGATGTGATTTACATTAAACAGAAAATGAAAACAGAGCCTGGATTGGATGGCAAGTGTTGATGAGTAAAAAGAAAAGAAATCAAAATCGTTGCATTCAAGCAATCTACGGGTCTTGGCAACTGGAATATGGAAGCTCCTAAAGAGGAGCTTAAACCAATATTTGGGGAAGCCCTTTTTTTTTGTTTGGGGATGGGGGGGTTATGGCCATGCCCATGGTGTTTGGAAGTTCCCAGGCCAGGGATCAAAACTGAGCAACAGCCAAGACAGTACTAGATCCTTAAGAGCTTGGCCACCAGGGAACTCCCAAACAAATACTTTTTGGGCCAAAACAGGGGTACAAATTTGGATACGATACAACTGGAGAAATTTATTGTCCAGTAAAGAGAATGAGGAAAGTATGTAGAAACCTAGAGTACAACGACCACTATCAAATTTTTCACTAGGCAAGTGCAGCAGAATGTTTTAGGGGATTGGAGAAGGGATGCTGGCTGTGGGGATGGCTCTCCTGCATGGCTTTAATTGCTGGCTCCCCAATGTTTATCCCCAGCTGAGTCTTTTCCTGGGTCTCCTGACTCCTCCAGCTGCCAACTAGACAGCATCACTTGGATAGCAGCATAGCCAACACTGAGTTCCCCGCTCGCCCCAGGAACCAACCCATCTCCAGGCGTTCCTTGGTTGATAGAACCACCCTTCGAGTGTTCAGGCCAGATCTTGGTCCTTGTCTCTCTCACACCACCTCTGATGTGGGGGGAGATCCTATCGGCTCCGCCTTAGATGATCCAGAATCCGACAGCTTCTCCACCGCAACTGCCCTGCCCCACTGCCGTTGTCCACCTCGCTTGTTAAAGCAGCCTGCTGGCTGTTGTCCTTGCCTCCATTCTTTCCAGACCTTACAGTGTGTTCTCAGCACAGCCCAAGTCAGAGCCCATCATTCATTCCTCAGAATCCTCTCTGCTCCCATGTCTCCCAAGGTCCCACGTGATCGGCAAAGCCTCTCGGCCTCACCCCCTCCAGTTCTCTCCTTCCCTGACTTTGCTTCAGCTGTATTGGCCCCCTGACTCTGCCTCTCACCCGCAAGGTAGACTCGCACCTCAGGACCTTTGCCCTGAGTTGCCCCCAATCTGGAAGGCCTCGCTCTCAGATATCCGTATAGATCACTCCTTAACCATCCTCGACTCCGTTCAAATGTTATCGTCGAAGAGGGTCTACCTAACCACTTTCTTTAAAATTGAATTTGGAGTTCCCGTTGGGGCTCAGTGGTTAACGAATCCGACTAGGAACCACGAGGTTGCGGGTTCGATCCCTGGCCTCGCTCAGTGGGTTAAGGATCCGGCGTTGCTGTGAGCTGTGGTGTAGGTCACACAGACGCGGCTTGGATCCCACGTTGCTGTGGCTGTGGCGAAGGCCGGCGGCTACAGCTCCTGTTAGACCCCTAGCCTGGAACCTCCATATGCCGCGGGTGTGGCCCTAGATAAGGAAAAAAGACAAAAAAATAAAAAATAAAAATAAGTAAATAAATAAAAGTGAATTTCTTCTCCCCACCAGCACTTCTGACTCTCCTTATTGGCTCTGTTCTCTCCACCGAACTTATCCTTTAGCGTTCTATATAGTTTACATATCTAGTTTTTGTTTATTTTGTGATTTATTGTCTGTATCTTCCTGCTAGAATATTACAGTTCCCAGGAGATCCAAGAGGGTAGGACATCCATCTTTTGGGTTCACTGCTGGATCCCAAGAGCCTGAAACACTGCCTGGCACAGGGTGGGCACTCGGTCACATTTGTCAGGACCTGAATAAGTGGACGCATAAGGAAATGAGAGTTATTCCCCAAAAAAGGAAAGAGTGAGTAGTTTTTAAACAACCTTGAGTCACACACACACACACACACACACCCGTAAGTCTGGTGAACCTGTGTACCACCTTTCCATGATGATGGGCATATGCATATTTACACAGAATTCTTCATCCACTTCCAGGAGGCTCGTACAAATATCCTGAGACTCAGCCAAGAATCTGAGATTAAGGGGCTGTGTTCCTGGCAGAAAGAATAACATAGACAAGGGCTCAGAGGAGGAAGGTGTGGCTTGTGTTAGTGCTCAGCCAGGAATCGCTTGTCTTGAGTGTGTCATAAAGCAGGAGAGTCATGGGAGGTGAGAACGGGCTGTACCAAACAGGGCCTGCAAGTCCAGATGAAGTATTATTTCTACGTGACGAGAAAGATGATGGAGAGCTGGGAGGAGCCATGCCTGTGCTCACCTCCGGTTCATTATGAACCTTTGTACTCTGTCTTCATTTGCCTTTAAACAAGCAAAACTAATATGATGTTCAAAAGGCAGTTACAAGCTCCCTCCTGCTGAAAAAGGTGCAGATAAGCATGTCATCATGATGACCATAAAAATGTATCCATGTTCCTATTAAAACTAATTTATCCAGTCACATTACAGTTTGGAGAATATGTCTTATTTATATCATTCTCCTACTCTTTGCTTATTATTGTTATTATTTGATTCAGTGAGTACTAAGTTTTCAGTTTGATATTGTCCATCTCATGCTTTGGGCTTTTTTCTTTTTTTTTTTCTTTATCTTTCCTCTTTTCCTGCACCAACGCTACTAGCCTAGCTTCTTCTTTGCTAGATCTTAGTATTCTGCTGTGGCCCCTAACTCGTGCTTTGATTTGATTGTACTTTGGAGATGTCTAGAAGCTTCTCACCACTCAAAACCCCCAAAACACTCTGAATACATAAAATGAGACCATCTGGTCTCCTAGTTCCTTAACCAGAATGTTCTCTGTATCTTGAAGAGGGTAGTTAGGCATCCATGTTTGCTATCCCCCAAACTGAAAATATGTCCTCTGTTTTAGCTGCACCTGCTGTGTAACCAACCACCCCAAACCATAGTGGCATGAAGCCACCATTTACTGCACTCATAGACTCTGAGTTAGGAGTATGGACAGGGCACAGCAGTGGTTGGCTTACCTCCAATCCACAAGGTCTAAAGTCCTGCTAAAAATACATGAATACCAAGAGTAACTTGAAGGCTGGAGACTGAAATCACATGGAGAATAACTGTGTCACATGTGCCACACCTGGGCTGGGATTGTGAGTGTTGAGCTTCCTTGCAGCATGGAGGCCTCCGGGCTATCACAGGTGTTATGTGGCAGCTCCAACAAAACTGGACAAGGTAGAAGGTCAACTTCATTAAGATCTACCTTGGAAATCATATGGCAACCCTCATGCCAGATGCTTTAATCTCACCAGGCCTCCAGTCAAGGAGAGACGGACAGAGAACCACTGCTCAATGGAAAGGCATCAAAGGATAGGATGGCCACTTCTTTTAAGCAACACACTCCTAAAAACGTAAGCATCCTGGAGTTCCCTTTGTGGCACATTAGAAACGAACCCAACAAGTGTCCACGAGGTTGCGGGTTCGATCCTTGGCCTCGCTCAGTGCGTTAAGGATCCAGCATTGCTGTGAGCTGTGGTGTGGGTTGCAGACATGGCTCGGATCCTGCATTGCTGTGGCTGTGGTGAAGGTCGGCAGCTACGGCTCCAATTCGACCCCTAGCCTGGGAACCTCCATATGCTGCGGGTGCGGCCACAAAAAAAAAAAAAAATAAGTAAGCATCCTTATGGAAGCAGTAGGACAGATCAGGTATCACTGACTTTTTCCCCATAGGTATGAGACAGAGCTAGATTCCCCATTTATTCAGTGCGTTCCCCGAAAGGCAACTGCATTCTAATCATGTGAAACAAATGATCAGATTAACAGGAACAACTTATGTTTTAAGGAGCAGCAGAATCTCTGGAAAGCACTCAGATTCCCAGAAAACTGATGGAGATAGACCTTTAAAATGGGGTGGGGGGTGGGCAGGAGCTGGACAACTAGACAGAAATGGGATAATTCACAAGGAACCATCAGATTACTTATGGCTCCTGGCTCCTAAGCACCTGTCAGCCACTCTTCAAAAGTTTACCTTTGTGATGAGGACTTGCCCTTAATCATCTATATTAAGAGTTATTATGGCAAAGAACCTGAGGAAGAACAGATATGTATGTATGTCTAAATCCCCTTGCTATACACCAGAAACTAACACAACATTTAAATCAACTGTACTTCAATTTAAAAAAAAAGTCAGAGTGGTATCCACGTGTGTGGGGTGTCTGTGAATGCAAATGAACTCTCTGTGGGACAGAGAAAATAGGGTATTTCAAGGGTCTTGGGTGATCAGATTTCCTCATCATTATCCTCACATTTGGAGCAGTTCTTGGGTCTTACTTGACCTCATGAGATAAGCAGAACATTCCCAAAGTGGTGGACAGGTAGTTAGGCCCAAACTTAGCCATTATTGTTTTTGTGCAGCAGAAGGCTCAGGACTCTACCAACGGACAGAGTGCCACTCTCAGCTTGAGAGAGAGGAAGGAGGGGTCGACCTTGACATAGACAGCCTGTTTCAAACCTTCTTTCAAGCATGCTCCATCATGACCTTACTGTCCCTTTTTTTTTTTTAAGGCTGGTGGTGGTTCCCAGCCACCAGCATCTGCGACCTACACCACAGCTCACGGCAACGCCGGATCATTAACCCACTGAGCAAGGCCAGGGATCGAACCCGCAACCTCATGGTTTCTAGTCGGATTCGTAAACCACTGAGTCACGACGGGAACTCAGACCTTACTGTCCATTTAAACACATGAAATGTGTCCATTTAAACACATGGCATTCTAAAAAGACACTCGGAGTTCTCATGTGGCTCAGCGGGTTAAGGATCCAGCATTGTCACTGCTGTGGATTGGGTCATTGATGTGCCACAGGTTCCATCCCTGGCCTGGGGACTTCTGAATGCTGCAGAGTGGCAAAAAAATAAAAATAAAGTAAAAAGACTCTTTGTAACAATTCCTCAAGTTGGAATAACCAATGGGAAGAGGAAAAGGCAGACATGCTTATAAACATTCACTTAAAATTGAGCTTTGTACATTGGCAGAGAGCATTATTTTAGCAGAAAGTCACAAGCCATGGTAAGAAGTTGAGCCATCTCCTTGGACACCCAGCATTGTGGCTTCAGTCACACTTGGTCATAAGAATTTTTTTCCGTGCTCTGATTTTTGCAGGAACTCCTCCCCCTGAAATGACAGAGGGAGCTCAGGAATGAAATAACTTACAGGACAGCATTTCTGTTTTGTATCTTTTATATCCTTTAACAAAGCACCTACCTCAGGGCTGAGCACACAGTAGGCCCTCAGGAAATGCCAGTGGAATTGCATGCACCTCCTTGCCTGGGCCAACTGTGGCTAGCTTGGATCTCCTGGGAGAATTCCACAAGAATCAGGCTGGCAGCTGATTTCCCAACACTGGTTCTTGCACTGGGATTTGTAGGTGATCAGTTTTTCAGTCCTCCTCTGGGAAACAAGAAAATATAAGGAAACGTTTTTTAAAAGCTAAATTTTTTATAAATATGATTTCTTCAAGCTAAAAGACTTCCCTTTATTCTGAGAATAATCTGACATTTTCGGGGGACATGGGGGCCGTTAAAATCTTTCCTTTTATGAAATAGTGATGGCAGTAAGTAGTAGTTGTCTCGCCTTCCAAACGGCCTTTGTCGGCAAGAACGAAAAGTTGGCAAGCCATAGCAGCCCCCACATTTGTTTATTGGCTTTTGATATCTTTATCATTCTATGAAATGTGAAGATCTGGGAACTTCTAGAGTAGCAGTGGAGAATTCTCCTCTTGCATTTTAGAGAAACTAAAGAATTCTTTCAACAGTATGTTTGGGAGTTCCCATCGTGGCTCAGCAGAAACGAATCTGAGTAGAAATCTGAGGTTGTGGGTTCGATCCCTGGCCTCGCTCAGTGGGTTATGGATCCGATGCTGCCATGAGCTGTGGTGTATATCACAGTCGTGGCTCGGATCCCACGTTGCTATGGCTGTGGTATAGGCCAGCGGCTACAGCTCCAATTAGACCCCTAGTCTGGGAACCTCCATATGCCGCGGGTGCGGCCATAAAAGGACAAAAAGACCAAAAAAACAATAAATAAGTAAACCATATGTTTGGTAATAAATAGCCCTTCCAGAGTTCCTGGTGGCTCAATGGAAACAAATCTGACCAGTATCCATGAGGACACAGGTTCGATCACTCAGTGGGTTAAGAATCCAGTATTGCCAGGATCTGTGGTATAAGTCGCAGACGCAGCTCAAATCTGGTGTTGCTGTGGCTGTGGTGGTGGCTGGTGGCTGGAGCTCCAATTCAACCCTTAGCCTGGGAACCTCCATATGCCACAGGTGCGGCCCTAAAAAGACAAAAAAATTAAAAAAATCCATACCACCTCATTTGAGAAAAAATTCAGTATTTATGATTCGTATGTGACATAACTAGGATGTATATTATACGTATATTATGTGTACAGCACTCATAATGCAAGCAGACAAGATCAAAAATATTCATTGTAATACATCATTTAAATATGCATACACACTCTCTATGTAATACAGCTAAAGACCAAAAATATACCTATATGCAAATGCAAGAGGTGGCAGTATGCTTATAAGGCACAGTGTGTGTTGTCATTGAAAGCACACGTCATCACGAGCCACTCCTCGCTCGTTCCTCTGCTCAAGCTGCTGACAGACAGGCCTGGTCCTGATGGATGAGCTCATTATCTCTTTCTAATTGCAAGCAGATTTCCAGGTGTGTTCGTCACATTTTAAATGAAATCTGCGTAATGTTACGTGATGCCAGCTCAGGGGCCCATCAGCAGGGCCCGCGGCTCCTTTTCTTTCCTTGCCCTCTCTTTCTTCCTTGTAAATTGTAACAGATGATACAGGCCTCTGAGTAATTTGCACCATGCAGTCAACTGTGAACAGGCACCGCTATGGGAACACGGCTGGGGAAGCCAAGCCCCATCAGGGTTCTGTGATCTTAAAAGAAACACCATTACAGGAGTTCCCTCATGGTGCAGCAGGTTAAAGATCCAGCGTTGTCACTGCTGTGGCTCGGGTTTTGATCCCTGGCCCAGGAACTGCCACTTGCCACAGGCAAAGCCAAAAAAAGAAAACAATTACATATTTAAAATACTGGCTGTGTGAAATTTCCAGTTATAGTTGTTTTCAGTTGGGCAGTAGGGTCGTTCGATAACATAGCTTCCACGTTTTAGCTGCATAGCACCTAGACGGTGATCTCAGAGAACCCAAAAGCAGGATACAGAGTTATAGTGATGAGAGCACGCTTTCACTAACTCAACAATATATAAGAATTTCCAGGATTTCCCTTCCTGGCTCAGATTCAGATGAATTTGACTAGTGACCATGAGGACACAGGTTCAGTTATCATAAGCTGTGGTGTAGGTCCCTGACCTCGCTTAGTAGGCTTAGATGTAGCATTGCTGTGGCTATTGTGTAGGCCAGTGGCTACAGCTCCGATTTGACCCCTAGCTTGGCAACTTCCATGTGCCTTGGGTGCAGCCCTCAAGAGCCAATAAAAAAAGAATTTTTGAGCTCTAGTTTTGTATGCAACACTCATAGGCATTGAACAGGCAAGAAGGAATTAGCTGCTACTTCTGCTCAGAGAAGCTTGCATTCTACTGAAACAGAGAAACTGTCATCCATTCTATAGATGTCTATTGAAGGCCCACTGCATTCCAGGTACTGTTCAAGGGAGCTATGAGCACAAATGAAAACAGACCAGGTGTTGGTCCTCCTGGCACTTCCATTCTACAGATAACTCTATAAAAACCCATAAAGGGGGAGGTCTCATTCCAGTCCCATGGGGAAGGAACACTGGGCAGTATTTGTTAAAATTAAAAATGGGTGTACATATACACGATGGAATATTACTCAGCCATTAAAAGGAAAGAAATAACAGCATTTGCAGCGACATGGATGGACCTAGAAATTATCATGCTAAGTGAAGTCAGTCAGACAATGAGACACCAACATCAAATGCTATCACTTACATGGGGAATCTAAAAAACAAAAATGGACAAAATGAACTTCTTTGCAGAACAGATACTGACTCACAGACTTTGAAAAACTTACAATTTCGAAATGAAACAGATTGGGGGGTGGGGGGTGCACTCAGGGTTTGGGATGGAAATGCTATAAAATTGGGTTGTCATGATCGTCGTACACCTATAAATGTCATAAAATTAATTAAGTAATTTTTAAAAAAGGGAAAAAAAATGGGTGACCCCTCTAGCAATTCTGTGTTTATCTCCACCATTAGGAGTGGCCAAAGGGACCCTTGCGCTTTATCTCCAGTGCTCTTTTTAAATGAGACTGTATTCATGAAGTACCTTATAATGAACACTCATTAATAACAGTCAATTGTCAGAATACTGTAGCATAAGAATTGGTGTTACACTAAGGATATGTACTCCGAGCTCTGGAAACTCCATGGAGTAATTGGTACCGTGAAGCAGTGAGGTGCCTACAGAAGGGCCTTAAATGGGAATGAGAAACCAGGGAAGTTGAATTGGACCTTAAAGTGTGAGTGGGAACTTTCTAGCTTAAGTAGAGTGGAAGTGGGTGGAGGAACAAGGCCTACAAATGGAGCAGCTAAAGCGTTATAGGACAGTGAGTTTGGGGAGAATAAAAATAGTCACTTTTGACTCAAGCGTGGCTTGTGCGCTGGGCAAGTGTGGTGTGTGAGAAACAGTTACAGAACCCGGAGATGAGATTGGAAAGCAGGCAGGGGCCACGACCAGGAGGGCCCTGAGTGACACTCGGAAGAACTAGCTGTGTATCGTGCAGGCACCTGTGTTAGTGTCCTGGGGCTCCCAGAATATGTGGCCCAAAACATGGTGGCTTAACGTAACAGAAATTTATTCTTTCACAGTTCTGAAGGCCAGCAGGGTTGTGGCCTAGGGGGAACCCTTCCCTGCCTCATCCAGCTTGTGATGGCTCCAGACATTTCTCGGCTGGCAGCCGCCTGTCCCCATCTCCCCTGCCTCTCCCCAGGCCTCTCCTCCTCCATCTGTGCCTCTCTCCTGTGTGTCTCTTATAAGGACACTAAGTCATTGGATGTAGGGCCTACCTGGCTGATCCAGGATGACCTCATCTAGAGCTTGTTCAGTTACTGACATCTGTAAAGCCCGCTTTTCCACTAAGGCCGCATTCACAGGTCCTTGGAGTTGGGATGTGGACAAATCCTTTTCAAAGGGTGGAGTGGGGTTGAGGGGACAGCATTCAACCCACCTTAGTGCTGACAGGGCAAATCATAAGCAGAGAAGTAATACTGTCCTATTGGATTTCTTGGAAGGTGATGTTGGCAAGTCAAGGATTAGAGCTATTTCTTGGTCATTGTGAATAGCAAAGCACCTTCCATTGTTTCTTACATGCTGCTTGTTGAAATAATGGACAAATAAATAAATCTGCAAGCAAACAAGTAAAGAAAAGATTACAAACAGTCAGAGATAAGAAGAGTGCCTGTCCTATGGGAGGATTCCACAAAATGTTTTGGGACCAAATACTGGTCCTAGAACAAAAATTATTCGTATACTTCTGGGCTTCTACCTAGACAAAATAATGATTCAAAGGGATACATGCACCCCAGGGTTCATTGCAGCACTATTCACAATAGCCAAGACTCGGAAACAAGCTAAATGTCCATCAACAGATGAATGGATAAATGAGAGGTGGTACATATACACAATGGCATACTACTCATCCATAAAAAGAATGAAACAATGCCGTTTACAGCAACATGCATGCAACTAGAGATTATCATACCAAGTAGGTCAGATAGAGAAAGACAAATACCATTTATTTTTTTTGACAAATGCCATTTGATATCGCTTACATGTGGAATGTAAAATATGGCACAAATGAACCTCTCTACAAGACAGAAACAGACCCATCGACAAGGAAAACAGACTCATGGTTGCCAAAAGGGAGGGAGAGAGAGAGGGGTGGACTGGGAGTTGAGTGTAGTAGATGCAAACTATTACATTCAGAATGGATAAGCAATGAGGTCCTACTTTATAGCCCAGAGAATTATATGAGTCTCCTGGAATAGCCATGATGGAAAAGAGTTTTTTTTTTTTTAAATAAGTGTATATATGTGTGTAACTGAGTAACTTTGTGGTACAATAGAAATTAGCATAGCATTGTAGGTCAACTGTATTTTAATAATAAAAATAAATCATTCTTGAATTTAAGGGTTCCTTAGTAGCCACTCAAAAGCACATGAAGCCAGGGAACCCTTACTCTTCAAATAAAGTTAATTCATGCAACAGTTATTATTGAGCACTTACTGTAGATTTGTAGGTCAAGGGTGAAAATGTCCCTGGCTCTCATGAGCTAACAATCAATAGATAAACAATATGTAAACCAGAAGATAGCAGAGTAATCAATGCAAGAAGGAAAGAAAATATGATGGTGTGAGAGAAAGTATGTGAGAGGTGTTTGAGATGGAGCCATCGGGGGAGGCCTTGTTAAGGAGGTGGTGGTTGACACTGACCCCTGGGAGAATCTGAGTGATGGGCATTTCAGGCTCAGAGAGTAACTTGAGGAACAGGACTGGTATGTTTGAAGGACAATGAGGATGTAAAAAGGGGGTATGTGCCGAGGTCCAAGAAGTATAGTGGGACCGCATCATTTTAAGGCCTTGCAGGCCATTTTAAAAAGTATAGGTTTGTTGGTTGGTTTTAATATAAGCAGAAGCCATTGAAGGATGTATGGCATGGTCTGATTTCCATTTGAATCAGGGTTTCTCAGCCTCAGCACTGTTGGCGTTTGGGTCCAGATAGTTCTTTGTTTGGGGGTGGCCCTGTGCTTAGTAAGAGGTTTAACCGCTTTCCTGGCTGGAACCCATCCTTCCCAGTTGTGACAAGGAAAAAAATCTCCAGACATGGTAAATGTCCCCTGGGAGACAAAAATCACCCCCAGATGAGAATCACTGGTTTAAATAAATCACTCTGGCTACTACAAGGAGAGTTTCTTGTAGGAGAGGTCAAGGTGGAAGGTGAAAGGCCAGTTAGGGGGCTGCGGTGTGCTCCACGCAAAGGAAACTGGTGGCCTCTAACCGCAGAGAGAGCTGGAAGTAAGGGCCTTAGGAGTAAGTGCTGGAGGAGGAGCCACGGGATTTACTGAAGGATTGGAGATGTGGGTGTAAGGGAAAGAGAAGACTCAGAGAGGGCTTGTGGCCTGAACAACTGGGGAATCGCGCTGTCCTTTACTGACACGGAGAAGGAGGACGGAGGGGCGAGGTCAGGCGGAGGCAGAGTGGAAGGAACTGCCCCTGTTCTGATGTGGGTGTGTGTTTGAAATCTCGATGACATCCGTGGGGAAAAGAAGTCAAGCCGGCATTCGATGTACAAGCCTGGAGTCCAGGAGAGAGGCTGGGCTCAGGGTACAGCTTCTGCATCTTTGGCGCGCAGGTGTTTTTTAAAGCCATGGTCAAAAGGCAATTTCTGAGGGAGAGAGGGCAGAAGCAGGGACAGAGGAGAGCGAACAGGAGAGCGGAGAGAAGCGGGTCCAGGACTGAGCTTGGGGTCCACACGCTGGGAGTTCTGCCAGAGGAGAAGCCAACATAAGGCTGAGAAAGAAGGCCCAGCAACCGAGGCGGGTCCAGAAGAACAGTGAAGGACATTAGAGGCACAGGGAAGACCTTGCTTTTGTTGTGCCAGAAAGACAAGGCATGGTAAGCAGCTCCCAGAGGTCAGGATAAACAATCTTGTTAGGGCTGAGAGATCCGACATGTTTCTTCTCCTCTAATCACTTCTAGCTATAAAGTCCAGTCTCTAAAGCCAGGCATCCAGTGTTCTAAAACGCTTCGAGAACTAATTGCTTCCTGGTCTTAAGATTTGCAATTTTGGTGCAAATCAAAACCACAGTGACATACCCCTTACACCTGTCAGAATGGCTGTCCTCAAAAAAAGGCCACAAATAACAAATGCTGTCAAATGTGGAAAAAAGAGAACCCTGGTACATTATGGAATGTGAATTAGTGCAGCTACTGTGGAAAACAGTATAGAGGTTCCTCAAAAAATTAAAAATAGAATTACTATCTGATCCAGCAATTCTACTTCTGGATATACATTTGAAAACAACAAAAGCACTATTCTGAAAAGATACACATGGTGGCCTAGCAGTTAAGGATCCAGTATTGTCCCTGCTATGGCATAGGTTCAGTCCCTGGCCCAGAAACTTCCACATGCTGTGAGGGTGGCCAAAAAACAAAAAGAAAGAAATAATACATGCACACCGGTGTTCATAGCAGCCTTTTCTTTTTACAGTAGCCAAGATATGGAAGCAACCTAAGTGTCCACCAACAGATGAATGGATAAAGAAGATGTGGTACATATATACAATGGAATATTACTCAGCCATAAAAAAGAATGAAATCATGTCATTTGCAACAATATGGATGGACTTAGAGGGCATTATGCTAAGTGAAATAAGTCAGAGAAAGATAAAAACTGTATGACATACGTGAAATCTAAAAAATACAAATTAGTGAATGTTACAAAAAGAAGTAGATTCACAGGTACAGGGAACAAACTAGTGGTTACCAGTGGGAAGGGAGAAGCATGGAAAGGCAAGACAGGTGCAGGGGAGTGAGAGGTACAAACTATTAGCAGTAAAATAAACTACAAAGATATATTGGACAACACAGACTATGACCAATATTTTATAATAACCAATATTTTTATAACCTTAAAAATTGTGAATAACTATATTTTATGCATGTAACAAATAATATTGTACATCAACTATATTTCAATTTAAAAACAGTCTGGAGTTCCTGCTGTGGCACAGTGGGTTAAGGAACTGATTGAAGCGGTTCAGGTTACTGCAGAGGTTTGGATTGGATCCCTGGCCTGGCAGAGTGGGTTAAAGGATCCGGCATTACCGCAGCTGTGGCTGGGATCCAGTCCCTTGCTGGGGAATTTCCATATGCCACAGGTTGGGCCATAAAAAAAAAGAAAAAATGCAAGGTCTGCATTTGGGGTCTTCTTCTCCTCTGGCAATTAGGGGCCATGGACTCCCTCTCCCAGGGCAGGGAGGGACCACAGACTCTCTCACCATCCCTTCTGGCTCTGTGCTGACACCCAGCCGTGACTGGTACCGTGTCCAGACAGGTAAGCCTTTTTCTCTGTCCTGGTTTGACATTCCGCCTCAGGCAATGGGAACAGATAGGCAGGAAAAGAAGGAACTCACAGAGAAGCCAGGGTTATACCTGGCCGGAGAGAGAGGACATGGTTGGGAAACTGTGAAATAGTAAATTACAAAAAAAAAAAAAAAGTAAAGGAGGCACATATTTACATTCAGCCCCTGGGTATGTTTTGAGATTTTTGAGCCACTTTCAAAGCTAAGTTCCTTTGCATTCCTACTAAGCCTTCAGGGGCCCAGGCAGTGGGCTGGGCAGAGGGAATGGTCAGGGTTAGGAAGGCTAGGGGGACAGAGCGAGGTGTGGAAGCCAAGGACCGGTCAGCACCTGTACGGCACAGTTGGATACAGTCAGATACAGATCTCGGGGGCTTGAGGACAGGTGGGCAAGTCTCAGGATCAATGGTCCCAGGAAAGGACTTTGCATCAGGAGAGTTCCCTGAAGCTAAAGGGAACTCCTCATGCTCAGGCCTGATGAGGGCGAGGGGAGGCGAGGAGGCAGCTGCTGATGGGGCACCTGAGCCTCCGGAACAGAGCGCAGCAACCCGCCCCCAATGGAGCGGGAACCAGGGGGCCCCCGCTTCCACCTGCCCATCGATCTCCACCCAGAGCCAGAGCAGATGGATCTCCTGAGACAAGAAAAGTGGGGAGAAGGTCAGAGGGACCCCTCAAAGCCATCCCCCAGACCCCTTCTGGTGTGAACAGGTCCAGCCTAGCACGTATGTTCTATCTTCCGGCTGTACGACCTGTCTCTCTTCAGGTGTGAGTGATTTTAGCAGAAATGCAGCTACACAGACTGCTTCGACCTTGACTTTGCCTAGGAACAGACTCAGGACCACCTCCAGAAAAACTCCGTGGGGAAGACTCAAAGATTATTGTATGTTTCTTCTTTTTCTCCTGCCCTCTTTTCTGAAACCCATGCCTTTTACTCAGTGCAGGACGCAAGGCTGAGACTTTTCTGAGAACTTAAAGCAGAGAGAAATAAACCAGGTTGTCCAAAAAAAAACGAAAGAAAGAAAAATCATTACTCCAAGGGACTAGGCCCCAAAACTGTTACAGGATATCTGCCAAGGGGAAAATACAGCCTGGAAAATGATCCTCCATCAGCGTATTCCACCTCTGAAAAATCATTAGCTTCCAACAAGGCAATAAATATAAGACCCTACGCATAGTAGGTGAGCTCAGCTGCCTTCTCAATGATAACACTGCATGTCTCCCACCCTGTGGCTGGAGCTGAATTACCTCATAACGATGATCTATTTTGTGTCTATAGAACTCTGGAGTGTAGGCCACATCACAGCCACTAATCCTTCACTGGGCAGTTTTCTGAACTAGGCGCGTGGCTGTCTTTATAGCAATGGTTACCACCTTGCTAAGAAGCTCTGCAGTAACAGGGTGATTGTTGAGTCAGGCAAAGTGATCGTCCCTTGGGTCTCACTGCTCTTATGACTAATTGTTGGGGTTCATTAAATACCATTTGACACTTTTGAGTTAAATAATGAATGCATGTGTTGGCAAGAAACTTGACTATTGGCTGGTCTATCTTTTGTTATCCATCAATGAGCAGATGATCACCATCCGCTGGGTGAGTGAATTTATAGGCTCCCTTTAGACATAAATCTAAATTCTCTGATTACACGTAAACATATCTATGCAGGCTATGACACATCTTTTATCATCATGATCAAAATTGAGTTGCTTTTTGTGGTTGGCTATAGTCATTCAACCATACCACCTTTTTGAGTGAGTGATTAAGAGCGTAGACTCCAAAATCAGGCTCCCAGAATTCAAGTTTCTACCTACCATTTACCGTGTGGCCATGAGGGACGTTACTGAACCTCCCTGTGATCCAACTGCCTCATCTATGAGATGAGAGTCGGGGGCAGGGGGGGCGTCCCACTGTTAAGAACCAGACATAGTGTCTGTGAGGATACAGGTTCAATGCCTGACCTCACTCAGTGGTTTAAGGATCCGGCATTGCCACGAGCTGAGGCATAGGTCGCAGATGTGGCTCGAATCTGGCATTGCTGTGGTTGTGGTATAGGCCTCAGCTGCAGCTCTGATTCAACCCCTAGCAAAAACAAAGAAGTAGAAATAATGTTACAGGAGTTCCCGTTGTGGCACAGTGGTTAACGAATCCGACTAGTATCCATGAGGTTGCGGGTTTGATCCCTGGCCTTGTTCAGTGGGTTAAGGATCCGGCGTTGCCATGAGCTGTGGTGTAGGTTGCAGACGCGGCTCGGATCCCGCGTTGCTATGGCTGTGGCGAAGGCCGGCGGCTACAGCTCCGATTAGACCCCTAGCCTGCAAACCTCCATAGGCCCTAGAAAAAGGCAGAAAAAGAGAAAGGAATAATGTTACAGCTACCACTCCAGAATTAATGAGGAATAAATGAGTTAATCCATGTAGAGCTCTTAAAACACCGTCTTTATGTTATTGCAGATCTAATATATTGTACTGTTTCATTTTTTGGGTGTTTTTTTGGTTTTTTTTTTGACTGCACCCACAGCATGTGGGAGTTCCCAGGCCAGAGATCAAACCCATGTTGCAGTTGTGACCTGTGCCACTCTGTGCCCATGCTGGGTCCTCAACCTGCTGTGCCACCAGGGAATTTCCTGTATTGCACTGTTTTTTTAAGAGAACCTCAAATATGAGCTATTAGTGTTTACCTGTATAAAATCAGCCGCATCAAATGGTATATTTCCCGCACCACTTTTGGAGATCTTATCTTTCCTCCACCACCATACTATAGCCTCCCTCCCGTCCCTCCTCCCTGCAGGCTCGTGGCAACCACCCAGAAGAGTGCCTGACGCATAGCATGCATTCGGGACGCCATGAGTGTCTATGGCATGCACATAGTCTAATTTGTCTCAAAATGTTATTGTTAATGTAAAGAATGTTGAAGGAAAAGAAGCTTTTGCCTCTGTGAGCAATTACCCACCCTTACGGCCTCAGATACAACCGTGTCTTCCTGTCACCTTGTAATCCACGCCCTGCCCTAAAACTGAAGTCCTCCTGGGAGAGTCAACAGTGCACCTGCTGTTCCTGAGTAGTGGAATTTTTTATTTGGAAACAGGCATGTGCTGACAGATGTGTGAAGGCCCCTACCTGCACAATTCCCCTCACCTCAACAGCTGTGCACAGCCAAGAAACCGCACGCTTTCTTCTCACCTGGCATTCTTGGGCACTTGGATTTTTGCCCCCAGATCTACCTGTGTCTGATGCTGTCCAGCTGTCCCAAGGATGGCTTGGCTCATCACAGCCCTGTGGGTTTCCCACACCCCTGGTGGAAGCAATTCCAACACAAATATTGAAGCCGTGCAAATCTGAACTTCCATTTCCTTCTGGAGGAAATGAGAGCTACCAGGGCGTCCCTCATTAGGTGTTGGTCCTTTTTCCAGCTTCTCCTGGTCCCCAGAGCCTACCCAGGACAAGAGCTTGAAACGTGGAGTTGCTGGGACTTGGGTGGGCTCATTTCACAATGATGAAAAATGCCTTGTTTTTCTTCTGCGTAATCTTCTTTCCATCCATTATGTTAGCTCTTTTTTTTTTTTTTTTTTTTTTTTAATTTCAGTGTTGCTTGAGAAATACTAAGTGATTAATAACCCGTCTAGGTTTTGCTTTTGCTTTCACTGGCTTGAAGAGAAATAATGTGACCTACAGATGTTTGGACAAATAGTACATTGTGTTAATGACAGCCTCTGCTCGGACATGCCCCACACAATTGAGCTTATCAGCACTAAAAGAACAGGTATTCCTGGCCTTTGTCTAATTGTCCTTTCTGGCTTTTCTTGTTAGACTAAATACCAACCATATTGAAAAGCGGACTGGACAAAACTGTGTTCAGAGCCGTGCACCGCTTTTGTCCCCTACAAGGCAGACAGAGGAAGAACTGTGCAGATAGGGCATGTGGGGGGTTGTGTAAACAGTGCTAACCAAATAGAAGCGTCCTTATGCGTGCGAGGCACGTGGACGGCGCTGTGCAGGTCACAGAGCTCTTCATATAAACTGCTTTTTTATTTTTACTTAAAGTACGGGAAAAGGAAATAAGGTTTCTTAAGCAGATAAAAATTACCAGCCAGGGTTAATTAAGTCATCTTTTGTAGTATGTGGTTTCATTAAAATAGGTGATTAATGATAACTGAAACTCTGGGTTATTTTATATAAAGGTTTGCTGGGATTGTAGAGTAAAGGAAAAAGGAGGAGACGTAATTTCCAAATTGGGTCATGTTCCTGTCCACTAAAAAAAAATATATATATATATATATATATGCACAATCTAAAAGTTGAGAGTTATGTTTTTATTCAGTGGACCAAACTGAGGACTTAAGCCTGGGAGGCAGCATCTCAAACAACACTGAGAAAACTGCCCCAAAGAGGTGAGGGGCGAGCTAGGGTAGAGAGGAGTTTTGCAACAAAGGGCAAGTAGTCGGAGCAAAAGATTACTGTTGGAGCTTCCCCTGTGGCTCAAGGGGATCCCGGTGTCACAGAGATGCAGTTTCGATCCCCAGTCCAGCACGGTGGGTTAAGGATCCGGCATTGCTACAGCTGTGGTGTAGGTCGAAACTGCGGCTTGGATCTGATCCCTGGCCCGGGAACTCCATGTGCTTTGGGGCGGCCAAAAAAAGCAAACAAAAAGATTATTGTTAAATAAAAGAAAAATAGACGTCTCAAGTTAAGGAATTTAGCACTTTTCTATGTATGGGAAAATGTAAGAGACAGGGCTCACTGAAATCATTCCTTTGATAGGCACCTCAGTTCTCTAGGGTGTATCCTGTGTTTTTACATCCGGAAGGCTCACCCTGGGGAGTGGGTACCGTCTGATGGCTGCTGGGTGGCAGGGATGCTTTGTTTCCTTCCTGAGTTCCCTCAGGGCTCACCTGCTAGGAGGTGGCTGCGATCTGGTGATGGTGACATCCTTTGTTTATTGATATGGCAGCCAGTATCTTATTTGTCACCCCTAGGTAAGAAAATTCAAACAGGGTTAGAGTCACCATCAGAAAAATATGGTTATAATTTAGAACCCAAGGTTTAGAACTGTCCAGAGACCCGTTGAGTCACTCAGTCAACATGCCCATTTTACAAATGAGGAAAAAGAGGCCCAGGGATCCAGTCACATGGCTGGCTCGTCAGCAGCTGAGCAGTAATCAGAACCCACCTATTTATCTGAGATTCTTGTATTTTTTGCCACCACCTCTTCCTAATCGCAGTTTTTTTTTGTAATGATTTTTATTTTTTCCATTATAGCTGGTTTACAGTGTGATCTGTCAGTTTTCTACAGTACAGCAAAGAGACCCAGTCACACATACATATATGCATTATTTTTCTCACATTGTCCTCCACCATGCTCCATCATAAGCCTAGTCACAATTTTTTAAATTCCAAATTAAGTGTTAAGCACACACAAGACCGAGGGACTGCACTGTGGCGGTTCAGGTGAGAAAGCAGAATGTAAGGGATTCATCACGTCAGACATCAAAGTTATGCTTTTCAGCTTTGCAGGAGAGAGACAGCTGCACAGCATTTGATCTTAACAATGACAATGAAAATGAACCTTATTTGAAGTTGCAAAATCACCACATTGCATTAGCACAAGACTCCGGCGTGCATGCACCAGGGCCCTTTGCAGATGGCTTGCAGAGACGTTGTGTATGTCGGCACTTCGGGGAACAGATGGGACCCGTGGCGTCCCGGGGCAGATGTGGATTTACAGCATCTCCTTCACAAGCCAGAGAGGCTCCTTTCTGCTTGAGGAGAGCCATGGCATGCCTCTGGACTGCGAGTCACCAGCAGAGGAGTCCTTACGGAAATCTGTTCCCGCTGGCACCACTGGCTTCATCTCGGAGCCCAGCAATGCATCATGAGTGGGTGTTTGATGTCAACAAAAGTTCCATTTTATTTAAAGTTGATAAAGGAAAAATAAGCATCACCCAGGAGGCTAGAAGATGAAGGGAAAAAACCCACATTAGTTTAAGTGTTCTCGGCTATTGTCATAAACTCAAGGGAGACAGGTTTTCTTTTTCCTCCAGCTTGGGTTAAGTATGCATGGTACCTATCCCCTTCTCCGATTTACCTGTCCCCCAGAGAGTTTAAGCTCCGGAGATTAGAGAACTCAAGAAAAATACACGTAAAGCCGAGCTTCATGAAGACTCTGCCAACAGGTCGCTTCAGGGTCTTTAGCCTGTAAAATACTGATAAAAATGTGTGTCTTGGTTCCTCTAAAGATAGCATTTCAGCATCTCATAAAGAAGCTATCAGAGAAGATAGCCGCTTGGGGAAAAAAGAAAAACCCACACATGATATCAAACAAAAACAATCAATGAGATGAATGTCGAAGCTACTCCGAGACTGTAGACTACCCGCTGTAGGACGGCGTCCCCCCTAATTATTTAAGATCGCTTGTAAAATTGATTTTGTGTAAACACAACACTCAGCCCTGCTCGCCCCTCACTGGCAGCACAGGTCGTTGAGGATTTACTGACCTGTCGCTCCCGGTGTTACTTCACGACCGCTTAATGGTCTGTTTAGATAGTCTTCGCGTGCACAAACTCCCTGCCAGCAGCTCCAGGCACCACACGCTGACAGGTAGCTGCCATAGAGATCTACCAGGCGCCCCGTGCCGGCCCACGCAAGGCGCAGACAGAGCCCTCATTTTCGAATCACATGCAGGATTTGCCGCAGGACCTGGGCTGGGAGGTGAGGAGTTCCTATCCGATACTTGCTACTCTTTCCTGAACACGGAAAGCATCAGAAAAAGGCTTGATGCATGCAGCTCTGGCTCCGGGTCCTAGTTTGCACTCTTCTGGCGATCTGAGCATAAGTGTATCCGATCATGTCTCTGAACCTTGGACCAATCATATGCAGGACAGGAAAAGTTCAGGTCCTGCCTGGCTCCTGAATTTCTTGGGAAAATTGAAGCACAAAGTGGGCATGCGGATTTGAGAGTGTAGCATACAAATGCTGGCTATACAAATACACAAACTCTCTCTCTCTCTCTCTCTCTCTCTCTCTCTCTCTCTCTCTCTCTCTCTCTCCCTCCCTCCCTCCCTCCCTCCCTCTCCCAATTCGGTCAAAATTGTTAGCAATTTGGGAAATCCAAAAAGCTCTTCTCTGCCTTGGGGTGGCCTAAGAGAAAAAGGTGACTGAGGCAGTCACTACTAGCAAAGAGCTTACCACTTAGGAGAGATGACATCACACGGCATGCACTCCAGGAGTTTATTTAAGGTGCTAACACTCTGCAGCTGAGATGTCCCATAACCAGCGGTGCAGCATGAATAAGCAGACCTTCTTTTCTCAGTGGCACGTGAAATAACGATGCCTGGTTCTTAACGCTCAGAGGTGGCTTGGTTTCAACCAAGTATCATGCTGTGGGCTCACAGAATTCTCATCCAAGCCTGAAGGAGCTGGAAGGGGAGGGAGATGGAGTCCCACGGGGCAGATGCCGAAAGACCCTGCAGGAGAAGTGACTTTGTAAGCTGCGTGGCTGGAAAATTAACGTTGAACTGGATAGGAGCTACTTTGGGGGGAAAGATCAATTTTGCAAGCATTCCACTCTAAAATTCAAGAGTCTCCTATTACGCCGAAAGAGAAATGTAAAGAAAAGAATCTGACGACTAATGGGGAAAGGGCGCATAAAAGGCAGACTTTCCCTGCTCCCCTTCCGCCCCCAACCCCCGTGCTCTGCCCACAAGTAGTGGGACAGCCACCTTCCAGAGAGGTGCCAGGGTGGGAATGCTCCCAGACGGGAGCCAGGCCTTCAGACGAGAGCCGGTCTCATCCACACACTCTTTCCCGAGCTGTACCCCTTGGGTGACCCCAGCTCTAATCTAAACCAGAACGCTCGGAGTCTCCGGCTCGGAGACTGGCCTCTGGAGCGACCCCAACCTGATCCCAGGGCAGAACAAACAGCCTCGGTGCAGGTTTGGTTTCTCGCAGGCCTTTGCTCTCAGGAATGCAGCTCTGTCGCCACTTCCCTGACCTGGACCTTGTCATAATGAATCCTTCCTTCCCATTGAATTATTTTTTCCCCTCTTTGCTCTAGAAGATTTATCCCATATGCCAACCTTTAGTGCAACTTCTTTTTTGCACCAGAAAAAATAAACAGGCAACCAGAACTTGAGTGGCCAGAGTTGGGACAAAATCAAATGGCGTTTCCTGTATTTGAAAGATTGCAAAATACTCCCAGGATAAAGAATGTTGACCGAGCTTAAATGCCCGATTAGAACAGGACTTCAAAACCCAGCTGATGGCAACACTTGTGTCCTCCCCTCCTCAGCTCCCCTCCTCCTTGCTTCCTGTGTTCTCTCCTCTTGCCTGGATTTACTCTGAGCTTTTATTTTTATTTTTTTTTATTTTTGTTTTTGTCTTTTTAGGGTCTCACCCGCGGCATATGGAGGTTCCCAGGCTAGGGGTCTAATCAGAGCTGTAGCTGCCGGTCGATGCCACAGCAACGCGGGATCCAAGCTGTGTCTGCAACCTACACCACAGCTCACTGCAACGCCGGATCCTTAACCCACTGAACAAGGCCAGGGATCGAACCCGCAACCTCATGGTTCCTAGTCGGATTCGTTAACCGCTGTGCCACGATGGGAACTCCCTTACTCTGAGCTTTTAAATTTCTATTTTCTCAGTGTGATGGCCGCGAACTTTGTTCTATCAAGCCTGTTTAAGTCTCAGGACTGTTTCTCCTGGAGAATTGTGATTTCCCGTGTTTGACACACCTCAACTTTTCTGTCTGGTTATTTCCACCCTCCTTCCTCTTGCTTTCTTATTTTTTTCCCCTTTCTTATTTCTCTTCCTTCACCCAGGTTTCCATGTTTCTATTTGTCAGGTCATTCTACATAGCTCGTAAAATAATTCTGGAAGCGAGGACACTCCCCAAATGACAGGGTAGCTGCAGAGGAGAAGCTGTGCTCTGTGGCAGTTACGAGGTATGACAATGAACTCGACTGAGGCTACCGTCCGACAGCCTTGAGGCAGTTAGGATCACATGCAGCGATGCTCCCAACTCCCTCTGGAAGGAGTGTCATCGTTTGCCCGGGATGAGGACAAGGCTGAGCAAGAAAGGGGGTCGCAGGGAGAGGCAGTGGTCATAGCCTCTGGTACCAGAATTCCTGTGTTCAGACCCCACCTCTACTTCTAGCTTTAGCTGTGTAACCTTAGAAACTTAGGAACCTGGCCTATGATTGCCAAAAAGCGATGACAATTTAATACCACCCCTATGCAATTTTTATGAGACATAAACAAGTTCATACATTTAAGCACCTAAAACCACACCTGTAACATAGTAAGTCTATGTATTAACTATTAGATTAGTCTTAGCTACTATGATTGCTTAAGTCACTTGAGTTGGTATTAGCCATAAGAAAGTGCACATCTTAGGAAACACACCTCCTCTCTCATGTGTCCATCTGTGTTCAAGTGTGAGAGGATCTGAAGGGAGTGATTCTCAAAGTGTAGACTTTGGCCCACCAGCAGCAGCATCGAGGAAGCTGTCAGAAATACAGCTTCTCGGAGTTCCCGTTGTGGCTCAGTGGTTAACAAATCCGACTAGGAACCATGAGGTTGCGGGTTCAATCCCAGGCCTTGCTTAGTGAGTTAACAATCCGCCTTTGGCGTGAGCTGTGGTGTAGGTCGCAGATGCGGCTCGGATCTGGCGTTGCCGTGGCTGTGGCGAAGGCCGGCGGTTGTAGCTCTGAGTAGTTGAGTAGTCCCCTAGCCTAGGAACCTCCATATGCCACAGGTGAGGCCCTAAAAATAAATAAATAAATAAATAGGAAAAGAAAAAAGAAATACAGCTTCTCATGTGTGTGACCGGGTCACTTTGTTGTACCACAGAACTTGATGAAACATCGTAAATCAACTATACGTTAATAATAATCATACAAGAAATGAAAAAAAAACAAACTAAAACAATGAATACAGATTCTCATGGGCTGCTTCTAACCCACCCCTGGCCAACTGAACTGGAAACTCTGAGAGCGGGGCCAGGCAATTCAAGTTTTAACAAGCCCTTCAGGTGATTCTGGTGATGCTAAAGTGAGAACCACAGCACTCTCTCTACTCTAAAGCTGTGTCCAGAACACAAAGTACGGGGGTGTCCACTTCACCCTACCAGCAGGAACAGCATGGTGAACACGGTCCACAGTCAACGCTCTTTGGGGCAGCTCAGTAAGAGAGCGAGCTGTGGGTGCAGCGTGGCTATATTCCACCGAGCCTCCCCTCTTCTGCTGCCCACAGTGGTGGATGGCTTGTTTCTTTGGCTCCAAAGGGCGGGAATCCAAGAACATAGAGGAGGTAAGGAAGGACTGAAACAAAGAGAGGTCCTTCGCTGTCACAGATAAGCGAGACCAGTTAGCCCAGACATAGAGTTAAATGCTGGTGCCTTTCACCTCTCAAAACACTCAAGTCATCTGGCAGCAGGTGTACAGTGGTCTCGGCCTCACCTTTCTAGGTCGTCCTCTTTGAGGCATGTTTGGGACTTTTCAAGGTTGAGACCATAGGGCAGATCACCATGTTTTCTTTCTGGGGTTCTTTGGTGGTCGGGGAAGGTGAGTTTCAGGGAGCGGGACTAGGTAGCCCCGTGTATGGTGTGACCTGTGTGGCATTGCTGTGTCCTGGCCAACCCTCGATGACTGGCCTGGACCTGCGACACTCTGCTGCATATGGGAGGACTGGAGGCACCTCTTCTGTGTCAAGAAGGCACAGCTGGCAGCAGCTGGTGGCGACACCCCCAAGAGACAGTGGCTCAGAGGCCACAACCTTCCCCCACAAGGCGGACTTCCCAGACGTCCCCACAGCAGAACCAGAGCCAGAGAGCACAGAAGTGGAAGACTCCCTGTCCACACGGCATCCTGAGCACCATGGTTCCTGAAGATGTGCCGCTACATGCGCAGCGGCCGCATCCGCTGGGAGGAGGTTACAGCCTTCTAGTCACTTAACCAGCCACAGACTTGTTTGCTTATCGCCCTTTAATAGCTGCAGAAACTGAGCTTCAGAGAGGTGGCAAGAACGAAAGGCAGGAAACCAGTCACAGAGCTGAGATGAGAGCCCCGCTCCCATGACCCCAATCCATGCATGTCCCCCTTCGCCTGAAGGCTTCCATCTGGCAGCCCACCGGGGGGTGGGGGCAGTGGACGGTGGGCCTTCAGCATGGAGAGAATGTGGGTGCTCGACAGGGAGCCCCTTTCTGAACCTAAGAAATGACAAGGGGTCTTGCTTACTTGATTGGCAGCCCCTGGGCTGATAGTCTCTGCCTTCTCCAAAGGTTTTCCTAGACTTTGACTTAGAACCCGGGGCTCAGCAAGGCGACAGGGTGACAACCCCCAGCTTGTGGCATGTCCCATAGCACCAGCCACCTTTGCCTTTAGGAAAATACTTTGTGTCTGCGCTATGCAAGATGGCAGTGGAGGAACTACATCTTTAATTTTCTTTCATTTGTCTTCACGTCAATTTAAAAAGCCACGTGCAGTCGTGGTTACCGTGTTGGACCACACAGGTTTGCATAGGATCATTTCTTCGTTGAGTGTTAGCATGTTTTCTACAAAAATGTCATGTCATCTCTGTCCCTTCAACCTCTCCACCCAAACACACAAAATCCACTTTCCCCCCAAAACATCCAGCTTGTCTATTTAAAATGATCGGGGTCTGCGTACCCCCAGCAGAGCCTCCATTACTGGCCGGCAGTTGCGAAATTGTCCTGATGGTTTTCTGAAGAGTCAGCACACGGGCTCAGCCTCTGAGAGCCAGCTTATTGCTGTTACTTCCTATGGCCCAGCTGGGTGGGGTAAGAGCCAGTGGATGGACTAGCAACGAAAGACTTGTCCTGGGGGTTGGGCAGAGGTCTTGGGTGAAGAATTATTAACTGCCTCTCGGCTCCTGTCTTTAAAGGGGAAAAGGCGTTGGATGGTGGCTGGGCTACATAGTTGTCTGACGACAGGGTGTTAGCAATGGGGCCCGGAACCTGTTCTTCAGCTTTGTTTCTTTTTCCAAGCATCAGAACCCTGACTCCAGCATCACACCCCACCCCACCCCCAGGACTGGCTCCCCCTTCCCCTCCTCACCTGAGACTGTTGTGTCCCCTGGGAACTCGGGGGGCACAGGGATGTGTGAGGTGTGATATGCTCACACCAATGAGTTGCGCTTGATTTCATCTCTCTGCGTCCACTCTAGCAAAGAGCAGTTTCCAACAGTGCAGGCTTCTGTATACCTGTAAGGGGAGAAGACCAGCTAGTCAAATTCTTTTCCTTCAGAAAGCTGAAAAGGGAATAAGAAAGAAACAGGTTCCCTGGTTAAGGCACCTCCTTCCTGCATCTTCACGCTGCAGGATAAGACACACACCCTTCCCCTGTGTTTTTCCCCTGTGCACCTTCTCAATTTGGGGGATGGTCGGGCACCCCGTTCACATGATGCCCCAGCCACGCACACATGCTGGGCATTTCTGGCATGTGCCCTCTCTCACCTGACAGCCGGCACAGACCAGTCTCTTTGTCTCTGCTTGCCAAAGATTTGAAGAAAGAAATGGACCTCCATGGACCTACTCATGGATTCACACAGATGGAGCCCCTGCACTAAGTGTCAGTCACCGGGCAAGACGCTGGACAATGAAGAGGTGACAGATGAAGTTCCTGTGTCCAGATCGGGCTGGTGCCTCCCTGCGTGATAACTTTGGGCATCAGGGAGCCTCTCATGGGAAACCACGGGGCTGCTGACCCCCCCTCCCAGACATGTGCTGCAGGACCCTTGGCGGAGGGACCCTCGGAGACGTGCTGGCTCGTGGTGAGCAGTCACCGCTGTTCTTTCCCCTTTAAGGCTCTGATTGAGTCTCACCTGTTCCAAGGACATGTCCAGAGCTGAGCTTGCCTAGCGGGAATCCATCGCTCCCTCCCCATCACGCTCCTTGCGTGTTGCCTGAACCAAAGGAGCGCAGATCTCTTTCTGTTTTGTGCCAGTTATTCACATGAACTTCAGCCTCCCTCTGAGATTTCAAGTTCGCAGAGGAGATGGTCGGGTTCTGTGCTCTCTATAAACCCTAGATCACTGATACTAAATTCAACAGTTAATTGTTGACTGCCTTCCACCTGCCAAGAAGTGAATTAGACAGGACCCAGGAAACAGGTCAATAAGCCACCTCTGCTGCCCACACAAAAGTCACATCCTAACCAGGAGACTATATGGCCGTGACTGTTTTCGTCTACTTAGCACCCACTCCTTTTTCAGGAGATGACCTCACCCTTCCTTCAGAAATCATTGCTGTGGTCACTGGGATCGCCGGCCCCCGTCCTCACCCCCGCCCTGGATCCATGCCCTTTGCCTTGTGACTTTGCTGTCCTTCCCGCCAGAGGCACAGTACCCTCCCCCATCCCCGGACTTCCCGCTCATCCGCATGACGTGCTTTAGTCCATAGAACAGTCTAGAATTCAGTGTGCCTCCTCCAAGACCTGCCGGGACTTCCATTCCCCTCCTGCAGCTCTGTCACTGCCCTGAGAAGAGCTTCCCCTTCAGCCTGGGGACCAGAATGAGGCACACTGATGAAACTGGCCTGAATGGAACCCACCACCAGGAGCCTGGCCTAGCCCAGCCGACAGCCTGCATCACCTCCCGCCTTGGTCAACATCCAGGCAACCTGCAGTTGCACACAAGAGAAGGAGCTATTGAGCTGCCCCCTGAGAGGCTGCCGTTGTACGTTTTGCAACAATAGATGATCTGTCCTCTGCCGTGCTCTGTCCTTTACCCATGAGCTTGAAATGTGATCTGGAGAGGATTGCCATCCTCCTATGTCCCCCCTAAACCAGAGCCTCCGTCCTCTGTCTTAGGGTAACCAGGGGACCTGAGAAGGAACAATCAGAATCCTTCCTGGAGACCTTTCACATTAAAACCCGGGAGAATGCTTAAGCCCCCTGCCCCCCAGCAGATACGATTCCATCTTTCTGGTGAGAGACGACACGTCATTGACAGAAAAGAGGAGGCTCTGAGACAGACAGAGGCAGGGAACAGAGACAGAGGGACCCCCAAGACCACTGTCCAAGGCGCTAATGGAGAATCGGGGGGGGGGGGTCTGGGAGGGACCCTAATTCTGTTCTCCTCAAGCTTGGTGGTTCAGCATTGCCTTCGGTTTCGTGAGCCAACCCAGGATCCGGTGAACTTCCTTTTAGTTTAAGTTGATTCAAGATTCTGCAACCTTGAAAAATCCGGAGACAAAGATAAAGAGGCAGTAGAGTCTGGTAGAGCCATCGCGGGGACACCAGGAGTTGGGGGGGAGCACAGGGGGGAGGGTCCCCAGCCCAGTTCGGAGAGTTAGAGAAGGTTCTGGGGGCAGGGGACAACTCAGCGGACACCTAAAGGGTCAGCAGAAACGGGCCAGCAGAGACGCCAAAGATGGAGGCGCCTCCGAAAGGCCTGGAGAAGTGAGTTTGGGACGTGAACTCGGGCCAGGATGGGAGGGCCTTATACATCAAACTGAAGAGGTGGGGTTTCTCCTAACAGCAGGAAGGAGCCTTGATGGACCAAAGCAGGTGTCGCCTTTGAGAGGGCTTCTGGCCGCAGGTGAAGGTCAAGGATCTAGTTAGGAAGTTGTCCAAAGCCTCCAGGCTTGAGATGAAGGTCTCCTTGATTTGGGCGGTGGCCTTAGGCTTTCACCTAGGGCTTGCTCAGAGTCAGTATGTGTCCACGGAATTGAACATGCAAAGCCATTTTGCTCAGACTCGCTTTGAAAGGGGTGGCACCTTCCACTTAAAATCACAAGGAACGGTGCTTTGGCAAGGGGGTGACTTTTGGGCCCCTTGCTCCCACATCTCCTCCTGGGGAACCCTTCTGAGCGGTACAACTGGGGGTGTCACCGCCCTCGGGCCCCCACCTCCTTCTCATTGCTCAAGATGTGCTGTGTTGCATTTACCCAGAATAAAATGATTGTCATTTACTTACCTAGCAGCTGTCAAAGCCTGAAATTTCATTCCGTAGGCGTAAGCAATTTTTTCCCTCCAGTAAATGTGGCTTCATCTCGAGTTTCTTATCTGCCAGCAGCCGTGAACAGAGCTGCTGTAGTGGCTCTTCCTTTCGCTACGAGCAACAATTAGAGACCAATTCTGCCCCAGTACAAATGCCTCTGTGAGTGATTGTCACTCTTGAGTCACGCGCTCCGGGGCTGCAATAGATTTGCCAGAAGACCTTGGATGAAGAAGCGGCCCAGTGAAAGAGAACAGCACCCCACTGGGGACAAAACTGTTGGCTGCCCTCCTTTGGGAGCTGGCAGGGGAAAAGAATTCTGTTTCTTGGGCAGACAAGGGGGACGCTGGCTCTGGAAGAATTCAGGGTCCAACCCTTTATTGAGGAGGATGCGTTCAAAAGGGAAAGTGCTGCAATGAGCAGAACTGCATTTCCTGCAGCTGGCCTCCTTCCTCACGGATTGTATGCAGAAAGTAGAAGGGGAGAGGCCAAAGCAAGAAGGAAAGCAGAACTGGTTCCTGGGTTGTGCAGGCATTCACGCTGGTGTTCACTGAATCCACGCTTCTGGTGGTATCTCCCTCCAGGTCCCAGTGTAGACAGGAAGCGGACCAGCCCTGGGCACCACCCAGCCGGCCTCTTGGATGCAGGAGGGCCTTGGCTTTGACATCTGCAGGCAGCAGCCCCCAGTGGGGTGCAGGGGCTCACCACCGGGTCTTCTCTCCGGCCCAGGGGTCTTTTGCGCCACACACATAATGAGGTCGCACTTCAGCTATGCCTTTGTTAGACCCCAGTGGTGTCCCCACCCTCCTGACAAAGCAGCTTTTGTGTCTTATGTCAAAATAATCACTTACCCAAAATGATGGCCAGGCTCAGAAATAGCCCTGCTTTATCCTCAGGGAATAGGGGAAAAAAAAAAAAAAGAGTGTTAAATGTTTAACCTGGATTGATGAGGTTTGCTGAAACTATTGGAGAAAATGAAAACTTTCTTCGAGGCATAAATCACTGGGGAGATTTCCCTTCTCTCATTGATTTTTGGATTCGGTTAATGATTCTAGCACTGAGAGCATAAGGCTAGGTGGAAGTTAAAGAAATGGAAAGGCCACATTAACCTCTAAATTTTACCTCTAGGTTGATTTTTGACAGTGAAATACTATAATTAACCTCGACTATTTTCCTAAGATTTAATTTTTTGCTGATGTTCGAAAGTATTGCAGAAAAGCTGATTCCTAATTATTACGTACAGCGTTGCATAAATTTCTTCCTAATTAAAAAGCCTCTAAATTCTAAATAATCAATTTACAAAGACATATGGTTTTGAAAAATTGGGCATTTAATTTCTAAAGATTTATTAGTAATTTGTACCATAGCTAATTAATTATTGTTATAATACTGTTGCAGTCAGAGTAGAGATTGATGGAATGATATGATTGCAAATTTATTTTGATATGTCTTCCTTAATATCAGAGCATTACAATATACTTAGCTTTCTAGCCCCTTCTTAATTATGCTTGAAAGCATTAGTTTAATGAAAGATAAGAGGGCTTGATAAGCATAACATCAGATTTTCTTTGAAAAACCATTTTCGACAGAAAGCAAACGAATTGTTTTTTGCTTCGGCAAAATGAAATTTGCAGTTGGTAATAAATTAGCAGACAGAAATGCCTTAAAATTAAATAGTATTTGATACAGAATTTCGCAGAAACCACTGTGGCAGTTCACAGAGAACCTGGTATGATGAGAAAGTAGTTAAACTGTACAAAGGAAGCCAGCTGACAAAAATGAATAGAACTCAACATAAACAATGATGGCAGTGTAAATGCTTGCAAATGCAGGAGATGGGTTGAGGGGGGTGTTTTTTCCTATTTCCTGTGAGTTTCCAGGCATTAAAGAAAATCTAAAAAATGTTTTGGGTGTTAGCAAGCTTGTCTTTTGAAGTGGGAGGAGGAGAGAGATTTTTAATTTAGTGGTAGAAAATGCCCCTGATCTGTCTCACAATATAAACGCATGATCCCTCTAAATAAACTGAAGGACAGAGCCCTAGAGCTGGTTACAAGAAGAAAGGAAAGGGAAGAGCATGAAAGTGGCTTCGTAGAAGGTGGGGAGCTTGGCAAGGGGCTGCAGCAGGCCAGCTTTGGGTTAGCAGGAGGAGGCACTTCCCTGAGGAAGCCTCTGGAAAGGTTCCTGGGGAGGTGGCAGCAATTCTTCATCTGGACATATTCCTGATAAAATTCCAGCTTTCAGAGTCGACTGGGCAACAGATCAGGTCTGGCTGCCCTGCCTTCCTTGTTTTACATGGTTAACACGCTTGAATCTTTTGTTCTGTGGCTTCTGCAGCGATATGCTTGGCTTAAACTGCTTTTGTTGCTGCTGTGGCTTTGACCATTTGTTTCACGTTTCTTCCCTCGGCGTTTCCACGGCACAGCCATTGGGCCTGGCTGTGTGGCTTGAAGAAAGTTACTAAACACCTCCTAAGTCTCAGTTTCCCCTTCAATATAAGGATGCCCGTAACAGAGTCGGCTCCGCAGGGCTGTGGTGATGCTAAAATGTGTGGATACGTGCTGGCTGTGCTCTGCATACATGGAGAGGAGGGGGGGTGGCATTTTTCATGCATTCATCTTATAAATACTCACTGTCCGCTCACTGTTTTCAGTGGGGCTTCTTTGCTGTGGACATGGAAATAAATGAAGTGTATGGTGTCAGCCCTCTCAGAATGCACAATCTAACAGAAAAGAAAGTAGTGCATGTAGAAATAATGGCAATAATAGTCTCCAGGGACACAAATAATACCACTTAGTAACAAGTTAGATGCCATTTGTTCAAGAGAGACCAGTCGATGGAGAAGACAGAGCCTCGCAAGCAGTGGTGCCCCGTTTCCTGGGGATCTGGGGCAAGAATGAGTTTTGTCGGGAGTTAAAAGAGGAGACAAGGACACAGGTCCGGGATTTCCCTGTACAGCGGGCAGATCTCACTTTCCAGGATAATGTGAGCCCCCTGAAGCCAAGTTGGAGAGTTGTGATCACTGTGTTAGGATTGCTGGACAGGTGTTTCCCCCAAGTGCAGGCTGACTGAGGTCAAATTCATGACATGGGCCGGGCCACGGGAATGGCCTCCATTCTGTGGGCGCTGACGTTTGCACTAACTTTTTCAAAAATGGTTCTGTGATGGGTTGCATGGGGGTCCAAAGAGAAGAGCCTGAGGGAGCTCGTAAAGGCCTAAAAGAGGAGAGGATAACTATTGGAGCCTTGAAAGAAGGCAGAGCAGGTGGGGAAGTGGACTGAATCGGGTAGAGAAACAAGACTGAAGGTGCCAAGGAATTTCACAGAGGAGACTTGAGCAGGTTGTGGCTGGAGAGGCAAAACGAGGCTGCTGAGGAGTTCCCATCGTGGCTCAACAAATCTGACTAGGAACCGTGAGGTTTCGGGTTCGATGCCTGGCCTTGCTCAGTGGGTTAAGGATCCGGCGTTGCCGTGAGCTGTGGTGTAGGTTGCAGATGCGGCTCGGATCCCGCGTTGCTGTGGCTGTGGCGAAGGCCGGCAGCTACAGCTCCTGTTAGACCCCTAGCCTGGGAACCTCCATATGCTGCGGGTGCGGCCCTAAAAAGACAAAAAAAAAAAAGATGAGGCTACTGAGAGATGCGTCTGCAGGCTGAGGCAGACCCAGGGTTGTGCACTGGGGCAAAGAGGACCTGGGGGTGTGAGCATGCTGGGGGTACCAGTGTGACAGTTAGTGGACATATTCACTTTCCCTCTTCAAAAATTAGCAGAGGTTTTTAAATATGTAGTGGAAATCTACTCCAAATACAAACTAGCCAAAGGCATATCCTCTCCTATTTGGCAAGTTTGGGCTTCAGAATAATAAAAATCATCAAAGGAAAAAGTAACATAGTTTAAAAATTACTTTGGGGGTATTTCATTACATGTATGATAAAATTTTAACATGCATCCTTCAGTCAACAAATGTTTAATTCTTTTATTTTTTACTTTTTTTAGGGCCACACCCGCGGCATATGGAGGTTCCCAGGCTAGGGGTCTAACAGGAGCTGTAGCCACCGGCCTTCGCCACAGCCACAGCAATGCGGGATCCGAGCCGCGCCTGCGACCTACACCACAGCTCACGGCAACGCCGGATCCTTAACCCACTGAGCAAGGCCAGGGATGGAATCTGCATTCTCATGGTTCCTAGTCGGATTCATAACTTGCTGAGACACAACAGGAGCTCCCAACAAAAGTTTAATTATTATGAGCTGGGTAGACTTCTCACTAAACCCCTGATGACTTTATGAGTTTGACTTTTCCCAGTTCAGTAAAACACGAATAATGTTGATAACAATTTCTTATCGTTAGTGCTATTCTTTGTATTTAATATACAAATTATTGAATATTGAATTTATTTTAAAGTATTTATTGATTATCCATTCTGTCCCAAATAGGCATATATATTCGTTCAGCAGTCAAGCTTCACATTATCATAAGGTTTTCTGTATCCGCAGCCAGGGATTAGAATGAACTGACTTGGAATAAATAACTCAATCTCAGTGGACCTCGTTTTCCTCATCTATAAAATGAGCCATCACATAGCTCTTTTCCAGCTCAAAAGCTGTGTGATTTTTGAAAATAAGCAGGCTTTTTTATTAGGAAAAATATATTTTCTGTCTCGGTCTCAAGGGCTGATATATATGGCCTTTAACTGAAGGTTGTAAGTTTCATATACTCTTCAACTGAAATTCAGGCCTAGGTCAAGGTAAATCTTTGAGTAAAGGGCGAATTTTGGATATAATACATTTTTTTTTTCTTTTTGCCTCTTTTTTTTTTTTTTTTTTTTTTTTTTTTTTTTTTTTTTTTTTTTTTTTTTTTTTTTTTTTTTTTTTTTTTTTTTTTTTTTTT